>JAFEKD010000017.1:1200000-1800000 GCA_016920805.1 Stagonosporopsis cucurbitacearum | reverse complement strand
CTACCTCAACTCTGGTCGTTACACCGAGCCTGGCAAGGTTTGGCCCAATGGAACTCTAGAGTTCGGCCACCAATACGTTCTCAACAATCCCCAGCCACTCTACGAGTTTGGCTACGGACTGTCGTACTCCAACTTCACCTACTCCAACGTGAGCCTCAGCAAGACTGAGGTATCGGCCGACGAGAAGATCACAGCAACAGTGAGCGTTACCAACGAAGGAAAGTGGGATGGCAAAGAAGTTGTACAGGTCTATGTCCAGGATCTTATCGCGAGCATCGTTGTGCCGAACATTGAGCTCAAGGGATTCAAGAAAGTGCTTATTCCTGCCGGCGAGACTGTCGATGTCACTATTGATCTAGACGTGAGTAAGTGGGGTCTATGGAATGGCACAATGAAGTACGTGGTGGAGAAAGGAGATTTCTTGGTGCACGTTGGTGCTAGCTCTAAAGATCTGAGGACGAACGGTACCGTTACCGTGGTTTAGACTGGGCTCTTGCTCATTCCAAACATTGTCGTCTTCCTTATAGAACAATAAGACGTTGACTGTCTCAAAAAGCCGCAATTCGAAATAGAAACATACAATTGCGATGGGCTTGTACGTGAAAGAGATGCACGTGACTACGCGTGAGCTTGCTGTTGTGCATGGGTCTGTGCACTGACACCCATCAGCCAAGCTTGAAAGACGCGCCTGGAGGCGAGGACTCTTTCATACACACGCGCGATCCCCGACTTCTAGACAGTCGGCTGCCGTTCGTCTCCTTGCTCATTGTGAGACTTACGAAGCACGTGCGCCTGTTTATTGAGGCAGTAAGCACCATGGGTCTGCGTTTGTCGAATACACTTTCACTCAATATGTTTCACAATCCCACATTTGATTCCGCCTCACCGCCCGTCTCCACAGGCAACCTGCGCTCACCCATGCTTCGTTCGAACGACCAAATCTCTCCTCTCCAACAAAGAACACACCCCACCCAATCTGATGCCTCAGCTTTTGCGACTTCTGGTCTTGTAGATATCAGGGCTAGAGCTCGAGCTTAGCCGCCCGGCATTTTCTTCCTGGTCGCTTCCGACTACGAGGCTATGGCACGTCTCGCAGGACATATTATTGATCTCAGCGACAACAGCGACAGCAGCGAATCCGATGCGGATAATAACATTTCGGGTGTATTCGAGGATGAGGATCTTTTTGCAATTGGCAAAACAGCGACGAAGTACCTCAACTACACGAACGCATATGTGTCAAGCTGCGGAGGCTCTGAGGCCTTTCGAGAGACTTACCAGAATTGGTAAACAAAAGTTTAATACACTTGACACGCCCGGGCTGACAGTTGAATAGGCGAGACGGCATCATGAGATCACACCAGCTGAAGTTGTCCGAGTTCGCGACCGAGTGCACTGAAAAAGGGCGTCTCATTATGATCCAAGTGTTCAAGCCTGGAACGAAAGAGCTGCTTGGATTTATTCGCTTCGTATATGATCGGAAGGGTTTCAGCATCGCAGGTGGTCTGAAGATAGCGAACTTCAATGCTAATCTGCAGGGCTACACGCTTCGTACCGGCGGCACGACAAAGTGCCACGATGGTGGACAAACCGGACAATTTGGCGAAGGCATGAAGCTCTCTGCGCTAGTCTTCCACCGCTTGGGTTATAAGTTGCACATCGAGAGCACCGGCTTCAAATGGAACTTCACCTATCAGCAGCAAGAGCTGGCTTGCAAGCTATCACGGATAGCTGCCGAGAAGTTGGAGAAGATGGCGAGAAATGTCAGTGGCCTCACAAGAACTGCTGAAGCTCACCCATGGGAAGATGTCTGCGTCGTTATTGGTGCCCCTGGAAAGACTCGCAACATTTATGGTGGTTTCATGAGGGGAAGGAGAATCCACGTCGAAGAATTTAGGAAATGGCTCAGGATCACCTTAGATATCAACCCACCCACGCAGATGATAAAAACCTCCGAGGGCTATCTTATTCGACATCCTTCCTACAAGAGCCGCATGTATCTGCAGAGCTTGCTGTTTCCAAAGGGTGGTACCAGTGCCAGACCATACCGATACGGATACTACTTTTTTAACGGCAATACAACTCGAGACCGTACGTCCATGAACGGACCCGTCGAAGAAGAAAAGCGAGTTGCCGCTATCTGGGCTGCCGCGATAACTGAGGACAAGTCCGGTGATTCTGTCATTCTCAAAGATTACACTCAACTGATATTCGAGTCCCTCAACACGGTTGGGGATGTCATGCTCAGCGCAGAACACAAGAGCCTGAGTGCTGATATCGCCAAGAAAATTTGGGTCCAGATGTTGTCAATGAACAGAGACAAGGATGATCGAAAAGCGTTCTACTACATTGCGAAAGGCAAAGACGTAAGATTCCATCTTTCTATTCTTTACTCTATGTATTTTCTAATCCTGCAACAGAGCGTGCAAGTCATCGAGAAAAGCCTGAACATGAACCCTGTCCCTGTCACACAGGACCTGTGGATATTATGGACAGTTTTGGTCTGTGTCGATCGCCTTAAGAAGAGCTTTTGAGGCGCTTCCAGTACGCAGCTGTCATCGAAATTCCGTCCTCGAGGTTTGCAAAGCATATGGACTGGATGTTGCAACAAATCCTACAAGGATCTCCAGCAACAAGAGAAATGGCGATGCATTTTGTTGATGGACAGTCTCTGGATGTTGACGTTGGATTGTTCGTGAACGAGTGGAGGGTCCATAACAAATGGCTCGCTTGGAGAGGTGCTCATGAGCACGGCTTCTGCGACGCGGTCTACACAGAGGAGGAACTTGAACCCTTTGTCTGTGACCATGCCGTCCTCAAACTATGGGACTCCATGGTAACATAATTGATGGCCTCGGATGACCATCGTGAGCTTCCAATACAGGAGGGCGATCTTAGGGCTATGGCTAGGCTCCACCTGTCGCAGATGCCGAGATCGGTCAAATTCACACAGACAGACATGAAAGGACAATTGAATGTCACTTGGGAGTCTGTGGATTCATATCAAAACAAAGACAAACCCGTCAAGATTGTTTTGCATCAAGCTACATATGGTCAGCGTCAATGGGCCCAAGGTACGTTAATGCTCAAGCACTACTTTCTTCGCTTACTGATCCCCTCTAGCATTCTTGTGCTCATGTCCTTGTCTCAGGTCAAAAGTTGTGAGTGACGGCGTGCTTCTCAAGCACCTTGACCCGTTTGAGCGATACACCCCTACTGTCTCACGTGATGTCGAAGGTGCTTTTGCATCACTTCGTCCCTAACCCAGTTCTCCTCGCGGCGAAGACCATATGGTAGCGCATCGATTGAACACGATAGAAGAAATCGCAAACACTTCGTCAGTGTCCAGTGCAGGTAAAGTTTATTTTACAGAACCCAGACCACCAACTGACCCTAAAAAGATGACAGCAACAATAATTTTGACGACAGTGATGAGGGTGAGGCTACGACTAATATAGACTCACTTCATAGAAACTCGAGACACACCGCATTGCCGGTTGTTGAGCCCGGTCACCCCGGCGTCAGTCCAGACGATGTTTTGACCCAGAGTCCCGTGTCGCAAGCGAACGACCGAAGTGAAGAAATAGCAGAGCAGCGAGTTGCAAGTGTAGAAACAAGACACTCGCCTGCAGATAGCTTGTTGCCGCTGATTTGGGCTGCGTTGATTGACCATATACACAGTAAGGCTTTACGAAAACAAAACATGACAAAACTGACACCCTGGTAGCTTCGGGCATTCCAGTTGACCATCTTCACTTCACAGCAAGTAGAGGCTATCCTGGTCATTATGATTTCTACCGTGTACGCAGTACAACGGGTAAGGATTCCTTTGTTATCAAACCTAAAGATCAAGTGACAAGCAGGAGAAACAAGCGCCCACAGTCCAACGAACTGGCATCACGCCATTCAAAGACCCCGCGACTTGAAACTCCAAACCTACCTACCGGAGACATGCATAACGACCATAGAGCCAGCCAATCCGGACACCACACAGAGGGAATTGGCGGTGTTTCAAGTCCGTCTCGAGCCATATCGGTAGCTGATAGCCTCTACAGAGCTGAGTTGCCGCCCTCCGTTCAGGCACGACCTACCAGCAAGTCTTGCCAAATATGCATCAACATCAATAAGAACAACCCCAACCCTGCTCGCTTTTCACAAGGACGCTTCATGCCCGGCAGCAACTCATGTATGATCTGTACCATCCGGAAGTCCAGGGAAGTTTTAGTCGATCAAGGCGACATACCTCATGCGCCTATTGCTGGCAGCGAAAATTATAGGAGGCCATCTACTTGAACTGTGTCGCCTTCAGCTGAGCCAGTAACTTATCGATTTTGAGGCACAAAAGTATTTCTCGATTAAATGAATGATCATACATTCAATGATTGGAGGACCAGCAGTTGGGTGTGGGCGAAATTACTTCTGGTCGCTAAGTGCGTTCATGCGTAGAGCTATCAATAACGTGGTTTATAAGCGAGTGAGCTGTACAAGCAAGTAAGCTACCCTACTAACTTCCTGTACCCTCTACACTTGTATTAACTTTGAATCTACTAAATAAACCTTAGAACACCTTAGATAAGGCTAATATATATCTTGTAATATTAGCTCTTAATATAGACTAAATTAAGACTAAGAGGCGTGCTACTGTTAAGGTTGTACTTTAAGCAAAGCTTATAAGCACTATTTAATTAGTTCTTAAGGATAAATACAGTAACAGGATGCTAAAGAGGTTTAGAGTTTACAGTAAGAAGTATAGATACTATCTGTCTGTCTTAAAAGCAAGGGTAATTATAAGTAGTACAGAGTAGACTGTCTAGCTTAAAGGTTAGATTAAGATCTAATAACTTAGATTATTACTTAGGTTAAACACAAACTATAAGAGTTTTGTTTCTACTATACTATATACTAAGAAGATATATAGAGAGTGTGCTAAGCTTACCTAGCTTAATATAAGCTGCGTAAGCTAGGCTTGCTAAGCTTAACTTAAGCTGCGTAAGCTTATTACGTAAATATCTACCTAACTTAACTGCTAAGAAGTAAGCTTATTACATAACCTATGTAATAGGTTAGACCTAATGTTAGCATCTTAGCAGCCTGTGCCTTAAGACACAGTTAACAGGTTAGCTAAAGTCTAGCGTTAGAGCTAAGAAAGTCTACCTTAGACTTATTGTTAAAACTCTACTCTAGGACAGACATAAGATTAAGGATAGCTCTGTCCTAGAGCTAATAGCTATTAATCTATCTAGTTTCTACCTATATATAAGTCTGCAACAGCTATACTCTTATAACCTATAATAAGACTATGCTATAACTATACTATATAGAAAGCCTCTATAATTACTGCACTAAGTATATTAGTAATAGCTAGCTATTATTATCTAGTTAGCTATTATATAGAGATTATAACACTACCTTCCTCTTTTCTTAGATTTATTCTAAATCTATTAGCATATATTATAAGTATTACTCTACTACTACTTTAGTGCCTATAGTAGTATTATATCTTCTATAACTTAAAAGTATCTTTACTTAAGTATTAAAATTTATTAATATAATATTATTACCTCTATTTCTTATAATTACTACTTTGCTTCTAGCTTTAATTATTATATTATACCTTCTACTAATAACTGTTTAAAGTGTTCTAAGTGTGTTCACATTAGGTATCTATACATTAACTTGTCTTAAGAGTTCTTAGATAAGACAAGAGCAGAGTACAAGAAGAAAGTTAAAGAAGATAAGAAATTACTAGTAGAAGTAATATTATATCTATTAAGAAATAAGAAAATCCTTATATAAGCTAAAGATAGGGCTACAAAGAAGGCTAAATATCTAGCAAACAAGTTAGACATAGAGGGTAAGAACGTCTAGGCTAAGAAGATTACTTGTCCTGCTGCAGACGCGTAAGTTGCGTTTTCTCTAGCTATATAGTCTTCCCTTAGGTATCTTAATAAGTTTGTAAACTTTAGTACTAGTATAGTAGTAGCTAGTAGTTTATAAGGTATATTTTATATTTTCTTATTTTTTATACTTTTATTATTTATATTTTAGTTAAAGGTTATTTAGTTACAACCTAAATAAGTTTTTACTTAGAAGTTTAATTTCTAGTAGTATTTTCTTTTTTAGTACTATAAAAGTTACTTTTTATAGTTATTAAGGTTCTTCTATAGTTCTTATATGTTTCTTAGTGTAGGTATTCTAACTATTTAACTAATTACTTAGTGTTTTATTCTTTTCTTTAGTGTTATATTATTTTTTTAACTTCCTATTTATTATTACTATTAGTTTAGTAGTAGAAGTCCTTCTAGATTAGCATTTTCTAGTTAGCTAGTTCTAGTAGCAAGATATAGTATATATTGTAGATCTTTACATTCTTTAGTAGATTAAGTCTATAGTTTATAAGACTAATCTATTGAGAAATAAAGAATAGTCTAACTTTAACCTTATCTAGGTTTTTTGTTAGTTGCCTAGTATATAAATTCTTTATAAGAAGATATACTTTATCTCTTTTCTTTAGTAAAAGTGCTATTTTTCTTTTCTAATTAATATAGAAGATTACTTATACCTAAGCTTTAGCAATATTTTTAAGTAATTTCTAGTATACTTCTTTTAGTTTATTTACTAAGAATATTACTAATTTTATTTAAATATAACTATTAAGGCTTTATAGAAAGAGATTTTGATATCTTCTATAGTTTATAAAGAATAGTATTAAGCTTATTACTTCTAATATTTTATTATTATATATAATTTGTGCTATAGGCAAGAGTAAAACCTAATTATCCTGCTATTAGTTGCAGTAGATGCAGAGATATATCTCTATTATCTAGTTTACTTATTCTATTTGTCTGTCTATTTGTAGATAATAGGCTGTTAAGAGTTTTTTCTTAGTACCTACTTCTATAAGAAACATTTTCTAGAAGTTTAAGGTAAAGAGCTTGTCTCTGTTGCTAACAATTAATTTAGGTAAGCTGTAGTGTTAAACAATTCTGTCTAGAAACACTTATGCAAGCTATTCTATAGTATAGCTATATTAGAAAGGCATAAACTTAGCAGCTTTTATAAATTTTTCCACTACTATAAATATTAAATTATAATTATAGTTTATAATAAGGTCTTTAGATATAGGTAGTTATATAATAAAATCTATTGTAATATTTATCTATAGTGCTATTAGTAGCTTTATTACCTATATTTCTCTACATTTTATGTATGTACTATGTTTATTCTATTAGTAAGTAATATAATTCCTAATATATTTAGTAACCTTATCTTTTATATTTAAGAACTTATAGTATTATCTAATAAGTTCTATAGTGCGTATAATTCCTAGATGTCTATAAAGTGTGTTGTTATAGTAATCTTCTATAATCTTTGTCTATAACTTATCTAGTACTTATATTAGTATATATTGTTCCTTCTAAGCTTAGATAATTAAGGTAAGCTGTTATAATAGTCCTAGAGATCTGTCTTTGTTAACTTCTGGAATAGCAGCTTTATTAATTATCTTTTTGCCTATAAGGTTATATCTTTAGATAAGGGTATCTACTCTTCTATTATCTTTGCCTAGAGTATACAGTATCTTAAATTTATATTATCTTAATATTTCTAACTATCTTACTTATTATCTGTTTAGTACCTTAGTAGTAGTAAAGTATACTAAGTTCTTATAATTTATATAGACTATAAGTTCTTAATAACTTTTAGTGTATACTTGCTAATATTCTAAGGCTAATATAATTACTAATAGTTCCTTGTTATACATGTTGTATTATTCTTCTAGTCCTAAGAACTTACGTAAGTAGTAAGCAATTAGGTGCTACTATTTATCTTTTTCTTACGTAATATATACTTCTAATACTAAATCTAAGGCATCTATCTTTATTTATATTAGTTTATTACTCTTAAATATAACTAAAGTTAGAAGGTTAATATATGCTTATTATAATAACTTAAATATGTTATCTTGTTCCATTCCCGATTTAAAGAGTGTGTTCTTCTGCTTAAGCTTTGTAAGTAGTAAGGCTTTCTTAAAGTAATTCTTAATAAAGTGTTTATTAAAGTTCATAAACTTAAGGAATTCTTAAATCTCTTTAATTATTGTTAGAGTAGGCTAATTCTTTACTATATTTATCTTAGTATTGCTTATCTTTACTCTATATTGTCCTTTAATAAACTCTAGGAATTCTACTTCTTTCTTATGCTACTTGCACTTCTTAGGTTTTAGCTAGAGGTCTGCTTATTTTAAGTATTCTAGCACTTCTATAACGTGTTATATGTGCTCTTATAGTATCTTTAAGTACACTAGGATATTGTCTAGGTATACTACTACTATCTTATTAAGATGTGCTAAGAACATTGTTAATTAACTTCTAGCATATAGAACCTTCTACGCAACTAGGTAATAGATATTAGTTCTACTAGCTAGACTAATAATAATCTAGCGCTTACTTAGCTTTATTACTTTAATATACATATAAAGCCTATAAAGGTCTATAGACTACTTATTATTAATAGCTATAAGAGCTACTACTTAGTAGATTTCTAGAATCTCTATAGAAAGTAGAAGATAATTACTCTCTATATACCTCTACACTTGTTGTACTTATTGCAACTACTTAATATTACCTGCTTCTTGCTGCTAAAGCGCCTGTATAGCAATAAGGTGTAATAGGTTAGACCTAAGGTTGGCATCTTAGCAGCCTGTGCCTTAAGACACAGTTAACAGGTTAGCTAAAGTCTAGCGTTAGAGCTAAGAAAGTCTACCTTAGACTTATTGTTAAAACTCTACTCTAGGACAGACATAAGATTAAGGATAGCTCTGTCCTAGAGCTAACAGCTATCAATCTATCTAGTTTCTACCTATATATAAGTCTGCAGCAGCTATACTCTTATATAAGGTCTTAGCCTTAGCATGTAATTATATCTACTATATTAATAAGAAAACCTTCCTACTAGCCTTTAAAGCAATATTTAAGAAGATATTTATACTAAAGAATGTTTATATAGGCTTTAGAGGCGCTAGTTTAGTTCTATACATCCTAGAGTTATGCTATTAAAGCTTAATATGCGCCTATGCACGCCTATACTACTAAAACCTAGCAACATTGCCTAGAAGCTAAAGACACTACGCAACACTTACAAAGTAGAGAAGTAGTTTACTCTTATTTAAAAGTAGATGCAAATCTACTAAGACTCTCTAACAAGTTTATTAGATAAATAGGTTAAACAGTTAGTAAAGAGCGCTTAGCAGATAGCTTAAAATATAGTGTTAGTGCAAGAGAAGATAGGCTGCCTTTAAGACGCTGTAGAAGCGTCTATAAAGTATAAGACCTATAAGCAATATTATATATATATAGAGGAGACCTTTATAGTTAGTAAGGTAGCTAACTTAATTACTAAGAAGAAGAGTAGAGTTTATAGTAAAGGTAAGACACCTATAAAGAAGGTGTGTATTAAGTAACACTATAGGTATTTGTTGAGGTCGTACTTTAAGCAAAGCTCGTAAGCACTATTCAATTGGTTCTCGAGGATGAATACGGTAACAGGAATCCGAAAGGGGTTTGCAATAAGGAGTACAGATACAATCTGTCTGTCTTGAGAGCAAGGGGTAACGATGAGTAGTACAGAGTAGACTGTCTAGCTCGAAGGTTGGGTTTAAGATCCAATAACTTAGATTGTTACTTAGGTTAAACACGAACCATAGGGGTTGTGTTTCTACTGTGCTATATACTTAGACATGTTCTATAGTTATTCTAATGTTCCATAGTGTGTTAATGTTAGGACACCTTGGAACATCGTGGGATTCTTGGAACAACACGTGACATGTTCCATGGTGGCGTTCCGCCAAGACTTTGGAACATGAGGGGTTACGTCGTCATTAGTTGTGAATGCTGACCTTCTTAAAGACCTTTGGGTTGTCCCCAAGTGTCATCAATCCTTCTCTTCCTTATCTTCTGCCGTGCCCCATCTTAGGTTCGTAACACTATCCTCCCCTTTAATCTTCATGTCCTCATGAACTAACCTCATGACTTCCAGAAGTACCTTATATCGCAAATCCGTTGGTGACCGAATCAACCGTACTGGACAGCTCGCGATGGTCTCTTGTCAGTACTGTGCGAAGCGCGGCCTTGAGTGCCGGATGTCGTCGTTGAAGAAGGAGTGTGGGAATTGTTACAGCGTAGGCGGCCAGAAGTGTATTCCGGTGGAGGTTCCGATTCCGAACTTTGCTCGTATCGATCGCGAACTGGAACGTTTGGAACAAATGGAAATAGAGGCGGACGAAGCTGAATCTGCAGCGTTGCAGGCGATCCTGGCTGCGCGCGCAAAGAAAGATCGTGTTCGTAAACAGAGGAAAATGTTAAAGCGCCGTGAGCAGCAGTGGGTCGATGAAGCTGGAAAGTACGTAGAGGACATTGAGTCCCTTGAGGCGGTGGAGAATATCAACCGCGAGGTTGCTCAGTTGGAGGGTGGCTTGATGCCTGGTTCTCTGGGTCTTGATTGGAGCGCCTTTATGCCGTCCGCCTTAGAGGGCGATCCTGATTACTCCTCGTTTGTTGATAACGAGACAGGAGCTGTCGGCAGTTCGTAAGGTGCGTAACTGGTTCCCATGTGCTTTCTGAGTCTGGGTATCCTAACCATTTAATTAGGAATTCTTTGTCTGATCCAGTTCCTCAATGTGTTATTATTTTTTCAACTTCCCATTCGTCTTCGCCGTCTTGTTGGTAATAGAAGTCTTCCTGAAGTGGCGTTCTTAGATCGGCAGGTTCCAGTAGCGATACGTGGAACACAGGGTGGATTTTCGCATCCTTTGGTAGATCTAGTCTGTAGTTCACAGGACTGATCTGTTGAGAAATGAAGAATGGTCCGACCTTGATCTTATCCAGTTTCTTCGTTGGTCGTCTCGTACGTAGGTTTTTTGTAAGGAGGTACACTTTATCCCCCTTCTTTAGCTAAGGCGCCATTTTTCTTTTCTGATTAACATAGGAGATTGCTCGTGCCTGAGCTTTGGCGATGTTTTCAAGCGATTTTTGGTGAACTTCTTTCAGCTTGTCTACTGAGGATATTGCTGATTCCGTTTGGATATTGCTGTCAAGGCTTCGTGTAAAGAGATTTGGATGTCTTCCATGGCTTGCGAAGAACGGCGTGTGGCCAGTTGCTTCTGATTTTTTGTTGTTGTATGCAATTTGTGCCATAGGCAAGAGTGAGACCCAATTATTCTGCTGTTGGTTGCAGTATATGCGGAGATACGTCTCCATTGTCTGGTTTACTCGTTCTGTCTGCCCGTCTGTCTGCGGGTGATAGGCTGTTGATAGCTTCTTTTTGGTACCTACTTCTGCGAGAAACGTCGTCCAGAAGTTTGAGGTAAAGAGTTTGTCTCTGTCGCTGATGATTGATTCAGGTATACCGTGGTGTCGAACAATCCTGTCCAGGAACACTCGTGCGAGCTGCTCTGCAGTGTAGCTGTGTCGAAAAGGCACAAACTCAGCGGCTTTCGTGAATCTATCCACTACTACGAATATTGAATCGTAATCGTAGTTGGTGACAGGGTCCTTGGATATGGGTAACTGTGTGACGAAGTCCATCGTGATGTTCGTCCATAGTGCTGTTAGTGGTTCCATTGCCTGCATTTCTCCATATTTCATGTGTGTACTGTGTTTGTTTTGTTGACAGGTAACACAGTTTTTAACATACTTGGTGACCTTGTCCTTCATGTTTAGGAACTCATAGTGTCGTCTAATAAGTTCCATCGTACGCGTGATCCCGGGATGTCCATGAAGCGTATCGTCATGGTAATCTTCTATGATCTTTGTCTGTAATTCGTCCGGTACTTGCGTTAGTATGCATTGTTCCTTCTGGACTTGCATAATCAGGTTGAGCTGCTGCGATGGTCCTAAGGATCCGTCTTCGTTGATTCCCAGAATAGCGGCTTTATTAATCGTTTTCTCGCCTGCTAGATCGTGTCTTCGGCTGAGGGCGTCCGCTCTGCCGTTATCTTTGCCTGGGGTATACAGTATCTTGAACTTGTACTGTCCCAGCATTTCTGACCATCTTACTTGTCGTCTGTTTAGTACCTTGGTTGTGGTGAAGTGTACCAGGTTCTTGTGATCTGTGTAGATCGTAAGGTCTGAACAGCTTTCTGCGTATACTCTCCAATGTTCCAGGGCGGATACGATTGCTAGTAGTTCTTTGTCGTGCACATCGTAACGTTCTTCGGGACCTGTGAACTTGCGTGAGTAGTAGGCGATTGGGTGCCATTGTCCGTCTTTTTCTTGCGTGATGCATGCTCCCAATGCCAGATCTGAGGCATCTGTTTCCATTCGCATCGGCTTGTTGCTCTCGAATGTGATTAATGTCGGGGGGTCGATGCACGCTTGCCGTAGTGACTCAAATGCGTCATCCTGTTCCTTTCCCCATCTAAAAGGTGTGTCCTTCCGCGTAAGCTTCGTAAGCGGTAAGGCCTTCTTGGAGTAATCCTTGATAAAGCGTCTGTTGAAGTTGACAAACCCAAGGAATTCTTGAATCCCTTTGACCGTCGTCGGGGTAGGCCAACTCTTTACCACGTCTATCTTGGTGTTGCTCATCTTTACTCCGTGTCGTCCCACGACAAACCCTAGGAATTCTACTTCTTCCTTGTGCCATTCGCACTTCTCGGGTTTCAGTTGGAGATCTGCTTGTTTTAAGCATTCTAGCACTTCTGTTACGTGTTGTGTGTGCTCTTCTAGTGTCTTTGAGTACACTAGGATATCGTCTAGATACGCTACCACCGTCTTATCGAGATGTGCCCTAAGGACGTTATTGATCAACTCCTGGCACGTGGCTGGTGCGTTCGTCAGACCGAACGGCATGACTAGGTACTTATAGAGTCCGTATCTCGTCCTGAATGCCGTCTTCCATTCTTCGCCTTCCTTCATGCAGATAAGGTTATACGCTCCTCTTAAATCCAACGCAGTGAAGTACTGAGCTCCTTGTAATCGATCCTGCAACTCTGTGATGTTGGGCAAGGGGTATCGATTTTTTATTGTGATATCGTTGAGCTTCCTGAAGTCAATGCAAGGTCGTAGCTTGCCATCCTTCTTAGGTACGAACATAATGGGGTACCCTGCAGGTGATTCCGATCGTCTGATGAATCCCTTCTTGAGGTTCTCCTTGATGTATTCGCGCAATACACCGAGTTCCTTTTCCGATAACTGATATAGGGGCCCGAAAGTCGGTTGCTTTCCTTCCTGGAGCTTGATCTCGTGATCCCAGGGCTTATGCTTAGGCAGGGCTTTCGCCGTAAGCTCTTCTTCAAACATCCGTGCGTACTGTCTGTACATGTCAGGGATGGCAGGAGGTGCACTCTTCTCCTTAATCGTCACTTCGTGAGCCGGGGCTGGTTGGTCTCTGTGCGATCGACCGCTCGTATTTGGCGCGTCTTAGTCGAAAGGATATTGCTGATCTCTTTCTCATCTCTCGGCCGCTCTGGGGCTCGTGGAGGTCCTGACTGTGGTGTGCCGCAGACACAGTCCTTTCGCAGTGTTAACTTGCTGCGCGTCCAATCCATCTGTGGGTTGTGACGTCGTAACCATGGCAGTCCTAATATGACGTCGTGGGTGGCCGTTCCCAATACGTCTAGGGTTATCAGCTCATGGTGATCCTTGATTCTTAGAGGTCGTAGTACCACTTCGTGGGTTACTAGGGACTCTCCCGGCATCGGTTCTCCGTTGGCGACTCGTAAAGGGTATGGTTTATCCTTTCTTTGCTTGGTCATGCCTGCATGATCGATAGCAGCTTGAGACACGTAATTTCCTTGTGCTCCTGAGTCCACCAGTGCCGTCATCCGTTTGCCATTTAGCACAACGGGAATTCTGATGAGGCGATCGGTCCCGATGGAATTGATGGATCGATCCCTGGCGCTTGATACTGGCGCTTGTCTAAAAAAGACTCTTCAGACTCTGATTCTGATTCTGACTCGCTAACTTCTTCGTAATCCTTTGATCGTACGAAACCGTTGTCGCGTTTGTCGATCCAATGGTAGTTGCAGTCGTTGTTAAGGCATCGTTGCCAGTTGGGATTTAAGCAGCCTCCATTGATGACTAGGAACTTGAGTGCGGACAGTTGCGGTGAGGTTTCTCCGGGGAAGTGTCCCTTATCCCTCTTGTCCCACAGATGTACTTCGCATACATCGTTGGTGCATAGGTACCATCGTTTGCAGCACGTTGGGCGTGGTGCAGGGAACCATCCAGCGTTAGACTTGTCGTGGAAATGGATTTGGCATGAGTCATAACGACAAGCTATCCATGACATACGGTCATGGTGGAGGTTGCGGTCGTCCAGCTCGTAGCGTGGTGGTGTTACTGCAGCGTCCAGCACTTCTTGTGGTTCTGGTCGATTGTTGACTGGTGTTTTGGCGCAGTGTGCCGTCCACTCCTTTTCCCATTCAGCCTCTGTTTTGAGGAGGTTGTGTATAGCGACAAGCGCGTCTTCACATTCCTTCTTGGCTATACAGGCGCGTGGTTCCGTTTGTGTCCCCTAATCTTGATATCCTTTGAGTGCCTTCCAAAGTTGTTGCCTCACTTGCTCAGGGCTGGTGCCTTCCAACAAGGTAAGGATATCGTTGGGTCGTTGTACGTATGTCTGTCGGTACCATTCCAAGTCATGGTTTACGTCCTTCTCCATGCGTTCTTTGGAGAGCCGTAATTCCTTGTCACACCAGTTCTCGTGACGTGGTGTAGGTGCTCTGCTGCGGATCTTACGCTGATCCTCATCGGGTGTGATGTAGTCATCTGTCCCAGAATCCGTCTCTGGGTCCTCTATGAGACGTCCCATGTCTTCAGTGAGAATTTCCCATTCCTCACTGGCATCAGCGTGCAATTCGTCATCGCTGGTAATCATATTGAGTTGTCGAACTACTTTGTTCTTGCTTCGACAATCTCGGGCGTAGTGGCCTATCTTGCCACAGCCATAACAAGTCACCGAAGACTTGTCCTTCCCTTTACTACCATGTTCTTTCTGATTCCATCTTCCTGTGGCTGGAGCCTTGTTGAGGTTGGACAGGTCCATGGCTTCAGGGCCATAGTACCCGCTGTTGGTTCCAGTGTGCACTCGCCTGGAGGAATTGGGCTGGTAACGTCCGCCTCGCTGTCCTCGTCGGGGTGCGTGGTTTCTCCATGCGTTGCGTGGTGGTGAGATGGCATTCCTGAACGGTGTACGTGTTCCTCGGCCAAGCTCGCAGTCGAGCTCATAGAGTCGGTTGTCGATCTCGATAGCTTCCTTGATAAGAGCATCCAAGGTGTCGAGCGTAGCGCCGGTGCGCATTAATTCTTCCTTGACTCGAGGTTTGAGGCCTTGACGGAACATCGTCATGAGAGCAGTGTCGTCCCAGTCAGTGTTCGCCGCAAGTTGCTGGAAGTCAGCCGCATAGTCGGCAGCGGACTGACGTTGCTGGATATGTTGAATCTTGCGTCGAGCCACAGAGGGTTCGTTGATCACTCCAAAGATCGTACGGATCTTTTCCTTGAAATTGTCGACGTCGCGCATCCACTCGTCGACATCATCAGGTGCTTCACCGGCAGTGTACTGCTGGAGGAATGGCTTGATCCACTTGAGGGCCTGGTCACGTAGGTGACTGGCCATCAGCGTCACACGCTGGACTTCGGGAACGTTCTGTCCTTGAAAGGTAAAGAACAAGTCCCATTGAAGGAGCCATTCGTCAAGTTTGTTGCGATCACCCCTGTACAGGTCTGGTTTAGCAACCGAGATCGTACCTGCACTAGGTGCTGCTTCATACACGGGTGGAGCTTCGTTAGAGCTGCTCGGGGTAGCTCGGCTTCCTAAGGTAGTAGACATCTTGGGGGTGTTTAAAATGTTGAGGTCGTACTTTAAGCAAAGCTCGTAAGCACTATTCAATTGGTTCTCGAGGATGAATACGGTAACAGGAATCCGAAAGGGGTTTGCAATAAGGAGTACAGATACAATCTGTCTGTCTTGAGAGCAAGGGGTAACGATGAGTAGTACAGAGTAGACTGTCTAGCTCGAAGGTTGGGTTTAAGATCCAATAACTTAGATTGTTACTTAGGTTAAACACGAACCATAGGGGTTGTGTTTCTACTGTGCTATATACTTAGACATGTTCTATAGTTGTTCCAATGTTCCATAGTGTGTCAATGTTAGGACACCTTAGAACATCGTAGGATTCTTGGAACAACACGTGACATGTTCCATGGTGGCGTTCCGCCAAGACTTTGGAACATGAGGGGTTACGTCGTCATTAGTTGTGAATGCTGACCTTCTTGAAGACCTTTGGGTTGTCCCCAAGTGTCATCAATCCTTCTCTTCCTTATCTTCTGCCGTGCCCCATCTTAGGTTCGTAACAGTATTATAGTAAGATTAGACATAATTTCTATACTTATAAGGTAGAAATAGAGAATGTAGATAATGGCAAAGCTTCTTAATAATACTATCTAGGTCTGCAAGTAATTATTTATTAGTGTTATGTTATAATATAGTGCTATATAGGCGTTCTGCTGTTAAAAGTAAGCTGCTTAGTAGAGTAGCCTACTTAGTAGTAAAATATATTATATACTTAAAGCTTAATTAAGTCTAATTTATAAGTATATATACTAGTATAAAAGGTTATTACTAGCTTCTACTATTAGAGTAATAGACTAGCTTAAGAAAGAAGCTAAAGTAATAATTTTTTTAGCTAAGCTAAAAAAAAAAAGAATTACTAGCCTTAAAAAAGCTAATAAAGTAGTATTAAAGTGTAGAGAGTTGAAAAAAAAAGCGTATATAGAAGCATAGAGTGTTAGTAAGAGAGGCTAGAGAGAATATACTTACTTAGTATAAGGCTAATTAGTTGCTTGCTTGTAAGGAGCGTTAGGGAGAAGAGTAATTAGGCCTTAGCTGTTAGGCTCTAGCGCGCTGCAAGAGGTGCAGAGAGACTAAGTATAACTAATAGACATGCAAAAAAGAGACTCTAGCTACTACTTAATTTACTCTGTTAATTTCTAGGTATTACACTATTGCATTGTTCAGGTATACGCGTGTAGAGGCGCGAAAAGTTAGTAGGGTAGCTTACTTGCTTATACGGCTCACTCGCTTATAAAACACGTTAAGGTGGGATGATAGTAGCGTTTGTTAATGCCGAGACATGGAAGCATGTCCTCGGGAAAAACCATCCCATCAACTCGGTCTCAAGAAAGTCAAGTCAAAAGTCAAAAACATCTCTCGTGTCTGCTTTCTGCTGCGTCGCTCAGATACCATTTATCATATCCGAATCCAAGATATACCAGCATCACCAAATACATCTTCTTCGCTTTGTCCATATCCGTGTATTTTTGGAGATCAAGACCTGACCTAATTCAATACCCAAAGTCTCCTGAGATTTTCTCTTCAAGCCAGCTTGCATGCCTTGCGGAGACGCGTGGTCAGGTACTCGAGAGAGGTACGAGAAGATGACAGGGTTCGGCTGGTGTTTGACGTCCCATGGATTGACAAATGATGGTGGTGCAAAGAAACATGGCCCAGCGGTCGGTATTATGCCTATTCGACTCTGGTCGTATCCGTGGGGGGCAAGGCGTGCAAAAGGATTTCCGGGGCTAAAGTTGCTGTGCCTAAGTCTTCGTCTCGCCACCGAGAACCATTTTGGAAACCTAGGTGAGCTACTCTCCATAGCACCACCATGAATCGTAACAGCGTCGACAATGGAAGAATCATCCTGATCTGCAGCACACGGCCATCGATGGTCACCTTGACTTATGATTTCTGAGTCGCTGTCGTCATCAAGAGAGGCGCAGGACGTGGTCCCCTCAGATCTCTCCTGAGGTGGGAATGCTCCATACTCGGCGGTTGGCAGCGTACGAGGCCTGGCTTTGCTGAGAGAAAACTTTGCGCGAAGATATTCGACTATGCAGGAAATCGCTGTATAGTTCTTCTTCTTTTCCTTCGAATCCTTGTCATGGCTTCCGATCTGGCTTCTTGTTGCTGTCGGTCTTGAACTAGAGGCGCCGCCAGTTCCGCCACTTAAGGAGGTAGTTCCAGTGACGTGATCAGATTGCTGATTCTCTGACGAAGCCAGGGACTCGGTTTTGATCGAAGATGTTCTTCCGGACGGATTCGAGATGTCAACTGATGTACCAGTCGTTGACGCTGATGGAGGGTCTTCTTTGCGCGGTGATGCCAATCGAGAAGGCCGTAGAGCGACCAGAGTAATCTTGAAGACTCCACATAACACCATCTTGAGCTGTATGCCTGTAAACAAGGATCAAAGTTCAGAAACAACATACCAACCTTTTCCGTTGCTGCACTGCTTATCAGGCTGAATCTCAAAGTCGAGGCATACCGATCAGCAAATCCGCTTACTAGATTGGTTCAAAACGTTGTGACACAGCAGTTACGCACGTCAGCACCAGGACACCTCGACTGAAATATTGCAAGTGTGAAATTGGCAGAGTATATGCTCCCAGAACGCCGGGCAACAAAGCACTTTCGTCGCCCTCTAATGCAGTCCGCTTTCGCCTGTCGCGGCCATGTCCTTCTGACAATCCACCATCATCTTAACCATGTTCGCAACCTCTTCAAGCCTGCTAAGCACAATCTTGTTGCCCTCAACAAACCCATAGCAATGGTACCTGACACCAGTCTTCTTGCTGAACTCACGGACGAGCTCCTGCCCTCTCCTCAGGTTGTGCCTCGGAACGCGGGGGAACAGGTGGTGCACAGCCTGGAACTGCAGACCACCGTGTACCCAGTCCAGCCATGCGGGACACTCGACATCCATTGTGGTGCGCATCTGACGCTGCGGGAAGGATTCGGTGGGGCCGAGGTCGGAGGTAGGCATTCCCCAGTGGGAAAGCGTGATCTGTACGTGCAGGATCATGGTTACCAGGTGACTGATTAGCACGAAACCGATGCGGATGGGCCAGGTGGGAAGCGTGCACCAGACAAGTAGGTAGCCGAAGATGAACCAGTAGCAGGCCATGAAGACCAGTTCGACGGGACGTGTCCACCATGCTGCACCGAGTTGGGCGGCGCGCGGAGAGCACAGGTGACACCAGGATAGAAGGTACAGGTTGAAACGCGCGAGCGCCATGATTGGGTAGTACGTGTATTTCTGGTAGGGCAGGAGGAATTCGCATGCAGCGTCCCACTTGAACTCGAAGTCCTTGTAGAAGGTTGAAATGACGCCCTTGATGTAAGTGGGCGACGTGGAGAAAATCGGTGTGTTCTGGATGTCTGGGTCGTGCTCGGGCATGTTGGTGATAAGGTGGTGGACGTTGTGAGAGGATTTCCACCATCCGATCGAAAGACCGCAGCAGAAGTCGGCGATAAAGGCACCAAGCAAGGTATCGATGACGAAGTTTCCGGATATGCCGCGATGGCCGGCGTCGTGCGCTGTGAACATGATTTGTTGCTGAGCAATGTTAGCAGATTTCTTGCTGGGTGGCGCGCGGACTTACCCAGAACAGCCCCAAGAAGAGAGCAGATGTGAGATACCACTTGCTGTACAGCAGGTATGCGAATGCACAGAAGAGTGTAGCGTAACGAATCGACTCCCATCCGTACGCCGAGTAATTGCACTTGTACAAGCCCTCAGACTTGATCTGTTCATGCAGCTCGCGATAGTCGAGTAGAATCTGATTCTGCGTTGCTACGTCCAGCGATGGGTTATCCCTCAGACCCTTCGCGACTTCCTTATCTTCCTGTTCAGTAGCGAACTGCAGTCGGTGGGCCGTTTTGTCGAATGCGAGCGGTCGAGGTGCTTCGGAGCGTAGCAAAGGCTGCTTCTCGGGGTCTGGTGTGCGAGATCTGCATGTGTTTTTGCATCCATCTATAGGATTTATTGTCTTGCTGATCGTAGCGGCAACCTTGGAACAAATGTTAGCATTAGCCAGAGAGCACACCTGAAACCATGTTTACAGAGCGCGTATTGCTTAGAGGAACTCACCGAGCTCAGGTCTACACTCACTCTCGACCATCTGTCAACAGACTTGGCGGCTGTTTTCTCTTCGAGGACTGAGCTGGGGACGGCGTTCGCAGCGCGAATGGGAGGTTCGAGGTTCGTCCATGGAGCTTGCACACGACCAATGCGGTACTTCTTCATCATCAGAAGGGCCTTGTTGGAGTGATAGCTGTGGTAAGTGGGGTTAGTGTCGCAACCCTGAATGAGCTTCTCCAGCTACCGAGTAGGACATAGTACACACATATTGATCTCATCGGTGGCATCTCTGCCAACCATGTGCAAAATGGCTAAGCGACCGCCAGGGTGATTGTCAATCCATGTTGAAATATTCAGGGCATAGCCCTCGTGAATCACAACTGGCTCGCCCTGTGCAATCCGTTGCTCAATCTTCTGCGCGGAGAGAATGTTTTGCTGTGACATGACAGCGGTTTGGTGTTGGAAGATTGCGGAAAAGCTTCATGAGCAAGTCTGCGGCAGGCATGCATATAAGTACCGCCACAATTTCCTACGGCACAACCTCTTGAGCCCTCGGCCTAGAGATTGCGCATGCACGGCTCGAATCCCGAAACCTGAAAAGATGGATCTGCTTGCGAGCGGCACGGGGCTGAGCGCGTTTGTGTTGCGTCCTAGTCTTACATAAAGCTGGACCCCAGGCCGTAAATCATTCAGGGTCCAGCACCCCCTTCTAAATACGGCTAGCGCAAGATCTCCACGAACGCGTGTGCGCGTATCTGAGTACGTCGCCTCTTTGACTCGCTGGAGTTTTTGCAAGCTCCACTCTCGAAAACCGGTCGGCTCTTCTGGCTACGACCCTGTACGGGGCTCGTATCTTTCTCCACGCCCCTAGCTTGTGTGTCAAACGCCTTTGGCACCCATTTCCAGGGATTTCGGCCGTCCCCCAAGAGCTTGGCGGATCAGGAAAAATTGGGGGGCATGGCCTGGATTAAACCGCTCAAGACACCTTCTGGAAGCGTGCGTGGCTTGCTGGAAAGTTGCACGTGGAGTTGGAATGGCGCGCACTGGCCGTTCATGTTCGGTTGGAGCGCACAAACGTCCGCGCCGCAGTTGGGAATTGTACCGGTGATGCAATGCAACACAGAGCCCTCCGCAAAGCTGTAGGACAGAAGTCTGGGAAACAGAGACAATGCCCCTGTGGAAATACTTGCTGATTGCGCGATAACGTTGGCTGCGGCTTGTCGCCATGCACGGTCATACATGGCGGATTCGCCGCTTCTAGCGCGGGATTCTGAATCGTCTTGTGATGATCGTTGAGCACGACCGTGCCGTGTCTCATCGCCTCTGGCTCCGTGGTCCAGCCGCTTGCCCACTTGGATCTCCTGGCGTTAGCGTTGAATCCATAATGGCCAAGCTGGCGTGATGCGAGTACGCGTTCACGGGTAGACACTGCTCTTGGGCTTCGTAGCGAATTGTCATGCCACAGTCTCGCGATGTCGTCGTCGTCCTCGCATGCACAAAGCAGTTGAGCGCCAAATGTGGCATTTTTGGGAGCTGGAAGTCGCCGTGGCTGGCTTAATGGCCTGCTACTTCGAGCGCTGCTCTCCGAGACGCGCAGCGCTACGCTTTGCCCAGAGCGGCGCAATTCTTTTCGCGCGAATCATCGTCTTCAATGATTTTTTGTCCCCTTTTTGATAGTTGTCTGACAGGTGTTCGGGGGTTGCGCGGCGGTACACCCGCGTGTTGACGGCGTTTTTCGCAAGCCCATGAATTTCTCGGAGTCACAGTGATGACCGCGTCGCACATCGTTCTTTTTCGACTGCTTCGGGACGTCCTGCTGTCAGAAGTGTGTATCGTATGGGTTTGGTCTGGTGATATTCCATGCCGTGACTTCGTCGTCGATGGCAGTTACAGTAGCGTTGTCTCCCTGCTCTTGCGGTCCTTCTGCATCATAATCTGGACATGGCAAACACCATGGTATCAACCGGCTGTCATCGATGTCATTGAAATCTGGACTGCCGGCCTCTGCAGTGTGCCTGCCTGTACCCCTTGACGTTGCTGCAGAGGTCGCACTCCGGTTGTGGAACGAGAATACGCTCGAGTTTGCACATGCTGTCGTCGATTCAAAAGACGACAGGTGAGACTTACATTTTGCAAATGCATCAATCGCGACACCTATAGGTCCTACTGTGTATGCTTCACTTACATCAAGGAGTTGTGGGTGATCGCTGTGCAAAGTTTGTATAGCATAGCGAAGCTCGACTGAGACTGATGGCAACACACGCACTTCGTTCACGGAATGCTCACCGTATACTGAACTCCACGACCACAATGTCAGTGTATGCTTGAATGAAATAGAAAGTCAGATCAAAAATGCATCGTCGATATTGCATGTTCATTATTCATCATCCGGCAGCTCCGCTCAGCAGAATCTAAGCCCGTTTCAGCCTTTCGCTCTCGCTGACACCACGGATGCCGGAAAGTGCGAGTCCGAGAGTAGGCCGAGCAATAGCATTTCAGCGTTCGAGAAACGAAACTCCGAGATCGTCGGCGGCAGCTAGCTGATGATAGGAAGGCGCGCGCTGTGGTCAGGTAACAGCCGCGTTGACATCCATTATTCCCAGGTCATGGTGCAACGATGTATCACGTAAGCCTCATTCTGAACCCGCTGCTCCTCCTGCCTTGCAGCAGCTCAGGAAGCCGTCATGTCAGTTGCCCACGATAACAAATAAACTCACGTCTCAAGGTACAGTTGCTAGGAGCGGGAAAGCCCATTCTAATTATCTACTACGCATTTGATGTACCATGGCAGACGCAAGCACATGCATGCGACGCGCCCCAAAGACACAGGCCTGCACTCCTGTCCTCCATGTGCAACGTCGCTGTGTCATGTGATGCTAGCAAACTACGAGAAACGCTCAACGCCCACCGATCCTTCGCCATTTTATGCTCATTCAAAAGCGCGCCTGCAATGCATGTCGAAGGTCATGAATATGTAAGGAAGCTCGACAGGTATTTGTTACAGTCTGGAAAAGTAATGTGTTGCTTATGCAAAGCCGAAATATTCACCGCCGGCGGTCATGGCGGTATAGAGGGCTTTGCGGAGATCCTCGTAGGACTCATATTCAGGGAGGTCAAGCTCTGCGGTGGCATTAGTCCTGCGATGAGACATGAAGTGGCAAATCGGACTTACGATTGAAGCAAGTGTGGCTAGAAGGCAAACGGTCTTTGCTGCCATAGTCGCGGTGGATGTTGAACTTCGAGAAGCCGTTCATACCCTCAAGTTCCTTGAAGCCGTTCAATGGCACCTTGCTAGTGCCCGTGACAAACTGAAGCAGCTTAGCTTGCTCTTCCTTCTCGAAGGTGCGGACAGCGCGCCAGAACCATTGGATCTGCGGCGAAGCGGCAGTGTAGTTGTGGTATTCGGTGTTGTTCTTCCAATCGTCAACGTTGATGTCAGGAAGACCAGAAATTAACAACTCAAGCTCCTGCTCGCTGAAGATCGAAACCAGCTCAGCCGGCACGATATCGTGAAATCCCCGGAGGAATTCTTTTAGCTGCTCCTCGACAGCACCTGTCAGACGATACTCTGTGATAAGACGAATGTACTCGTGCTTATTATCTTCAGTGACTGGAATGTTGCGACCGTTCTCGATGAGATCGATGGTTTGCATCTCGCCAAAGGCCTCGACCTCAGTCGAGAAGGTCTCGGTGATGATGTCCGTGATATCATTGTGCAGCATCCATTCCAGGGATTTGTAGTACTCTAGATCCAGAGTCTCCATGTCTTTGAGGTTCACCTGCTTGCTCATGATTTGCTTGTAGACTGCACGACTGAAATGGCAGTCAAGAACGCGACCCTCGTAGAGCGCTTTACCAATGATGCGGCCAATGAACTTGAAGAACATCAGATGTTCGGGGTTGATAGAGCTGAGCCTGTTGGGATGGAAAGTGGTTCGATCGGACGCAACCGGCACGAAGAGCGCATAGTCGGCGTTAAACATCTGGCGCGCAATCACTTGGAACCACTCGCGGGTCACGCCGCCAGCATCAACACCCTCCTCACCGTGGAAACGAATACTGAGCTTTCCGTATTTCATTTCCTCGGCACTCTTGAAGTAAAGCGACTTGAATGAGTCCAGGAACACTTGGTCTCGGCGTACTGAGAGCTGGAGCGGCGGGTGTGGCTGACGGTCGCTTCCGCGAGAGTGAAGCTTGCGATTGAAGTAGTTGCGCTTGTTGTCAAATTCGAGGACCTTGGAATTCTTGACCAATAGTGAGAAAGTACCGCTCATCAGCTTTGGATTTTGACGGACGAGATCGTTCAAGATTTTGCGATGCTCCTCAGTGAAATTGAAGAACAAGCTCTCCATATTGTTCTCTGGCGGCGGGCTAGAAAGGGCGAACTCTTTTGGCAGCAGCTTTGATAGCGGCATTTCCTTCAGCGTTGTGTTCTTACAAACAACCATCAGCGATTCAATAAGTGGCAAGAGCGTAGTGGCGATATTTAGCATGTTGCCACGCTCGCGGATGACGGTCAGACAATCGCTGAGCTTAGTCCACAGTGGAGCAAAAGCAGCGTCCTCATACAGTGTCAAGAGAATGTCCTCTTTCTGCTTAGGCTCAAGCGCCTCTGCACTGGCCTCAGGCCTATCCTTGTTGTCGCGAGAGGGATCAAATAGATAGTCGAGCGCCGTTAAAGCTCGCAGTAGTTTCGTTTGATCTGAAGTTGCTGGTGAGAACTTGGCCAAGGCAATGCCTTGGACATCCGTGTGAGACTCTGCCTTGGATACCTGAGTTGTCAGGCTGAGGAGGTCGTTGAAAATGTTCTTAGCGAGGTCCTTTGCGATTCCTAGTAACTCCTGACCAAATATCTCCTTCGCACCTGGGATGGGTGAAAGGTTGCTGATAACGGATAGAGTCTCCTGGAACACCTTGCTATTGCATTCGCGGGCTGCAAGGATCTTCGCAACCAGACGCAAGTTGTTCTCAGGAATGTCTGGAGGCGTGATCGTCCTATGTTTCTTGCCCTTCTCTTCTTCTGTCTTTACCTCCTCCGGCTTGATGGAACTGCTTTGGCCTGCTGCAGTTGCAGTAGAAGAAGGCACGACCGCGTCAGTATTGCTCAGCATGTTGATGTCTTGACCTGCTTGCTGACCCAATGGCATTTGTTCTGCTGGGGCTTCAGCCCTGGGTCCTGCTTCGGCGACTTCAGCCGCCTTTTCCTTGTCTTTCTTGATCTGCTGTAGGGGATGGGTGATTATTCGAAGTAGGCCTGTCAGCTGCTCCATGATAGAAGAGCTCTCTACAATGAGCTTCCGGTCCAAGAGGGTTAAGAGAGCATTGACAGGGTAGCGTGTTGACTTGGCATCCTTACCCTTGCCCTTGCGATTGTTGCGATTCTTGAAACCAACGCCAGTCTCATGCTCAGTGAGGAAGAATTGCCAAACAGCAGGATTCTTCTCGGTCAATTGCGCAAGAGTGTTGAGGCATTGCTGAACAACCATAAGAGGCGATACGTCAGAGCCAATGGACAACGCTCCGCTTTTCCGCGAGATCCTTGGTGTCTTATCTGCAGGTTGTTGCGGCTGCTTTGCACGAAGCGATAGTTGGGCGAAGCTGCGCTCGACAGCATTGACATCGGCACTGCCATCTTGTAGGATCGAAAGCAGGATGCTGATGACTTCGGCGCGGTTCTGCCTGTTTTCACAAACGTATCGCAAGATGGAGCTCAGGCTGGACTTTGCGCTTCCCTGCTGAGGAATGAACATAAGCCTCAGTAAGGTCGCGACACCCGCCTTGTCGAGCATTTGTACACATGGGCGAGCCTTCTTCTTCTGTGTAGGGTCATCCAGTTGTCCCCGACGTCCACCACGCTGGTAGCCAAACTCAAATTGGTTCAAGCGGCGATCGCCGCCGTATGCTCGGGCCTCTGCCGAGATCTCTGGCGGCAATTGGCGGAGAGTATCTTCATCTGTGTCCATAAGAACAGCAGCTCGTAGAGCAGGGTCGAGCGTTGCGAAGAAGCTGGCCGCGTCAATCTCTTCCGCTTGAGGCGGAGGAGCGCCAGTATTGGTAGCATTGCGGCGGCGATTTTCTTCTCGCTCACGCCTTCGTCGCTCAGCTGCTTCTTGTTCGAGCAGTTCGGCGCGCATCTCGGGAGGAAGTGCGGCCAAGAATTCCTCATCGAGTCCAGTGGGTTCTTCCTGCGAGGCGTTGCTAGCCTGTTCAGCTTGTCCAGAAGACTGTTGCTGGGCTTGTTGTTCTTGACGCGCTCGTTGCGCTTGCTGCTGACGTTGCTCCTGACGTCGCTCAGCGACCTGCTGCAGCAGGACCTCCTCACGTAGCTCTTCTGGAAGTGCATCGAGGTACTCAAGGTCGATACCTAACTCGGTGATGTCGTATTCACGCCCTCTTAACGTGGTCGTGATCCGTTGAACAGGCTGAGCAGGTACTTCTGCTTCCACTGGGGCTGCTTCAATACCCTCCATAGAGGTGCCGTCGGCCAGTGTGGCAGGCTTATCGGTCGCATCTCCTGAAGTAGCTGTCTCGGTCGCGCGAGTGGCCGCCTCGGCAGCTTCGGCAGCCTCACGCTCCTGTCGCTCATTCTCCTCCTTCTCTCGAGCTTCACGTTCCTCGCGCTCTTTCTGTTCTCTACGCTCCTGCTCTTCCTTGGCTTTACGGGCAGCCTCAGCTTTCCGTTCTTCGTCTCGTTTCTTGGCTGCCTCAAGTGCAGGAGGTACCAACAGCTTCAGAATGGAGTTGGTAACACGCTGGCTCTTCTCAATTGCACTTGGTCCGTAGAGGATCCTCGCTTCTTCTTGCCAGCGTTGACTGGTAAAGGCCTTGGAGAAGGCGACTGCTGAATGTGGATCCTCACGTGTGGAACGCGATGTGTTCCCGGGCCGAGGGAGGTTTATTCCACGATGAAAGCCAACATCGAACGGTGCCGGAATACCGATTGGAAGGTTGTTGAACGACAAGTGGATAGCACCACCGTGATGTTGGAGTTGCGGTGCATTGCCTTGGCTCATAGCATTGAGCAGATTGCTAATGAAAGAGACAGGACTGTCGGCATTGGCTGCACGAGGACCACGTCCTTCTATAGCGTGGACCCAGTCACTCTCGCCTCTCCCTGCGAGTCCCTCGCGACCCTGTGATCGACTGCCGCGCTGAAGTAGAGGGTTGACCCCATCATCTGTTACTCGAGGTCCAGCACCGGGGCGATGCGAACGGTACGTTGGTACCAGTATGCGATCGCCGGGACCTGCTGGGAACATCCAGGGGCTCAGTCGGTGGGTATGGCGGGAGGTGGGGGCGACGGGGTCGTCCCAACCTTCGCCACCCCAACCCAAGTTCGGCAATCCTTCTTCCTCGTCTTCCATGCCGGGGTCGTAGTGGATGTCGTCTTCGTCATATTCTTCTTCCTCCTCCTCCTCCTCCTCTTCTTCTTCACCTGAAACAATCAGCAATGAAAGCAACGTCAGAAAGCTGCATTACTTACCGTCTTCGCCCATGTCATCCTCACCCATGAAGTTCGTGATGTGGATGTCATCGCCGTGCATCTGGTCGAGAAGCTGGGGCGGGTCGAGAATGAAGCCGCTCAGAGGATTCAGAGGGTTTATTGGCGTGCCGTCTGCGTTGAAACCAGGAATCGCTTCATCAAACTCATCGCTCCAGTCTTGGTGATCATCAGCAAGACTACCACCCTCGTCATCGCCTGACACCTCTTCCAGCTCCTCGACCAATTCATCCATCGCATTCATTGCATCCTCAGCAGTCATTTCCTCCTCGTCGTCATCGTCATCCATATCCTCATCGTCCTCATCGTCGTCGTCGTCGTCACTGTCTTCCTCCGAATCATCGTCGGTACCAGATTCCATGCCTTCATGGCCATCATCGATCTCGATATCGACACCAACATCGCCGGGCAGACCTTCGATTGGACCCATCTCATCGATGTCCATCTCCAACATCTCTTCATCATCTTCGGAGATGACGTCATCATCACCCAGCTCCGCACCCTCATCGAATTCCATATCATCTGCATACATGCCCTCGTCGTACATCATCTCTTCGTCGTCCTCATCTTCTTCGTCGTCAGACTCGTCATCGTCGTGAGGCTCAAACAGTCCAAGGGTTGAGTTGCGGAAGAGATCGGGAGTTTCCTCACGTGCGTTTTCAACAAGATCGTCATCAGAAGCTGTCGATATTTCAGATTCGTCGGCAGAATCGGGTGCCGAAGAATCGTCGTAATGTGTGCTCAGATCCATCGCGACATAGCACAGCCATTTAAGCGGCTTCAGAATGTACTTGACCACTCGTTTCGCGTTCGGGAAGTTGAGGTCGATATCCGAGATCGCTGTTGTCAAGATCGTGATAAAGTTCTTCTCGTACATGATCTTTGCCATTTGCTTCAAGTTAGGTGTAAGGTCAGCATTCGAGGTAAGTATTTCACCATTGGCTCGCTGGGATACCATCCTGGAGAAGATGTCTGCAATACCTAAAAGGCGAGAGTACTTCATGTCAAGTGCCTCGTCAGAAGAACTGGCATCTTTGAATGCTTTGAGTGCGTGTTCAAGGACGAATTTGCGCACAAACAGAAGATCCTGCTCCGTCTCAGCATAAGGAGACATTTGACTAGCTTCCGCTTTTGGCAAGGCATTCTCTCCCGTTTTGTTACACAGGGAGACAATGAGGTCAATGGCGCAGTTTGAAGTCGCAAGCTTCTTCTTGAAGGCAACATCGCCCTCGTGGTTGAGAGTTCCGATCGGAACCAAGATATTGAGAAGGTAGTTCAGGACCCCGGAACGCGGCTTGGAGGGTGTCATGGTGTACGGATCGGCCTTGCGCGAAAAATTGATGAACTCAATCTTGGTACGATTGTAGCTTTGCAGCAGTTCTGCAAGGCACTTGAGAATGAAGCAGCGGTAGATGTAGATTGGATGAAAATCAGCCTTGAATAAGGGCTTCTCGGGTTTGCTAGGGTCCGAAGCTGTGGTCGACGGAGTGGCAGCTTCCTCTGGAGCAGATCCGGCATCATCAGCGACCTCTGCAATCTCGGAGACACTGGAGGCGGGATCAACAGCAGACTTTGAAGGTTCAATCTTGTCGTCGATTTCCTTGTATGCTAGCAGTTCGCAAAGCAGGTAATGAATGACGCCATCGGGGTTCTCAACAACTGGCAGCTTGAGATCAGTTGTCTTTGTCCGCTCCAGTATTGGCTTCTGAGATGGAAGTTCGCTTGACTCCTTTGGCTTGTCAGCCTCAGCCGTGGTGTCTGTAGGCCCCACACTAGAGTTGGGTCCGGTGGGATGATGCTCTTCACGCTTAAGCATCAACGTCTGCGGTCGCTGGGCGGAGTCGAAGCGAGCCAACTGCAACTTCTCGTTGGTGACTTCAACGAAGATTTCTGGAGCCCTAATGGCAAGAGCATACATCTGGCGGGTATAGCCAGTTGTATCAGTCTGCCTGCGATCTCGCGTTTCAAATACTTGCTGAATCTCTGTGCGCATGAGCTGCCTGATCATTGAATCGTCCTCGATCATGTGGCGAAGTACAATCATGAATGCGCTTCTCAAGCCTTCATTGGTTACACCTGCAAGCTGCTTGATCATGAGGAAGATACGCTGGATGTTGCGCTTCTCCGCCAGACGGGACGCGATTTTACGTGTTCGCGTGAGCATAACCAGAACGCGGGTGACGGACAAGGCCAGAGATTCGTCTTTGCCAATTCGTGGGAGAACGTCCACAATCGCTTGGAAGAGAAGGTTCTTCTGTTCGATTTCCACGATCGGCTCGGGCAAATCTTTGACGGAGACTTCTTCCTGTGACTCACTACTAGGTGGCGTCCACTGCACTTGACGAGGAAGCTGGTCTTCCGCCAGAAGACGTTCAATGATGAGAAGGACCTGGCCAATCCACGGTGATGACTCCTCGGGCGTCTGATCAGGGAAGATCTTGATGAAGCCAAGAAGAGTAGCGAAATTGTCCTTCAACTCTTCTACGATGACTTCGTAGAAGTCTTTGTCTTGTAAGACTAGAGCTAGTAGATGGGCCGAAGCTGCGATCTTTTTCCCTTGCGAACGGAAATCATCCTCGCTTTGATAAGAGATGAGAGACTGAACCAATGTCACACCGATCTCCGAACGCATGGTTGGTGGATCAGATGCCTTAGTAACAGCTGCAGTCACAAGGTCTGCCAATTCGAAGGTCACGCCATCATGAGAATTGAGGATGTCAAGGGAGCGGTCAACAAGATTTTGTCGGAGTGTGGCCCGCTCCTTGTCGAGATCATCCAGCGCGACAATTTCCGCCTTATTACCAATGGCCATACGTTTTTGGTATGCGAGAGCATCGTGCGGGGCAATAAATGGCTGTGATGATTGACTGTCGGGGATGGAGGTATTAGATGAGGCAGCTGGTATCTTATGGACATCATCGGTGGGAGCTTCTTCCATCTGAACAGACCGAGAATCCGGCGCATCGGCAGAGCTCTCATCGTTGGTGTTGTCGTCGATAGCATTACTGGGGGTAGAAGGCTCAGGCACAACGACCTCAGCCTGGCTTGGTGAAGCGGAGGGCGGACCACGAGCCTCGATCTCGTACTGTGGAACTGGGTTTCTTGATGATTGTCCTCGAGTCTGATTCTGACAGTAGTCGTGAGCCAGATTGTAGTTGTCACAGCAGCGGTAAAGCGCCTCTTCGGCCAGGGCCTCGTCGAAACCTGCTTCTTTCAGACGGGACATATGCTCGCTGTTGCGAGGCGCCCATGGCTTGATAATAGGCTTGTTTCGCCTCGGAATCTTATCCGTGCTTTTAGATGCACCTTGTTCACCTTCACATTCGAGAACAGACCTCAGTATGTTGATAGAGGTCTTTACTATTGACGTAGTAGCTTTGTCCATAAGACTCGAGTTCCAAATCTTCTCGACGGGCTTGACTGCAGCGTAACGTAGCTCAACCATGAACTGAGCTGCAGAAAAGTAATCTGCCCGGCTGTGGTCGCGATCCGGACGATTGGTCATTGACGATGTCTGTGGTGACTCGGTTATAATCTTGCTGTTGGTGACCTGCGCATAGAACGCCAACATGATTTTAATACCGCCAAGTGACAAGTGCAAAATCCGTTTGCTGTCCTCGTTCATATTGTCAGCATTTTTCTGGGATGCTTCACATGCAGACTCGAAGAAATTGTTCAGAACTTCTGCAAGAACTTCAAAACCACCTAGATTCTTGAAAGACACCAACAGCAAGGTCAACGCCTGCGTTCTATCCATGTGCGGGTCGATCATGAGTTGCGAAAGAGAGGTCAGGGTGACGATTAGGTATGCATAACGATCCTCTAGTGATCCTGAGTCTTTGGGCGCCTTGAACTGAAGCTGATCAATGACCGCTTGCGCAAGCTGATCGGACACAATAGTCGCGCATTGCTTCTGGTAGGTTTCTAGACTTCGCCTGGATAGCAGGAGCCTTCCGAGCGATTGGAAAAATGGGGCGATCTCGAGCGGGATCCTGCTGAGAAGCGAACGAAGAGTCTGTGTGTTCTTGAACTGGGCGCTATCCTGGCTTGGAACCGGAGTCGTGGGCGCACCTTCCTGGGACGGTATTACATCTTCATTTGTAACACTATCGGTTGGATCGGAGGAGCGATTACCCATGCCAAAGATATGATCAGCCTCGGCAACTCCAAAACCGGGGCTGATAATGCGAGTTTCCTTATCCCAAGCTGGTGGCATGTTCCTTTGCAAGAGAATCTCTTCCCAGACGCAGCTTCGATGTAACTTGCCGAGACTGTGAACAAGGCGTGCGTACATGTCAGCTAGGTTGACGAGAGCTGAGACGTTGTGCTGCGAGCGGGGACTGAACATCTGGCTTTGAAATGTGAGGGTCATTGCCGACACCAAAGTGTGCGCAGAGACGAGGGCTTTGACGTAGGCCGTGCCCTGTTGAACTGCCTCGCTATTCTCAGGATGGTTGCTTGTGAACGGGGCAAAGAAAGCCTTCCCTCCGGTGTGGTTCAGAAGAGGCTCAAGACGTTCCAATGAGCGCTGAGTTCGCTTAATCAAAGAGGGCACGGTAATGTGAGGCTTCTGTTCAACGAGAACCTGAACCACGCGACCAAACTCTTCGCTCATGCTGCGAGACTCCTTGACTTTAGGGTCAAGACAAGCAAGATTGGAAATGTCGAGTATGGACTCTACTCCATCCACCTCGATAAAAGCAGCACACATGGTGTGATTGGAGAAGAAACCGCTCAAGAAACGACATAGCACTCGAATGTACTGGCTGGTTGTTGGCCCTTGAGTGCTATCTTCCGTGTCGATAACTTGATCAATGGAAACCGCCTCGGAAGAAGGCACAGCGGACGCTTGATCAACGCCTTGCATATCTACATCCATAGCAGTGGACGAAGCATGCTTAGCACCACTCACGGTTTGAGAGCCTACGAGCGCTCCACGACCGCCTGCAACGAAAAGCTTGCCTTGGGCATTCTCGGACCAGAGTTTCGCACCGGCACCTTCCTTCTCTGCCTTCGCCGCACAAAGCTGTACAACGCGGGCAATCAGCTCGCTCAAACAGGAGAGAACGCGTGCTTTTAGCTGCGGGTGATGACGGACTAATTCATCGAACGTGTTGCCAATCATAGTAGGCATCTCAGTGTCGGCATCGAGGGCTTTGACATGGGCCGGACTCTCGAAAATCTCGAAGAAACGGGGAAGGGCTCGGGAAGACTGGAACAACTTCATGCCAGCCTCGGCCAGGCAAATAGCCCCGAAAGCAGGTGGCAGAGTCGAAATGGCTTCAGCAACGGGAAGAATACCTGCGGCAAGAGACTGTCCAGGCTCTCGTGGCGTGTATAACTGCTTGGGACGTGGACTGGTAGCATCCGTGAGGTCGGCGATGGCCGCAGCGATTGTCTCCGAGGCAGGCTCGCCAGCCACTGTCTCCAAGAAAGCGTCACTCAAGCCAGCTTCAGCAATAACCTGATAGCTAGTGGGCTCATTGTGGATGAAGCTAGTGAGCACATTCACAGCCATACTCCATACAGTCGAACCAAAGATGCCTGCATTCGAAAGCACCGATCGAAGGGCGATCAGGAGCTGAGAGGAGTCGATCAGCTGCCGCATCAGACGGTCGAAATTTCCCCCTGTATGAGACATCATGTGGTTCAAGAACTTGAACAGCCATCTCAACGTTTGCTGGTGATAGAATGGGATCTGATAATCGGTGAGTTGGGTCTTGTGCTCTGTAGGCATTCCCTTCTTTTCCTCAGCAAGCCTCTTCGAAGTGTCGACCTCGTATTGCATGAGATCAGCGATGATTTCCAGGCCTTTGGCACTAACAAGAGCTGCGAACGCATGCTGCAAGTTGTATACAAACGTATCCAAGAAATTGAGGATTTTGGGGTGATTTCGTTCTGCCTTGTTTGTTCGTAGCTTGAGAACTTCCACCAGGATTTCAAGAAGACCAGCAGAAACCATTCCTTCTCCAGTTCGAGACTGAGATTGTGGGATAGTGTTAAGCAGGGAGAAGACTGCGTCGCGCCAGTCGTCTTCCTCCATGTCGATCTGGGCACCATCTTCGCAGCCGAGACCGGCCACCAATTTGCGGACGACGTAGAAGAGCACACCGTGGTTGACGTTGACACTGAGCGCCGTGCAAACATCAGCAGACTTGGTCTTGTGTTTCGCTAACGCTTCCAAAGCGTTGAATGTAAAGGTCTGTAGCTCCGCAGGGACACCAATTTTGCCGTCACCCGGTGGTTGTACTAATTCAGAGAGCTGAAATGCTAGTTGCATTTGTCGAGGCTCATCCGCGTCCTGTTGTCCAAGCCGTGCATGGAATTCCTTCTCACCATGTACGAACCCCAGGTTGGCAATCGCGAGCAAACGAACAGCGACTGCATCGTTGATTCCTGATGAGCCATTGCTAAGCATTTTTGCCACACGCAGCTTGTGCAGCAATTCGTAATGAACGCTTTCGGGTAGCTCTGCAAGACCATGCTTAAGCAAATCATGGATATGTGTCTTCGCAACTTTCTCTGCTGACAACTCAAATGTCTTTGGTCCATTCGGCCGGCTGCCTGGCTCCCCTGGTGTGAACACTGGCGTGCTTGGAGAATCTGCGGCCAATGCATTGAGCGTACTCTGTGGCGTACGTGGCGTCTGGTTACGCATGTTTGAGGTTCGGCGGGCAGGTGTTGGCGTGCTCGGCGCATCTGTATTATGGCCCAAAGGCTGGTTGCTGTTGCTGTTGCTGCTTTCTTCAGGCGTTGAAGTAGGCTCGTAGTAAGAGATATGAACACCTCCAAAATCTTCCTTCAAGGCAGCCTCAGACAGCTTGAACAAGCCAGTCAAATTGGCGGGATTGAACCTATCAGAGTCACTGCGTCGGTCGCCAGAGGCTTTCTCCTTTCCTTTCCCGGCTGGTGTGCCAAAAATGGGTGCTGCCGCAACAGGGCCTTTTGAGAAAGGAATGGCTAGCTTCTGGATCTTGTCTAAGCCAATGTTATAGTGGCTCGAGAGCAGTGAGGGATGATGCGCAGCCGGTAATAACCGCAAACGTGCAGCTTGGTAGCGCTGCGACAGCCTGTGGCCGAGGCGCAAGGCTGTTTTAAGGAGGGATGACGAGGTGGTATTTAGCAGCTTGTCCAGGCGTTCGCTGCTCGAGTACAAGCTGCGATTGCCGCAATTCTCCAACAGCATACGCGTAAAGCCCAGCAAAAGCTCAATCAACTCCCGATCACCATCCTGTGACACGTGCAGGGTGTCCAAAACAGCATCAGTAGTGCTCGACTCCGTGTTTGTGCTATCCTCTTCTGCATCGCCCTTGAGCAACAATCGCCGCTGAAAGGGCTGTGTTTGCGGTCCGTCCACAAGCCCGTACTCTTGGTTGAACAGCTCTAGTATACGATCGAAACGGTTCAGCACGGGAATCCAGTGGTAGGCATCACCGCGGGGAAAGGGCCACTGCTTAGGGAACGAAGCAAGGTGGGCGGGCAGCTGGTAGAGCGGAATTGACTCGGTGGCTCGTACAAATTCTGCTATCATCGGCGACTGTGCGCGTCAGTACGTTTGCATGACTTGGAGGGCGTGTCGCCTACCAGAGTGGACTCATGCCGCGATGTAGCCTGCTTCTTGATCTTCATGCTTGCGCCGGGCGCTCGGAAAGCAAACTAGCCAAACATGCAACCTTTCCAGTGTCGCCTCCGGCGAGGGTTAAGTTGGTTGGTGGCAGGCGAAAGGCCGAAGTTGCCGCAAAATCAGGCTGCTCTGGGACGCAGCTGCAGCCGCTGGCGCGGAAGGGCTTGTCGGTGTGGCGAAAGGGCGCAAAGCCTGTCGTAGTGACGTCGAGAGATGGTGGGTGACTAGGTGAGCAGGCAGTTGCACCTTCGCGGGTGGGGCCAAGGTATTGCGCAAGAAGATGCGGAACAGAGGCGTAAACGAGGAAAGCGCAGCCAGAGCTCACGGTGCAGGCGTGAGTGTGTCTGAGCTGGCGCAGAGTCTTTGGAGGATGACTAATACCAAAGACGGTGAGGTTGGACCTCTGTCGTGTGTGTTGTGTGGGGTTGTGGTGTTGTCACTCTTGTTGTCGATAGCGGAAGCTCAGTATGATGCGCGCGCAGCACGTCGGCTTAGTAAGAACCAGAGCATCACGACCAGCACGCGTTGGCCAAAACCTCACAAGCACCACAAAAAGTGTAGATCTGGAAGCTTCCTTCCCATAGTGACGTCATGTGTATCATGCTTCACTGCTACATAGCCTGACGCAGAGAGTGGGCATATTGCACGCAACGAATCCGAGGCTTCACCTGTTCTGGTGCAGCCAGCGCGTGTCACAGTAAGAATGCTTCCACCGGTTGCACACCAAAAGGCAATAGGATCCTCACCCTGAGTTCACACTTTACGGCTTTTGTTGCTGCTCTCCACGAGCTGCCCTCTCTTCATCGACCAACCTGGCAGTTTCCTCCAGCACCAACAAATCCCTCTCCAGCATCTCTGCCCAGTTCTGCACGTCTCCAATCTCATTCAACTTCTTAGTGCTGGTGTCGCCGAGCTTCTGCCACTTGTCGCTCTCCTTTCTCAGCGCCAACGTCTGCTTTGCAAGCTCCTTCTCTTGCTTGGTGATGGCTGCTGAGTTGGCGTGCAGGTCTGCTGTGCGTGTGCGGAGATCGGCATCAACTGACGTGCCAATGGAAGACAGCGATGCAAGTACTGCTGCCCGAGCTTCGCGCTGTTGCTGCGATGTGGTCGACGGGTCGGGCGAGGGCATGTCGAGCAAGAAGACAATGTACTGTTATTCTGATGTTGGGCAAATGACAACATTCAAGATGCGTTCAAGTCGCGGTGCTCAGGGCTGCAGCACCGTTGTCAGTTCCTCAAGACGGCCTACGCGCCGCATTGCATATCGTTTTGTGGTGCATGCATGAAGGTGTGACAAGAGCTTGTATGACTGGCTGGAAGTCGCGGAACCTGCACGCCGGCTGATTCTCTCCTCGGCGCTTCATCATGTGTCCAGTCGTCCATCATCTCTATTGAGTCCTGCATGCTAATAATGTTAGGAAATGCGTTCGAAACTGAGTTTCCAACACTCATTAGGAATCATAGGACAACGTGCACGATAGCTCGATGACATCAACTACTTGTTCGCTAATTGGTTGCTCTTTTCACTCATTCATCAACTGCCATCATCACACCTCAATGTCACTAGGTATCTCCCACAAAGCCCTTCGTCCGCCTCAGTGTCTGCTATCAAAGACTTTCTCCTCAGATATCTTGATATTTTCAGCATTGACTCGACCTTCCTTCCTCGCTTTATTCGCCAACGGCCTCCTTACACGCATCACAGTGTACTCGGTGTTTCTGGTGAGCCACCATGTCCACAGATTGCTTGCCCACACCGCAATGGTAGATGCCGCAGCGATAGCAAAGCTCGACTTGTAGCCGTTATATGCCCATTCGCTGTGGAACGGCTGGGGCCCAACCACCTCGCCCAGTTGTACGATGCTTGACTGGAAACCCAGCATGAAGGCCGTCCCTGTGGACCCAATTAGAGCGACATGACGCCGGGCCCAGAACGGACTGAAGCAAGATCGATAGAATAGGTTACCAGGCACACAGGCGATGTAAATGCCAATTCAATCCGATATGCTGAAGAAGAGCACAAAGCAAACGATCATGCCCAGCGTAATCAACATCATGTATGCTGGACGAACAATCAACGCATGTTCCATGAACCAAGCCGAAAACAGCAAGCTGCAGGCTGTTGCTGCAAATGGGAGGACTAGTAAGAGTTAGTTGTGGGGAAGACCGACGACTTTCAAATTCGTGATGACGGCAGGTAGATACTGCGTCAAAGCGTGACCACTGCAGACAGCAGCGGAGATCAAAGTCATTGATCAGACTGGTGATTTACCCAAGACTTACAAGTGTTTGACCCAGCATGGAATTCCAGACCCACCACTTACTCCGGGCAACTTTGATCTCTTTGCTCGAAAGTCAGGATTATCTGCCATCGGCGCGTTCTCCGGCAATGTTGTCTGAATAAGCTCCTGCTCGCGTTGCGTGAACTACCCATTACTCCATATTACTTCTATCGCTTTGTGGTCAGTCTGGAAGAAAAGCCCATACTACATCACTGAACAGTACCGCTGCCAGACTTCCGAGAACGTACATCCACCTCCTCGCACTCAATCGTGCTATATCGTCCATGTACGGTATACCGTATGCGAGCAGCGCAGAACATATATCAGGCACCGCACCCCAGCAAAAGACTCTAGTTGAGACCTCATTATACATGTGAACATTGTCGATAGTTGTTGTGGGTAATTGATCTGCCGCCTAAGCTTGCGCTGCATACTTCTTCAAGATATCCAACTCCACTTCCTGCAGAGCGCTCTCGTGCGTACACTCCAACTTTACTGGGGGCACTTGAACTCCATGTTCCTTCTCATGCTGCAGTGTCTCCTGCCACCGCGTCGCCTCCACGCACCACTTCTGTCCCGGCCGGACGCCCATCTGCTTGAGATTTATGCCACCATTTTTCGACGCGAAATCGAGGAACGATTGTGTGAGCTCGGCAGCAATGGGTGTTTGCGCATCACAAAAGCCCGGCTTAAAAGAGGTGGGCGGAATGGACTTGCTGGCCATAGGATACATGCCGCGGGAGGAGTGTTGGAGGAGAGGTTGGTGAAGGACTGCGAGAGGTTAGTGAAGGGTTCAAATATTGTCTGGGAGTCAAGTTGGTAGAAACTATTTGCACCCACCATTATTCTCGCTATCGCTCACGCCGCTGTGCGTTCTTGGAACCTGGGTTGAGCCATTGATGTCATATCCTGTAAGCTTTCCCATGTTGTTTGCCTTCTCGCTTATCTCCTATAGATTGAAGGACAATTTAGATTGTGGTTTGAACCGTGAGGTTGACGTGGTAGTATCGATGCTATGTGTAATTCTTCGCTTCAAGCCTGGACTGCACAAATACTATATGCTTCCATCTGAACCTGACTGACTTAACCCCATCCATCAATTGTAGTCATCGAACCAACTATTCGCGTATTTACATGTACACGGATGCTGAATCGCGCTCGTGTTCGTAGGACGGAGCATGCTCCGGCCACGGGGAAAGCTGAGATGCATGACGTCACCTGCCCATCGTAGAATCGCAGAGACGAGAAGGACCGTTTCAAAAGTATCATAGCGCAACGAAACACTGTCTCCTGCAAGTTAGCCGGCAGAGAAACAAGGTCGGGGTCATCGCGTTCGTCATCTCGTGTTCCATACATTCTATACACAGCTATCGCAACATCCGCTGTTTGTTGACAGCCAATGCCAACGATGAAAGAGATAAGAAAGACCTATGTTTGGCTTATTTCGTTCGTCAAAACTCTGGCGAGACAAGACATTGATGCTGAGTGAGGCTGAACTTTAGATATTCTTGGAATAACGTGTTTCATAAGCGAGTCGGCCACCCAAGCGAGTCGGCCACCTAACACCACCAACACGCCTGCGCAACAACGCAGCAGAATGTCTTAACAACGCAACGTGAAAAATACCTATACTAAGGGCAATATATTTCTTGCTATTACTAATATTAGTTTGTAGCAAATTTATAGCAAAAGATATGCTGTAGTAGTATATACTATGCCTTAATTAACACTATAAAACTAATATACTAGATAACGTCTATACTAGTCTTGTGGGCCACCGCCTCTAGTGGGCCACTTTTGCCAAGACTCTCTCCTATCATACCACGTTATGCCCCAGAACGCCGCACTCTGCGCCTATTTAGGCTGTTACACGCTGTAATATTACTTAGAGACTACTTCTATATTATTTTTGCACATTTATATATTATACTTACTCTTTTTATATATTCTATAGTGTTATTATATTAGCTTGCCTCCTTTAGCACGCACCCTCTTTTTTAGCTTCTTACTATTACTACATATACTAAACTTCTTTAGAGTAGTTAATTACTGCACCTCTCTAACTATTATACTCCCTCCTAACTAGATCTTCTTTCTTTTATATAATTTACGCTCTGTTATAGCTACTAGAGCTTCTTAAAGCTAAGTATTTTCTTTCTTTAATAATGCTAGCTTATACACTACACTCTTTACCTTCTTTAGGAGGTGCTTAAACATACTAGTAGTAGACATTAGTAAGCTACTAAAGTAGCTCTTTTACTTATTTTAAATTAAAGTTTATTATAACTTAAATTTATTTATATTTTTTAAAGTTTAAGACTACTAAGGCTTATTATTAGTAAAAAGTAGTAGTAATAGAGTCTATAGCTTTATATTAAGAGTTAATATAACTTATTATAGGTTAACAGGGACTAATCTAGCCCCTTAGAACCCTCCCTAGATATTACTTAGGGTAATAGTTACATTATATATAGCTTTAAGGTATACTAGAAACACCTACTTATCTATATAGCTAATCTAGTTGTGCAAAAGCCTATTAACTTAATACCTATACTCCTGCTTTAAAGGGGTAAAATAACCTACATTAAGTAGCTATAAGAGGTACAATAAGTACATAGGCATTATAAGAGTTATAATATTATTCTTTTTATAGTATTAGGTAAATACTACTACCTAGTAGCTCTTATAGCTGTCTATAAGTAGTAAACAGTAGGTCTTATAGGTACACTCCTTAGTATGCCTGTTAAAGTGCTTTAACTAGTTAAGGCTAAGCCTGTTATTAGTCTAGCTGTTCTTAGAGACTCTAATTACCTAGTCCTAGGGCAGATCTTTGTTCTTAGTCTATTTAGTTAGGTAATCTTTACCTTTAAGAATAATAAAGGGTAGGATAGCCTAGCCTGTAGCATTTACGCCTAAAATTAATATAGCCTACTCTTTACTGCCTAGCTAGACCTACTTTGCTTGTCCTAAGTTCTCTATGTCTATAACTACTACTCTAGGGGTAATCTAACTTCTTATAAAGCTAGTCTTGTTAAAGTTATATATGTCTTTATCTATAATACTATACTTAGCTTTAATATTAGCTATAAAGCTAAACTAGCCTTATATTAACTTAGAATCTTTATAGAGAGCTCTCTTATAGTTATACTTGTAATTAAACTTTACTTTAAGCTTTAGTTAATACTTAATAAAGTTATTAGGCTAGTCCTACCTAATAGGGGCTATTTTACACTCTTCTTACAGTATATTAGCTATATTAGCTATATCTAATAAGTAAGGGGGTGCTCCTTACTATATAAGGTAAAGAACATAATTAATAATTACTTCCTCCTTACGCTTATCTAGATAGCATGAGCTAGGCATAGAATTAGCTCTTAAGGGCCCTCTAGCGCGTTGTTAGGCTAGTGTAGTTTAGGGTACATTATAGATAGCTACAGCGTGTTACTCTAAGAAATTTATGTCTTATTTAAGAGCTAAAAGCATAAGCTGTATTTAACACTTATTTAACGCGTTTGATTAGTGTTAGTAGGTAGGTATTAAGATAGTGTTAGTATTTTAGTGTGGTCTTAGCAAAAGTGGCCTACTAGAGGCAGTGGCCCACAAGACTAGTATAGACGTTAACACCTTTAATATAACTATAAGATAAATATAAAGCGCCTTATAAAGCTAGAAGAAAAGGTAATTATAGATTATAAACTTAAGTAGTCTTTAAGAAAGCTTCTACTATTAAAGCTTATCATATAAGAAATAGCAGATAAACTACTAAAAGAGTATAATTATAAGCATATTAGTAAGAACTAGGTTAATAACTTTATTAAACGTACTACTAAGCTATAAATATAATAGAAATACTCTTATAACTACTAGTAAGCTGCTTATAAGGACCTAGTAGTTCTCTAGCCTTAGCTTACACTTATTTAGTTAATAAAAGCAAAGTAACATGTTTTACTAGCAAGCAGCCTACCCTACTAAGTAGCCTACTCTTGCTAAGGAACTGCCTGCGCAATGCTGTAGTATAACACAACACTAATAAATAATATCTTACAGACTTAGATAGTATTATTTAGAAGCTTTACTATTATCTATATTCTCTATTTCTACCTTATATATGTAGGAATTGTGCCTAATTTTACTATAACACCTACAGCATTGCCTAACATGCACTCTCTTTGCAGGCGTCTTACCCTTACTATAACCTTTATTCTCTTTTTTTAGCTATTAAGTTAGCTACTTTACTAACTATAAGAGTCTCCTCTGTATATATATAATGTTACTTATAAGTCTTACACTTTGTAGATGCTTTTACAGCGTCTTAAAGGTAGCTTATTTCCTTCTGCACTAATACTATACTATAAGCTATCTACTAAGTGCCTTTTACTAACTATTTAATCTACTTATCTAAATAACTTACTAGAGACTCTTAATAGATTTAAATTTACTTTTAAATTAGAGTAGACTACTTCTTTACTTTGTAAGTGTTGTATAGTGTCTTTAGCTTTCAGGCGTTATTGCTATGTTTTAGTAGTGTTAGTGTGCATAAGTGTATATTAAGCTTTAATAACATAACCTCTAGGTTATATAGAACTAGTCTAGTACCTTTAAAGCTTATATAAATATTTTCTAGTGTAAATATCTTCTTAAATATTACTTTAAAGGCTAGTAAGAAGGTTTTCTTATTGATATGATAGATGTAATTACATACTAAGGCTAGAACCTTGTTGCTATATAGGTGCTTTAGTAGCAAGAAGTAGGTAATATTAAGTAGTTATAACAAGTGTAATAAATATAGAGGTATATAGAAAGTAATTATCTTCTTCTCTTTGCAGAGATCTTAAAAATCTACTAAGCAGTAGCTCTTATAGCTATTAATTATAAGCAGTCTATAGACTCTAATAGGCTTTATATATATATTAAAGTAGTAAAGCTAGAACAGTACTAAATTATTATTAGTCTAGCTAGTAGGACTAATATTAATAACCTAGTTGCGTAGAAGGCCCTTAGTAAACTAGTTAGAGATAAGGACCTTGCCTGCAAGGATAAGGAACAGTAGGATAACCTTCTCTGTTAACCTAACACCTTATACTAGAGTAACCTACTTATAATTACTAAGCTAGAGTTTCTTCTACTTCTTAGGCTTCTTAAAGCCTATTATGACTAGCTATAACAAGATTTTGCTTATTAGGAAGCTAGACTTATTAAAGTTATATATGTCTTTATCTAGAATACTATACTTTACTTTTATTAACTAAATAAGTATAAACTAGGGCTAGATAGCTGCTAAGTCCTTACAGGCAGCTTGCTAGCAATTATATAGACAGGTCTATTGTTTTTATAGCTTAGGTATACGCTAGATAACCTTGTTAACTTAGTTCTTGCTAATAGTGTTACTACTACGCTCTCTTAGCAGTTTATTTGCTATGTTTTGTATATCTGCCTTTAAAGAAGGTAGTCTATAATTAGACTCCTTAAGTATACATAGTATAACTGCCTCCTCTTCTAGATTTATAAGGCGCTTTGTGTTTGGGTCATAGTTATATTAAGAGTGTGTTTTATTATATTAGTATTAAAGTGTTATTTTAGAGACTCTATAAACATTCTTAGTATATTAAATACTTTTCATTTGTTATATTAAAATATTAAGTACTGTAAGCTGTATATTACCTTTAGTATAAGGTCTAGCAGCTTATTATAGTTGTAACATAACATGTTGTTATTGCGCAGGCAGTTCTCTAGCAAGAGTAGGCTGCTTAGTAGAGTAGGCCGCTTGCTAGTAAAACACGTTATAGTATTCTAGATAAAAATATATATAACTTTAATAAGTCTAGCATCCTGATAAGCAAGATCTTATTATAGCTAGTAGTAATAGGCTTAGAGAAACCTAGAAAGAAGAAGAAACTCCAATCTAGTAATTATAAGTAGTGTAAGAACCACAATGTTTCTTACAAGCCTACTAAGACCGATACCTATCCGACATCCACCCAATCCCAGCATTACTAAGTCCTAATACTTCCCTAGTTCCTAGGACACTAGCTAGTATATAAGCAGAGCATGGCACATTGCTATAGTAGATAGTTTTTAAGTATCCTTTTGTACAAGACCTATAGGAATAGAGACTTTCTCCTAGCAATGTTTACCTAGTGCTCCTATACACCTCGCAGTAGTAACAGACCTGAATTGGAGCCCTCTAGCATCCTGTGTCGTTACAAGTAGGTTACCTTAGTATAAGGTATTAAGTTAACAGAGAAGGTAATCTTACTATTTCTTATTCTTGCAGGTAAGGTTTTTATCTCTAACTAGTTTACTAAGAATCTTCTATATAACTAGGTTATCAGAGTTAGTCTTACTAGCTAGACTAATAATAATCTAGCACTTACTTCGCTCTATTACTTTAACACGCATATAAAGCCTGTTAGAGTCTATAGACTGCTTATTATTAATAGCTATAAGAGCTACTACTTAGTAGATTTCTAGAATCTCTGCAGGGAAAAGAAGATAATTACTCTTTGTATGCCTCTATACTTATTATACTTATTATAACTACTTAATGTTGCTTACTTTTTGCTGCTAAAGCGCCTATATAGCAATAAGGTCTTAGCCTTAGTACGCAATTGCATCTACTATATTAACAAGAAGAGATTCCTACTAGCCTTTAAAGTAACCTTTAAGAAGAAATTTATACTAGAGAATATTTATATAGGCTTTAAAGGTGCTAGATTTGTCTTATATAACTTAGAAGTTATACTATTAAAGCTTAATGTGTGCCTATACACGTCTATACTACTAAAACCTAGTAATATTACTTGGAAGCTAAAGATACTACGTAATACTTATAAAGTAGAGAAGTAGTTAACTTTAATTTAAAAGTAGATATAAATCTACTAAGAGTCTCTAGTAAGTTTATTAGATAAATAGGTTAAATAGTTAGCAAAGAGTGCTTAGTAGATAGCTTATAATATAGTATTAGTGCAGGAGAAGATAGGCTATCATTAAGACGCTATAGAAGTATCTATATAGTATAAGACCTATAAGCAACATTATATATACATAGAGAAGACTCTTATAGTTAGTAAGGTAGCTAACTTAGTTACTAAAAAGAAGGGTAGAGTTTATAGTACAGGCAAGATACCTATAAAGAAGGTGCGTGTTAAGCAACGCTGCAGGTATTATAGTAAGATTAGGCATAATTTTTGCACGTGCAAGGTAGAAATAGAAGATATAGATAATAGCAAGGCTTCTAAATAGTATTATTGCAACCTCTAGGCTGTATATAGATTATATAGTATTATTACGCAGGTATGTTAGTAGTGTTAAGTAGCTAACTTACTTAGGTAGCTAACTTGCTTATAAAACACGTTCATCTTACTATAATACCTGTAGCTATAACAACACAGGATGCTAGAGAGCTTTAATTTAGGTCTGTTACTACTGCAAGGTATATAGAAATACTAAGTAAACGTTGCTAGAAGAAAGTCTCTATTTCTATAGGTTTTATACAAAAGGATACTTAAAAATTATCTATCTACACTAGATACCTAGCCTGCCTTTATACCTAAGAGACTCTTAGATAGACCTAGAGTGCACTTGTACCTGTTAGTACAAGGTTAAGCTGTAGTTAGATAGAAGTTAGATAGGTAAAGTGTTAGGCAGAGAGGGTCCTTAGTATGCTTAGAAGTATAAAGTAAGTAGGACTAATATAGACAGGGTTTAATACTAGAATAACTCTAGTTAGAGCTATTACACTATCTTCTTCCTAAGAGAACTAATTATCTCTAATTAGCTTCTATAGAAACTATCTAGATAACTTCTTTTCTTATCTAAGTTAAGTCTAACTTCTTTCTAATACTAATTTGTTTTAACCTACTCTAACAAATATAAAGTAGTTAGAGGCAGTATAATACTGTTATTTCTCTATTCTATATTAAAGGCAGTTAGGTGTTCTACTATATAGGTAAAGGGATTTACTTATTACTACTTAGAACTAAGGTTAAACAGTTAAAGCTCTAGAGTAAGTTTAGTCTACATATAGTAAAACTACTCTAATTAAAGTACTTATTCTTTAATAGTAGCACTAAGAAATTAGCCTTTAGAAGTAGAAAAGGTCTCTAATATATTTATTTAAAGTTAGTTAAAGACTATTCTACTTTAAGCCTTCTTATTTCTAGTAACAAAGTAAGTTTAAAGGAGTTAAATTATTTCCTTAGCAGTCTAAAAGCAATCTAACTTGCTGTTAGATAGGTACTAAGGTTCTAGGTACTTCTTTGCTATCTCTAATATATAGCCCTAGATAAGGGCTATTTATGCTCTTACACTTAGATAGTAGTTAGTATTTGTAATAGGTTAGACCCGAGGTTGGCATCTCGGCAGCCTGTGCCTTGAGACACGGTTAACGGATTGGCCAAAGCCGGCGTTGGAGTTAAGAAAGTCTGCCTTAGACTTATTGTTAAAACTCTACTCCAGGACAGACATAAGATTAAGGACAGCTCCGTCCCGGAGCTGACGGCTATCAATCCATCTGGTTTCTACCTACATACAAGTCCGCAGCGGCTGTACTCTTACAGTAGTAATCTCTAGACAGTTTTAGATAAAGGCTTGCTATTAATAGAAGGTAGGTTCCTTTCTATTACTAAAGATATCTATAGTTAGAGTCTGTTTAGACAGCTTCTTGCTAATAGTGTAGCTAGAAAGTGCCTCTAAGTAAGCTTAACTACTAGAGTTAAAGTTATAGACTAGTAGTAGCTTAGTAAGCAATAGTTAGAGGCTAGCCTTAAGTTAGGCAAGTTCTGCTCTAAGCTAGGCTATCTCTTAGGCTAGGTTAACTAAATTGCTATCTAAGCTGTGTAGGTTCTCTGTCTAGAGTATAGAGATTAGTGGATCTACAGGATCTCTTAGCTTCTGTTTACCTAAGATAATTTAAGGCTATACTTAGGCAACCTTTTTAGCAGAATTAGTAAAATAGTCTAATTTAGAGTTGTTATTCTCTTAATATATAAGAGCAGGGGCAGATCCCTAGAATCTTCTAGCTCCTAATTAGATTTAGACCCTAAAATTAAGTCTAGTAGTAGTGCCTAACACTAGGTTTATATCTATTTTAGGTAGGTTATTAGTAGTCTTTATATATCTACCTTAGTATAATCTAACACAGCTTTTCTAAAGTAATTCTAGAGTAGTAAGTTATAGGAAGATCTAAACCTAAAGGCTTTAGTTGTTAAGAGGTCTCTAGAATTCTAACTAAAGAGGTAAGTAGTACTAGAAGTAGTATAGTCTAATATAGAACAGCGCCTGTAAGCTGCTTACAATTAAACACTAATATAATATTCTTTAAAGGCTGTTACTAGCTAAGATAGGTTTTTAAGTATAATATAACAATATAGAATACTAGAAGGCTCTAATTTAGGTCTATTACTACTATAAAGTATATAGAAGCACTAAGTAAATAGAAGAAAGTCTTTATTTCTATAGGTCTTATATAAAAAGATACTTAAAAACTATCTATCTATACTAGATACCTAGCCTGCCTTTATACCTAAGAGACCCTTAGATAGACCTAGGGTGTACTTAAACCTGTTAGTATAAGGTTAAGCTGTAGTTAGATAGAAGTTAGATAAGTAGAGTGTTAGGCAAAGAGAGTTCCTAGTATGCTTAGAAGTGTAGGGTAAGTAGGACTTATATAGACAGGGTTTAATACTAGAACAACTCTAGTTAGGGTTGTCATAGTAGTGTTACCTAATGCGCACTTTTATTATAGGTGTAACGACACAGGATGCTAGAGGGCTCCGATTCGGGTCCGTTACCACTGCAAGGTGTATGGGAGCACTAGGTAAACATTGCTAGGAGAAAGTCTCTATTCCTATAGGTCTTGTACAAAAGGATACTTAAAAACTATCTACTATAGCAACATGCTATGCTCTGCTTATATACTAGCTAGTGTCCTAGGAACTAGGGAAGTATTAGAACTTAGTAATGCTAGGATTAGGTAGATATTAGATAGGTGTTAGGCTTAGTAGGCTTATAAAAAACATTATAGTTCTTACATTACCCCCCTACCTTAGTAGGCAGATTGTCCCTAATCTGCAGCGTAGACCGCCTTATCCTAAGTGCTGTCTATTAGGGCTCTAATATGCCTATTGCTAATGTTACTTCTGTCTTTTACTTGTCTAAATTTGCTAAAACTTATTTGCTATTTACTCTTATTTACTATCCTTATTTTAGTTATTTTTTAGGCTAATTATATGTCCTATATTCTAAACAGACATATACCTAAACCTACCTCTAATATAACTGTTGCATTAGTAAATAACCTGCAGTTACTATATTATTATAGTTTAGTTCAGCTTAGTATTAAGGCTAGGTGTTAATATAAGCTAGCTATACCTATTATCTTTAGCTAGTAACAGACAACAATTCTGCTATAATTATAACCCTTATTTCTAGCAGTAGTTTAAGCTAACTTTTTCTAGGCTTATTTGTTAGTACTATGCTAATACCTGTCCTGCCTAGCACTCTTACAGTAGCCTACTAAGTTATCTGCCTTTGTTCTATCTACGCCTTTGCCTATAGTTCTATAGTAGAGTACACCTTTAAAAAGGTGTTGTTAATAAAGTGTAAATACTACACACTTTAGAATAAGAAGTATTATCTAGTGCTAATCTACGTTAGTACTAAGTATAATGCCTTTTAGGGTAACCTTGTTATATAGGAGATAGCTAAGGCTAAGGAGAGTAAGGAGATTAGGGAGTTAGAAGCAACACTAGCAGTTGCAGTTCATAAGACTGCTTAGGGTAATCTTTGTTAGTTAGCTTATACCTTAGCAAGTATAGTGCAGGTAGCAACTGCGCAGCTTAAGGAGGTCTCTACTACTAATGTGTTACTCTATTAGTATTATATACAGCTAACAACTAATTATACAGCTTAGGATACTATCTAAAACTTATAGGAAACAGTAGCTAAGTTGTTAGAGGAGGTAGTAGCGCTAAGGCAGGCAGTAGTATCCCTGCAGGCGTCAGGTGAACGTTAAGACGCAGGCAACTGTGGTGCTCATCTAGTAGTAGGACAGTCTGCTTAAGGTTAGACTGCTCCTAGGAGGGCTTAGGGTAGAGGGGGTTGTAGTTGTAGTAGCAGCCTAGATAATTAGGCTAGAAAGGCATTAGACAGTAAGCTGTCTAATATCCCTAATAACCTATTAGACATATACATTTCCTAATTTGTCTAATACTAGTCTAAGACAGCTCTGTTATACTTATAGTTTTCCTTTGTTATTCTTTTAGTGTTCCTAGGTTCTAGTTTAAACTAGCTGCACCTAATATTCTAGATTTCCTTTATCTTAGTTTAATTTATCCTATAGCCTTCCTATTACTTCTCTTTTTCCTAAGCTTTAATCTACTCTACTAAGTCTTTTAGAGGCTCTAGTTAGTTAAGATACTTTTTATAATATGTATAAAGTTTATATAGTACTTCTTTAAAATTCTCTACTAGATACTAGGTAAGGTCTAGATTATGTCTAACCTAGCTTGTACAGTAATAGAGCTAATGTTATACTATTTTACTACTAAGGATCTCTTATACCTCCTATTCCTCTACACCTTAGATAGGGATTCTTACAGGCTTTAGAGCTTCTTGTTCTAGCAAAGGATTACTTAGGTCTTTACATAGCACGTCTAGAGCAAAGACATTATATATTTAGGAGTCTAGAGGAAGTTTTAATTACTATAAGTATCTTACTTATACTAGGACTTTAAATAGACCTTTCTATAACTTAAATAGCTTTTAGCTTAAGTAATAGGCAGCTAAATTCTTTGTAGATAGGTAAACTTTATCCCTAACAGTCTAGTTTATAGGACTATAATACTTATTCTTAGCAGCTTGCATCTGTATCTAAGCCTTTTCTATATTTTCTTTAGCTACTTTCTAAGTGTTATGCATACAGGTAGCTAGTTCTAGAGCGTCCTTATAGTTAAGCTTGTCTTTAGGGGATTAATCTATATTAGATCTGTTCTAATACTAACTCTGTTTAGGCTTGCTGCTATATAACACTTAATATAGACTTATTCTAATAGCAGTGTGTAGTAACATAAGCTGTGCGTGATTAATAAGCAGCAACAGTTTAGACTAGTTATCCTAATAATATAAGATTAATAGGCGTAGTCTCTAGTTAATGTACTTGTTTATTATCTTAGTTTAGCTATTAGTTTCCTTATAGTAGGCTGTTAAGAGTTTAACCTTAACGCTAATAATCTAACAGAACTTAGACTAGAAACTAGACACAAACTAAGGACTATAATTAGACACAATTAACTTAGAAGTATGTCTAAAATAATAGACCTATTAGATAAACAGAGAGGCCATCCCTTATACTATAGTTGTCTTATAGCAGGGTATAGTAATAGCCTGTTTAGTTAGACAATTAATAATAACTAGTATCTAATTATACCTAGCTTTGTCTTTTAGAAAATCCTTAAAGTCTATATATAAGTGCTGTATAAGTTTAGCTAAGATAAGTAACAGATGCAAATACCTACAGAGTTAGGTTTGCCTTAGATAACCCCTACAACAGGGTATACAGTTCTGTACGTAATGTTTACAACTTACTCCTATACCTTACTAGTAGTATTATTATAACAGTAACTAGTAGGTCTTCTTTGCACTAGGGTAAGCTATTAAGACCTAGTTGTAGACCTCTTAAATAAGGCAAGTGCATAATCTTAAGTTAGCTAAAACACATAACTAATTATAATATAGGAGCAACTTATTATAGTTCTAATAGCCTAGGGCTAGGGTTTAGTGTTCTTTAATAAAGGTCTAACAGTTATACTACATTACAGCTTTAATAAGTTCTAACAAGTCTAATTATATTTTAGGCTGTAGGGTGCTAATAGCTAATACTAAGGATTGTACAAGGTAATCCTAACCTAGGTTAGAGTTAATATAGTTGTCTAACTGCTAGGGACTTAACAACACTTATAATTAGTTGTCTTCCTGTGCAGACTTAAGGTTACTAAGGTCTTGCTTACAATAGCTAAGAATATCTGCCCTTATGTTATTCTTTCCTAAAGTGTATTTAATTTAGAAGTTAAATAGGGCATGTAAGAACCACAATGTATCTCACAAGCCTACCAAGCCCGATACCTATCCGACATCCACCCGATCCCGGCATTACTAAGTCCCGATACTTCCCTAGTTCCTAGGACACTAGCCAGTATATAAGCAGAGCATGGCACGTTGCTGTAGTAGATAGTTTTTAAGTATCCTTTTGTACAAGACCTATAGGAATAGAGACTTTCTCCTAGCAACGTTACCCAGTGCTCCCATACACCTCGCAGTGGTAACGGACCCGAATCGGAGCTCTCTAGCATCCTGTGTCGTTACAGGGCAAGGGTTTTAGACTAATAGGCCTATCTTATATTTAGAATTTTAGTTATTATAAAATACTTAAGCGCCTAGTAGTTAGAGTAGACTTGTATCTAATTTAGTATAGACATAAGCTCTACTCTCTATTTATTAAAGGCTTAGAGGATAGCAAAGAGTTCTTTGTTATAGATTTCCTAGTTAAGCTCTAAACCTGCTAGTACACAGCTGTAGAAGGCAGTAAGGTACTAACAACTGTCTAGATGCTTCTAGGACATAACTCTAGCTACTACCCTGTCTAATGTGTTAGTCTCTAATTTAGTTTCGTAATTAGGGTTAAAATAGCACAGTATTAGGATAGCTAGCAAGCTCTTCTTAAGGCTCTTAAAGCTATGCTAGCACTCTAGTGTCTATACAAAGGCGTTAGTAGGGCTCTGCAATATAATAAGAGGTTTTGCTACTTAAGAAAACTTAGGAATAAATTGTTAATAGAAGCTAGTAATGTAAGAACCACAATGTTTCTCACAAGCCTACCAAGCCTACCAAGCCCAATACCTATCCGACATCCACCCGATCCCGGCATTACTAAGTCCCGATACTTCCCTAGTTCCTAGGACACTAGCTAGTATATAAGCAGAGCATAGCATGTTACTGTAGTAGATAGTTTTTAAGTATCCTTTTGTACAAGACCTATAGGAATAGAGACTTTCTCCTAGTAACGTTTACCTAGTGCTCCCATACACCTCGCAGTGGTAACGGACCCGAATCGGAGCCCTCTAGCATCCTGTGTCGTTACAAGTAAAGCCTAGGAACAATTTTACACCTGTTATAGTAGTAGGTAGCTACTAATCTTATAGTGCTTATACCTTCTTTAGATTAACCTCTACGCCTTTGTTAGTAAAAATATAGCCTAAGTACTTAGTACAGGTTACATAGAACTTGCTTTTCTTAATGTCTACTTACAGACTAGCTTAACAGAGGCATTTAAGAACCTTCTTAATATATTGTTAGTAGGTCTGCTTATCTTTAGAGTAGATAAGGATGTTATCTAAATAGGCAATGCAGAAATTGTCTAAGTAGTTAATTAGCACGTTATTTATGTAGTATTAATAGATAGCTAGACTAATATATAATCTAAAGAGTAAGACTTTGCATTTATACATTCTGTATTAGGTCTAAAATATAGTATACTTCTTAAAGGCAGGGTCTATTTAGATTCTGTTAAATACAGAGTAAATGTTAAACTTAGTAAACACTTTAGCCTTTAAGGGATAGGCTAGTAACTTGTCTATCTGTAGTATTAGATAGGAATCCTTATATGTAAGGTCATATAACTTACAGTAGTTAATATATATATACAAACCTCTATTTAGTTTCTATATATAAAGGATTAGGGAAGCAAAAGGGCTCTAACTATACTTAATCTATCTGTATTTTAGTTATTCCTGCACAAACTTCTTAGTAGCTTTAAGTTCCTTAAGATTTTATTTATATAAAGGCAAATAGGAGTTAGGTAACAGCTCCTCTAGCATAATTTTATAATTATATAGACAGTAAAGCAGAAGTGTTTTAGCTTTAGTCTAGTTAAACACATTCTAGTATTTAGTATAACAAGCTAGAAGTTGTTCCTTTAGCAGCTGCGCGTTATTAGGGTTGTCTTAGTAGTCTGTTAGGACACAGTCTATCCTGTATAGGCTAGTAATAAAGAATTTATTTCCTAATTTTTTTATAGAAAAATAGAAGGCATTTGCTAATAGGGCAGCTATAGTAGTAACCTTAGGCAAGTGCACTTTAGATAGGATCTAGGTTTAGGGCACAGTAGCTAGCTTAACACAAAGGGGTTAGGAGTAGAACTTTAGCATACGCAGCACTCCTCTTATTTAGCACAGGGTTGTGTGCAGGCTTTGTCTTTACTAATAGTTATCTGTTTCTTATAGTTAATCTTTATATTTAATATCTAGTTATTTATTTAATAAAGGCTTACTTAGATATAGGGTTATTAGCATAGGTAGTACTAGATTATAGGAGTGTAGATACTTAGCTAGCTAAATAAGCTAGAATTGCTCTGTATTAAGTCTAAGTTTAAATTATCTTAACTACTTAATACTAATAACATAATTTTATAAACCTAGATTAATAATAATAAAAGGACAGTTATAAAACTTCTTTTTATTAATAATTATATACAGTTAAATATAGTAAGCTACTAAGGACATAATTTAGTTCTAAAAGCCTTTTACCTAAACATTAAAGGGTAGCTTTTAAATTAAAGTCTAAAGAGCTATAGAAATAGAATATGTAATAGAAGAATTTAAAAACAAGAAACCTTAGGCACTAGTGTTAACTAAGGAGTAGAGTTAGACACTATAACCCTTGTAGTATAGCATAGTAGACATAAGGAAATAGGGGCTGCTAAACAAATAGGACAACAAAAGGTTAGAGAGATTATATTAGTTTAGGCCTAGGTAGAGTGCTTCTCTTAGGCAGTACTGTTTCCTATAAATGTTAGGTTAGATATAAAGTCTTCCTTAGTATCTACAAAATCCTTATATTTAACCCTAATCTTACACATATATAGTACAGTATATTCCTTTGCAAAGTATTCTAGTTTTCTATAGTTATAGTAAGTATCTAGAGTCTAATCCCTAGTAAAAGTAGGGGTAATTAATAGTTAATATAGTATAGTAGGGTTTTAAGTAAATATATTTAGTTAAAGTTAAACTAAGTATTCTTATTAGTAAGTTTAGATAAAGTTCTATTTTATATCTAGTAAGGGTCTGTATATAGGCCTCTGTAGTTGCAAAAATAGGGTTTGCAACATAGTAGGGTTATTCCTCCTCTCTATATTATAGGCAGTAAGGTGCTCTACTATATAAGGGAAGGAGTTATTCTATTACTACTTAAATCTAAGATTAGGTACTTAGAGAGCTAGAGTTAGCTTAGTCTACAGGTAGCAAAACTATTCTAACTTAGGTATTTATTTCTTAATTACTACACTAAGGAACTTACTTTTAAATATAAGGAATATTTCTAACTTATCTATCTAGAGTTTATTAAAAGATACCCTGCTCTTAGCCTACTTATTTCTTATAACAAAATAGAACTTTAACAGGGAAATTATCTCTTCTACTAATTAGAAGTAGTTTATATTATCTTTAGACAAATACTAAAGTTCTAAGTACTCTTTAGCTAATCTTATAGTATTACTTTAGACAAAAGCTATACGTGCATGTACACTCTAATAGTAATCTAAATTAATCTTAAGTTAGTCCTGTATTAATGCTTACTTTTACTAAAAGGTAGAATTACTCCTATCTAATAGTACTTTAATGTTAGGAGTCCTTTTAGATAGCTTTTTACAAACAGTAAAGACAGAGCTAGCCTTAGAGGGGTATCTTATGCTAGAGTGTTGTGCAACTTATACTAGTAGTGTTTTAGTAGTATATAGTAGGTAATCTGCTAGCAGGAGACTAGCTCGCAACTAAGCAAGTTCTCTTCTTAGCGCTGCTATCTTCTTAGCTAGATTAGGTTAATAAGCTACTAAATTAGAGTTACTCTCCTAAGAAGGCAGTAATTAAGTTGCTAGTGCTAAATCTTAAGGTTATCTTAACCTAAGTTAATTTTAGGACCTTGTAGTAGGTCTAGTAGTAGTGCCTAACATTAGGTTTGTATCTATTTTAGGTAGGTTGTTAGTAGCCTCTATGTGTCTACCTTAGCGCAATCTAATGTAGCTTTTCTAAAGTAATCCTAGAGTAGTAAGTTGCAGGAAGATCTAAACCTAAAGGCTTTAGCTATTAGGAGGTCTCTAGAATCCTAACTAAAGGGGTAAGCAGTACTAGGAGTAGTACAGTCTAACATAGAACAGCGCCTGTAAGCTGCTTACAACTAAACACTAATGTAATATTCTTTAGAGGCTGTTACTAGCTAGGACAAGTTTTTAAGTATAATATAACAACACAAGATGCTAGAGAGCTCTAATTTAGGTCTGTTACTACTGCAAAGTGTATAGGAGCACTAGGTAAACGTTGCTAGAAGAAAGTCTCTATTCCTATAGGTCTTGTACAAAAGGATACTTAAAAACTATCTACTATAGCAATGTGCCATGCTCTGCTTATATACTAGCTAGTGTCCTAGGAACTAGGGAAGTATCAGAACTTAGTAATGCCGGGATCAGGTGGATGTCGGATAGGTATCGGGCTTGGTAGGCTTGTGAGAAACATTGTGGTTCTTACACTCTCTTAGTAGTTTATTTACTATATCTTATATATCTACTTTTAAAGAGAATAGTCTATAATTAGATTTCTTAAGTATGTATATTATAACTACTATCTCTTCTAGCTTTATAAGGCGCTTTATATTTAGCTTATAGTTATATTAAGAGTATATTCTATTATATTAGTGTTAGATTATCTATATAGGCACTTTGTAAACCTTCTTAGCATATTAGATACTTTTAGTTTAATTTCTTAAGATATTAAATACTATAATATATATGTTAGCTCTAGTATAAAATCTATTGGCTTGTTATAGTTAGGATATTACGTATTGTTATTATAATATTATTCTAGTAGCAAGAGTATAGTACTTAGTAGAGTAGAGCGCTTAGTAGTAAAATATATTATAGTGTTATATTAAAGATTTATTTACTTTTTTTAGTAACCTTAATTATAAAGCTTTTTTTATCTATATTATAAGTATTCTTAGGTAATATATTATAATTAGCTATTTTGCTATATAGTAGTTTAAAGTATAGTTAGTATTTATTACTAGAATTAACGTAGTAATAATTAGTATCTATAGGTATTATCTATAAGTTAATAAGTATATTAAAATAATAATCAAGAAACTAGGTAACTTATACCTTAGAAAGTACCTAATAATATAGAGGCACTATAAAATTAACTACTTTCTACTATATAGGCTTTAGGTTTCTCTTTGTAAGGCCTCTAATATACCTTATAACATCTACCTTATTATTAAGGTAGAGAAGGAGCTAGTAGTTAGACTTAGTAGTATGCAACACTACTTAGTTCTTCTGTTAATATGTTAAAGTTAAGCAGCAGTAACTATGTTTTTTAGTAAGTGCCTAGTACAAAAATTTTGCGCCTAGCTTTAATTTACCTATCTCCGCAAGGGCTTCTTGTAATAGCATTGTGGTGTTAAGTTATAGTAGATGCAGATTATATTCAAAAAGTGGTAGGGTGCGCATCACAAGATCAAACACGTTATCAGCTTCGTACTTACATACGAGCATAAGCCTAAGAGTAAAACAGACCGGCTGCAGCAATACATCAAAGAGCTAGAGGCCGGCCAACAGAAGCTCATCGCTAAAATGCGACACTGCGTAGATGAAGTTGGGAACGGCGAGCGGAAGCTCACCAACGCGCGGGACCTGCTCAACAGGCTTCTCAATTAAGGCCCGTAGCCGGGCTCGCAAGATATCCTACGTGAAAATGATATCGACAAAATCTAGAACACAAGACACCACTGGCGAATGTCCCTCCGGACACTCTGAATCTTTTTCGACAGCACGACTCGTGGGCTTGCTTACATTGTCTCAGCTAGGAGGGTATGAGAATTGCGCAGAGGTCGACGGTGTGTTGTCTCCAACACAATCTTCTATCAGTTCTTAGCAGGCATCAGACGATCAAAGCTCGATGAATCAAGAAAGATATGTCCGTTTTCTATTGCAATTGATACGCCCATGGTGCAAATTTCGCATGTACAAGATCGTAAGTCTTTTGATCACAACTTGTGGATGTATTACTGCCTTCATGGTTTCTTTGAAGTTTGTGCGTTTACTGGTCTCAAGGGTTCTAACAAAAAGACCAGGGAAAACTCCATACTGTGACGTTTTCAGTTTTGGTGATTGGACAGCGTACTGTACAGCTCCGTTCCGGCCCCAGCTTTTCGACAAGGGGTGCTGCACATTCCCAGCTCCGTATTGGGCATAGTATCAACTCTCCAAGTGACACAAGCCTACTCAACGGACGCCCAAAATGGAACACAGACCATCGGCAAACGATCAACATGCGTATCGTGTGAAGATATCCACAGCTCCTACAGCAAGCCTGGCACAAACTGTTTATATCCACTTTCACCGCTCTCAGGCATGTGGCGATTGCGACAAAGCCTCTCGCTTACTGATCCAGGGGTCGACGAAGTACGTCGACATGATCTTTTGTTTGGGTGTAGTACAGTGGTGGCTGATATGCGCACTCTTGACGTCGCATCCCTGCAATGTTGCACCAATACACAAGACCTATGTACGCCCAGACAATGCTTCAAGCTCCATGCACGAAAACGACCTGTCACTTTTTCATCTTTGTTCTTACCGACTAGATGTATGCACCAATAGAAACTCATACCTACCTTCCAACAGCCTGAGCAGTCCTGGCCACTGCCTACATCTCAGTTCAATGAAACATCTTTGTGTGATAGCACGTGCACTCGGGATAACGTACGGAACGTGCCTTTACCTCTTATACGGCCTCCTTTGTAGCGTTTTGGAGCCTTGTGCATGGGTCTAGAGAATCACGTTCGATGTGAACACACGCGGACGTCCTTCTCGTGACACCTCCATCCTACATCCTTCATGTACTTCGCCGCGGATCCCAGCTTGCTAGACCCACAGCTGTAGCCTGCGGTTGCCTGTCAAGCGGGGCTGCCTGCTCGCCATACAAGCCGCTGACCAGCGTGCTGTTCCTCGTTGCACTGACTGCTCGGTTGAGGTCTCAGTATGTAGGCGGGCAAGGCGCCACTAAGACCTAGGTGATTGTTGTAATGTAAAGCGTAGAATATGCACGGTACTGTTTGGACAACTCAGACCACGGGAGCCGACATGTTCGCCGGCCGGTCAAGGCAGATGTGAGCATGTCTCAAAACTGGCAAATTGAACTCAGCATTCGAACTTAAGACTCTTCTAGTAGCAAAGTTGTGGAAACAAACGTCCCATCGGTGGCTCCTTAAATACGGCAAATTGCGCAACGGATATGACAATTTTTTCATCCAAATCAAATATTTGCTTTGGCTCTACCAGCACATTCGCTGTCAAATCAACCAAAGCTGAAAACAGAACAAATGAGTGCATTCATCCCTAACGGCAGGCACCAAAAAATCAAACAAAAGATAGTATGGCAGGCTGGTGGTAAGTGCGCGTTCGGTCATAGTTGACATGGCTCTGACAGTGTGAAGAGCAGACGAAGGCGCCTGGTATACCCAGCACAAAATCAGCGAATGGAAAGCTTCCGGCGGTCAATCCTCTAAAGCGACCCATACCAGCTTCAAACAACAACACCGAGCAGTCGAAACGTGCGCGAGCCACGGGCGCAGCAAAGGGCTCTGAAAGCAAGATCAACGCTTCTCAGCTATTATTCGAAGAGGCTCTGCGGACTTCGTCCCCATACATGGATCTGCAGGAATTGCTTGAGGCCAGATTCAGACAGCAAGATGAAAGAATTGAGAAGATTATCGAAACCCTCGAACGGGAACGCAAATCTCGAGCCTCTCTCGAAAGAGAAAATGACTGTCTTACGAAGAAATGCGAAGACCATTGCACAGAGATCGAAAAGCTGAAGGGAAAGGTTGCTACACAGGCTGGTTGTATTCAGAATCTTGAGAAAAACTTGACGAATCTTAGCAAGGATTCGAGAGATGGATTTAACAATAACATGCAAATTCAGCGGGAGAAGCAACGAGAGATGAGTGCAACAAAGCAACAGTGTCTCATCGCGATAGAGAGCATTAGAGGAAGGACCAGCGAAGAAGTCACGCAGCAACTAGGCCCCGCTCTGGAAGACTTGAAGACCATCCGTGTCGATCTAGACAAGGTTAACCAGTCAGTAAGTATTGCCAATCCCTTGGAAAACGTAATCGATGCACTGATCGCTGACGAACTTCATTTCTAGACCGAAGACCTGCAGAGTTCGGTCAGCTCCTTAACCACAACTTCTAATAATAACGAAACTTCCATATCTAATTTATGGGCTCAATTCATGGCAACGAGCAAGACTGTCGACGGCAGATTTACGCGGAAAGATCAAGACATTTCGACCCGCACCAATGGGGCCTTACAAGAGGCTAAAGCCTATGCCGATGCCAAGTCAGAAGGCCTGATAGAGTCCTTCCGCAAAGATGCCAGAGAGCATTTGTCCCCAATCGTGGAAACGACCTTGAATAATGTGAAGATTACTGAGCAACGTGAGACTAGGTTTGAGATGGTCATACAGTCGGCGAATGAGAAAGTGGCGGCCCTCGACTGCGCAAACAAGACGGCTCTGCAGGAAGTCAGTACTCAAGTGGCCAAGCTTGATAGCAGGGTCGAAGTTGTCGAAAGCAAGGCCAGTCACACACAGTCGGATGTGCAGTCGATGGCCGGAAGTGTTAGGGAAGCCCATAATCAGATTCAAGCCAGCAACCTGCACCAAGAGAGGCTATATATCGATTTAGCACAGAATATTCAGTGCCAGGGAGTCACAACCCAACGAAGCGTAAGTTCCGAGCGCAATTTGATAGGAGTGGAACTGACCCAGTCACGACAGTACGAAGCAGGACTGGCAGCGATGAGCCTTGTCCAAGCATCGAGTCAACCAGAGGAATATTCCGAAGATGCTGCAAAGAGACGGTTCCGTCAGGTAAGTGGTGCGATTTGTATCAGTCAGCGGTTGCTCACCATTCAATAGATGCAAGAGGAGACTAAAAGGCCCTTGCTTGTGGAGCCCCAGCAGAACCATAGCGTCGAACAAGATGAGCTACCCTGAAGTGGATTTGAGATAAGCTGCAGGAGTCATGAGAGCTGGTTTGGTTGCAAGACTGTCACCGCGAGGCCTTCAACAACCAGCTCCCTTTCCAGTGACAGCCCATGGCATACAAGGGAGATGCAGTATCTCCCCCCGACTTGAGAAGCAGGCAAAACCAAAATACTTGTGAGGGAATGTCGATATACGATGATTGGGGCTGTATTTAAGCTAACGTGGCGGTACCCGGAGTTGAGCTTCTTTATTTGCCCTCTTAGTTGTCGTCCATCAATGTTGGCTCGAACTTGGACTTTCGTGCCTGTGTAGCTCCGGAAGCCTTCCAAGCAGATAGAATCAAGTCGACGATCGCATCGACACCTTGATCCTTCTTCACCACAGCAAAGATCGTTGGTCCGCCTTCGCGCATCCTCCTGCTGTCACGCTCCATGACGTTCAGATCAGCACCGACTGCCTCAGCAAGATCGATCTTGTTGACGATCAGCAGGTCGGACTGTGTGATGCCTGGCCCGCCCTTGCGAGGGATCTTGTCACCCCCAGACACGTCGATGATGTAGATGATGAAGTCGGCGAGCTCGCGAGAGTAGTTTGCTGCGAGGTTGTCGCCGCCGGATTCGATCAGGAGGAGGTCGGTGTTGAACTTGTGGTGGAGGTTCGTGAGGGTCAGCAGGTTGACTGAGATGTCTTCACGGACGGCAGCGTGGGGGCAGCCTCCTGTCTCTACTGCGACGATGCGCTCACTGGGGTGGTCAGATGTCGGATGCCAGATACTGATCCGTTTGCCATCGAGAGGGTACACTCACGCTGGAAGAGCTTTGTGCTTGGTCAGGAATTCACCATCCTCCCTAGTGAAGATGTCGTTGGTCACTGCTGCAACACTGAAGCGCTGTCGAAGTGCTTTGCAAAGAGCCAGCATGAGAGCAGTCTTTCCAGAGCCTACTGGCCTGTTTCATGTCAATTCAATTGTCATCATACACAACAATGCTTCGACCCTACCCTCCAATGCCTACGGTGAACGCGCGGTCCTCCCAGTCTCTCCCCTCGATGATAGGCATCTCGCGCCCAACAAAGCTGCCAGGCCCGTCCAGGATCTCATGGGTGTGGCCATGGTCTGCTGCAGCGTGCGAGTGCGAGTGGCCGCCTTCGTGCGAGTGACTGTGCGACATTTTGGATGTATGTGGTGTCGTTGGACCCTGAGGCTGTGCCGAAATGAAGCTCAATGGCGGGGCAGATTGACTGATCTGGTGGTGGGGTTACAACTTCCAAGTCAGGCACAGCCTCCGGCAGCCAACTCCACCTCCCGCAACACGCACGTCAACACACGTTCATCCTTACCCAGATCTTCATCGTCATCTTGACCGATAATCTGATTGCATGAGGCGGGCGGCTCGACGAGCGCTGACATGATGGCACGAGGCTAGGCAATACGGCAAGCGCTATGACTGCGCCCGATAGGATCATGGCTGCAGCGTGGTCAGTCCACGGCGCCACAGACCCTGCAATTCATCAATGCACGCGGTCCTTCTCATATGATGCGCAATTATATCTCGCGTACCTGGGCGCCTCAGCCAGCATCTGGCCGGTGAGACTTTGGACGATTCCGCATCTGAGGATTCCCCAGTCGCTTTGGGAAAGATCGCCATGGCTCCATCTTTGCTGCTTCACCAATACCAGCCAACGCGCCACAAGAAGCGAATACGATGACATGCTCAGTCATTTCCACTGACAGCTGTCAAATCAGCCATGGTTCATGCGCCGGAAAAACCGAGGCGGAGGATGTGAAATTCGAGTTCCTTCGCACCAAGATGAAAAAGGTTCTTGCTCTTGTTGCGTTCCTGCCTGCAAACGGCGAGACTGTCTCTCCATATATGTTGTTTTGACCCACGCTCTTTCCCAACGCCTCTTCCCACCCTTTTAATTCTTTTAGCCACCTGTACGGAATAATTGCTTAATTCGGAGACATGACCGTCACGTGGAACAAGTCGCAACACACATCTTTCTTGCTGTGGGACATTGATCGGGAGTTTCAGAATGCGTTTGAACTTTATGACCAGCTGCAAGCAAAGTCTGGTCACAAACGCCCGGCATGGGCGCGTCTCATCGTCAAAAGCCAGGATGACGTCCTTGCAAAGGCTCTGAATTTGGGGAGGGAAGTCAGAGGCCTTATGGAAACTGGAAAGAAGCGCTTTGGGGCGAGATTTGAGCAGGGCGACTGTACGTAGGATGGGCTGGATGCCGTTGAACCATTCTGACCCAGCCAGCGACATGCCACACAACACTTGAAGCGCAGCTCATTCGCATACAATACGAGGTGCGCGAGCTTCTCTGCGACAGTGCCGTTTCCGAAATAGTATCCATACCCTACGACGACATCATTACGACCGCAAAGAGCATACGCCGCATCTGCCTGGAGGCATTGCAAGCCCAATTCGAACGCTTCTCAATACCATCCTCGCTCCTCTACCTACCCCCACCACGCTTCAAGGTCCAATACTGCTCCTTCGCCGAGCAGCTCCGCAAAGACCTCGACTCTTCAGAGGGAAGCGACCTCCAGACCAAAAAACTCCGGCCCCGCGACCGCCACGACGACCGCGAAGTCTGCCCGGACTGCGACACATGCATCTCGGTTGCAACGCACTCGGGCCTCCCCGACGCACGCTGCATCCTCTTCACCTCTCACGTCCAGCCGGAAGCAGGCAGCCGCGCCTCAAACGCTAGTTACGCGTGCTCCAGCTGCTACAAGACATTCAACGATTCGTACGCCTTCCTCGACCACGTGTTCCAGAAGCAGATTGGCAGTGACCGTAGCTGTCTGCGCCTGTCAAGTCCCGATCTCGACATCCACGAGTTCGACCCGTCGCTGATCTCGCAGTGCTTCAAGAACTGCCTTGTGCGCGAGTTGTCGCGCACCGCGAGCGACAAGGCCAGCAAAACGCACATCACCGTGCAAGAAAAGGAGATTGAGGTCCGGCTGAACAGCCTGCGGAGCGCGACGTCGTGGTAGCCGGGGACGCCAATGTTTTCTTTCTTCCTGCATCAATCACGCTGTAATGTTTTGATACCGTCCAGCATATTTTTAGCCATATACCCACCCCATCTAGACGTAATGTTAGTACGAATAAATTCTATAATGCCATAGTTATCAACTCTCACTCCTCTCCACTTCAATCTACTCAATATCCTTTCCCTCTCCTACATTCACCCCCTTTCCACAAACACACCCCCGACCGCAGAACCACCCCACGCCACCCCCAAACAACCCCAAGCCTCTACCCTCCACCTCCGTTGCCGCGCTCCCGAGCCGCCCAATTCGACAAACCCTGCGCCCAACGTTGCACCGCCACGGCGCCACGCATGCAGCCGTCGCACCAACACCTGCACCTGTCCCTGCATGTCGCGGACGTGAAAGCGAGGACAATAGTTGTATTAACACACGAGAACTCATTACAGCTGCTACGTAGCGATGGATTGACTACTGCCTACTCTACATTACTGACTCTATATGTTACCATTGCCTGGCTATGTGTAGATGGATCATGAGGAAGGAAGGCGGCGCCGTACATGTTCAACATGGCACACCCACATTGGCTCTGGGGATCGACCGACAGTATCACGACCTGTAGAGTTTCTGGTACTACTCTTTTCGTTGACTCCTGATTTAACACTTTTGCTTCTTCGTGTAGAGCCCACTGCCGGTACAGATAGCTGTGTTTTGTTCTGCTCTGTACTGTACTGTTCTGTGCTGTATTCTATGAGCAGGAGTGGTGATGGTGTATATGGCACTGTACTACTTCCACATTTCTCACGGATATGATGAGTTAACAGGACATGACATGACATGACCATCGATCGATCGATTAATTGATTGATTCAATTCTGTGTACATGATGACATGCACTTATCCCGCGTCCCTAAATCCTATCCCGTCATCATGTCCATCCGCCATGATAATCGCCATGATACCGGCTATGGCCAGCATAACGTGCTGACCAAGGCACGAAAAAAAAACGCCGTAAAGTAATGTCGGAGTTGAGAGAAGAAAAGAAAGAAAACAAAAATACTGGCAGAAAACGGGGTATAAACAAACGGAGAGACCCATCTCGAATCCGTGTGCGTGGGTAGATAAAAGGGAGAGAAAAAAAGGAAGAAGAAAGAAAACGCCGTGATAACGCCTTGCTGATTGTGAGGGGCCAGGAAAACTGTTCCTGGCTTGCCCTGTCCTGTCCTGTCGTATCCTGTCCAACGCCGTCCCATGCTGTGTTTTGGCCGCGCGGTGCAGTGCGGTGCTTGCACGTCGAAGCGAGTGCGTCCCAAGCGGGAGCGCTCAGAAAAGGCGATAGCCCGAGAGAAGCTCGAGTCGCAATCATTTCAGATGGAGAGAGAGAGAGAGAGAGAGAGAGAGTGTGTGTGTGTGTGTGTGGTACTTGACGAGACGGCCGGCCTCATCTCAGACCCCTCGACAACCACCTCTCCCAGTAATTCCTCACACCGAGAATGCTGTCCTTGCCGTCGTTGTGGCGGCCCCCGTCGTGACCCCCTGGGTCGCCCAGAATGCTGCTGAAGAACCAGAAGCCGGCGGCGGTCCAGCTCGCGACTGCGACGCCGAGGGCGATGACGGGGGAGAAGAGGTGGATGACGAGCAGCATGGGGACGCTGTAGCTCTCGCTGGCGTCGAACGAGTAGACGAGGTGCAGTTGCAGGTTCAGGGCGGGCGCGAGGAAGGCGGTGAGCTGTGCAGACAGCGGGGGGCGGGAGGTGCAGAAGCGCAATGGTAGGAGCAGAAGGGCAATGAGGGTGGCGATGAGAGTCCAGAGGGTGATGGCCATGGAGAGGAGGGCGCAAGGACCGGAGAGGTAGAACTGTGGGTAGGGAGTTAACATGGAAGCACAGCGTGGATGGGCAGATGTGCGACCTACCAGCAGTTGCCAGGCCTTGTCTTCAGGGCCCTGCTCGTGATACTCGCTTTTATCGTAGACAACGGCATCAGGGCCGGCGCGGTGCTGCGAGCGCACGTCGTAGGCATCGTGGGAGGCGGCCTTTTCCGGGTCGAGGTGGGCGCGCGGCGGCAGCGAGACACGGCGGGTGCGGCCGTCGTGGTGGGCGTCTACGGGCGCAGGCAGCTGGCGGCCTGCAGCGCTGGAGATGCTGCTACCGGGGCTGTTGGGGCTCGAGTGCTGCGGCGACACGGGCGACAGCAGCGAGTCGTGGGCGTGGCCAGTGGTCGAGCGACTGGCGCGGGCGTCACGGGCAGCGTGTTTGGCAAGAGCGGCCTTTTCATTCAGCTCCGCGTCGTAGTCGCAATCGGTGTCGGTGGGCGACGAGTGGCCGCTGGCGTGGGATTGGGCGTTTGTGGCCGGAGAGCGCACCGGCACGTGTCGGGGGTCCATGGCCGGCGTGCAACGTGGGCAGGCTACGTGCTGGGGGGCATCCGTAGCAGGCAGTAGCGACAGATCTGGAAACAGCAACGGGCGGACGCACTGGACATGATATAAAGACGACCTCAGGAGTCGACAAGAAACCCCAGTGGCAGCGAGTTTCTTGGGTCTTGGGGTTTGCTTGGCTGTAGGTCTGGGCAACAGTCGTTAATTGGGTATTTTTCTCCAGACGACGCTGAGGCCGACAAAACGGATGGAACGGGAGGTGTCAACCAGTATACCGCCTCCTAGTGTAGAGCTCAGGCACTACCGGCATCTTAGTAAGTATCTAGATCCTATAGCCTATAATACATAATATAGAGACTATAAAACAAAGCTAGAGAAAGGATGATTTGAGTATTTAATTTTACTTACTAAACTTACTATAGGTTTTACTTTGTAGACTGTATTATAGTAAGAATAAATTTATTAGAAAGAAGATATAATAAAAATCTTACTAAGAGCTATATTAGCTACCTCTTAAGTAGTCTCTAGGCTAAAGCTAGATATAAATAGCTTCTATCTAAACTTTAAGATTATACTTTAAAGATTTATCTTATATTTTATTTTACTTAATTTTTACTTTAGTAAGAACTTTATTTATTTTATATTAAATTACTTATTTATAATATACTCTATAGGCAAGCAAGTTAATAGTACTTCTATTTACCTAGCTAGACTGCCTTTAGCCTTTCTTTTCTCTCTAAAGCTATAATAACTACTTCTATAGATATCTAGCTTCTTTTAAAGCTTATCTTGTTAAAATTATATATATTCTTATCTAGAATACTATACTTTGCTTTAATATTAGCTACTAGGCTAAACTAGCTCTAGACAACTCTAGAATCCTTGCATAGAGCTTACTTATAGTTATACCTATAATTAAACTTTACTTTAAGCTCTAGTTAACAATTTATAAATATACTAGGCTAGTTTATACTAATAGAGCCTAGATAATACTTAGCGCGTAGAGAATTAGCTATAGTAGCTATATCTACTAGCTAATGGCTAAATTCTTATGCGTTTAGCTCTAGTATATGATTAGTAATCACCTACTCTTTATTATTATCTAACTTTTATAAGTTAAGTAAAGTATTAGCTTATAAAGGTTGTCTAGTTTGTTAATAGCTTAGTGTGCTTTATGGCACTCTATAGATAGCTGCAGTATATTACTATAAGAGATTTATATCTTGTTTAAGAGCTTAAAGTATAAGCTATACCTAAGCTATCTAAGATATATTAATATTATACTATTATTAAGGCATTAATATAAGAAGAGTACTTTAGTGTAATCTTAGCAAAGGTAGCTTGCTTGCCTATTAGCTTACTTGCTTATAGAGTACATTAGTAACTTTATAGTTTTAATTCTTTAAAATTCCTTTAGAAAAAGTAGTTACTTTTTAATACAAGACTAATTACTAACTGCTTTAACTACAGTAAGAAGCTAATATACTTTAAGAAGTATAAGATATTGTTTAAAGAGAGTAATATGCTTAATCTTACTATAACACCTATAGTATTACTTACTATATACTTTCTTTATAGGTGTCTTACTCTTATTATAAACTCTACTCTTCTTCTTAGTAATAAAGTTAGCTACTTTACTAACTATTAAGGTCTTCTCTATATATATATAATATTACTTATAGGTTTTACACTTTATAGATACTTTTATAGCATCCTAAAAGTAGCTTATTTCCTTCTACACTAATACTATATCATAAGCTATCTACTAAGCGCCTTTTACTAACTTTTTAACTTATTAATTTAATAAACTTACTAGAAACTTTTAGTAAATTTATATCTATATTTAAATTAAAGTTAACTACTTTTTTACTTTATAAGTATTATATAGTATTTTTAGCTTCTAAGTAATATTACTAAGTTTTAGTAGTATAAGTGTATATAAGTATATATTAAGCTTAAATAATATAGCCTTTAAGTTATATAAAACTAAACTAGTACTTCTAAAGCCTATATAAATATTCTTTAGTATAAATATCTTCTTTAAAATTACTTTAAAGGCTAGTAAAAAGGTTTTCTTATTAATATAGTAGATATAATTATATACTAAGGCTAAGACCTTATTACTAAATAGGTACTCTAGTAGTAAAAAGTAAGTAATATTAAGTAGCTATAATAAGTATAATAAGTATAAAGGTATATAGAAAGTAACTATCTTCTTTTTCTTACAGCTATTCTAAAAATTTACTAAGTAGTAGCTTTTATAGCTAATAATTATTAGTAGCTAATAGATTCTAATAGGCTTTTTATATATATTAAAGTATTAAAGCTAAGTAAATACTAAATTATTATTAGTCTAGCTAGTAAAACTAATATTAATAATCTAGTTATATAAAAGGTCTTTAGTAAACTAGTTAGAGATAAGAACCTTACTTATAAAGATAAGAAATAGTAAAATTACTTTCTCTATTAACCTAACACTTTATACTAAGGTAACTTACTTATAATTACTAAGTTAGAGTTTCTTCTACTTCCTAGGCTTCTCTAAGCTTATTACTACTAGCTATAATAAGATCTTACTTATTAAGAAGCTAGACTTATTAAAGTTATATATATTCCTATCTAAAATACTATACTTTGCTTTTGTTAACTAAATAAGCGTAAACTAGAGCTAGATAACTACTAGGTTCTTATAGGCAGCTTACTAGTAGTTATTAGAGCGTATCTATTATGTTTACAGCTTAGAGGTATATTTTATAAAGTTATTAACCTAGTTCTTATAAGTAGGCTTATTATTATACTCTTTTAGTAGTCTTTCTGCTATTTCTTATATAATAAGCTTTAATAGTAGAAGCCTTCTTAAAGATTACTTAAGTATATACTCTATAATTACTTCTTTTTCTAGCTTTATAAAGTGTTTTAAATTTAGCTAATAGTTATATTAAGAGTATTATCTAGTGTATTAGTCTTCTAGTATTAATGAAGGCATAGTATATACTACTATAGTATATCTTTTGCTATAAATTTACTATCAACTAACATTAGTAATAGTAAGAAATATATTACTCTTAGTATAAGTATTTCTTATATTTTGTTATTAAGATATTCTACTATACTATTATATAGGCATGTTAGTAGTATTAGGTAGCTACCTTACTAAGGTAGCTAACTTACTTATAAAATATATTACTTAACTTTAAACTTTTAAATTAAGAATTACTTCTATAGATTTTAATTTATACTACCTTATCTTCTTAATAGGAGATATAATTATATATACTTCTATTGCTAATAGTATTCTTTAAGAAATCTAATTTATTATAAATAAGAGTAATAATAATATAAATAATATAAATAATGTAATAAGTACTATCATCTCTATACGCTACTTTTGCTTGTATCTACTTAGTCAAGTCTTTTAGAATGCCTAGTGTTTAATTATTAGGGTGTTAGTGCCGCCCGGATCGAACGGCCTTGTTATTTTGCGGCCGCCGCAGCATCCACAGCTCTGCCTGCACTCTCACAGCGCGCTGCCTGCTGTGTACATGCACAGTACTGTACACGCAATGTCTACTACCTAGGTACCTCGACAATGTTCCCGCCATGCCGCGCGCTGCTGCCCACCGCCTGCGTCCCGTGTCACCCGCGCGCTGCTGGAATCCTGCCAAGAGGCACCTCGTGTCCGCTGGCTTCTCAGCGCGGAGGCGCAAAATATTGTCAACCTGTTGACCTGTCGACCCAGCTGATCACGGCAATGCCCGTCGTACAACCCCCAACCACGCTACTCATCACTCATCATGACTGTCATTACTCCTCGATGCACACACAGCACGGCCTGGGCCATAGCCAGATGCTGTGCACACGGCATCGGCCTGTCTACGAGCATCCCCCACCCCCCTCCCTGCTCCATTGATTCACCACAACCGTGACCATGTCTTGCTAACCGTCAAGAGTCCGCATCATCAACACACACCGACTCCGCTCCGCCTGCGTCTGAGCCCAGCCCGGCGCAAGCCCGGCGCAGCCCCGGCACAGTCCAATCAGCACGGCCGAGCTGGTGCTGCCGCCCTGCGAGCGGAAAGCCCCAAGCGTGGCTGAAACCGCGCTGCTGCTGCTGATCCAGCGCATGCCTTCGCGCTGCAGCGACCATGCCTGCGGGGCTAACGAGCAGGACTGCTGCCCTGCCCTGCGACGCCGCTCGGTAATGGCGCAGGACTGCCCGTTGTGTCCTTTTGGGTAGAGACAGACTAACAAAGAGAGTACAGTAACAAGAGAATAACAAAAAGGGCCGCGCCCACTTAAAATGCGTACCTATTCGTTGCAGTCCCATCGACAAGCCGCCGCCATGCCATGCCTTACTATACCCTGCCATGCCATGTCACGCCCCCCGTGACCCGCCCTGCCTGGTGAAAATCAAACACGACAAGCCCGCTCTTCCCACACTTCCGTTTGCATCCGCGTCTGTCTCTCTATCTCACTCTCTGAGACGCCGGCGATATGGTGACTCTTTGCCAACCTCCCGGATCACGCGGCAGCGCCCCGAAACCGCCGCCTTGTTAAACGTAATCTGCACGGGAAAGACGGGTGTGCACCAACGGTATGTACAATAACAGTTGGAACCTACTGCACCGACCAGCGGGACAAGCTCCTTGTAACGGCGAAAAAAAATTAGGGGGCCCATTGGCAGGCAGGGAGCAGTTGTGGTTACACTGTGTAGGCATGCTATCAGAGAGTACCTAACAGTAATCACGTGTCGATGAGCTAGTTGACAGGCGATGCCTGTGATTGGCAGATTGGTGAGCATGCGAAATATCTGTTGCGGCTGGGTTATGTAAAAGTCGGGTGGATTGAAGTCATGCAAAGTGATGTCAGTGATGAAAATGATGAAATTGATCCACTTTGTAGGCAATGTAAATAGGTATTAGTGTATGCAAGTGACGAACGATCAGACAACGTGAGCTGCTATTCTTATTAGTCGTGGTAAACGCTACCACCATAGTCCCTAACGGCAACTGCTCAAACAGTCTACGACACCAGGATCAGATAAACAGAATACAACACAACAACAGGGTAAGAAGAAAACGGCCAGCAGCGTAAGACTGAAATGTCAGCAAGTGCAGCGCGCTAGCGCGCGTCGTCGAGGTTAGAGGCAGGAGCGAAGGAGGAAGGCACACTTTGCAGGAAACAATATATCCAAGGCGTAAAGCATCACGTTATCTCCGACTCCTTTAATAGTAGTTAGGGTTGTCTGTACGTTCTAAACCTTCATTATGGCACATGGCTGCTACTCATGCCAGCACGGGTCCACCGTCTCCTCTCAATGGACATGTGTGTGGTACAAAAGCTCAACCTGATAGACAACGCCCAGTGCAGTATATTGGCTCATTTATTCTTCTTCACCTAGAGAATGCCAGGATAGCTGACTAAAAGTTGTTATAAGCAATCCTTCATTCAGCGTGTCTGATGTTTATGTCATACCCAAATGGATGTGGGGCCACCAGCACTCGTGGGGCAACAACATTGCTAACGTTGGACCGTCAATGAACACCTGAAACTCTGGAGCCACGCTCTCAATTGCTATATTTCGTTTCAATTCCTGTTGCCTGTTGGACGGCAACCGCTTGGGAACAGATGCTCGTGAGACCATCATGATCAAGACGTCAAGCTTTCACTGAGGTTTCTTTTGCTTTGAACGAGAATATCGCCAGCTTCAAGGTAAGTATTCATGCACTACACACGGTCAAACATCTTATGCCAGCACACATTTCTGCTAGCTCCATGACCTCGATCACTGTCCAGTCGAAGGCTTCCATGGATCAAGGAACTCGACCTTGAGCGCGAATGCTGTTCTTTGGAGGCTACGCCTTTCAGCATAGCTCAGTACATGGCTCCGGCAATCACAACGATTGACAGTCTCTACAAGTTAATGATCACTTGGATGTAGGATGTCTCCATGTTCCTGACACGAGCAAGATACATTGCTCCCGTGTCAACATCAGATGCAAGAACTGCCCAAACACAACCTCTTGGGTCCAATGAAATGTCACACCGCTACAAAGTAGCATACAGAACGGTTCTCCTCATGAGGGCACAACTATGACGTCGTCGTCTCTCCTTCACTTCACCATCGCGTATGCCCGGAGGCCGGCGCGACTTGGCGCCAGAGGCACTCAAATAACAAATCTCACCCGTCCCCCGGCTTTCCTGACTATCGCACACTCTTGAGATAGCACGCGCAACATCGAATAGCTCTTGTGAGATCCGCTCCCTTCACGGGCCTGGCCGATTCCAAGCAAGCGTCGTTGCCGTACGTACAAAGGGTCGTTCTGTGAGAACGCAATCTCACACGGACTCGTCAGAGTCAACATCCCTCCACGATCTCCTTAGGGTGGCACTGTGGCTCGGATTCCTCCAGGCACTACTGAGACGCCTTGCTTCGGCTCGGCCTCTTGATAGTCGTCTTGGTCGTTCTGTCTTTACAGACGACTCATTTTTTATACAAACATGTCTACATCACGTAGCAACGTGCCTTTTTCTGAGAGGACATGGGCCAGCTTGGCACTACCTCCGAATATGGATCTAGGTACCGGTCCTGATAGCGATGACGAGGAAGAGTTTCAAAGCAGTAGCGTACCTGCTCCGGTGCAAACCAGCCCGTTATCTTTGCATCGGGCCATATCTAGAGGCCAGCCGCTGACACAGGCTCGGCTTGATGAATCGATAGCTCTGTCGCCAGGAGAAGAAGCGACAAAGACTACAGATGGTAAGCGGTTCATTTCGGGTCCAGAATCTCTGATCAAAAGAACGAAGGCGAAAGCTGTTGACTACGCTGAAACTCTTCAAGGTGAAGGTCCACAGGCGAAACCAACAATCCCTACACCGCCAACATCAACGCCGGCCGTGAATACAGAGGCAGCCAACGTTGACCCTGCGTTATTGAAATTTTCCAAGGATCAACGCGTACAAAAGGGTAGTAGAATTGGTCGGTTCCCTCGATTTCAAACAGGAGACAGCATGAAGGATTTCGCTGCTCAGTGTGCACCGGTCTTCATGCATATGGCAGGCCTCCCAACAGACACAGAGGCAAGCAGTGCTGTCCTCTCAAGAATCGCCGACTTGCTCCAAGAAGTACGGAAGTCGGATGCAGGGTCGTCAAAGGAAAACCCTATCGAATTGGATGATAGCTGATCAAATCCAATCAATACAAGCTGCTGAATTCTTCTTCTCACATAATGCAAACGATGCTGTATGACTAGTCTCTAGGTACGATGTAACTGCGCAAAAATCGCTTGGTTAATAAAAAACTAGTAGGAATAAATGAACAATATACCTTTAAGGGTTCCCCCAATTGGGATTTGTCTTTGAGAAATGCTGAAGAGCCGACTACAGATTCTTCCATGAAAACTTCCACTGTTTGGCTGACTCAGAAGTGCATAGCCTTATCTGGATCATATATTACGAAGCACGCTGGGTTAAATGTGAGACTCACCGGGGTGGCAACATACACTCCTAAAGACAACGCTTCTTGACCTCGATCAACACCATTCAATTGACTAGTCTATCAAAACGTGCAGATCTACACAACACCAATGCCTCACCGCACGTCACCGCACGTTCCGAATGTTTGGATCCCCGTCCAGCAGGCCTATTGACACTGTTCCATCTCATCAGTAGCGCTCCTTCACAGCAAAGATGCAGATCACGAGTACTCACCACCATCACTTCTTCCTCCTATCCCGTCCTCACGAGCCACCTCAACACCCTCCATCGGCCACGTCACGTCGTACATGACATTCTTCATCAGCATTTGTAACTTGACCCCAACATGACAACGCGTATGCGCCGTCTGCTCAGCGGGCGCGGACTCGCGTCTGCGCGCCGTGACTGCATTGGCGATATATGGCGTGCGTGGAATGTCTGATATCTGCAGCGAGAGTTCGCCCGGCGAAGACTAAATCCTGGCGGTGCTCGATAGCATGGGGAAGAGACCGAGGTCGCGGAGGTGGGCAGTCAGGACGAAAAGGTTGATGGCTGCGCATTGTTGCTGCTCATGGAAATCGTCCGGTTCAGCGCGTCTGCAGTCGTGGATGCCGTTGGAAAGTTCCATCCAGAGACGGTATACAGCTTTGAGTATATTGCGGAGAACTTGCTTGCGACCTTCACGGATTCGCGCTGCGAGTGTTAGCCTGCACTGCCATGTGCTGGTGTCGTGATATCAAGCTGGCACCCCACCACACAAGACAGAACGCTGACGTACCAATTGTGTCCTGTGAAACCCTGCCCCCGATAGCACAAGAATCAGATCGTGATAACTTCTTCCCAGTCGCCTCACAATGTATCACAAGAAACCTTGCAAGAGCCGCGTACTCCGTCTCACACCCAAACTGCTCCGCAACATACAGCCACTCCTCATATCCCCTTTGCTGTAGCCTGTCACAGTACGGTATAAGCCATCCCTCGATATACACGGCAAGCACCGAGTGTGCTTCATAGCGCGTCGCAACATCCGTCAAGTGCACAATGTCAGCAAAGTCAAGCGCTTTGGGGACCTTGTCAAACTGCAGCGTTGCGATGAGCAAGAGTATGCGTATGGAGCCCGGGTGGTCGTCTCGCAAGTTGAGTGTCTTGGGCTTTTTGCTGAGCCAGCTGCTGCTCGACGGACGTGAGAGCAGGCTCTCCCACCGAGGGCCGAGTTGGTGCAGGATCGACTCGGAGAGGATGAATGTTTGCCGATTGTATACTGAACCTACGAGGAGGAGAACGTCATGTCCGGTCGGTGTGCCAAGTCGCTCGGGGGGTGCGGTGGTCTTGCGCATGTTGGTAGCGTGTAGCGATAGTAGTGATGTGTGGGATTGCTAGCGAAAGAATAATGTACGAGAGTGACTTGTGTGATGGTAGATTGAATGAACGTTGGACGGAAGATTGAGCATCAAAAGGGCGCCAGTATCGGGGGCAACGACAACCGAGTCGCGCAAGGCAGCCATGATAGAACCTAACTCGAAATTTTGCCAGAAAACTGCTCAAGCACTAGCACTGCTCATCATCGTAGACTGTACATGTGGACATTGAGCTCCTACACAAATATAATACACTACTTACAATCCACCCACCCTAGCTCATGGGCACTGGTCGCAGATGCCCATCCTTGTCGTATTTGGCCTTGAAAAACGTATAGCTGAGCGTCACCGTCTCAATTCCCTTCATGTTGATATCCGTGACAAACTCCGGGTCAATGTAGAAAAACACTGGCATATCGACCGTCTCCCCCGCGTTCAACCGCTGCTCCTCAAAGCAGAAACACTGGATCTTGCTGAAATACGGCGCCACCTGGCCTGGCGTGACCGAATATGTTGCGACGCCGATGATGTCCTCGTCAGACTTGTTGGTCGCTGTGTAGAAAGCGAGTGCTGTCTCGCCGGGCAGCACGCGCACTTCGCGCTGTTGGGGCACAAACTTCCACGGCAGCACATCAGAGACCGAGCCGTTGAATGTGATACGGATACGGGGGTGGTTCTCAACAGGCTTGAGGCGCTCGGCGGGGTCAGCGTTGGGGTCGCCGCCGCCGTGTGCAGCGGATTTGATGGGCTGGCCTCCCCAGCCTGTCTGTTGACATATCTAGAGGCGAGTTTAGTCAATGTAGACAATGTTTACTGAAGAGTGAGCGCACCATCTTGTACATTGGCACAGAGCCGTAGGTGATTGCTACGAAACCAACAATCACACTGAAGACGTAGTTCCTTGAATATCGTCAGCCACTGCGCACTCGGGCAGATCTGTCCCAACCTACATGACCGTCCTGTTCTTTTGCTTGTATCTGGCGTGCATCTGGTCCATGCTCGGTACGGCGCCATATCTCGAATCTCCAGTCGTCTTATTCGAGCTTGCCCACCGGCGCGCGACGGAAACTCCAGGATTGCGTGTGCGAGGTATGCGGCTGAGCGACCGCGAGCACGCGGTGCATATCCAAGGCTGCGCAATGCGCGTTTGGAACTGCCGTAATGGCAATGTGACAGACATGGTGTTGGTGGGAGGGGTTCTCGTGTGGCCGGTGGAGTGATGATTCAGTGAATTCCAACGTCCCCGACGTCGCCGCCGGGAGGCTTTAGCCTCTTTGGAAAATAGTGAACAAGCATTGCTGACGCGCTGGAGCACCGTCTTTCTTCCACAATCTGCAGATCCATTGAAAGTCCTTTCACGCAATTCCGTTAAGTTGATACCAGACCGAATATATCTGCGCCGAAATGTCAGAAGGCCTCTGTAGAGTGTGCAACTCGGAGCCGAAGAAATACAAGTGTCCAACATGTGCACTTCCATAGTGCGTGCCACACCTTACATGTGCGAGAAATCAAGCCAATACTGACATATCTAGCTGCTCGACAACGTGCTTCAAGGAGCACAAACTCACACATGCTGCTGCCTCAGCTGCGCCACCGCCAGCTACACCTGTCGAGCCTGAAATACCACAACCTCCTCCACCTGCGCCGCTCCCTCGCTACCTCAAGAAGAAAACCGATTTCTCCGTGCTCGCCACAAGTCCCAAATTTCAAGAATTACTCAAGACATATCCTGACCTGCTGCCCGCGTTGCAGCGTGTATATGCTGCCACGATCAAACCTGATGAAGACGATCAACCACGTAATCGAGGCGGTCGAGGCTTTAGAGGGCGAGGGACACGGGGAAGAGGAAGAGGTGGTCGACACGACAATGCGCCGCCCAAGTGGACACAGAAGCAGGGTGATGCCGATGCGATGAAGATGCTCAAAGCATACAGAGAAAGAGGGGATATGGATAAGGAGAAGCAAGCTATGGCAGCATTTGTCCAGCTTGTTGAAGAGACAATCGGCGATGCGGAATCTTGAGAAAAAAACTTTTGTTCTCGTGGCAACTGGACTTGAGACATGTCTCCATTTGCGGACCTTCAATGTGTCCTATCGCATTACCTGCTACAGAGGATGTTTGTGTGGCGCCCAGCTTTGGCTCGTTGAATTTCCACCAAGCTACATCATTGGCCTGTCACCACATCTCGGTTCTCCATTTGTTGTACCCCTTGATCAAAATAACGACTGCTCTCTGGCCGTTCTCCTTAAGGCCAAACACCTCGCCAGCTTCTTCCTCACTGTTCGCCACCTCGGCAGGTCCATACAGCACGCATGTTCGGCATGAACTCGGTGGTCAGGCCTAGCAGGGTTAGCAATGCACGAGAGTATACGACGTCTAACCTACAGTGTGTAGGTGAGCATAGACATCTGCATGCAGCACCTCCTTGAGCATGCTTCTAGACGCTTCCATAATGCCAAAGTCTGCGAAGCATCTGCCAAAGCTGCATCCGATGTCTTTCTTGAGGTTCAGCACATTGACATTGTCACCGCAGGGACTGTAGGTTGTGTATTCGCTGCCGATGTGCTTGATGGCCCTCCAGTACGTCAGTACGTTACCGTGCATACATCCGGTATCTACCGGGACTGGGCAGAGGCCAGCAGCGGTAAGATCCGTGACCAAGATGCCAACTTTGAACAGTGCACATGTGGCCTGCCCACACAGAGGTTTCATCTTCTTATTGGAAGCAACCGCCACTGCGTTCCTGCAACGGACAATCAATCCATGCAACAGACGATTGCGGGTTTCGAGGATGGCAACGTAGAGGTAGTCAGTTTATCGTGCTCCAAGCTCCCGTTCCAGAAAACAGAGAATCACTCACCTTTGACATGATCTGGCAAATCTGACGAGAGTTGGATAACCTCTGCACCGCGTCCTCGATAGAACACATTCTCGTTCGCATCGACCTCGATCTCGACGGCGAGCTTGCTGATGAGGAAGGATCGGTCCGAGTCGTACTTAAACACCGAAGCCATAACGGCAAACTGCTGTGTGGAAGGCAGCGAGGGCCAGGCGGTCCAGAATGCCATGTGTTGATGCAGCCACGATTTAAGGTCGAGACCCATGCGGACGGCTTTAATCAGGTTGTACTTGTCAGTCAGCGTGGCCAGATCGCAGAGGCTTTCAACTGTCAAGGAGTCAGGCAGCTCATCAGGCTGCAGATGAGCAATCTTGAGCACAATGTGAAAGGACTTCCATGAGTCGTCCGGAAAGTCGATCTCTGTCATGTTGCTCTCCGCCCAGTCGCCAGTTAGCATTTTGGTCCATACGTCGCTCACGTGGCGCATGGAGCCCTTGTTGACGCGGAAAGCCTTCTGGCCATCCTTGTGTTTTGGTGTGCCCACGATGATAGTCAAGTCGTAGTGTGGATCCAGCGTGAGAACCTCCAAGTCTGGTGCATATCGCTTGCGCTTGGCCTCTGCTGCAATATCAGCAGCAGGTGGCTGTGAAGGAGAGTCTGCCATTTTGGGCGCAGAAGCTGCCTGGTCGTGTGGAATGCTTGCCGTCTCCTGGTATCCACTGTGTGGAGCTTGTAGCGACGGGTTGGAATAGGGTGAGGTGGAGTCTTTCAAGTGAAGGAAGAGAAAATTAGCGTTGCTTTTCTGTTTGTCGCTGTAAATACGCTGCCAGACCCGCTCGCACCCGTGCTTTCACTTCTTCACTCCCCAGCTGCTGCCTTAGGCCTCTCCTCATTGTTCTAACCCACATGCTATTTCTAGGAGGTATTCTTCTGCCTTTCAAACTTTGGCTTTTTGCCATAATATGTGACAAAGTTCTCATACAACGCGAGCTCTGATTTGCTGCAAAGACCTTCACTAAACTTTGATTACTTCGAAATCATAGTCGTTGGCTTCTTTCGTATAAGATCGCGCAACACTTTTCTCTGTCGCATGCGACAGTCTACAAACACGTATACTTCAGAAATAACTCTTCTGCTCAAGCAGGTACAGACCGACTCTTCGACTCCATTTGCTAGACTCATAGGCACTTAGCAACCACATTTACAGCGCAGCGACCTCCTTCCAACAAACAGCTGAGAAGCGACAACCTCTGCAAACTTCTCAAATCAGAAAATAAATGCAAGATGGGTATTTCATATGTACTCAGGCCCAAATCATCAAACATGTACTCGCGCTTTCGCAATCATATACTCGTGAGGAAAAGAATGGTATCTCAACAAACACTCCACATACCTCCAATCACTCATACACGCGATCCCACTGCGAATTACTCTCTTTACGCCCACGCCCCATGCTACCCAGACTCCTTAGCGGCCAGTCTTTCAATGGCCACTCTGTCATTCCGGCCAGCGCGCCTTTACTCGACCGCCGCTCGCTCCTCTCCGGCACGGCAGGATACGTGTCAAGACTGCGATGTCCGCCGTAATGGCCATCGTCAACATCGACATAGCCTGAACTGTATTCCGGGCCGTAGTCCTCGATATAGGCATGGTCGTTTGTGAAGGGGTTGGAGGTGCGATTGTCGATGTAGTCATTCTGGGTGGTGGTGAATGGGTTGACGGTCTTTTGGTGTGGAGGGGTGGAGGAGGACGGAGATTGAGGGTCAGATTCTGTGGGCGCGGTGTTGGCGCTCGAGCGGCGTGAGTTTTCGGGCGAAGAGAAAGTGCCGGCCAGGCCGCTGGATGAGCTGCCGCTGTGATCTTGTTGTAATATTGCTGGACGCAGGAGGGAGAAGTGGCCGTATGATCCTCGGTCGGCAACAGGGCTGGTTGCAGGTGATTCGAATGGAGAGACGATTGGTCCTGTGGATAGAGGTTTGCGCCGGATGCTGGCGTTGACAGGGATGGGAGGGAAGTCGGAAGGGCGAGAAGGCATGGAGGAGCGGCGGGGCGCGCTGTTGTTGGTAGCATGTGCTGTGTGCTCTTCATCTGGCTCCGTGACTTCTGCGACAGCATGAAGGCTACTGTGGCTTGTTCTTTTACCGCGAGCACGGTTCGAGCTATGCGTATGAACTAGTGGAGGTCCTGAAACAGTTGTTGTATTTCCTACTGGCATGCTGGCGGCGTTAAGCTGTGGGCGATATGGAGTATTGTCTGCCACAGGTTGCATCCACAACTCGTCGTCTTGCTCCCAGCTTTGGTTTCGGTTGAGGGGCCTGCGATATTCCTGGTAGCTGGTCGATTTCTCTTGGAAAGCGCCGTGAGGCATGAACCCGGGGGAAGGGGGTGGTTCGTAGCCGCTGGACTTCTTTGGCTTCTTCTTCCGGCACGCGATGCAGAACGGGACAATGACAGCCAGAAGCGCTAGGACACCAAGAGGTACCCCGAGCCCGATACCGATCTTTGCACCCTGACTAAGCCCAGAGTTTCTCTCAGAAGGACTCTCAGGCTCTGATGTAGCAGATGTGGAGGACGTTGATGTTATTGTTGATGAATCCAAGGTAGTAGAAACGATGCTTGAGCTCGACGTGGGTGTCGACGTTGGCCATGCTGTTGACGGGCCATACTGGACAATGAGGTAGCTCTGTATATTCGAGGGCAAAGCAGTGAACCAATCAGGTTTGTTATCGTCCAAGAATTCACGCCATAAAATGCTCGACACTGCGGGTATGTTGGTCGCAGCAATTTGGCGCAGTGAAGCGGGGAGCGCAGTGAGCAACACCTTAGCCAGCTCGATCCTATCGAAATGGTCAACTAAGCCATACTTTGGGAGGTAAACGTTCGACATACGCATTGGGATCTTGCCGCTCAACTACCGGTGCAGCAGTGATGGTGGGTGTAGGCACGACCGCCGCGAGCGCACCCTGCGCTCCAAACCCCAAAACGACCCATTGCAACATGCTCAACCCTTTGAACGAGTGCATAGATGAACAAACCAAACGAATGCTTGGATAGAAAATAATGTTTCTTGGTTGGAAAGCGGAGGAAAGCTGGTGAGGTTATTGGCACATATCGAACTCAAGCTGAGCTGTCCAAAACCACGCTCAGCAAACGGCCGCTTGCTCACTTATTAGGGCCATCCCATCCATGCACGCCATGTCCTGCCCTGCATGTCCACTTCACCAAGAGGCAAAAGCCAACAGATCGACATGCTCAAAGCGGTAACCTGACAGACAGATCCAGGGCCCACAACCCCAGCTTTTCGTGCAGAAACCTGGATGGGCTTTCACTAGCCACAGCTAGAGCATGACATTTCCGTGCCGAGACCCTGTTCTCTCCTGCTTCTCTATCAAGGTTATGCACGTGCATGATACGTCATTGGTGGATAAGTGGAGTGTGGCAAAAACAGTCGTGGCTGAGCTTCACCCGCGATGGTTCGGTTAAGAAGCGAGTGTGTTTCTGTGGAGAGGCGTGGAGTGGGCTTGCGGGAGTGCGCAAGTGCGGGCGTTACGAGGGTTCTGGATGGGACGGACGTTGTGTGTAGCCGTTGAGTGGTTGGAGCTTGATGCGATGATGACTTCGGCTGTAAGGATGATGGAAGTCTATTTCCGTTGCCCAATCAGCGATGGATCATGCTGATGGGCGGTCCAGGTACGCAGATTCGCTTTTGCAATACAGGGTGCGTATCTGCCATGTAAATATCTACCGATCAAAGGAAAAGTGGTCTGCCCTGAAGTCTGGCGATGTTGTTGCCGAAGACCGAATACACAGCCACAAGTGGCTCATTGGTGGAGGAGTCAGAGTTGAGTATTTTATAATTTTGAACACCTTGGATCTTGAGCGATTGAACATCTTGAAACTCGAGCAATTTACTCTGTAGATCGTTTTGCAAGCCTTTGTGAAAGCAAGCAAGCATATGACAGACACATCTTCGCCGCCAGATGACTTTGCCATTAACCTACTATATGCTATGCCACCTTCTGCTTTACCGTGACTTGCCCTTCCTGTGCCAGCATCGACTTACCATGGTTTCGCACTAACACGTGCACAGCCGTATTCACGAAACATCTACACTGTATACATGTCGTCCATCGCAAATTCCCTACGCCAAAATCAACGCACCCTCCACCTCTTCCCTCCCAGCAACCCAAGCAACCACAGCAACAACCAACATCCAAAATGCCCAAATCTTCCTCGTCCCATCAATCAAAAAGCTAAGCCCAGTGATCTCCAACCCAACCAAAAAGCCATGCAGCACAACCACAAACCACAGGAACGCCGTGAACGCTGCACCCGGAACCGTCAATCGAAGAAGTATTATGCACAGGAATGCGATGCGGCGCCCGCGGGAGGTAGACGAGTCCTGGAACGGATTGCTCGAGCGGGCGATGGCAGGGAACCAGGTGCGATAGTGAAGGATTTGACGAAGCCATGGGCTCTTATAGTGAGATGCGAGGTTTGCCTCGTGTGCTGCCATTCTATTGGTCGGTGCTGGGGCTGTGTGCGAGCTGTGAGTCGGTTGTAGTGGTTGTGGTTCCGAATTTCAATAGTCCTCTTAATCATGAACATATGGGCGATGCATATGAAGGTTTTGAGAACATATAGGGTGTTACCATGCAAACGTCGTGTAAAGGGGCCCACCAATGTGAGTAAGGCAACCAGGATCTATTTGTAGGATACTATCGCCTGTTACGCGACGTGGACTTGTGATTGATAGTATTTGACATGGGTCAGTCTATAAGTCTATATCTTCTCTTCGAATCTCTTGGGTATCCGATTGAATCTGTTTCCCGGGGTCGAAATACCGGTATCGGTTGTGGTTACCAGTGTGGTGGTTTCTGATAGTGAATCTCCGAAGTCGCCTTTTGTGAACGTAGAAACTACAGCGCGATAATGCATTCATTGTGAAGTAATAAGAGGGACCTACCAATTTGAGGGATTCTTCCCTCAGTCTCGATTTGCGCATGGCTTAGGCTTGCAATCATCTTGCTACAATTGCATTCTTTTGCATCTGCGACTAGATTGAAAAAGAAATCCATGTCATCATCTTCCCATTCCGGCTCAATTGATGATCATTCCTACTTGAACTGCAGTGATATGGACAATTGAAACTTGAATTGGCGACTTGTTCTCAGAGGTAGGCTGATATTACCGAACCGAACCTGCTTCCTTTACGTGACCGCTCGAGCTGCCATCAAGCTTCCGAGTCTGTTCAGAGTCGGATGAAACATGCAACAAGCCCTCTTCAAGGTTCTGTATCAATCCCCAATCTCCCCTCCATCCGCCCTCTCCAGATCTAGATCCACCAGCCACGGTCCCTGACTTGGCCGATACCTCACATCCATAATACTCGCATTAATCATCAACGTCTCCCTCCCATATTCCACCTCATACTCCCCACCCTGACTCGCATCCACATACACCGCCCTCTCATCCCTCATTTTCTGCTCGTCCACCGCCACAGCCTGCACACTCTCCACATGCTGCATATCCGTCTGAACATCGAGATCCCCTCCCTGCGCCCACACCAGCTTCTGCGCGCCCCACCCCTCATGGATGTGCCCGAAGCAGTGCAGCCGCGGTCTGCACCGCCGCATGGCGTGCAGGAGGTGCGAACAGCCCACGTGCTCCCCGTTTCGCACCACGTCCAGGATGCCCATGGGTGGGCCGTGCGTCATTACTATGTCGATGCCGTGGGTTGGGTGCCAGTCTGGGATAGGGGTTTCCGCGATGGGGGTCGCGAGTGGAGAGCATTGGTGTGGTGGGTTGTAGCGGTCTTCGTGGCGTTGGTAGGCGAACGCGAAGTCCTATTTTTTGACATCAGCCATGGCTCTCGCAACGGTCTTGTTCTATGCCAGCTTCAAGAAAGTGCAGCGTGATACGCCCCCTTCCCTCCGCTCTTCCTCTATCTAATGTAGTTCCGTGCCTCAACAATATGCAACAGCCAACCTCTACCCCCCCAAAAGGAAGAAAAAAAAACCCAAAAACCTACACAAAACTCAGGCTGATACGCACTCCCCCAAACCCCCAACCTCGCCCCATTCCGCAAAACCCCCACCCAAACCCCCTCCTCCACAAACACGACCCCCGCTCTCCTAGCCCTCTCACCCATCCAAAGCTCCCTCGCCTTCCGCGGCGCCTCGCAATCCCACCTCCGCCCTTGCATGCTCCTCCCCCTGCGGACAAAAAACGCCTCGTCCAGACTGATGTCGTGATTCCCCGGGATCACGAGCTTGAGGTCTGCATCGATGGATTCGAGCAGGGAGAGCGCGGCTTCGTGCTCGGAGAGGTGGCCCATTATTGTTAGGTCGCCGGTGTGTAGGAGGACGTCTGCGCGGGGGAGGGGCAGTTGGAAGGGGGCATTGCTGGTGGTGGGTTGGGTGGGGAGGAAGGCGTGGGTGTCTGAGATGATGAGGAAGCGGGTTTTGATTGGGTTGCGGGGTGGTGATAGTGCTGGTGTTGTTGACGGCATGTTTGGTGTTTGTGTTTTGCATGTGTTGCTGTGGCTTTGGGCTTCGAGCTTGGATCTCGGGGCAATGACGTGGGTGGTGGGGTCGACGGGGAGATCATCACGTTTGCTGTCACCGTCCGGCGTTCGTCACGTCCGGGTGGGGGTGGATGCGGGAAAAAGCAATGACAAAGGCTCCAGCAGTCCCACTGATCAGCAGATTTCGGGATTTACAACACCAAAACGACCGGCGGTGCTTGTGAAAGCTGGGGTGGGCGAGGATGATTGCAGAAGTCTTGCATTGCATGGCATGGAATAATGCCTGGGTATCGTAACTTCGTTATGGACAGGAGAGAAACATTACATCTAGCCTTTAGTACAGCCTCCGCCCGCATCAGCACTTGACAAAGTGGAGTTTCCAACAAGACCTCCGTCGATCCAAAACCAATATCTCGAAAACGCCAGCGCCCTGTTCTACACGCAACGCCAGCTTGTGTCTCGGTCCGGAGCCTTACTAGCCTTCATGGGTCTGTCAGGAACTCCTGCAGTGACTCGTCCTCAACCTTCCAGTTCCTGATCGTCTGCCCGCTCGATGCAGCCTGTCTCAGCCGATCGTTGTCCTCCTTCAATGCGTCTCTTTCTGTTTCAAGACTTCGGATGTATTCAATGGCGCTGGCGAGCACCATGGCTTTGCTGGGCTTCGGTTGCCCCATGGCTCCAGCCTCGTCACTCTGCGGCAGTGTCGGGACAGCCCGTCTCAGTCGCTCCAGCTCGGCGTTGAGCCCTTCGCGATACTTGCGCTCAACTTGGTTGTGCGGAAGGCGGCCGGTCTTCTGATTCTTGGAAGAGGGTGAAGAAGTGCTGGAAATCGTCTCGGTGCGGTCGAGTCTTGGCCGGCCTCGCTTCCGTTGAGGCCGCTTAGGGGTGGATTCTTCTGAGGCCGAGTCAGGGGATGCAGGAGACTCGCGCTTGAGGTTGCGCGGCGAGAGAGTGGATGATATGGGTGACGAGGCCTTTTCCGGTGCGTCGCCGCAGAGGGAAGGCGTCCTGGAGGATACGTGGGTGTTTGGGGAGAAGCAGGCTGTTTCGAACGGCTCGGTTGATAGCGGGTCGAAGGAAAAGCCGAACGAAAGTTGTTCGAGCTTACCAAACGGTGCGGCATCCGATGGGTGTCGCGAAGTTGTGTAGGAGCTTGTTCTGTTGCTCGGTGTGGTGCTCGACGTGGATATGCCGGTTGCTGGTATTGAGGGGTTGAATTGGCCTTGGTCTTTGGGGAAGATCGACGACAGGTCAGCAGATCCGAGAGCCTGGTCGAAAAAAGAGTCGAGCGAATATTCAGGAGATGTCGTGTAGTTATCTGCGAGATACGTGCCCCCAAATTGGTCAGGATACGCAAGCATCTCTTGTGATGGAGAGTAATCGGGATTGGCTACATTCGGGTAGCCTGGATAATTCATTGCCGCTGTCGATGGATAGATGTGTGGGATGTTCAACGATCGTTTGATGGAATGATGATCTGATGGAAATATGCGACGTGTTTTGCCTGAAGGCTAATGTATAAAGAATGCTGATGGGTTATGGACCGTCGAGGAGCCAACGGCAGGAACCCTGCTTTATGGTGGTGTGGGCGACACGAGTCTCGTTCGTAAATGTATCGACGATTCCAGAGCTGTCAGGAACCCAACAGGGCAATGGCTATGCTTGGGTAAGTGGCCGAGAGTCAGAAGGTCCGCTTTCCGAGCTTGCTGCGTCTCGCTTGTTAACTTCAGGGTAGGATAGTCGAGAAACATGCGGTTGAAACTTAAAACCGCAATTCGGCCGTTGATCCTGCCTTTATACCAATCCAGCAGCTCCATCCTCACTTTCCGTGTTCCCCGTATGTACGTTTGACTAACATCCTTGATTCCATAGTAAGCATACAAAGACATTGCAAGTATGCGCCTGTCGAACCATCAACTGCCCATGTCGGTGCAGGCCCTTTCGGAAGGGCAGCTGCTGTCTTGTACAGTGGGGCCAGGCTCCCGTGCACCGTTGATTCGTATTCCTGCGTGGCACATGCGCGCGCCGACTTTGACATGCCGATACGCCGAACCAGAGAATGCGGCAAGGGGGAAGCGCTGTTGCTTGACAAGCAAGACGTCTCGATCATCCCCCCTCCAACATCGATCATTGCCGTTGCATTTGCGATTGGGACACGACAATGGGACACGCATCTGGGACGATCCCAGACTCTGCTGCGCGCAGATGGAGCCAACATTATTGACGGAACCAAGCCTGTGGATACTTCCGCCAACCTCGTCACTTCCAAGGAAGTTGTTCTCGTAGGATTGCGTGGAAACGGGCGGCTCCCTTCCCTTTATGTAATTCGCGGGCAGACGCTCCGGACAGACACTCCACGAGCCCAGTTGATCAACCGAACATGACGTCGATCAGGAACGCAAACCCCAGCTGTTGCTGGAGATCCGAGTCTTCGGCCTCCATCATCGGCGATTTGTATCCCCCCCTCTCCCTCGAACACACTGCACTTCTGCAAGTGGAAACGGTAAGTGATAAGACGCGCTGTAACCAGACGATCACTCGCTCTCGGAGGATCTGCCCTCAGTCTCTTCCTTCGTGCTCCAAAACCGAGCCATGATGGGGTGATGGACACCAAGCTCTGACTACCAGCAGACTAAGCGGGCATTCCCGCCGCACAGCGGTTCCAAAAGTGTCTGTAAGGCTGAAGTATAGGCCACGGATCTGATATCGGGGGTTTCGGTACCTAGCTGTCATGCATCATCGTAGGTTTCCTCTGCACGTGTAAAGGTACCAACTTTTTTTCTTTTCTATGGGCTAGAGCCATCAAAAGTCGTTGCATGATTGTCACGCCATCATCGTCTCATTCTGCCCAAAGCGGTAATTTGACTTGGGGCTCAGCTGGAAAATCTGCCCAGAGTCTGCACCTCTCCAATTTGTCAATGACTTGCCTATTTTGGCATGACAGCTAACATTATTCCCGGTGTTCCTCGTGCCTCGCTTCGTGGCTGTTGTAGCAAGCATCATGCCTTGCTGTGCAGAAGCCTCCTGGCAGTGAAGAGCCGCATCCCGGAAGAGACCGACTTCCGCAAGGCCGAAGAGCATGGATTTGGGTTGCCTTGCGACGTTGAAATCGCCGATGGTCCGCCGCCGTGCCGCCAGCCGCGATTAACAGCACAGCCGCCGCTGGTGCTGCCTTTATCCCCATAGGCAAGTCTGAAAGGATGTCTGGCACAATTTGTCGCATGGTACTCCCTGTCATGAGCACAGGTCGAGCATTGTGAGATGGCTCATCTCGAGAGAATGGGAAATTTGAGGTATAAGTGATGGGGCTTTTGTATCGTGGTGCTTCGTGGTGGGGCTGAATTTAGCGTGCTGGGGGTACAGTACAAGTAAGGGAGGTGCAGCGTTATTGTTGATCATGTATTCCACGACCGCTGTGGTGACTACCTATGCCCTTTTTCCATACCCACTCAGTGAATGCCTTGGTCCAGGCACCTATCGCCGCATCCATCTTCCTGTAACCACATGTACACAAACCCTCCCATCATCGGGAGGAAAACAAGACTCGGGAAGATAATGTATCGCCACGCAGGATATCCGTAGCATTGCTTGATCGGACTCCATGTCATACTCTTGCAAGCCTCCCACCATCCTCTCGGCCTTGACAGTTGCTCACGCTTCTCGTCCTCGGCGGACCGTCGCGCGGTACCCTCGGCAGTCATCTCGAACGCCTCAGCCTCAAGGTCGTTCATGTCAATACCCATGGGGAAACGATGGGAGAAGCGTTTGTTGTTGAGACTCATGGGGTACATGCGGTCCGTTTCATCCTTTAGCTGCCTATCTGTGATCATCTCGCCCTCGTCCTTCCATTTCAGGGAACGTTGCAGAAGCGTCCCACTCGATTGCAGAAACTTGATCTCGAAAAGCCTCGCTGTTAGAGTGTCCTCATCCTCGCAGGCCCTCAGATTCTCGTACAAAGGGCCGTCTAGCTGCCTGAAGTCGATCTCAAATTCGCCTAGTCGATCAACAATGTGCGTCCATGTAATTGTGTCTCCATCGTAATCGAGGACTCTGATAGGGTTTGGCAGCTGCTGCCATCGTTTCATGTGTATGATGAATTCTGGTATGTTACAGTAACGTCGGTGTACTACTGCGTTGCGCCTGAGGAAGTATAACTCCAGTCGATGATCTGTGTGGGTGAATTCTTCTGTAGATCTGGTCGCAAGGCCTGCAGTAAGCCACTGAGACGCCTGGTAAGGATTGGATTCCTAGTCATCCCAAAGACAGCACAGAATGCTCAATAATGCGAGGTCATAGTTGTCCAAGGTTGTGACGTCGATCTCTCTCGCAGACAAAAGCTCTTTAGCCTCGTTGGGCAAGAGGATTGGCGTTTCGACGATGAGTTGGAGACGCGTGACAAGAGCTCGGGGCCCGAGTACATAAGGCACCGAGCTGCAGAGTCGGAACAGGGGCTCTCCCGCATATGATGTGACGTGACGATGGTGGCGCATGTTTCGCGGCCGGGGAAGGTTGTGACGTGGCTGGTAGGGTCGCGCTCCCCGTCGATTGATAGAACGTGGTCCATGAACATATGGATAGTCATCATACCCTTGATTGACACTGTGAATGTGCTTTGGTCTTTGGAAAGATCGGTCAGGTACCGCGGATGAAGGAGACGGTGGAATAGTGCACCTCCCCGAGGGGTTGGTCAGTACTAGTCCAGGCATTGCGACACGAAGCTCGTTCCCTGATGCAAGTGAGACGTGGTTTGAAAGAGGCTGATGCACCCCAACCGGCTCTAAAGGCGGGTATGCACGTCCTTTACCCTTGTCCAGCTTAAGAGGTGGCTCACTTGTCTCTGTCGTCATCCACGAAACGTCACTAGGATGTGCTTCAGAAGCGACCTCCTCTGGTTGTACAGATGAACTTGAAGCTCCTGTATCGACGTGCGAGTACGCGGCCGCCAACTCGACGTACGCCGGCATTGAGACTGAACCTGGGGCCAGGTTGTCCCCGTCGGCGCCCACGTTGCGGACGTCCGCAGCATCTCCAGAAGAAATCATATCGCTTCTCAGGTATGTACACGATTTCTCTTCTGTTCGCTCCGTTGATATACAGGGTGAGGGTCGCAGTGTCTCCCCTTCGGTTGGAGCACAGGGTCCATCATTCTGCTGGCTAATATCACCCATGTTGCGGTAGTTATGCGAATACGAATAGCGAATGTTCGCAGCTGTGCCACTGTGTTGCGAATAGTTTAGTCGGCGAAAGGATGTGTAGTGTGGCTAGGCCAGCAGGCTTGAGAGAATGTTCACAATAACGCCCGGCATTTGAGGCAGGTACGATGCTGCCGGATAAGAGAAGATAGAAGTGGGCTCCCACAAGAACGCTGATGCAAGGCAAGAGTACACACACACTTTCATTAAGCAAATGCATTTCATCGCTCTTCGTTCAGTGCTTTTGCATCCTCCACAGCCGCTCTAGCAATCTTCTTCAGCAGCGACTTGGAGTCCGCCTCGCGAAACTTATCCCACGAATCCAAGCCGTCGCTCGAGTCAATGGACAGAGTCTCGTATCCTTGTTTGATCACAATGCTAACCTCTTCAGGGCTGAAGTGTTTCCCCTTCTTGCCGTCTGCAAGCAGAGAGTGGTAGTGGGAAGACACGTTAACCAGAATTTGCATCGCCCCGGAGCTCCCCAGCCCAAAAGTGTCGCGGAACTTGGTCAGAATCTCGCCAGTCTCGACCAATTTGTAGAAAAGATCGTCGTACGCTGCAGGATCCGGGAGAAAGTTCTCGCCGCTTGATACAGCGAATGCAAGCACATTTACAAGCACATCAATCATCTTGCTAGACTTGTAGTTTGACTTGATATCACTCTCATACTGTGTCAAGAAGCGAAGGAAGGACAGCAGCGTTCTCCAAAGTTCCGACCAGTGATATGTGATACGCGTCTTTGTGCGGCTGAGAAACGACAGCAGCCGTAGCAGGATGCCAAGGGAGAGACTATGTAATGTCAGCTGAAGCATCACCGTGATGTAGGCTGCACATACATGTAGAAGTCGGCGTCCAATCGTCTTCGCAGATTATGGTTGACGCCGTCGATCATAAGGTCTAGGATGACAGCAGAAGGAACTCGCCCGCCTGCGACTTGGGGCAAGAATGGCTGTCTTTGGCGGCATAAACGCACAGACATTCTACTTTCATCATTACATAGTCGTTTGACAAGCTCTTTATCTTCGACCAATATTTGCAGCATGAACAAGCAAAGGTATGTGTACAGAGCAGATCTTGCAGAGCGATGTGCGTGCTGAAGCAGATACGATGTCATGGAAAGATATGCGCTGAAGGGTGTAGGCGCTCCCTTTGCGGCTGCTGGTAATGATACGAGTTGGAGGCAGAAGACCTTGTTCGCGTTGACGAAGTCATATGTGGACAGCAACACGCCAATCTCGGGCCCTGGAAGCGCTGCGAACAGCGACTTGGACTCATCAGGGTTTGGTGTAGGTGTGGTTGGGCGCGATCCTGGAGCAAGCACGCCCAGGCCTATTGTTCTCAATGTCGATCCCAGAGACCACGCCTCGGGCATGTCGTCCTGGATTGCGATGTAAGCATCTCTGACGTCCTGGCAGGTTGTCCCAAAGCATGTGATCATGTCTCGTATAATGGCATCGTTTACAAAGTCGTCCAACCGCAGTCTGTACGGGTTCTGGAACTCAAACTTGTTGTAGTTGGCGAGCAGGCCGAGGAGGTACAGCGCAGGCAGGACTTGGGTGCTGTCGTCGGTGTCTTGGATGTACTTCATGAGCGAAGGAAAGAGGTCGCGGTGCGTGAAGTAGGATGGCAGGGCGGTGTGGAAGCCTGCGGCGGTGATGGATAGGGTAGCTTGGACAGCTTTACGGCGCAAGGGCACTGCCGCCTGTCAGTACTGGCAGCCAGGTGTCTCTTCCCTTCACCTACGTGTGCGGCCCGTCCGTACGATTGTGTCCAGCGTGGCAATGAAGTCGGTCATGACGGCGTCTGCATCGTGCAGCCCGGCGAGGACGGAGATGATGTCGGAGCTCGGGTTGGTGTACTTTTTGGTCAAGGCGGCGTCCAAAAACACTGTGAGGGTCTGGCGAGTGAGCCATTGGGTGCCTGCAAAGGGCTCTGCGTGTTCGTACCTCGAGCGCGACCTCGTCCGAGGGGGGGCTGGCCTGCTTGACTGTGTCTATGGCACGGCGGAAGAGCTGCTGCGAATGCGCCTGGCGATGCAGCATCTCGTCGGGGGGCAGCTCGCCCAAGATACGCTTCAGGCCAGCCGAGTCCGGACGGTGCAAGAAAAACTCCTGCCAGAAGCCCTCGGTGAGCTCGACATCTTCCTCGTCTTCCTGCGCGTGGTGAGCTTCAGTCGCAGCTATCCATGGACGCCGAAGAGCTTGCGCGCACCTTGAACAGCGTCTCGTAGAGGCTGATGATCTTTGGCTGGAACAGCTCCGGCCTCGACACCTGCGTCAGTGGAGAGACCTCCATTGCGGCGACTGAAGTCGAAGCTGAGCTGGTTGGCAATGAGCTTCGAGGCCGCGACTGACGTGTTGAATCGTGAACGTTTTAGACCCTGCGGCCGAACGCCGATCTCCCCACACACCACCCCACCGTCACCAGTCACGTTCTAGAGCTATCCATGCCACAGCCTTGCAGCGTGATTTCACCAAGACCCTTCAATTGACTACATTCAAAATGTCACCACCACCCCTCTTGCTGGGAATTTCCGGCCCCTCCTCATCAGGAAAAACCACCCTCTCCCGCCTGCTCCGCGACATCTTTCCCCCCTCACAACTAACAATCCTCCACCTCGACGACTTCTACCATACCGACGCTCTTATCCCCGTCAAGGATGGCGTCCAGGACTGGGATTGCCTGGAGTCACTCGATCTCGCCTCCCTGAAAACCGCCCTGCTCCACATCAAACAGCACGGCGCAAGCCCAGACTGGCTCGTCAGCAAAGAAGACCAGAACAGCGTTGGAGCGCATGGTGTAGACGACCGGGTTGTTGGGGAACTGAGGCGTGAGGTGGCTGCGGCTCTAGAAGCACATTCACAGTGGAAGGACAGGCGGATCTGTGTCGTGGATGGGTTTCTGTTGTTCAGCGAGGAGATGCGCGAGGTGAGGGAGTTGTTTGACGTTAGGCTGTTTTTGCGCACAAGCTACGAGACGGCGAAGAAGAGGAGGGAGGCGAGGAGTGGCTACGTCACGCTTGAAGGGTTCTGGGAGGATCCGCCCGGTTATGTGGATCGCATTGTGTGGCCGAATTATGTCAAAGATCACAGGTTTCTGTTCGAGGAAGGGGATGTGGATGGCGAGTTAGACGACGAGGTGTTGGAGCGGACTGGGATCTGGGGGATGCCAAGGGAGGCCGAGGGGGATATGGAAGTGTGTTTGAGATGGGCGGTGGGTGTGCTGAGAGATGTGATCAACGAGTCATGACATGCGAGGGTGTGAAGCAGGAATGTGGTAAACGTGGTAAACATTGCATTGCGCCGGACGCCATGGCTCAGCAGACTGTACAGCAACTGCTTGATCGATGTCATACTGTCAAATGCGCCCAATTGAACCTATGCTGATACGATAAGACAAGCAATACATCAAGGAAAACTTTACGTGCTGCTCTTCACCTTGTCAATGTAAGCTTGGCCAGGGCTCTCATACACAGACGAGAAGAAGGCGTTGACTTGAGGCTCCTTGGACAGCCATGCGGTCATCCCGCTAAGCTCTTCACGGAGCCGGTTGATCGCCTGGACGTCCATGTTGGTCTGAGCGATGAGTTCTGGCATTGACACTGGACACGTCAGTTACTATGATTTTGGTCGTCGTTAGATCTAAACTTACCAAAGAGGCGCAGAAGATGCTCGCCGCCGTAGATCTCTGACATGGACTTGCCGGCAAGGTCGTCTGTTGCTTGCTCGGTCTGCGTCAGAATGTTGTAGAACTGTTCGCGCTCAAAGCGATACAGCAGAAGTCTGCCCAGGCTCTTGTTGAAGTACTCCTTCAGCCCCTGGATTACCTCCTCGAGGATGTCGGTCTCAGTCCTGTTCCGAGTCCCTGTTGAAGTAGCGTACGCAAAGTACTCGTCCAAGATGATGGCAGCGGGCTTGCTTGCTGGTAGCTGCACCAGCTGCAGGTTCTTGGTGATGTTCTCCCAGTCGTCAACCAGGAGGCTCTTCAGGCGGTCAGGCATGTAGATGCGCACAGCGCGTTTCTGCTGAAACGTCTCCTCCTACGGAGAGGTCAGAGACGAGTTAGGGAGAGTGAGGTAGGCGAATATATATACCTTTTCAAGGTCTTGATCACGCATGCGTTTTTGGCCACGCGGTGCTGCAGAAACGGACGTCTGACGCTCTTCACTCCCGCGAGCAGAACCCTGGGCCTTCTTCTTAAGAGGCTGGGGTTGGGCCCGAGCAGCACGCTGAGCTTGCAACATTTCGTGACGCAAACTGTTTGCTAGCTCACGGTTCTCAGGTATGAGCTTGCGAAGACGGTCCTGGGGCACCCAGTCGTCCCAGCTAGTGTTGGTTAGTAAACGAGATGAGGAGACAAGTTGCGGCTGATCTGGGTGAATTTGGGCAGCGCCAGAGCGCGGAGGTCGTGTTGCTGTTGTGTGGTGCTGAAGTGGCTGGCCTCAGGGTCAAAAGGCAGAGGAGGGGCAAACATGGTTCACGACCGCAGGCTGCCAGACAATGCACGTGGAGCAAACGCAGAAGGAGAAGCAGACGATTTACATACGTGTTCTTCCACCCTTTGTAGTGAATCTTGTACTGGAAGCCACTCTTCTGGTCATCGCCCTCGTTAGGCTTCACATCAGTGACCTTTGCCTCGTAGAGCAGCTCATGATGGAAGCAGAAGACCTTTTCGTCTTTTCGGTACGTGGGCTCTGCTGCTGCTGCTGGAGCCATGCTGCTGTTTGATGTCGAAAGTTTGAAAGTCGGTGTTTGGTGTTAGAGCAATCGAGCTGGCCAGAAGGGGTGAGAGCCTGCACCACCACGTATCTCGTGCTGACGTCTGATCAACCCGCCGCGCAACGTTTCTGCAAGAATGGTTGTTGATTTGGAAAAGTAAGCAGAGATTCCACGGACCGGGCAGAGCGATGAGATGCCGGGCAGAGTCGCGCGACTTATTGTCGTCGCATCTCACGGGAGGCTTTTCGAAGCACGGACCAAACGCGTCGACGCGCTTCACCACGCACGCTCAGCCCTGCGCCAGCGTCATTCACTCGCTCGCCGTCACTGCCTCACCAGTCGCACGGTTGGACGTACAATTCCCCGTGCTTGACACCATCCACCGTAACAATGCCGTCGCAAGAAGCTAAGCTGCTCGGCGACTTCCTCCTCGCGCCTGCACCGTTGCGCGACTTCATGACACTGCGCCAGTTCACCGACATCTTCCCCCGCAGCCACCGCGAGAACCCGGCCGTGCAAGATCTGTACCGCGAACTGCACCGCCTGCGCGAAGCCGAGATTGAAAGCGTGCGCAGCGACATCACGAGGGAAGTGAAGCGGTCGAAGCCGCTCAGACAAGCATATGCACAAGAACGGCGGCAGATGGACGGTGCATGTGTTGCAGGCACAGACCCAGTGGCTTTGGAGGTGGAGGAAGAGGTGAGTCTGCTCGTCGACGTTGTGCAAGCAGGAGGTGACGTAGAATTCAGCTTGCTGGCCATGGGCGACGGACACGGCACACACTGCAGACGGTCCACTCCAGCATCGAGGATGCTTGCCAAAGTCTCGAAGCGCAGATCGCCGAGATGAAAGAAGAGAAGACACGCGCCCTCACTGAGATCCAAGAGGCTGTTGGGTCCCTGAGCGACTTGAGACACGGTCGATTCGCGCCGTCAGCCAGCGGCGAAGATATTGGGGAAGAGGTGCTGGCCACCCTGAAGAGACTCGAAGCCGTTTGCGCCAATCTTGCAGGCTGAACGTATGACTACCCTACGGCCTATTCACCGTAGTCAACTCTAAGGCGATTCGAGAACCCTCACACCCACCCGCTTCAGATATTGGGTAGCTCGCATACCATCATGACACTCAGTCGAGCTTACGTCATAGACTAAACCTCTGACAGATTGTTGACAGATCTTCCAGGCGTTTGTAGCCGGCAGGAACCGCAAAGGTTGCCGCCCAGCCTTGGTGTCCACCCATTCTAGTTGCTGGATATCACCTGAGCTTCTCGCTTGCAACGCGTTGCTGAAAAGCACTACTCGGAATGCCAAACTCGTGCATACTCATGCACACCAAGAAGACAGCTATGGCACAAGGTACTGGGATCTGGAGTAGCCGCCAGTACATCCGGGTGCCCGTCTGGAGAACCGTGAGCTGATTGGCCGCTATATGCATGGCAATCAAAATAGATGAACAACATCAATAACCGCAGACAGAAGACTGAGCTGATCATGGATATACGCGACCTGTTCACAACAATCAACGTGTTCTTTTGATCCATTTATTAATCATGTCGTAGCCGTTCGTCCAACTCGACAATGCTTTGACCACTTCCAAGTATGCATTTTAGCACTGTCTTTGCACTCCTCTCCACTCTCTCCTTGTCGTCCCTTCCGCCTCTCGTCACAGCACAGCACATCACAGCAGACAACCACTCTTTCGGCGGCGTCAACTTCCCCCTCCTACAATACTTCGACCCGCAAAGCCGCGATGAAACCATCCGCGCGATTTTGAAAAGCAAAGCGCGCGTCATCCGCCTCTTCATCCGGCCGGACAGCCACCACACAGATCCCGAGGTACAGCTGGGTGAGTTTGACAAGTCGCTTCTCGACCAGACGGACGATGCGCTGGCGGCGATCCACCGCATTTCCAAGGGCCAGATCAAGGTCATCATCGCGCCGCACGACGCGAATGCTCTGCGCGGGACAAATGACGTGCCGTGTGATGCATACTGCCAGAAGCTGAATGGCGCATTTTTGGACTTTTACAGCAGTGAGGAGAATAGAGAGCTCTACAAGACGCGTCTTGATGTGCTGTTCAACCATTATCCGTCGAGGAACTTCAAGGGAAGGAGTTGGGGCGAGCTGTCTGAAGTGATTCTGGTACGCCACATCTCCTAACAGGCTGTCTTTCTGGAAGGACAGAAGAGGGAAAGAAACCCACTCGGTAACGATTGACTTACACCGCCAGGGCGTCGACATCCAGCACCAACCCTTCAGCGGCATCTGGCCCATCCCCGCCGGCGAATCCTGGCTCTGCGACATGGCCACGCATCTGAAGTCCAAAGTCGGCCTCAACAAGTCCAACATCGCCGTCATCAGCGGCGGCGTCTCGGGCCTGCAGTCTCCCAACGGCATCGAGAACTTCCCTGACAGCGTCTTCAACTGCGCTGGCATCGACATCATCGGTATCCACGGCCGCTTCGCGCACACCGACAACGCCACGGCGGGGACCCCCTGGGCGGACATGTTTCTGCCCGGCAACACGCTGACGGGACGGGCGCACGGAAAGCCGGGGAAGAGTAAGTTGCTGCTGGTTGAGGAGTGGGAGTACGCGCCCAGTGCGTCGGCAGAGCCAGAGCAAAAGAGAGAAGCCATCATCGACCAAGGCACAGCGCTGAACCTGCGGGGGATCCCATGGGTGAGTTTTCAGGGAATTCCCCTCTCCTTGGTGCAAGAATCAAACTCATCACCTTGCCCTAACTCGCCTTGTCCGCACTTTACTAACGCGCTCCTCCGCAGCTATACTCGCACCTCTCATTCAAAAACGAATCCTCGGCCGCCTTGCTCATCAACCCCCTCGACCCCACCCACTCCTCCATGCCCCCTCTATCCACGGTCCTGCGCCGCGCCCACACGGCGCGCTCCAACTTTAACTGGACGACGTACCTCCCCGCCCCAGCCCTGCCGCTCTCCCGCCTCGCCGAAATCCCACTCAACCCATTCATCCCCGCCTCGCGCGCATGCGTGGCAGGCTGCCAGGGCCAGCTGTGCAGCGCGCCGGACGGGTGCCAGCCAGACTTGCTGTGCAGGGATGGCGTGTGTGTGGCCAATAGCGCAGACCAGCCGGGCCAAGTAGGAGCGCGGTGCGACAGCAAGAAGAGGTGTCAGGGGCATTTGAGTTGCCAGGGGGGCGAGTGTCGGGCGTGTATGGCGAGGCCGGATGTGGTGGTTCAGTCGTCGTCTTCCTCCTCCTCCTCCTCCTCCTCCTCCTCCTCCTCCTCCCCCTCTTCTTCTTCTTCTTCGTCGTCGATCATCCGCTCCATCGGCTCAGCAGCACGCACAGCACACATCCCCCTCTGCGCCATAGACGCACTATCAATATTCCACCTTCCTCTCCCGCACCCCCCTCTCTGCCTTTCCCCCTCCTCATCCTCATCCACCTCCTCCTCACAACCCCCCACCCACCACCTCCCCTGCACAACCCCGTACCACTGCCCCAGCACCAGTTTCTGCTCCTGGGGCACCTGCACCCCCTGCACAGCACCCGACCTCTGCCTAGGAAGTCCCTGCACGACTTCCAACGCGTGTAAAACCGGGTTTTGCAATGCGTACGGCCGGTGCGATTACGCCGCTGCGGCAGAGAATAAGGTTCTGATGGGGCCTGGGAGCCGGGGACGGTGGAAGAGCGGGCGAGGTGGTGGTGTTGATGGGGTGCCGAGGGGGGAGGAGCGCGGGCCGGCGAGGGTGAGGAGTGAGGCGTTGAGGATTGTTATTCCGGAGGAGGGGGTGAGGGAGACAGGGGTGGTGGGGTGAGATGGGGTGAGAGTGGGGTGGTAGGGATGGGGATGGTGTTGACGTGGTGTTGATGTGAATGATATGATGTTGATCTGGATGATGTTGATGTGAATGATATGTTCGTGGTGAAAATAACATGATGCGTATCATCTTGGTATGAATGATGTGATGTCGATAAGGATAATGTGGATAGCGTGGAGTGTGGACGTGGGATGCGGCCATGAATATGTATGTGAGTATATATATGGACAAATCAAAACACGTGAGAAGATTGTTCTATTGCATGATTATTGCTCAACGTTCGCTATTACTTCCTGGGTTATCTATTCCTCAGGGAACCTGCTTTTGAGGCTGCACTAGCGCTAGCACTTCTGTTTGTTGACCACACCACATTACACCCTACTGTATTTCGGTGGTCGTTGTTTATTCTCTGCTATCCTGTCTGTTCATTCGTGGGTATCATTTCGCCAAAACCGTGGGTACTCTGTCATTAGCAGCCTCCTCTTTTGCGTCCGTGGTTGAGCTTATCGTCTCGGTCTTCTTCGAGGCAGTGTCAACCTGCTGTCTAAACATGTAACCTGCCGTCCAACCAAATATCCTGCCATCAATCCACATAACCTGCCATCAAGCCACATAACCTGTCATCAATGCACATAACCTGTCATCAATGCACATAACCTGCCTCAAACTACATCAAGCCGCCTCACCACTCACTAACCGCGCCAAGTCATTGTTGTCTTTGATCAGCTTGTCCAGAAAGTTTGCGGCCTCGATGAGCACGCTGCTCTTGCTCAGGCCGCCGTTTCTGATCTCGGGGACCAGGTCGTGCAGGTCGTCGAAGCCGCGCTTGATGAGGTTCCGGCGCTTCTGCTCCGACAGAATGTGGTTGTTGCGCTTCTGCTCCTCGCTCAGGTTCTCGCGCTGCAGCTTCTGTGCGGCGGCCGAGACGCGTTTCTTCTTTGTGTCGGCGGCGTCGGAGGGCTTCTTCGGCTTGGACACACGGCCTCCCGGGGCGGTCTTGCGGACGGTGTCTTTGGTTGGCTGGGTGCTCTTCTTGCGCTTCTTGGTGGGGTGGTCGTCGTCGACGGAGGCGGGAGAGGAGGCGGAGTCAGAGGAGGTCGGCGAGGCTGGGGCGGGAGGTTTCGCGTCAGGGGTGGTGTGCTGGAGAGGTGTGGGGATGAAGGTGTGGGTGTGCTCCATATCGCGCATCAGGCGGCGGGTGACTTGGTCTTCGGTCTCGCTGTGAGGTGCGGTGAAGGCGGTGGGGTTGCTGAAGGAGCTATCTGTGCCAAAGGTGTAGGATCTCTTGAGGGTGTTGGGGCGGTGGAGGCCAAACTGCTCGACGACCCTGTCGTGGACGTCGCTGCTGGCCCACTGTGCGGCGATGTGGGCGTCGAGGGTGTTTGCGGTGTCGAGGTTGGGGAGGAGGGCAGCCAGGCGCTCGTGGAGCAGGCCCTGCGAGGTGGCGACCATGGGGCGGTTGGTGGGGGCGTGGGCCGGGTAGGGGTGGTGGTGGGCGTTGTTGAAGAGGGTCGAGGCGGCCTGCAGGTCGTCGTGGGTGGTGGGGAGGTGGTCGTGGGGGGTGGAGAGGTGGTCGTGGGGGGTGGAGAGGTGGTCGTGGGGGGTGGAGAGGTGGTTGTGGGAGATGGAGAGGCGTTGGTGGGAGGTGTTTTGTAGGTGGTCGAGGGGCGGTGACAGGGCGTGTTGGGCAAACATGTGGTCGGCGAGGAAGGGCGGGTGCAGGGCGGCAGGGTCGGGGACGGTGGCCGAGACGTGGTGGACGGTGGGCGGGGCCATGAAGTTCCAGTCGGTGAAGTCTGTGCCGGCGAGCTTGGGGTCGTGGCCGTGGCCGTGGCCCAGGGGCGTTGGGTCGGCCAGGCTGAAGGGGTCCGTGTTGGAGAAGAAGTCGGCGAGCGACTGGCCCTCCATGTCGCTCAGCAGCGACTGGCCGTGGGGGTCCATGGGCGAGGCGGCGCCGGGGAAGAAATCGCTGCTGAACGTGTCTGCGGGCGTGGAGCGTCAGCGGCGGGCGTCGGGCTGGGGATGGTCGAGGTACATACAGCCAAACGGCGGCGGGTCTTTGTCGCTCATGGTGAGGCGAGGGTGCGCGAGCGACTCCAGACTGGCGACCCGGGGCGGGTGGGAGCGGCGCGGTCAGCGGTGCCTGTGATGCAGTCGCAGTTGCAGCTCGCAGCAGACATGGCCGAAGCACCAGCCCTGCGGCACGGGGGACAGCAGTCGCAGTCGCAGCAGTCAAGCAGTCAAGCAGTCAAGCAGTCACGGCAGGTGACGGCGAGGGACAGAGTCGAGGTCAGGGAGGTTGGTCGTTGAGAGGAGACTCGGGGCTGGCCGTGTTGTCCTTCACATGCCAGAAACCAGCCCTGCACGTGTCCGAGGCTCTGTCGGCTGCACTTGCCGCCCAGGCCTCCGAGTGCTGTGGGCGACCCATGTTGCCCCGGATTGCTCCACCTCCCGTTCATGTCACTTGCAGCCGTCACTTGCAGTCATCAATCATCTTGCAGTCATTCTTCTTGTCTAGCCACATGTATCAGTCATATCTTGTCTCGTCACGTGTATCAGTCCATCTTGTCTCGTCACGTGTATCAGTCCATCTTGTCTCGTCACGTGTATCAGTCATTCCCTATCTCGTCACGTGTATCAGTCATTCCCCATCTCGTTACGTGTGTTCAGCCATCTCGTCTCCCTCACCAACACATCTGTAATACCCCTTCCCGCCACCACCCCTGCATCGACTATCTGCTCCGTGAACCTGTCGATCCTCGCTAAACCATGCATGCACATGACAACAGCCTCGGACTAGCTCCCGTGACTCTGCCTTGACTGTGACCCTACCTGCTGGCTCCCTCCTGCAGTGCGCAGTGCTGCCCCTCGCTGCCATGCCATGGCCACCACCTCGACCTGCTGCACCTCTGCGCCTGGCAAAACCGTACGCACACCTCACTGCCCCTGCGCCACCAATGCCCATCCACTCAACTGACCGCCACACAGCCTGACCACTGCTTACATACTCGCCCTGCTGTCGAGCACCACCCCACGTGTGGCAAGAATCTTGTTCTTGTTTGCAAAGGGCAAGTTGACGGTGCGAGCAGCATGGCTTCAGGTGCGTCCATCCACTTTCACCCCAACCCAACCCTATACGTCTGGTCACCTTGCTGACCAGCGCAAAGACCATCCACACAATCCATGAAGCTCTTGCCCCCCACCGCTTCCCCGCCTTCTGTGCTGTCCTCGTCGGTGGCTCGACAACCCTCCACATCCCCATCACTGCCATACTCCATGCTGTCCTCCCTCGCCTCACGTCGTCACGCCCTCTTGATCTTAGACTCGCTCAATGGACTGCCCGATTCCTGGCAGCTCTCGTATCGGCATCCGTTTCCTTCACGTTAATCAACAAGGCCCCCATTGACTATGCAGCACTGCAATCCCACCACTCCCCGGTCCTGAATAGATTCGCACCTGGTCCCTTTGACGAGCCGCCCGAGGATGGTCCTGTGGAATATACCACCCTGTCAAGACCTGATCTGGCAGGCCGAACAATAGACCTGACGCTGTTTGCCGTCGTACGGGCCCTTGACGTTCTCGTAGGCGTTACCACCTCCTCCCTCAAGCCCCCCTCCCCCCTCCGTAAAGCTACCACCAAGCTCCCAACACCCCTCTTCTGCTTCTCTGCCGCTACCATCATGTGGGCCTGATTCTACACCCCGAGCCGCCTGCCGCGAAGCTACAACGCCTGGATCTCCGCCGCCGCCGAGCTGGACCATCGTCTCGTCCTCGCCTTGAGACACGCGCGGTACGGCACATTCGAGTACGGCAAGGACACAGGCATGGCCCCGCTCCTGGGCTCCATGGCGCGCGACTACGGCCTGCCAGAAGAAGCCGGCGACCCGGCAAAAACGGCCCCCGTCCCTTGCGAGCTGGTGCACATGGGCTGCGGACAGAGTTGTGAGAAGCATGCTCTGTGGCGCTTCTGGCGCGGCTGGGTCTTCGCTGCGAAGATGTACTTCCCCCTGCAGCTCTTCGTGCTGGCTAGACACGTATTCAAGACGAGACGCCCTGGGAACCGCTCAGCCGGACTCACAACCAACACGCTGCTCGCAGCCATCAAAGACGCCACACGGCGCTCCTCCTTCCTCGGCGCCTTCATCGCCCTCTTCTACTACGGCGTGTGCCTGTCACGCACCCGCCTCGGGCCCCAACTCTTCTCACCCAAGACCGTCACCCCGCAGATGTGGGACTCCGGGCTGTGCGTCCTGAGCGGCTGTCTAGCCTGCGGACTCAGCATTCTAGTTGAAGAGTCCAAGCGGCGCCTCGAGATTGTCCTGTTCGTACTTCCTCGCGCGGCGTCGACCTGGTTTCCACGCCGCTACCTGCCGGAAAACAGGTGGAAGGAACATGTCGCCTTTGCGCTCAGCGCCGCCGTCGTGCTCACGGCTGCACACGAGGACCACACCCGCGTGAGAGGCGTGTTTGAGAGGCTGCTGCACAGGGTGATGAAGAGTGCGTGATTCCAACATGTTGTGTATTGAAAGAATTAATATACTTCTGTAACTCATCCCATGTCTGTGCGCTTTTTTTTTCTCCATATGTTGTAGACCCCCACTATAACAATGGTTCCCTACCTTGTGAAGGACTCGTTCAACTGCAATCCTGACCTCTGCCCTACGTCTTCTCTCCTTGCTGCTATCGTCTCGCTTCCCACCAGAACCGTAGAGAAAATCCCCACAGAAAAAAAAAACCCACAAGCAGTCCAACGCCCAGCAAACCGAACCCATCCTCATCATATCGAGAACCAAAACAACGCCATATCAGACATCTAGATCTAGACTGCCTACCTTTGCAGCACCGACTACAACCCCCTCAACCACCTCAACCACCTCATCTCCATCCCCATCCCCATCCCTTTCCCTTTCCCTTCCCCTGTTCCCGAGACGGAGACAGCGTAGATTGAGATATACTGCAAAAGCACTATTCACGAAGCGAAAAATGGGTGACGATGAGACAACCGCTAGATATATCTACGCTGAGAATCGAGATGAGAATTGAGGTGTATGTGGTATACCTTACTTACCTTATTCCCCTTGAGACAACACAAGCTACAGGTCAGGATAGGACAGGACAGGAAAGGACATGAGAATGTGGGATTTGATAGTACACACCACGGTGATATGGGATATGTTAATAATTTAGACATGCACAGTGATAAGGTACTGCTACGCTGTAAGTAAGTATTGTTTACCTAATCTCTCTAGGCTCCTACTATCCTAGTACGCGATACAGAGCATTTACAGACATAAGCACACATAACCCTCCACTATAGACCCTTAAATCCTAACCTTTAACTCTAAAATTAAACCTAGAAAACATATAAACACAAATTATTAAAGTCTAACATTACTGCTTATAAACCCCTACTTAACTCTTCATAAGTGCGTAACTGTCTTTATACTATATAGGTAAGGCAAGCTTACTGCTTACTGCCCTGCTAGCAGCAAACAGTCTACCTAGGTACTTGCCCACATACCTACCTAAGCACCCGTGACCCAAGTACACTAAAAGACAAGTACGCCACCACAAACGCGATGGCGCAACCAATACGCAAACCATGCAGGGGTACCTAAGTACCTAGCACCCTACATAGGTACACTAACACACTTGGCACAGTTTGTACCTGTATCGATAATCGGGGTGGCGGGGATTTAGTTCGGGGCTTGATGGAGCGTGTCGTATTCGTGTTTGGCGGGGATCTAGAAGGGTCGATTGGGAGCACGTCACCAAGAGGGAGAGAGATTCGGGGTTCTTTTTTTTTTTTTCATGATTACATGTGCTGGGATGGGATCATGATGGAGGATTGAATAATGGAGGTATGTATTGGTAGTAGCGCAGCTACTGGGTGTATGTAGTATGGACTATGGACTAGAAGGTAGATGATGTAAATGTCGATGAGATGTAGATGATGTGGATGAGTAGATGTAGATGATGTAGATGAAATGTCAATCACATGTTAAAAGAACGCGATAGATGGGTAGCTCAGAGCTAATGCAGGTGGTATCATGGAAACAAACAACACCGGAAATGCTAAACGAACGCCATGGGCCCTGTGCCCTGTAGTCTGTAGTGTACTGTGTGTGTGTATCCAACGCCGTGGCGTGTATTAGTGGTTGTGAGGGGTCTGGGTAGGTCCGTCAGGTGCTGTCGTCGTCGGTCGCGGTCGAGGTGGTGTCGCCAGGCAGCTTGCCGAGGGTCCAGCGCCAGTCACGGCTGCGTTTCCGTCGACCGGCGACGGGCGTCTGCGGACATGTGTCGCTGTCGTCCTCGGACTCGGACGAGTCGCGCTTGTCGCCAACTCGGGGAGGCCTGCGCTGGCGCGGGGCGCTGTCTATTGTTGCGACGGCGAGCTTGGAGTCGGGCGGTGTTGAGTCGGGCAATGTGGAGTCGGGGGTGGTCGAGTCGGACGAGGCTGAGTGCAGCGACGTCAGGGTGGAGCCCGACGACTCCAGGTCGGAGCTGGCCCAGGTGTACTTGACCGTGGTGATTTCCTCTTCCAGCGGCGAGCGAAAGGACACGCGCTTCTCGGCGGGAAACAGGGGCCGCGAGGCCATCTTGCGGGGCACGATGCGGCTGTTGGCGAGGATGGAGTTGAGGTTGTGGGGCTGCTTGTAGGGGATGGCGCAGGCAGCCGAGTCGCTCGAGGCCGAGGTCAGGGTGGACGACGACAGGGTCGAGGCCGAGTCCGGGGTGCCGACGGCAGGGGCAGGTGCAGGTGCAGCAGTGGTGATGTCGAGGCGCAGCTTTGCAGGGGGCCCTGGCGGCGGGGGCACAAAGGCGTTGAGGGTGCTCGAGGTGTTTGTGGTGGTGGCGGGCTCGTAGGCGTTGTTGAAGGTGTTGCGGACGGTGGGCGAGGCGGCGCTCAGCGTGTCGAGGCGCAGCGAGGCGGCCTTGCCAAAAGCGCGGGGCTGGTGGGTGTTGACGGTGAGCTTGGGGCGCTGCGAGGGCTGCGAGGGCTGCGAGGGGCGCGAGGGGCGCGAGGGCATTATAGGCAGCGAGGTGGCCATGGCGGGGGGCAGGGCAGGTGACGGGGAGAAGACGTGCGGCGGGGGGGGTGATATGGTTGAGAGCATCATGCGCGCGACGGCTGGCGACTAGCGACTGCGCGTGAGCCCTGGGTCGGCGGTGGTGGGGATGTTGAGGCTGCTGCAAATGTGGTGATGTCTGATGTCTGATGTCTTGATTGACAAGTGCTGATCGACTCTCCAGCAGAGCCTGCGCGGGGCGGCGCTGCTTTTGAGAAGCCGTCGCCGTTTCGTCGCAGACTAGGACTCACTAGCTATTACCGTGATTGCTGTTAGACGCGCAACCATGGAGCAGCGGCTAGCCCAGCAGTCCTATTTTTGGCTCCCACGGCGCCCTCCAACAGGCAGGGATCCACGGCATGCCCACTGCCCGCTGCCAGCCTGCCACTCGCTGAGCTGCTGCACGCCGTAGCGCCGCCTCCCACCACCCTCTGTCCGACTCTGTCGCCGTCTGTTTTGCTTCCACGGCCTCCACCAACCCGGCCGCAGGCTGCGAGCCGCCGACTCCCTCCGGCCACCTGGCCTCGCGTGCTCGCCTCTGCTTTGGGTCGTCGTCTCGCTCCCTGCATATCGTTTTATTATTATCATCCCGAGTGTTGACCATAATTATTGCGTGCCTGCATGACAATATCTGCGGGCCATGGCCATGCTGAAGCGCCAGCTCGCCTCCACCATCCTCCACTTTGTACGTCACCACCACTCGACACCAGTACAAGCAGGAAATGCCCGCTCACCAGGCATCCCGTCGCCCTCGTTACACAGCCTGACCGCCCACGCCTGGACTCCGGCACCCCGTGACGCCCTGCTGCCCTGACACCGTGACGCCCGACGCCCACGACTTTGCTCGCCATGGCCGTAACTGCGCGTGTCTGATCGTACTCGCTACTCAGCAATAATGCTAACCAACTGCCTGATCAATCTAGGACTATGTACGTCTTGGCCCGTGCACCCCATCCCTGCTGCCCCTCCGAATACGACGCCCGCTTACACGCCCTGCACTGTCCAGGACTGCTTCTACGCCAGTGTATTCGAGCGTGAGCAGCCACATCTCAAGGCTCTGCCTCTTGCCGTCCAGCAGAAGCAGATTGTCGTCACCTGCAACTACGAGGCTCGGAAAAGGGTACGACCACTTACACTACTGCCCTTGTCCATCTACTGCCCTTGTCCATCTACTGCCCTTGTCCATCTACTGCCCTTGTCCATCTACATGCCCACGCAATACACTACGCAATGACCATCCATCCTCGGCCTCCGCCACCCTGCTGACCTGTCCAGGGCCTGCACAAGCTGCAGCTGATTACAGACGCCAAAAAGCTGTGTCCTGATGTCGTCATCGTCCTCGGTGAAGACCTGACTCGCTTCAGAAATGCCTCCAAACTGCTCTATGCCTTGCTGCGTTCTTTCTCGTGGAACTCGCGCTGCCAGCGCCTCGGCTTTGACGAGGTCTGGCTCGATGTCTCTGATCTAGTCGACAGCAACGTCGCAACCCTCAACACCACTAACCTGCACGACTCCTTCTTTCGTCTGTCAAAACTTGATCCCTCACTAGGCTTCTCCTTTGACGCGACCGACTATGCCGGCCATGTCTACCCACAGTCCCCCGTCCAAACTGATGGTAAGTCTGCTATACCACAGAAACTCAACTTGTGGCATGTAAGCCGAGTGGCGTCTCGAGACTTGCATCTCGTGCTGTGGCTGGCCTTTGCCAAGACGTTCTCATGTATCAGAACTACTCTACTTCTCCACGTTTCATCTTTCAACCGTTTCTTCGTGCACGTTTAATGTATCAACGCTGTTCTGTTCCATGTCATGTTTCAACAATTTCTTCATGCACTTCTGATGTATCAAACATCATTCTGTTCCACACGCACGTTTCAACACTTCCTCACACACACACACACACACACACACACACACACACACACACACACACACACACACACACACCCTCTAATGCACACGTAAACAGATGACAGTCCCCTGCGGCTTCGCCTCCTGCTAGCCAGCCACTTGGCCCAACACATCCGACAGAAGCTTGAACAAAATCTAGGCTACACAGCGACTGTCGGCATTTCAACCAACAAGCTCCTCTCCAAGCTCGTTGGTAACCTCCACAAGCCCAACAGTCAGACAACGTTGATACCCCCATACACGGCTGACAATGATGAATGGGACAACGTCACGCCCTTCATCGATGAGCATGAGATTGGTAAAATCCCGGGCATAGGCTTCAAAATTGCCCAGAAGCTCAGACACCACATCCTACAACGTTCGCCAGACTTTGACACCGGTCTGGTGTACGGAGGAACAAAGGAAGATGTGAGAGTGCGGCATGTGCGCAAGTTCCCTGACATGGGCCCAGATGTACTCGAGCGTGTCCTTGGTGGTCCAGGGGCGCCACACGGTATCGGTGCTCGAGTATGGGACCTGCTGAACGGCTGCGATGACACACCTGTTGCCCACGCCCGTGATGTACCTCGACAAATCAGCATCGAGGATAGTTATATTCGTCTCGACACGTTCGAGCAAGTGACCAAGCAGCTGCGTGTGTTGGCCATTGGTCTGCTGAAACGCATGCGCACGGATCTGGTCGGTACTGACCAAGACCACGCAGAAGACCCGTCCGCCACTGACACAACCTCAACTCCCCGCTGGCTTGCTCACCCCAAAACAATTCGTCTTTCAACCCGTCCCCGGCCACCGCAGAATCCAGATGGGAGCCGCAATCGCTCATTTGCACGCATCTCAAAGTCAGCGCCGATGCCCAACTTCGTCTTCAAATTGGACACAAACATCGAGTCACTGGCCGAAAGAATGGTACGTGAGACTTTGATACCGCTTTTCCGACAGCTGCACCCCGAACGACAGGGCTGGAACCTGAGCCTTGTCAATCTCGCAGCTACCAACCTCGTCGAGGGAGCGAGTGAGAAGGGAGGGGCTGGAAGAGACATTGGGAAGATGTTCAGACGGCAGAAAAATATAATATCGCCTTTCAGCGTGCAAGACGAGTCCGTTGAAGAGGACACTCCAGTCATCTTTGAAAAGGGCGATACGGCCCCAGACAACGCAGAGCTACTGTACACTCCGCAGCTTCAACTAGACAGACACGGCTCAGAAGATTTCCCAACATTGTCCCAAGAGCACGACGGCAATGTTGAAGACGTTTGGGAAGAAGACGACATGTCGGATATTGATAGATACCGATGCAGTGAATGCGACGCCACCATGCCGCTATTCGCAATGGGAGCCCATGAACGCTTCCACGCACAACGGTAGGTTAACAACCACTCAAACCCCCTCAACAATCATGCAAAGTCAAGAATCAATCGCAGCAGTACATACGCACACACGCACTAAACTTTGCTGTTGCTTACCAAGTGCACCTCAATGTATGCAATTGAGCTTGGGCCGTGTGACATGGCGGGGTACCGTCACGCAAGGGTGAAGATCAGCAACCGAGGCAGCGCTGTCTCGAGCTAGCGTAACATGACGACTATGTATCTGTAATGGTTTTTGAATGTGGTGATTGGAAAGTCGTGCTAGTATAGCGAAGACGTACAGAGTAATCGGTGCAATGACACCTCGGACTGAAGACATCTCGATAGAGTCGCTGGAACGTAATACAGGCGGCATCGTTTTGTCCGATTTTCAACCAGAGCCCAGCATCCCTCCAACCCAAGCCTCAACCCTCCCTCCTATTGACGGCGGCCTCCCAGCATGGCGTCTCCTCCTCTCAGCCTTTGTCTTCGAGTCCCTCCTCTGGGGCTTCCCCCTCTCCTTTGGCATATTCGCAGAGTACTACACTTCGATCCCCGAATTCAAAGACAGCCCCTACATATCCATTGTCGGGACCACAGCATCGGGGATATCGTATCTGGGCGCACCGCTGGTGATTCCACTGATCAGACGATGGGCGGCGTATAGAACGTGGATGATTCTCACGGGGTGGCCGTTGTGCATTCTGGGACTTGTGGCAGGTTCGTTTGCGGATTCTTTGGGGACTTTGATACTCACACAGGGCGTGCTGTACGGGGTTGGCTTCATCATCTTCTACTACCCCATCCTGTCCATGGTGGACGAATACTGGATTCGCCGCCGTGGGATGGCGTATGGATTCCTCTGCAACGCATCGGGCGTCAGTGGCGCAGTGACGCCGCTGAGTCTCCAGGCTCTCCTACACAAGTACGGACACAAGACGACGCTGCGAGGCGTGGCGGTATTTCTATTCGTCGTCACAGGGCCACTCATCCCGCTGCTAAGAGGTCGACCCGGACAACATCACAGCATCAGACTCCGAGAAGACTGGTCATTCTTGAAAACCCCACTATTCTACATCTACAGCACCAGCAACCTACTCATGGGGCTAGGCTACTTCCTCCCCGCTCTCTTCCTACCCTCATACACACGCACCCTTAGCCTCCGCCCATCCACCGGCGCCCTCCTCCTATCCCTAATGAGTACCGCTCAAACCGCGGGGCAATTCACATTCGGCTACCTCTCCGATAAAAAAATATCCCTCAACACACTCCTCACAGCTTCCGCATCCCTCGCTGCCATCTCCACCCTGAGCGTCTGGGGCCCCGCGCGCTCCGTCTCGCCGCTCGTGCTGTTCGCGCTCGTGTACGGCTTCTTCGCTGCGGGATACACGGCCATGTGGGCTAGGATGGTGATGGCTGTTAGCGATGAGCCGGCGGCTGTGCAGGCGGTGTTTAGCGTGTTTAATTTTGGAAAGGGGGTTGGGAATGTGGTTGCGGGGCCGATTAGTGCGGTGTTGTTGAGGGGGGAAGCTGATGAGGGGGGGTATGGGTTGGGTGTTTATGGGAGGGTGGTGGTTTTTGCGGGGGTTTGTTTGTTGGGGAGTGCTGGGGTGGTGCAGGTTAGGTTGAAGATGGGGTGATTGTTAGGCTGAAGATGGGGGAGGTGGAGTGTGATTGTTGATTTTTCTTCTTCTTCCTCTTCTTCTCTAAACCATATCCTCAACCGCTTTTCTCTGAACCCATAAACTCGAACAACCGCATGTGACGTCACGTGCATGAAACTGTGCAGAATAGCGCATTTACTCACTTACTCACCCACTTACTTGCTCACTGCCACACCACACACCACACACCAACGCCAACGACAACACCCACCAGCCGTCGTCAGACGCAACAGCAGACCTACCTACCTCCCTATTCTCATCCCCATCTCTAAAAGCGGAGCACGATACTATTTGAAGTCATCGCTCGCATGTTTGTAGTGTATGTATTGTGTATACTATGTACGATAGGTAGGTAGGTAGGTAAGCCTCGTGTTGGGTCCACACTGTGCACAAAAGCCCCCCGCAAAAAAAAGCCTCGTTCCAAATATGTATGCACGGTACCCCTGGTAAGGCGGCGAAAGTGCACTGCGCCTTGTCATTGTGGATAAAGGGTTCGTGGGACGCCTGATTGGGTGTGGATGTTGGGTGTTCGCAAGGTTGACTGGAATCAGCATGCTACCTACCTACTGTGTACTACCTACCTACTGCATACAGTACACACGGAGACACAAAAGCCGTTGCAAAGTGGGGGGTGGTCGGGCGCGGAAGCCTTGGAGCTCCGAGTATAGATGACAACGGGTACTGACGTCGGACGTCCGCAACGCGCATGTGATTGCCGCGCTGGGGGGGGGGGGAACTGCTTCATTGCACCCGCTGGTGTCCCGCCATGTCCGTTCTCCACCTCCTTCACTGTGCACTCGTCTCGCCGCGCCACGATGCCTGGCTCCTCGCGTCTGCCTGTCAGTCTTCGCGATACGTTTAGCGCGCATCGCGGGTCGCCCAAGGGCCGGCTCGCTGTGCTGAACATTGAATTGTAGGCAGGCCCTTTGCGTTGATACACCCCGTGCAGTCGGTATAGGCATAGGCATAGGCACAGGCATGGCTAATGACGGTCGTGAATAGGCTGCGCAATGTCGTCTTTGTGCTGTTCCTGCTCCGCTGGTCGCGGGCGCTGTTCTACCAGCTCAAAGGCCGCGGCGTGTTCGGCTCGCTGGCTGACGTCTATGTCGCCGTGCGACGCTACCTCTACGGCGTGTTCCTGCGACTCCCTGGCGTGCGCACAAAAGTGCAGACGCAGGTCTCCGAGTCGCTGCTCAAACTCGAGCGCAAGCTGGTCCCCAGCGGGCCGGGCGTCGAGCGCCTCACCACGCTGCCGAGCCAGGGCTGGAGCGCGGATGAGGTGCGCAGGAAGCTGGGGGAGCTCGCGGATATGGAGCACACGCGGTGGGAGGATGGTCGTGTCAGCGGTGCTGTGTACCACGGTGGTGATGAGCTCATCAGACTGCAGACCGAGGCGTTTGGCAAGTTCACCGTTGCGAACCCCATCCACCCGGATGTCTTCCCTGGGGTGAGGAAGATGGAGGCCGAGATTGTGGCCATGGTGCTGTCTCTCTTCAGCGCGCCCGAGGGTGCTGTGGGCGTCACCACCAGCGGCGGCACAGAGTCGATCCTCATGGCCTGTCTCTCTGCACGCAACAAAGCCTACGCTGAGCGCGGCGTCACCCACCCGGAGATGATCCTGCCCGAGACGGCACACACGGCGTTCCGCAAAGCAGGCGAATACTTCAAGATCAAGATCCACCTCGTCGCCTGCAAAGCCCCGAGCTACAAAGTCCACCTGCCCTCCGTCTCGCGCCTCATCAACCCCAACACGGTGCTCCTCGTCGGCAGCGCCCCCAACTTCCCCCACGGCATCATCGACGACATCACGGGTCTCAGCAAGCTCGCACACAAGAAGAAACTCCCCCTCCACGTCGACTGCTGTCTGGGCTCCTTCATCATCCCGCTGCTCCCAAAGGCCGGCTTCGACTTTGACCCCTTCGACTTCCGCCTCAAGGGCGTCACCTCCATCTCATGCGACACGCACAAGTACGGCTTCGCGCCCAAGGGCAACAGCACGGTCCTCTACCGCTCCGACATCCTACGCAAATACCAGTACTTCATCTCTCCCGACTGGAGCGGCGGCGTCTACGCCTCGCCCTCAATCGCAGGATCACGGCCCGGCGCCCTCATCGCAGGATGCTGGGCCAGTCTCGTGAAACAAGGTGAAGCCGGCTACATTGACGCCTGCCACAAGATTGTCGGCGGCATGAAGAAAATCGAGGCCGCGCTGCGCGAGAACCCGCAGTTAAGCGCGGACCTCAAGGTTATTGGCCGCCCGCTTGTCAGCGTCGTTGCTTTTCTGTCTGACACCCTCGATATCTACGACGTCGCTGATGGGATGAGTGCAAAGGGCTGGCATCTTAATGCGCTGCAGAATCCGCCGGCTATTCATGTTGCTGTTACGCTGCCTATTGTTGCTGTTGTTGATAAACTTGTTGCTGATTTGGTGGATGTTGTTGAGGATGTTAAGGAGCAGGAGCGTAGACGCGTTGCTGAGGGTAAAGGGCCCAAGGGTGCGGTCAAGGGGGATACTGCGGCGTTGTATGGTGTGGCGGGGAGTTTGCCGAATAAGAGCGTAGTGGTGGATTTGGCAAAGGGGTTCTTGGACACGCTGTACAAGGTCTGATACACGCACTCTGGTTGTCAATTCTCTTTTATTTCCGTGTTTTGTGGCTGGGTCATTTGGTTGCCGCCGCTCGTACATATCATATAGCTACAGACATACTGGACATGGTATTATACACCCACCCTTCCCCCTCCCCTATGCTTACAACGGCGCGGACGGCTGGTTCGCTGCGGCAGGGAGGCGCCCTGCTGTCTGCTCAAGCGGGAGCAGTTTCCGTGGCCTCTTGAGATCCTCGGCTGTGATTCCGTTTTCCAGCTTGGTGATGCCCATGACTGGCGCATCGCCCTTCTTAACAAACTCGTACAGACCTGTCACTCATTTGTTAGCAATCTGTCTCCCATCCCCCGTATCAAGCCACTACAGCGAAGAAGACTCACCCGGCAGCTTGTTCCCCGCCAACCGAAACGCATCCCGCACAACCTGCTCGTGCAAATCCCCCTTGATCTCAAACACAATCTTGCTGACAGCCACCCTCGCCGTCCAGCGATCAAAGCTACCCTTTCCCTTTCCCATCCTCACATCGTTGCCGCTCGTATACACGCCAATATTGGCCGACAGGCGCATGTACATGCGGAACTTCATGCCGCGCAGCCGCTTGCGGATCGTGTCCTCTGCAATCTTGAGCTGCTGCGCGCTGATGCGCCGGTCGTGGTCGCGCATCCGCAGCCCGTAGTCGCCCCACACGACCGTCGTGCCGCGCATGCTGCCGCCCGTGGGCACGCGGCAGCGGCCCTTGCGCGACTTGCGCGACTCGCCTGCTTTCGGCATGAGGTAGTTGTGCGTGATGGGCGTCGAGGAGAAGGCGCGGACAGAGGTGGTAGTAGCTGGCGTCAGGCTGCGTTGGACGAGGGACTGGCAGCGGGGGACTGTGGATGCTGCGTGTTGCTGTTAGTCGTCATGTTCATCCAATGCTGGGTTTCACATTGCGGGCCTCGTACGTCGAGGGCGTGCGGCGCTCAGGCTCAGCGCGCTGAACGAGGCCAGCAGGCTCGAGGGTATCCTAGGTGGCGGCATGGTCGTGTGTGGATGTGGAGTTGTATCTCGTCGGGGGTCCGGCGATGTGATATGTGATGGTTGGATGTTCCAACTTCTGCCGCCAAGATGTGGCTGAAGTGGGATCAGTGTGGCTGAAGTCGGAGTGCTGTGGCTGCTGCCACTTTCGGCCGCTAGTCCCTGCGCGCCTGGCTAATGACTTCGCGTCTGAGGCGCGTCCATCATGTCAATGCTGGCTCGAGGGACGAGCCGTATAACAGCGCCCACGCACCTGTTGGTGTCTCCTTTTCTTTCGTTCCACTGTTGGTCATTTGTAATTGTGCCGTTGAAGACTGTTGTACTGCGAAATGCCGGCGGACATTCGAAGTTTCTTTGGAGGTGGACCGCCCAAGGCCAGCCAGGGCAGTGAGGGCTCGGGCAAGAAAGACGCGGTATGTTTGCGCATGATTTTGATGTTGAATGACAGCACAAGACCTGTTTTGTCTTTGCACGAGATGTTGGCCCAAGTCACTAGCCCATGCCCCCAATGCATACTACATTGCACATACAACATGATCAAAGCATTTCTAATCGTCACTGCAGAAACCTGCACCCAAAAAGGCAGCACCTAAAAGGGGCCGCGCGAGTCGCGTAGTAGTGGAAGAATCCGACGACGACGACGAGATTGAGGAAGTCAAGTCAGACACTCAGCAACACATTGACGTCAAAGACTTGGACTGACAGCTGCCAGACCCAAAAAGGCCACGCCCAAGAAAGCTGCGCCAAAGAAACAAAAGCGCGAACCTACTCCCGAGCTCGAGGAGACGACCACATCTGACTTCTTCGCCAAATCGAACAAGCCGAAGCGCAGCGAGCCCGTCAAGAAGGCTGTCGAGAAGCCTGTTGAGACGCCGAAAGCGACACCAAAGAAGGCGGCTGGGCGAGTGGCAAAGACCGCGATACCGGCTACGAACAGCAGAGGGTCTGGGAGAGTGAAGAAACAGGTCACATCCTACGCGGAGCGGGATGACGGCGATGAGTTTGACGACGATGAACTCGACAATGCAGACGACATCTTTGGCGACGAGTTCAAGGCCAAGGGCAAGGACGACTATGTTGAGGCTGCGGACAGCGACGAGGATCTGCCAGTCACGCTACCGACACGAGGAACGCCTGCGAGACCTGCAAAGCAACAGAGGAAAATCAAAGACGAGGATGACTTCGAACCGGAAGACGACATCGACATGAAAGACCTGGACGCAGAGGACGATTTCGTGGAGCCCGATCCGGAAGAACGGGCCGTCAAGAGCGAGCCAACAAAGACCAGCGCTGGGAAGAAGCGCAAGTCGCCAGAACCAGACCTGGACGATGACGAAGAGGAGGAGGAGGAGGAGAAGCCAAAGAAGAAGGCCGTCAAAAAAGCTGCTCCTGCGAAGTCGCCGGCAAAGAAGAAGGCGAAGAAAGATGACGAAGCGGAAAATGCAGATATTCAGGCTATATATGACAGTATTCCAACCGTACGTGCGCCAACTCCACCACCTCAAGATCCAAATAAGAAGTTCGACTGGAAGGCGAACGCAGGCCGGAGCGAGCCAGCACCACTCGGAGGTGACTCCAGCGAGATGCCATCTGGCTCTGAGACATGTCTTGCTGGACTCACCTTTGTGTTTACCGGCGTCCTGCAGAAGTGGGGCCGCACTGAAGCGCAAGAGCTGGTCAAGCGGCACGGAGGCAAAGTCACTGGAGCACCGAGCAAGAAGACAAATTATGTGGTTCTTGGGTCAGATGCCGGGCCAAGCAAGCTGCGGAAGATCAAAGAGATGGACATCAAGACCATCGACGAAGACGGCCTGACAGTACTCATCGAGAAACTCACAGCGGCTGGCAACAAAGGCGACTCAAAAGCACAGGCAGCTTACAAGGAGAAGCAACGAAAAGAGGAGGAGCAGATCAAGAAGCAAGCAGCTGAACTCGAACAGCAAGAAAAGCAGCGTTTGAAAGACTTGAAAGCAGCTCAGACTGCTAAAACTGCTGCTGGTCAGGCGACTGCTTCGGGCATCACTGCTGCTGCTAAGAGTGCTGGTCCTGATGTTGATGCGCGCTTGTGGACGACCAAGTACGCGCCTTCATCGCTGACCCAGATCTGCGGCAACAAAGCTGTTGTTGAGAAGCTTCAACGATGGTTACAAAAATACCCCAAGAACCTCAAAACCGGGTTCAAACTGGCTGGTGCAGACGGCAGTGGCGTATTCCGCGCAGTCATGATCCACGGTCCTCCAGGTATCGGCAAGACGACAGCAGCACACCTTGTCGCTAAGCTTGAAGGATACGACATTGTCGAGCGAAACGCCAGTGACACACGCAGCAAGAAGCTCATCGAAGAGGGACTGCGCGGCGTGCTCAGTACGAACTCGTTGCATGGCTACTTCGCTGGCGATGGTCTCAAAGTTGAGGCGTCCAAGAAGAAGCTGGTCTTGATCATGGACGAAGTCGATGGCATGTCAGCTGGCGATCGCGGTGGTGTCGGTGCGCTTGCTGCCGTCTGCAAGAAGACCGAGATTCCGATGATCTTAATCTGCAACGATCGCAAGCTGCCAAAGATGAAGCCGTTCGACTACGTCACATACGACATGCCCTTCCGACGACCTACTGTGGACCAGATCCGCTCGCGTATCATGACTATTGCTTACCGCGAGAAACTGAACATGCCAGCGCCTGTCATCAATGCCTTGATTGAGGGCAGCCATGCCGATATCCGTCAGGTCGTCAACATGCTTTCGACAGCCAAGCTTGACGAGGAGGCCATGGACTTTGACAAGGGCAAGCAGATGAGTAAGAACTGGGAAAAACACGTCATTTTGAAGCCATGGGACATCACGCAGAAGATTCTTGGTGGCGGCATGTTTGCATCGAGCAGCAAAGCCACTCTGAACGAGAAGATCGAGCTGTACTTCAACGACCACGAGTTTAGCCCTCTCATGCTTCAGGAAAACTACCTCGGCACAAATCCAATCCAAGCTGCTGGCTACTCTGGTAAAGCGGCGAATTTGAAGAAGCTAGAGCTGGCATCCGAAGCCGCTGACAGCATCAGTGATGGAGACCTGGTTGACCGCATGATTCATGGCTCGCAGCAGCAGTGGAGTCTTATGCCAACACATGCAGTCTTCAGCTTCGTCAGACCTGCAAGTTTCGTATCTGGTAGCACTGCTGGCAATCAGACTCGCTTCACGTCGTGGCTGGGCAAGAACAGTAGCCAAGGTAAGCTCACACGACTCGTCAAGGAGATCCAAGCACACATGCGACTGCGATCTTCAGGCGACAGACATGAAATTCGCCAGCAGTACGTTCCAGTGCTGTGGACCGAGCTAGTCAACAAGCTGCAGCGCGAGGGCAAGGACGCGGTTCCGGATATTATCGAGCTGATGGACAGCTATTTCTTGACCAAGGATGACTTTGATGCCATTCTGGAGCTGGGTGTTGGCCCAATGGATCAAGAGAAGGTCAAGATCGAGACACAGGCCAAGGCAACGTTTACGCGATTGTAAGTCTTCCCCAACACCATCATGAAGTGGGTGCTAACCAAACTCTAGATACAACCAGCAGTCGCATCCACTGCCGTTTATGAAGGCGTCTTCGGTCACAGCACCGAAGAAGCAGGCCAAAGAGAAGCCTGACCTCGAGGAAGCTATTGAAGAGTCCGATGAAGGTGAAGTCATTGAGGAAGCCAAGGAGGAAGACGAGGATGCCGACCTGTCGAAGGACAAGTACGTCAAGCAGCCGAAGACGAAAGCAGCGCCCAAGAAGAAAGCTGCTGCAACAGGGAAAGGCAAGAAGAAAGCAACGGATGATAGCGGAGATGAAGATGAGGATGAGGATGTCAAGCCCAAGGCGAAGGGCAAGGGCAAGGCGGCTGCTACTAAAGCGAAGAAGAAGAAGTGAGCGACACCGTGTGTTCAGACTTGCGTACAGATGAGCAAGTGTATGGTGTGGTTTTGAGTAGTGCTAGCAGGTCAGCGTACACGTTGTAATAATACCTATTAGGTTATGTTACACAGACAATCTAACAAAGTCGCAAGCATTTGTCATTCACTAAGCAGGTAGGTGGTCAGGCGAGCGGTTTGGGTGACGGACGTCTATTTAGCGTGAGTTGACCAGGGTCGCCCCACAGGTCGGGTAGACGTCACGATCCACTCTGCAAGCTTAGATCGAACAAGAGTCTGACCTGACTCCTCCACTCTTCTTACAGGCGCATTGTTTCGAGATACCCACTGTTTTGCGGCTGTCGCTTTCCGCCCAGTTATTGCATGCTGATACTATTGTAGCATTTACGACGCCTACGACTTCTCAGACTAGCACGCGCACACCACGCGCCACCTCCGCAGTCGGCTGAGACAGTGCCACCGTGAGAAACATGGAGAACAACCAGACTGCTGCGCGCTCGGCGAAACGCTTTCTCGACGACCGCACGCGCAATGATTGGGCATATCCCGCGCTGCCCCCGCCGTGGGAGCACAGCGACGAGGAAGTGCGTAATGCGATCGAGTTCCGCGACCGCTACTATGGCGAAAGCGAAAGCAGCGACTCTGATATCGAGCCCCCCACCGATGCAAGCAAAGAGGCGGATCACGGCGCCTACAAGTTCGAAACCCCAGACGCCATTGGCGACGCGGTCGACCGCACGCGCGAGGAGCGGCGTAAGCGCAGGCGTCTGCGCCTCGAGGACGAAATGGCCGAGAACGAGGGTCTGCGCATCTGGGTCGAGCGCCGCGATGCCTGGACCGGCGCAGCCAGCGTCCGCAAGTACGGCGTCGTCGCTGGTCTCAAAGCGCCTACGATATCCCAGCACGACTCCGGCAACGGCGCCGCGGACACGATGCAGCTGGACACACCCAATGCACCACCCGCAGCAGACCCCCCCACATCTGCTCCAGCAACACCACCACCACATCACGACGTATTCGACCTTGTCCCCGTCGCCCCACGTCTCCTCCCCGACAACCCCATCCGCGCAAGCATAACGCCCAAAACCTACTCTGACATCTACGCCAAAATCGTCACCTCGTCGCGCACCCCCTCCGTTCCCATCAACCTGGCCGACATGACGCGCGCGCTGGTCCAAGGCTGGAAAGACATCAACGAGTGGCCGCCCAAAATCGGGACCGTGGATCCGCTCGCTGGCCGCAAGCGCGGGAACAATGGTACGCGGGGGGCTGGGGTGGGAAGTGGGGGGTTTATCCATCGGCATCCGCACCTGGAGAAGGGTGTTGGCAGCGTCAAGAAGATTTTGCATTTAAATGGGCATCATGGGGAGGGGGCACGGGAGGGGTGACGGGAGTAGCAGGATGGATGAATGAATGAATTGATGGATAAATACAAGAGCGTGACAGTCGACCTACAAGGAGGGAACTCCTGGATCAAGTGTGGACTCCCGTGCGGCTGGAAAAGCCATCATCCTGGCTTCGCTATGAGAAACGTCACGTCTGCGCAACCACACGAGCTGGTCGAATATCTCTCAACTCAAGCCAGACCCAAAGCGCGGCCACGCCACACACACACCCTCTGCCGAGAGCCTTCGGGGATAACGGTCCCCGCGAGTCCGCGTGGGAGCAAGACGATTTTGTATGTAGTATAGCATCAACGAGTAAGTCCCCGCCATTCCACTGCATCACTACACTACTATCTGAAACCCACGCTGAGACTTTTTGCTCGATAGTGGTATTTGTTATAAGTTTGTTTGATATCCATGTGCAGATAACAGAAATCTTCGGCGATGAAAATCAATTGTTCCCTCGTCTCCTCCCACGACTTCCCACTTGCCTAATCCCCCTCCCCTCTGTTTCGACTCTTTGGATCCAAACAACGAATAGTGGGAGCCTCTATCCACCCCCGCAAAAAGCAAAGAGAGAAACAATTAAACGCATATAATGTAAGCAAGGAGGAAAGAACAAGAGGGGGAAAAGAAAAGGCAAAAAACATACAACAGCGGGTATTCGCTAGTGGTCACCCACCTAACTACTAATCCGCCGGTACGTTGCTTAAATAGGGCTGAGCGAACGGGAAGCCTTGTTTTCAACGTCCTATGGTCGTATGTGGAAGTCTGAACCGTTTGTCTAGATTCTAATAGCGAAGATGTATGAGGTGGAGAGGCATGAATGTGGCGTTTTGCATTATTGTAATGGCTGGATGGGGAGGAACTACGCAAGTCTATGTATAAATTCGTTAGGTTCGATACGCTTATTAGTGTTATAAAGATTGCGTGGTATGTTTGCGCGGTGTAAATGCATAAAACCTGCAGCTATTAAATGTCTCTCATGTTTCGGACTTTTGCAAGACTTAGAAACCAGATCTGTGGATACTCCCATGTAATGGGCCTAAGTCGATGTAAGCAGACATATAAGGACGTCTATCATTGGATGGAGGGCTCCCAGCGCTTTATCGAAAGTGGAGTCCACACATGAGCTCCATACATTGCATCAGTTCGCCAGACACATCGCGTTCTAGCAGACATGAGAAGGCGAGAGCTGTACGCATGTTAGTCAGTGTCTTCGCACTCGGCGAGTTCAACTCTACCGAAGAGGACCAGAACAAGTTTAGCTGCGGAGATAAGTCTATCTCCATTCCATACCTACATATATGATTGATCTGTCGACTGCCTTGCAGTAGGACACCAATTCCACCAAAACATGGCACGTATACTCATCACCGGCTCATCCGACGGTCTCGGCTCCATCGTGGCCCAAAAGCTCATCTCCCGAGGCCACACTGTCGTCCTGCACGCACGCAACGAGCAGCGCGCCAAAGACGCAAACACCGCCGCACCCGGCGCTGCAGCCGTCGTGACAGGCGACCTGTCCGACATAGCATCCACAAGGGCCATGGCGAAGCAGATCAATGACCTCGGAACCTTCGACTGCATCATCCACAATGCCGGTCTCTACCAGGGCGGCTTCCGCAAGACCAACGACGGCATCCCCGCTCTCGCGGCCGTCAACACGCTAGCCCCGTATATCCTCACCGCGTTGGTCAACAGGCCCAAACGCCTCGTCTTCCTTTCCAGCGAAATGCACCAATCCGGGTCGCCGGACCTGTCCGACCCTCTGTATACTCAGCGCGGCGAGAATGGCTTCAGCGACACTGCAGCTTATTGTGCTAGTAAGCTGCACAATATCCTATTCGCCAAGGCATTTGCGCGTCGATGGCCTGATGTTCGGAGCAATGCCCTCGATCCTGGATGGGTCGCCACGAAGATGGGAGGCAGCGGTGCGACGGGCAGCGCGGAGGCCGCGATTGAGACGTATGTCATGCTTGCTGAGGGTGAAGAGGAGGATGCGAAGAAGACAGGTCAGTATTTTCGACCTGGGAAGAAGGTGGGATCGCCGCAGAATGCTACAGAGGATGAGAAGCTGCAGGATAGGTTGTTGGATGTTTGCAGTGAGTTCTCGGGAGTGAAGCTGGAGTAGAATATGGATTATCTATGAATAAAGCGTTCTATGCTCAAAATGCCTCTCCGCCATCTTCTCCGGCGATGCAAGAGTACAGTCCACTCTTCACTCTCAATTATAACGATCCAGTCCCTCATCTCGATACACCTCACCCTTACCAGAACGGTGTGGAGTCAGGAAGTTATCAAAAGTAACATCTTTGCTCGGCTGAAAGCTCATCGCATCATGTACAACCAGGCTCCGAGTGCGATATCCAGCGGTTGAACAATTTCCTGATGCCCGGTATAACTCTCGGCGACGATCATTGCTGTCACAGCTACCAGAGCTAGCCGAACGGTCGAACACTTGCATTCCATCTGGAACAACAGGTCCGGGTTGTGATGTTGAAACGTCCGGTGTGTAGCTGGAGCGCAGCCCATAGTACTGACAGTAAAGCCGGTGCTTATGAGTGCTTTCATTTTGCCCTTCCGTAATTATGATTACGGGGATGGCGTACAATGGCTTGTCAGTGCCGACATGCAAATTTGTTGGTAACAAATGCTTGTTCGAAGCATTGTATGAGACGCTTTCGTTTGGTTCCCATGGCTTCGAGTTGCGGTTCTTCTCACCGCGTGCCAGCGCGACGTGGTCATCTGCAGAAAGTGTCAAAGTGTAGTATCGTGCCTTGGAACCAGGTCGTTCTGGACGGTCCATGAGGTGACTGAAATTGCTAACTCGGGATCGCCGTCGTTGACGATTCTCTTGTCCTTGTAGATTTGGCACTGCAGCATACTCAATGTCAGCTTGGGTCAAAATCGTAGCAGATGGTTGCGCAAGCTTCTTCGATTCAACATGCCGCACAGCGTTAGATCGACGCAGTGCAGATGTTGCTTGTGCAAGTTGAGGTGGATGCGATCCCAATGGGCCGCTGTCCACCATGAATGGCAGCTCGAGAATGTGGGATGATACAGCTGGCTTTTTGCGAGACACAGTGTGGGGTTTGGAGGTAATCATCTTCAAAGAGAACGATGGAAGTTGCCAGCAACGTTCTATCAATCGGTAAAATAAATCCCCAAAGATATGATTACAAAACAGATGATGGCTGTGTGCGAGATGGGAAGACGACGGTAGGAAAAGCTTATGTGATGTAATACCCACTCTCTCTGTGAACGAACAATGTCACCACCTGACATTGCAGAAGAATCGGTCGCAGGCCTATTTTGCGCAATATTAATCAGACTAGGCCTTTCACTATTGAATATTCCCCAACAATGTCGAATCCAACCGGTAGCTACCTTCATCAGTCGTTGTCCTGAGATACTCGATCTTCTTCTCAGCGGTCAACGCGTTCCATTTTCTGTCTCTCTGCTTATTGCACCAGGTATAGTAGGCCTTACTGAAGATATACAAAACAATATTCAGTACACATATAGCCACAAGTACACGGTTGCCGCGGCGATCTTTGCCAGTTAGTGCAAGCCCCGTCAAGCTTTAGAACAGGTTGCAGCACTTACACATCGGTCTGTCGTCCTGCCTATATATGTTCGATGATATGATGCCTTGGATCTGAACTGCCATGTTGTATAGAGCAGCGCTGACTGTTCTCGTTCGCACCGTGTTGGAATTGCGGCTACATCAACCGACTTGCATCGGGTGTGGCGTAGGGTATGAGAGTAAGACAGTGACTGCTGCGAAACGGCCGCATTTTGAGACATCGTCGGGGATTAGCGCCAGAGCCATGACGCAAGGTAAGAACCATAGCTGCACGAATAAACCAAGATAAGCGCGTTGGTTTATGCGTTCAGAGATGTATGTCATGATGAGCATCTACAGAATCCGAATCAGTATCTCATTTGATTTCTGTCGGAATTAGCGGATAACTTACTGTGGCCGTTGTACCCACCTGCGCAGGAATGCTCAAAAGATTGCTCTCGAATGTATCGAAACCAAGTTGCCTCAAAGTAAGGGTCAAGTATTGGTCAGGAGGACCAGCAGGTATGCCAAAGGTCAAGCCAAGCGCATAGATTGGCCAAAGGTCGAAGTCGCAGAAGCTTTTCCATAGCATCCGCACGTCAAGCGCCATCCGATTATGCATATCCCCTTTACTAGGATCGTCACGAAGAATCCGATTCACCATAACCTTCTCCTCGCGATCTGTAAACCAGCCCTTCGGCCTCCACCACGCCTTTGTTTGGGTTGGTGAGGGAGCCATCATGAATATCGACCATATGCCGATGATAAGAGTCAGAATACCTTCAAGTAGGAAGAGCCATCTCCAGCCTTCGTAGCCTTGATAACCACGCAGTCGAAGAAGGCCATATGCTAGCAGGGGCGCGATAACGTCTGTGAGACAATTTGCCATCCAGAAGATTGCTAGGCGGAAAGTCAACTCTGTACTTTTGTAAAAGTAGGACTTCTTTGAGATTAGCGTGTGTCGAGACAGTAAACTAAGAAGGCTTTTACCATGTATAGGATAACATCAGGTATGAAACCTCCCTGCAACAACCCGATCAAGGCTCGACATGCTAGGAAAGACTTTCTGCCTGACAACCAGAATTGGGCGGCCGCGACAATAGACCAGAGGATCATCTGTGCTGGTATCCATCTTGAAGAGATCAGCGCATGTGCTTTATGCTCAGTGAAAACACATATACCTGTCTGGACCGAGCTTTTTACTTATCAGCTGAGATGGCAATTCAGCAAGTAAAAAAGCAAGCTTTGATACAGTGTTTCCTAAGTTGTAGTCTACGCATATTAGTGGAGAACTCCCATTTGCTTGTTCCACGAACCATTTGTAGAGAGTCCGAGGTCTTCCAAGAAGTTATCCGTGTTCGCTTGTGAAACGTTACTTCGGTCAAGATCAAGCGCGAAGAAGGCAATAGCGGCCCATGCTGCGTTCGCCATTCAATCTTGCCCAAAAGTTTCTACCGTCGTCAGCCACCATACCCGACTCGAATATCGATGTCCACTACCTTCTCCTCAGCCCATGTCCAGCGTTCACTTGGGTCGAAGCGATGAAGATTCTCATAGGTAGGCAGGGGTTGGAAGTACTTCGCTTGTTCCGGATCGTCGAATACAGATGGTTGGGTTGCAATCGCATTCGGGTCCAGTCGCACACGTCTCCGCCATAATGAAGACAGCGTTGGCGGAGGCTGTTCAGAACGCAGCTCGGTGATCTGTGGAGTTACTGTTTTCGTTTTGTCACTAATGACAGTCTCTACTGATGGTGAGACAACCATGCTCTTCTCAGATGAGCGCTGGGATGTGGACCGTCTGTGGGGAATGGCTGTGACAGATGCGTCTGCATCAGGGGCTGCCATGACTGAACTGGAAACTAGGTGTGCTGTAAGGAGAATGCTAGGTGCGCGTGAAAGACGAGCCACGCAGGCGACGATAGAGATACCACAGGGGCTTACAGACTGATGGAAACTTACATCCTGAACATTGTCGCTCCAAGGATCTCCTACAGCAACTCAGTGATACCATTCCGGAGATGTTTAACACCAAGGCAGATAGTTGCGCCTTGCTTGCTCTTGGCTATGGCGAATCGCAAGGGGAGCATTCGCAATCACGATTGTCTGCGGCGCTGACATTGTCTTGAATCAGAATCGACTTCTGATTGGCAAGGATTTGTGTCGCAACTGTGAAGGTGTTCTGACGTTTTAGAAGCCCAAAGCTCGGCATCTGAAGTGGCTTTTCTAATGACAGCTTCCGTCATCTTATTGTTGAATGGTTAATCGAAAATATTTTGGGGTGTTCGGTTCAATACTTACTACATATGACCAGGAAAACGTATGCAACTGTCGTGGTTGTCCATTCACAGGTCCATCTTATCCATTGTGTCCATGTTTCCCTGTGAGCGCGCTTTATTGACCTCCGCGGAGTATGGCGAGCGACTATGAGTGCCCACATATATTCGAGAATGTTGATCATCCATAGATTGTAAATGTCGTACTTTTAAAGCAGTGTTGCGTTCATGCGGGGTCGAATGTCGTGATCGAACCATCAATACCTAATGGGAAAGCGATATCGCTATTGGAAAAGTAACAAGAACTGGCTTAGCAATACTAGAAGATAAAAAGGAATATTTTTCATGAACTCCCTTTACCATATATTTCTACAACGTGATTAGCGCGCGGACTATTCAAGATGACGACCACGACCAATATTCAAGAAGCCACTAACTCAGACGGCGTACCTATCAAACTCGCGGTCGCCTACGACGACGAGGTGCACAATGCTTCCAAATACGCATCATATCTACCGGTCTACGATGAAACGACCAAGTCCCCACCCACAGAGGTGTTCGACTTTGAAGATCGCGGCGTCCATGCCGACCCCAACAAATCCAATCTCCTTTCCAAAGACAACCCCGATTTAAAAGTCACAAAACTCACTCCACGCATTGGTACTGAGATCACGGGTCTTCAGCTTTCTCAATTGACCCCAGCGCAAAAGGATGACCTTGCGCTTCTCATTGCCGAACGAGGCGTTGTCGTTTTCCGCGATCAAGACTTCAAGGATATCGGCGCCGATGCACAGAAGAAGTTCGCTCAGCACTTCGGCCGCTTACATATTCATCCGGTTGGCGCGCATGTCAAGGACCACATTGAGTTCCACTCGATCTATCTCGGCAAAGACAACTTGTATCGCCTCGGCCGAAGTTCCGCTAAACTGACAACTACTGGTTATCACTCTGATGTCTCATACGAGCATCAACCACCCGGCATCACGCTTTTGACTCTTGTTCAAGTCCCAGAGACGGGTGGAGACACAGGATGGACGAGCCAAGCCACTGCGTATGACCGGTTGTCTGAACCTTTGAAAGTCTTCTTAGAGGGTCTCAAGGCTGAGCACAGCGGATTCCCTCAAGCCGAAAATGCTAGGCGGGATGGCCATTTCGTGAGGCGCGAGCCGGTGAAGAGCTATCATCCGATCGTGAGAGTGCACCCTGTGACCGGGCAGAAGGTACTGTTTGTTAATCCTGGATTCACAAAGAGCATCGTTGGACTGAAGACCGAGGAGAGTGATGCAATCCTGAAGCTGCTGTTCACGGTAGGACCCGAGTACCAACATATATTCAAACATGACAAGTTGACCCTTCGTAGCATATCTCGCAAAGCCAAGATATCCAGGTTCGTGTTAAGTGGGATGATCGTACCGTCTCGCTCTGGGACAACAGGGTGACAGCGCACACAGCCATCAGCGACTACGACACCAGTGACGATGGAGAGGGACTCCGTCAAGGCTTCCGTATAACGACACTCGCTGAGGTTCCTGTAGGAGTCAATGGTCTTAGGTCGAATTGGGATTGAATACCCGAGTTTTCAAATGACACATCTTGGCTCCAGCACTACCAACGAGCCATGGAAGTAGACTCATTTACTTAAACCAAATCACGAAAGGACTTTCGAGCAACATCACTGAAGTTGTTTTTGCCTTTAGCTTGCTGCTGTGTCCCGCCGAGTGTCTGGTTTAGGGCGCCCGGTTATATAGACTGCGCTCGCAAGTAAGTAGCAGCATGAACATACCTGCCTCTGGTAGTGTAAGGCCACAAGCTTCACAATTTCGCGCACTGCCAATGGTTGATAATGGCAAGGATGAGTAAGGGGTTCCGGTGAGTGATGCCCTCGTTGTGAACGAGCAGGTACAGTAAGGACCTCGTCAATACTCAAGCACTCAAAATAGAATTGCCGAATACATGATATGTCCCGTAGCTCTTGTCCTGAGTTGTACAAGTTTTGCGCGAGAGGTGGTCGGTTGGGGATGTTGTTGCTGCCGTCCGTCGTTTAGGAGCAGTGTCGCCGAGGCTGCCCCATCGGTAGCATCTGCCGAAAGCGACGCGCGCTCTCCCGAAATTCAATCTTGTTCGGGACGGGACAGAACCGCAGAACGTTGAAACTTAATTGCGCCAGAGCATATCACGATTCAACACTTGCCTTGACAGCCTCCTTTTTGCGCAATCGTGTGCGCTTGCGCTTCTGACTCTGCGCTTGCATGAGTATGACATTGCCGGTCGCCTGGCGCGCCTATTCTACGCCTGCTGCACCCATGGACACCTGAGCACGAATTGCCTGGAAGCCTGGCGCGGGACATTGATCGTAGGATGCATGCGAGCACAGATCCATGTTTCGTACCTGGATTTCATGCATGATCACCCTGTTTTCGTTTCAACCGTCGTCCCCAGATCCCGGTGACAGCAGGGACAGCCGCTGTCCAAACATGGATGAGCTTGTCGCCAGCAGTAGGTCAGAGCCGTGTAAATGTATGGTATGTCCGAGTTTCAGTGACCTCGAAGCTGAATAGGAACAAGACCAGTCCTGCGAGTGACATATTCGATGGCCGCCGAGGAATAGTAAGTGGCGGCACGGAGCGTAACCGCGCAAAGACCTCACCAAGTATGTGATAGCGTTCCTGCGGCATCAGTATCCACAGTCGACCATCCTGGTCAATTAGGCTCCATGTCTCTGCAGGGTTGATCCACCCACTCTTGGTTCCGTTCACACCGGAATACTGACCAAATCGATCAGACTTCCTGAGATTTGCCTCTCGGATGCTTACCCTGCGGTGGATTCGTTGTTTTGTGCGCGCTGATAGCCAATTGGACTGCGTTGTTGTCCCCACTACGAATTGGGGGAATGTCTTCGCTGAGGTCCAGACATTTTGAGAGGTCCACATCGCGGATACTCTGGAAAGAGACAGAGAATTTTGGCGTGAACTCCGTCTGGTCTGGGGATATATAACTTACCTTGGACCTTGCACACGCAAATCATCGCTGTACCACGTCACTCGGCGAATCGTCATCATTCTCACCATCACCATGCGCGGCTTCACTCTTCTTGCCCAAGCATCTTGCGCTCTCTTCGCAGCAACAGCCTTTGCTGCTCCAGCGGCATGCCCCGCTCCTGCATACGCCACAGTCACTGCTACCTCAACAGCTTCCTCGGTGCCCGCCCTGTCTACAGTCTATCAATTTCCAGCCGACTCCGGTGCTTGGGTTGAGAACATTGCTGAGCGCTCCAATGGCCAACTTCTTGTGACCCGCATGTTCACTCCTGAACTCTGGCTCATCGATCCTGCCACGGGTTCTGCTGAGTTGATCTACACCTTCCCCGACGTTAACTCTGTCACTGGTATCACCCCCACTGGCAATGATGATGAGTTCGCCGTTGCTGTCGGCAATGTTGATGCCGCTACGTTCACTCCTGAGGCCGGTAGCTGGAGCACATGGAAAATCAACCTGTCGGGATCCAAGGCTTCTGCCTCACTCATCACTGAGCTTCCAAAGGCCGTGTTCTTGAACGGTATGGGCGAATTCACTGCTGGGGCGTCAAAAGGTCTTCTCATCACTGACTCAGTCGTCGGTGGTATCTGGGCTGTTGATCTTGAGACTGGTGCAAACAGCCTCGCACTCCAGGATGACACAATGATTGCACCTGCTGACGCCACCTTCGCCGTCGGTATCGACGGCTTCCGCATCAAGGGTGATTCCCTCTACTACACTGTCTTCGCTGGAGGTGTGCTTCGCCGCATCGACGTTGAGTTCCCCTCCGCCGCCGAACTTGCTGCCGGCACCGCCACGCTTAAGCAGATTGCTGTCAAGGAGCTTGCCAACACTGGCGGCTCCTTTGACGACTTTGATGTCGCGGCTGATGGCACTGTTTACATCACCACCAACCCGGAAAACACTGTTGTGAAGGTCGCCGCTGCTGGTGGCAAACCTACGCCTGTCGCTGGCGACCTCAAGTCCCTGGATCTTATCGGTGCCTCGTCCGCTCTCCTGTCCAAGGTTGCTGCCAACGTGCTGTACGTTACCACATCTGGTGGTGTCGCTGCACCGATCAATGGTACACTTTCCGAGGCTGGCAAAATCATGAAGATTGTGTTGTAAGCGACGAAGAAATACAAGGTTGAATATGGAACTGAAAGTCAGATCAAAAAAATTCAAAACCTCCATTCTTCAAAAAGCTATTCATTGGCCTAATGAATTCTTCATGCAATATGGTGATAAGAATACTAAACGACAACTGGGTATATGAAATGCCAAATAGACAGAAGAACTAAGCGAACGCCAGCACCAATTGCAGGCAATGCGAACAACATAGAAGACCACGGAGTAAAGCCAGCACAACTTCCTTCCCACAAACAATATCACCAGCACCGCCAGACGAGCCTTGCACACTTGTGCAAACCTGCGGCCACACAGCCATCCTTGGCTTAGGCGGCCAATCTTACGGGAGGCGCATCGTCATGCGTAGTCTTTGTCGGACCCCGCCCTTTCGTACTGAAGACGCGCTTTAACCCTCTCGCCACCTGCCAACCATGACCGACTTTCTTCTCCCGCCCTGCGTCGCCACTGACTCTGCGCTTGTCGAGAAAGGCGTCGAATGTGTGTGTGCGGTCGCAGTTCTCGGTCTTGCCATCGATGGGTGACAATGTGTATCGGCGGTACTTGTCATTGACTTTGGTGTCGGTGTTTATCTTCTCAAGCTCGACGGGTGCGCCCGTCTTTGCGCGGAGGTAGGTCATGAACATGGGTGAGAGCTGGTCTTGGTCGTGTGAGGAACGCGGCTCTTCCTCGCTCAAGGGTTCCTTATCAAGAAACGGATTTGTCGCGGGTAGCTTGTCACCGTAATCACGGTATGGGTTGTGTGAGCTGCGCTGGCTGCGCACGCTATTGTGTGATTGCATCGTGCTGGTGAAATGTGTGCTGGCGATACTCGTGGGACGTTCCTCATGAAATGATTATACGGGCCCGCAGCCCACTTTAAACGCGCTGTCATCCATACCATCCGCTGGCACTTGGCAATAGGACGCCTCAAAGAGGATTCGGCTGTAATGCAGATCTAGCGTGGTCTTCCTGTAGGCCGGTGTTCTCTAAGCGGCAAGCTTAACACGTGCTCAGGACGTTGCTACCAATCCTACCAACGCACCTTCCCCAGTCGGTAAAGTGGCGGAACCAGTCAATGAAAAACACCACTCACAGACTTCTCAGCACCTCTTGTCAGCATCATCACTGCATCGTGGACACTATCGAAAGAGCTAGTATAAAGCAGCGGCAATGTCGTGAGCAGTCTCGTCGCCCGCGGTACCAAGCGCAAAATCCGTATCCGGTATTCAGTTCACATGAAGCCTTGTTCGATCGAATAGTAGTCATTTCCTTCGAACCATACCTTCACTCAAAATAGCTACAGTAATTTCTCCGATACCATCAATCATCGCAAGACGGCACAGCCCTACAGGGGATTCTCGTTCATATTCTGGACTTTATCCGGCGACGCGGTCCGTAGGCCAATACCAAGCGTTGTGGCTTCAACCATCTGGACCTTCATGGGCTAATGCATCACCGATTGAGCTTACAAAGTATTTCTGTTCGACATTGTAAACGTCTCACCGGTAATCTAATTTCCGTCCATAAGAATTTTACATATTGGCAGTCAATAACTGTGCCACCTTGCAAAAAGCGGACTCAAACGTGATCCCTGACGGGCCATCCTCATCAGGGTTTGTCACTTCATCACAGTCACATCATTTCTGGTTGAGACGTACAACTCTCTAATTCCTATTCTCCTATCGCTTTGTTTTTATCAGTCGTTTCTGCGAGTCTTTTGCACCATCATTGCTATCCCAACTGAACTTGCTGACTAGTCGTGGACGAGCGGGATGCACTGCCATCGCAACGGCGCTGTCCACTCGCTGAAGACCATGAGTCGCGTTGAGGTCACGGCGACTACGCTCATCGAGTCCAGTCCACTGGACAGGTTCAGTCAGCGGACGACCAAGCAGGTTTGCCTCGATGGCCGCCTTTTGAGCTTCCTGATACAATGAGATGAAATTCCTGATGGTTTGCTCGTCGACCGGTTTACCATCAACGTCGGTCAGCTCACAGAAGTGCACTCGGTCGGCGTGATGGTTCAAGGCGAGCTTGAAATCGTTGTCGTTAAGATTGAGATTCGCCTGCAGTGCTTTCCGCACCGCATAGTGCACTTTGGACAATTGCCGCCGCTCCGAGTTTCGCACTGTGAAGCGCTGCATCATGCCGTGCTCGATGTATCCGCTCCGTGCAGAGCCTTGGTGGGCATAGTGAAGTTCTAGCACTTCACGAGCCTGCTGCATCTTCTGGCGCCGGACAAGATACCGGTACTCATCGCCCGGCAGGCTACTGCGCTTGAAAGCCCGAGATGAAGGGCTCCACGTCAAGCGGGCCTCCGACGACGAGGCATTAGATCGCACGGCCGAAGTTTGTTGAGGCTTGGAAGGCGCCTTGACTGTCTCTGTAACGATGGCCCGTTGAGCCGTAGATGGAGTCTGCTGTCGACGCACCGGACGATCGATTCGAGCTACATTCCCGTAACCACGGTCTCCATCTGAAACTTCATCGTACTTCGTGGACCGAGGACGATACTGAGCTTCCAGCTCCGACCGTCGCTTTCCATTCATCTGCGGATAAATCGAGCCCCTGATGATTGGATCCAGTTCATCCTGATCGTCATTATGAGCATGCTCGGTTGTTCGACGTTTGGGCGCCGCATACAGGCCGCGACATGCAGCAGATGGCTGCGCTGTTCGTGGGCGGACGTGCGAATGCCCAACGGGGCTCGTCGATGGATCGACATGCCCCGTGCTAGACTGAGAGTGAAAGCGAAAATCTGCCCGCAGATCTAGCTTTTTGAAAAAGGACTGCATTGTGTAAGTTGCAAAGATGTGTTTTTAAGTTTCGCGGTTGGTGAGCTGAGAGTGGTTGTCTTGATGCACTCACTGGTCTGGCAAAGGTCAGTAGTGATTTTAACATGGAATTTGTGAGTATTGTGTGAGCTGTCTTGTTTGCAAACAACATCTCTATTTTGCACGAAGGGGATAGCTAACAGTGCAAGAGAGCAATATGACCACACGATATATGTAACAGTGCTTCCTAGCACCGCAATTCACCAATACAAGTGAAGCTTCTACACTGCATACCGCCGTCACAAAGACCTCCCAGACTTCTTGCACCCGACCAAATGCAACTTATGTAATATCCTCCGTACCTTCTGCACCAAATGGCCACCAGACCTCACTATCCCATCTTACTCGGTCCCGACCGTCCCCGCCCCTTCCTGCCCCACGCCACTGGACCCAATAGCCTCGCCAGCCGCATAGCTCCCCAAATTTATGACTTCTTCCCCATCACATTGTCGGATCGGCCAATACGGAAAGTCATCTGGCCCGATATGTTGCAACTCACATTTCACCTCCTCAGACATCGGTGGATCGGCGATCACAACGTTAATCCTTTGACTTGGCCTTTCTTGCTCCCCCCGGCTAGCTCCTCTAACAGGCACTACAGCATTTCTGTCCACAGAGTTTATGTTGACGTCGGTCCGCACGTCAGCATACACATCCTCCCTGCCCGTACTGCCGCGCGGAACGTAGTGGCGGAACCCCCCGAATCCCCGGGTTTTGGCGTCTTGCGGACCGCAAGACGGAGAGAAGTTGCATGCAAACGCTGGGTCCCGGGTGTATATGGGTGTCGTGGAGGTGCTGATGTGTGGGAGGTAGTACATGAATGGCGACTCTTCTTGGGAGCTATGGGGGGATAATCGAGAAGTTGCGGGAGATGAGTAGCTGCTGAGGGGAGGGATCGAAAGTGCAACAACCGTGTTGATGATGCAGAGAGAAAAGGTGTGTTTGTGCTGTGCTACGCGGTGGGTGTGGCTGCTTATTGTTGCTTTGCTGTGGGATCTGATGTGATGTGAGAGGGAGTGGAGTTGAGATGGATTTGAATAATAAGAGGCTTCATGTATGATCATTTGCGTGTTTATATATGGATTGACTGTTGTGATGTGGCTTTGTGGTGCTCACGCTTGTGTGTTTTTGGGAGAACAAAGATGGTTGTCTTTTGGGGGAAGACGCGGTCGGACAAAGACACAATGGCAGTGGAATTGTGAGCTCGAACAGCCGGAGGCAAGGGGGTTTTTCACTGCGAGGGTGTTCGACGCAGAAGTTTTGCTTTGTTCATTAGATAGCGGACACAAAAAAGAGTAATGGCTGGTTCCATACAACGGACCAGAATTTCGACGCAGCTAAGAATTGTAATTAAAATTGGTCGTTGATATCTTATCATCATACAAAGAAAAAGCCATCACCATCTAAGCATAACATCCTCTCAATACATACACAAACAAAAATGACCATCATCACCTCAAGACCAATCAAAACCGCACACGATGCGCCAGATGCGTAGCCGCCTTTATATCCTCACCCCTCTTATCCAAGCAAACAGTACACTTGCAATCCGGCACATCACCCAACCCCCACACATCAACGCGGGCCCAGAACAGCATCGCCCTGTCATCCTCAGCATCCCACAACGGCCTACAGTAATGCTTGATCCGCCGCCCAAACCGAGCGGCTTTAGCCCCAAGGCGATTCTTGACGCGCTGCTTCAGCCCTTCAATGTTGGCCTGCAAGAAGTTGAGTGGGGGCGTGGCGGCACTGGGGTTGTCGAATGTGGCGATGCTGGTCGTGCTCTCTGAGTGCGTGGTTTCGGAGTGGCTGGCAAAGCGTGGAGGTGGGGTGAGTGGAGGATCGTGTTGAAGAGTTCCTTCTAGTTCTGTTGGGCGTGGGGTGTTTGCGATGGCTGTCCGTAGCTCTTGGAGGGTAGGGGCGAAATCGTGGATATCAGACTGTGCACTCCGTTTGTGGGGGGAGAAGTTTTGTCTTTGGTGGTGGTGTGCTGCAGCTGTCGACTGCGACGGCGGTTGTGATGATGTTAGTGATCCAGCAGAAGGATGGAGAGGGTGTGCTGGGATTTGACTTCCGTGTCCTGGGCGGAGGATGGAAGGGTGAGCAGTATTGGCGCAGTCAGGTTGAAGGAACATGTCTTTCGATGCAGAGATGTTCTCGGACGCAACCTGGTTTCGCAGCGAAGAGTGTACTGGCTTTCGGCGTATGCTATGGATACGTGATGTGAGTTGGCTTGCTTGAGAAGTAGGTACCAGCTGACCGAGAGCATTGCGATGATAGGTGGCGTGGCTATGTTGCTGTCTCTGTAGTACCGTCGCTACCTGTAGAGGTGTAGGAGTGGGCTGCGTGTCACCAGGCAGGTGTTCGATATATAGTGGACTATGAGTTCGTATTGGAGGTAACTGTGCTGGCGATCCCCTGCGTGTAATGTTTAGGCCACACTCATCCTGCTGGTGAGAAGCTTCTCCAGGACGCGACAGTCGGCTCAATCTGCGGGATGAAGACTGTCGACAACGCTGGTAGGACTGGCTACTATTGTCACGAGGTTGTTCAAGGTTGACCTCTTGAGTACTGTTTGCGTATACTGCTGATTGATGGCCCACCCGAAGCAGAGTGTCGGTAGATGGCGGCGAAGACAGGTTTTGAGCGGGGGCTGTGCTCTGTTGAAGTTCATCTCTCGAACCAGTTGTGAAGGGAGGTGTTGTGTTCCAGTCCGTTGTCAAATTTAGACTCCTCGTGATGCTGGCCCATACAGATCGCCTTCTTGCTTGCTTCAAGGGCCCAGCATAGTCACGATCAGCCATCTCTATGCAAGCACGAGCCTTTCTTGAGCAAGTGCTACGAAGCTGCTGGCGCAATTGAGACTCAGATGTAGAAGAAGAACGAAGTGCCTCTAAATGACAAGAGCAGCCAGCGACTGATATCTAGAACACATCCTACGGGCCGCTATTGCCAGTCGTTCCAAGCCCACAAGGCTGGTGCACTGAAACTGCTTCCCATATCAGAAACCACGCGGGTATTCAGCTGCAATTTGTATCCACACATCTGGGTCATAGCGCTGGGATTGCCCAGTGCGTGTCCAGTGCTCTCGTCGCGTGCCCCGAATTTGAGGTGGTGGATGTCTGCTAGCCTGTGTGGTCAGGGCTGGTGTGCGAGCATGCTCAAGACATGTTTGCTTGTGTCTCAAACAATGACGATGGTCGCATAGTGGCGCATCTGCGTGCAATGCTGATTTTTGTGATGCTGACAATTCTACAGTAGATGTAAACAGCTGGGTGCTAAAGAACAATGCATGCGGACTGAAATGTGGTCGACATGATGAGTGAGCAGCGTTGCGTTTTGGGGTACCGAAATCTGAGACATGACCTTTGTCGTCGCATTGGCCTTCACCTCCGTCACCATACGAAGAAATCGAATTATTGTCAAAAAGCATGGAACGCTCTGCCGCGGAACCAGGTGGCGATATAGCAGATAGCCGAGCCATTCGTCCATAGAAAGTCAGTCTACTTTGAGCCCTATCTTCTGGTAAAGTCGGACTATCTTCTCGTCCCTGCGGGACAGCATTGCGCACACGAGATTGAGGCATATTGCTCGCGCAGCTGCGAGAGGTATTGAAAGTTCTCTGAACTTTGTGTACCTCAGGATCCTGCCGAGATACAGAGGTGGGTGTAGATATGGAGCTTGAGGGTCTTGTGTCCGCGATAGGGGTTCGACGGTGATTATGGGTTGTGCGTCCAGTGTTTGCGGGAGTAAAGCGACCTGAAGGAAAGGGACTTCTTAAAGCAATGCTGCGAATGCTTGAACTGCTCGAGCTTGAAAAGAGCGATGATCCTGCAGCAGTCTGTGGCAGTCGTGCCGTTGAGTTTCGCGGAGGTGTGTGAGACAAGGGCTGAGCTTTCCAGACAGACTTTGCTATGGGTATGAAAGAGTCAACCCTTGAAGGTGACTGACGTGGCTCTCGTTCACAGCCATTGCGTTGATTCCTTGAGCGCCTATTAGCAGGCTTTGAGCTGAAGCACCAAAGATTGCACATGGCTGTAAATGTGGGGACGATCGCATGAGGTCACAAGTGTCAGTGGTTAGTATGAGATGAGCAAAGTGAACAAGGGTTGGAGAGGATGAAAGGGAAGCCATGAGAAGCAAACCTCAAGAGCACAAACAAGTTCAATAACGTGTGTGAAGGTAGCAGAACGTAACAGTATATTCCGGCGCTATGCAAACACCATGTGCAAGCGTCGAGAAGGGAGACGCTTTTCCAATCCATAGTAACGCCAGGATGCGGGATCGTCGTGGTCCTCGTACATCCATGTAAAGTAGAAGATACGACAGGGTAGGTATCGAAGTATGTGCACGACTCGAGTGAGTCGCAAATCGCCAGTACATTCATACACAACATCACCTGTGCTACCCGTTCAACGACGGCTCTTCAGGCCAGCACGCCCAATTGTAGACCTCTTTGCAGGCTTCGTCTCCTCTTCACTGGAAACACCTTCTCCCTCATCGAGATCATCGCTCATAGGCTCAGACATATCGTCGCCCGCGTCATCATCCGTTTCCTCGGCCTCATCATCGATCAGGCCCTCAGAGTCCTCACTGCCCTCGTCGGAATCCTCATCCACCTCCATTGTAGTGGGCATCTCATCATCTGAGCTCTCGTCATCGTCGTCGTCAACATCTCGTATCCTCTTCCGTGTGCTATCAGGCGCATCGTCCTCTTCGTCCACTGACGATTCGTAGTCGTCTTCGCCCTCGACGTAAATGACTGCCTCGTCCTCATCATCGCCAGCAGCCTTTTTCTGGTTTCTTCTCCTCAGCTCAAGCTGAGCCTGCAGCATATCCAGGCGGCCCTTGAGCGAGAGCAAAGGCTGCAGACCACTGGCACGCTCCTTCAGGACCTTGTTCAGGGTTGCAAGCTGCCTGACCAGGTGCGGCTGACTGGCAAGGTAGCCACCGTGGGCGGCGAGCGACCACTGAACCCATACCATTAGCACACCAGCGCGGCCAGGCTTCTTGTGCAAGCGTTCGGCGAGCTTCTGGAGCAGGTTGCCGACCAGAGGGGATGGAAGGCGCTCGACGGTGGCATAGATTGTGTCAATGTCAATGACTCGAAGGCAGGAGTCGAGGAGCTCTTGGTCGTTTGTTCGCAGAGCTTGTGTGAGGACGGTTCCCAGAGACGAAGCCGATGGGGCGGAGAGCGGACGGGTGGTGGATGCAGCTGCCAGTGCTCGTGGGTCGTTTGCGCCAAAGGTAGTCTCGACGTCTACGATGCGCGATTCCTGCACGGGCTCGGGCTCTTGTGCGCGCAGCCTGTCGCCGAACGAGAGGTCCTCGGGGTCTGCAGGTTCATCGTCGCCGTCGCCGTTGACAGCAGGGGCGACGTTGTTGTCGTCGTTGTCGTCGTCTGAGCTGGAGTATTGGCTCTCTTCCTCGGCACTGCTGATCTCGATGACGTCCTTGCTCACATCCTCCATGTCGACGTCACCATGGCCGGCCTGGCCTCCGCCGACGACAGCAGCAGAGTCGTCGAGCTTTGTGCTGCGCGCGTGTTTGGCGCCGTGGATGGTTGCGGTGGGCTTTGCGGCGGCGCTGTCGAGGAGCGATTTGAGGCCGTTCTGGCGGGCAGCCGCTGGCGACTGGACGAGCTTCGCTTTTTTGGCGGGGGGTGCAGCATCGCGGCCAGGCTTAGCAGCCCTGGGGGTGCGAGTCGAGACGGCGGCGGGCATTGTGGCGGCGTCGTTGCAGTGGGCGAGGGCGAGGCTGCAGCGTGCGAGGAGGGTTTCGCTGCCTGGAGCAGCAGCGCAGATGGTTGCAATGGAAAAAAAATGAGCCTGCGCTCGGGCCAGGCGACAGGGATGGGCCGCGGCGGCGAAGAATGGCGCCCTCGACGGCGGGTGTGCATGTGTAATGTGCGGCAGCAGCAGCGGCAGCAGCAACAACAACAACAAAATAATTGCAGCAGTAGCAGCAAAAACAGCACCAACAGCAGCATCAGCGGCCTCACCCTGCGCCCCAAGTGTGCAGCGCAAGGGCGGGCGCAGCGGCGGTGCAGCGAGGTTTGGGCAGCCGCAGACAGGTGACGGAAGCGGGCTAGCGCCAGCTCAGGGGGAAGGCACGCTTGGCACGCATCGGAGTTTCTTAAACAGAGGGCCGCCCTCGCCCTCACTCTTCGTTCCTGTTGCTGAAGTCCTTCCCGATCTGCCTCCAATCAACGCGCGCCTCCGCCGAACACCGCCCACGACTCGCGCTCAACCAACCACCATCGGTCCTCACCTGTCAGGCCCAGTCCGCGACCAGGAGCCCGGGCCCTTGCGCTGCACTGCTGCAGCAACCACCGCTCGCGACAGACTGCTTGCGCCTCCCCAGCTGCCGCTGCTCTAGCGCCGCTGCTGCACGCCTGTGCGCAGATCCGTGCCCGCCATCGCCGGCTGTCTGTGTTGTTGTTGCACCTCGACGCCAGAGCGTGCACAGCTGCACGGGACCTTGACTGCATCTCTCCATCCATCTGCCCTGCCTGCCATCGCCGTCGCCGCCTGCACGCTGCACGCTGCCTGCGTATCAATCCTCTGGCTCACTGCTCTGCTGCGCGCCGCTCTTTGTCCTCGCCGCCGCCTCCCGGTAAGTCACGTGCCCAGCAACGCCGTTTCAGCTTCGGCAGCATATATTCTCCCTGCCGCCCCTCTCACCTTGGTTGCGTTACTTTTGCGACCCTAGCTACACGCCCAAGCCACCCCACCTTGCTGTCGCGACGCGCCCAAAACAACCTACCCCACCAATCCTTGCAGCCGTCCCAACTACGCGTTCTTTGCTTTGCCATTACCGCAAACGTCGCGCGCGCGCGTCAACTCCAGCTTACTTACAATCACAGTCTGCTGCATCCATCAAGCACAGCTTGCTCCATCACACGCCAACACGCCACCGGTTCATGGCCCTATGGCAGTAATGACTTCACCTACCTTCGAAAAGCCTATCGTCGATCCCAAGGCTGACGCGCTTGCGCCCGCGGATGCAATGGCAATCGATACCGATGCGAATGGGTGAGCTCAATCTTACCTTTGCGCGCCTGCCTGCAAGCTGTTAACAAATCTAGTGGGCACGACGATGATCTCTTTGGTGACAATGAGCCTGTCAATGGCACCGACATAACCGCGACCAGCGCAACAAAACCCACCACCAACGGTGAACACACTGCTACAGAGCTACCAGCGCCTGCAACAGAGCCTGCTGTCCAGCCCGTCACAAACGTTTCTAGTGGTATCGACGGTATCGCGTCATTCGTGCCTGATCAGACAGATAACAATTCGCTCTTCGGTGACGAAGTCGCGCAATCGATGACGGAGGCCACTGAAGCGCCAATCTCGGACATGCGCGACGAACCTGTGCCTGCACCACCAGCCACAGCTGTTGCTGCGCCGGCAGAGTCTGAGGGGACAATCGCTAGCACGCAACTGCCCGAGACGCATCATGTTGCACCTTCAATCGAGCCGGCTCCTGTAGATGCAATGGATATTGCCGCCGATGCGCCCACAGAAAAGACAGATGCCGCTCCTACAAAACCGATGAAGGAGCTATCCATCCAGCCCGAATCCGCAACGCCTGCCAATGCAGCACCGTCGGCAGATCAGACTATGGAAGATGCGCCGCAGTCTGGAAAGGTGCGTCCACGAGAAGACTTTGAAGAGGGTAATGAGGACATTGCGCCAGAGGCAAAGCGAACCAAAACCGAGGAAGTGTCGAGCTCGCAAGTGGATATAAAGTCCGAATTGCCAGCGCAGCTTGTGCAGGCCAACGGTTCCAGCACACCTCGCGGCGATGGTACAGCCACGCCTAGGGGGGTGGCCACTGTGATTTCGTCGGAACCATCAGGTGTTCATCGTGCTGCAGACTATGAGCCATGGCCGACGACGCAGATGACCCTGGCGCAGAATAAGTTCTTGCTCGAGCGTATAAGGAATACGAAGAAGATCAAGGTCTCGTTGGCGTTCAAGGATCCTGTCGATCCAGTAGCGCTCAACATCCCCACCTACCCACAGATCGTGACCAAACCTATGGATTTGTCAACAATGGAGAGCAAGTTAAAGGAGAACAGGTACACTTACGTCAAGGAGTTCATGGAAGATCTCGACCAAATGATTGAGAACAGTGAGCTGTTCAACAACAAGCAACACCCCGTCACTCAGGCTGGTTACAATCTGAGGGCTTACTTCTTGAAAGGCATGGGCAAGATGCCAAGGGGCACAGTAGACGAGCCGCCGAAACCAGCAAAGGCTAAGAAGCCATCGGTGAGCACGATGCCAAAGGCACCTAGACCGCGAGAGCCAAAGCCGGCACCACCTACTGTGAAGTCACCCGCCGGAGCAGCGTCTCCTACTGCTGCATGGCCTCTGGGACAGGATGGTATGCCTCTGATCAGGCGCGATTCTACTAGTGCCAACGATCGGCCTAAGCGAGAAATCCATCGACCTTCGAAGGATTTGCCGTATGCAAACGCCAAGCCTCGCAAGAAGAAGTACCAGCAGGAGCTCAAGTTTTGTGAGAGCGTTCTGACGGAGATCTTCAAGCCAAAGTATCAGCCAATCACATATCCCTTTGTGGTGCCTGTAGATCCTGTCGCTCTGAACATTCCGTCGTATCTCAAAATCATCAAGAAACCCATGGATTTTGGTACGATTGAGAGAAACTTCAAGGCCGGCGTGTACCAGAGCGCAAAGGACTTCCACGCGGATTGTATGCTCGTTTTTCAGAACTGCTACAAGTTCAATCCTGAGGGTGATGCGGTCAACGCCATGGGCCATCAAATGGAGGACTTGTTCAACAAGCTCTGGAGTGAAAAGGCCGCTTGGTTGGAACAGCACGCTCCTGCTCCCGAACAGTCTCCCGAAGTCTACTCTGACGAGGAAGACGAGGAGGAGGACGAGGAGGAGGAAGAGGAGGCCGATGCTGCTCAGGCCCAATTCCTCGCCATCCAGCAACAAATTGCCGCTCTCAACGAGACAGCCCAACAGTTGCTGAATGCCCAAAAGGGCAAGCGTGCTTCACCAAAGGCGTCGGGCAAGAAGAAGGCACCCAAGTCGGCCCCACCACCAAAGAAGAAGAGCGTGCCCCTCGCAGTGCCGCCACCAGTGAAGGCTGGCAAGCCAAAGCCAAAGGCTAAGCCGCCAATGCCCCTGACTTTTGCCCAGAAGCAAGACATCTCCGAGGGCATCAGCACTCTTGGAGATGCCGACATGAGGAAGGCCGTCCAGATTATCAGAAATGGCTGCCCACACCTCGCTAACGTGCACGATGACGAGATGGAGCTCGACATGGATGAAATCAATGATGAGACTCTGCGCGAGCTGTTGAAGTTCATCAAGTCACTCCGTGGCCCTAAGGGAGGCGCGTCGATGGCTGATGACGACTTTGAGCCGCCACGGCCAGTGCACAAGCAGACAACTGCCAGCAGGCCAAAGAAGAACAAGCCCATGGGCAAGACGGAGCAGGAGGACAACATGCGCAAGATTCAAGAGAAGCTGCAGTCGTTCCAGGGCGGCATCTCCGGTAGCAGCCAGTCTCCACCTGGTATGTCGTTTGTGCGTGATTTTGGTGATGTGATACTGACCGATGCAGCCCATGAAGAGGAGAGCAGCGACGACGACAGCGGCTCTGAAAGCGAAGAGGAGTAATTTCCGCGCCGCTACCCCTTTATGCGATGGGCGTTGGGACCCTTGTTCTTCGGTTCCGGCATTTGACAGCGTTCTTGTTCCAAAAAAATTCTCCTTGGCCCAGCGAGCGATGTATTGTGTGTACATGATCAATCCGTCTCTTCCTCGGGCTTCTTGTATGGTGCATGGCCTCTGAACCGTCGCGCTAGACGAGGACTGCCAGTCTTGCCTGCCCTGACGCTGAAGCTCAACACCCATGGCTTGTATAGTATCCTTTGCCTCTCGCGTGCGGGCGTAGAGACCAAACAGGCGTCTTGGCCGCCGACGACGTTATGAGTGTGACGAGGCTTGTGGTTTTGGATGCTTCCATTCAGAGGTGGATATTGACCGACGAGTTTGATTGAGAGGTGGCGGGCGGGTAACGATGTATGAGTATGCTTTGAGTAGACGCAGAATACCAGCAACATCTTGTACGTGTGTTTGCCGCTCAATCGGTGCGTGATGTTGTGTGACTGTAGCAAGGGCGGAGCGAGGGCTGAAGCGGGCAGAGTGGACCCTGAAAGCCAGCCCGAGTTGTGGTGATGGAAATCAAGCTGGGTGTAGCAGTACGTGGGTCGGGGATGCTGTGCTTCTGCCGCAGTGTCTTTGGCAGAGTGTACTGAAGCGCAGTGCTGCTGTGCTGCTGTGCTGTACTGTGCTGTGTCGGGGCTACGGCATGTGGTTGGCTGGTGGGCTGTTGTGAAGGGGCGCTCGAGAGGCCGCCTTTGCGGAGGGTGCACACGGATCGAGTGCCTCAAAGGCTGGACGAAGCACCGTAAGCATGTGAGCAAGCGCAGTGTCATACTTGACATGGCGTATGAAAGTGCATTACTCACGCGGTTGTGTTGCAGCTCTGGTACAAGAGTGACCTGCTCATGCAGCGAGCGCTCTGTGCGACGGCGGCACAAGGGGGAAATGAGGAGAAAAGGAGGATGCAGGACTGCGAAAAAAATTAAAAGTGGCAAATCGAGGCTTTCGAGAGCTGTCGACACGGCCCTGTATGTACGAGCAGTATTTTCTACAAAGCACTCCAAGGCGGCCCAACGGGCAAAGTGCGTGCATGTCGTGAGCGTTCTGCAGCGCTGATAGATGCAGAGTGGGGATTCGAGCCAGCGCCCCCTTCCTTATGAGTGATGGCTGCCGCGCTCCGGCGTGCGCTAGACTCTACCACTCTAGGCTCGCCGCGAACTTCAACTTTCAGAGCTGTCGCCAGCCAACGCCAAACACACGCGCCAAACCGCCCGCAATCGCCCCATCTCCTCAATCGCGATCCACAACACGCCGCCGGTCGCCTATACAGCTGTGCGACGCCCACACAAGATCTCGCCTCTGCAGCAACGATAGCAACCATGGCGACGGTCCCGGTCAGCGAGGTCAAGAGCAATGCGCGCGAGAGCAGGACTGCAGCGCACTCACACATCAAGGGCCTTGGGCTGAGCAGCGATGGGCGCGCAACTCCGAGTGCAGGAGGCTTCATTGGCCAGGCGGCCGCGCGAGAGGTACGTCGGAGTATACCATACCACGCCCACGAGCTATGCTGTGCTCTGGTGCACGTATTGTCCTTGTAGCGATACACTCGCTCGTCACGTGTTTTGCATGGCTTGTTCCTATTCCTGACGCCCATCACAGGCTTGCGGTCTCGTAGTCGATCTAGTCAAAGCAAAGAAAATGTCCGGCCGCGCAGTCCTGCTTGCCGGCGGGCCAGGCACGGGAAAGACAGCCCTCGCCCTCGCCGTCTCGCAGGAACTCGGCACCAAGGTGCCCTTCTGCCCGATTGTCGGCAGCGAAATCTACTCGGCCGAAGTCAAGAAGACCGAGGCCCTGATGGAGAACTTCCGTCGTGCCATCGGCCTGCGCGTCAAGGAGACAAAAGAAGTATACGAGGGCGAAGTCACAGAGCTCACACCCGAGGAGGCAGAGAACCCTCTGGGCGGCTACGGGCGAACCATATCACACCTTCTCATCACTCTCAAAAGCGCAAAGGGAACCAAGAAACTGCGCCTCGACCCCAGCATATACGAAGCCATCCAGAAAGAGCGCGTTCGCCTGGGCGACGTCATCTACATTGAAGCAAACACGGGCGCCGTCAAGCGTGTGGGCCGCTCCGACGCCTACGCGACCGAGTTCGATCTGGAAGCCGAGGAATACGTCCCCATTCCCAAGGGCGATGTCCACAAGAAGAAGGAGATTGTGCAGGATGTCACCCTGCACGACTTGGATGTTGCCAACGCGAGACCGCAGGGTGGCCAGGATATCATGAGCATGATGGGCCAGCTGATGAAGCCCAAGAAGACCGAGATCACAGAAAAGCTGAGATTGGAGATCAACAAGGTCGTCAACAGGTACATCGACCAGGGCGTTGCAGACCTGGTGCCTGGTGTGCTCTTCATCGACGAGGTAAGTCCTTCCAGTCGTTTCCCCAGCCACGCGCGAGCTCTTGAAGGAACCAAAATTGACATGGCACCTTTCAGGTTCATATGCTCGACCTTGAATCATTCACCTTCCTTAATCGCGCCCTCGAATCGCCTCTCTCGCCCCTCGTAATCCTCGCCTCCAACCGTGGCCAGACCCACATCCGTGGCGGCGAGAATTTGCCCGCCAGCGCCCACGGCATTCCACCAGATCTGCTCGCTCGTCTTCTCATCGTGCCCACTCACCCCTACAATGCGGCTGAGATCAAGCAGATTGTCAGCTTGCGGGTGGGCACAGAGAAGCTCAACATTGCAGATGCGGCAAAGGACAAGGTCACAGAGCTCGGTGTACGCGTCTCACTCCGATATGCGCTGCAGCTCTTGGCTCCCGCGAGCGTTCTGGCCAAGGTTGGTGGAAGGCAGAATGGAGAAATCAGTGTGCAGGATATCGAGGAATGCGAGGATCTCTTCCTCGATGCAGGGAGAAGTGCTAAGGGATTAGGGCAGGCCGACGGCTACATCGCATAGATGACTGTGCTGGGTATTTGAGGACTGGCGTTTAGGAAGAGCAAAGTTTGGTCACGAGATACAAGAGAGCATGTATAGTACTGTACGCGGTACCTGATAATCACAAAAGCGAGTCAAGTGCACTGGGGCACGCATCCAAGAATGAAGTTGCTGCAAATGGCCTTGAGTAACACAGGAACTGATGTACAGCCAGTTTCCCGACGAAAAGCTTTGACTCATGACCAGTAGAGATACCCTACATAGAGTCAAGATCTTGTTCCTCGATGTCCTTGAAAAGTCGAGGATCAGAGCGATCAAGCTCCGTTGCCACCCGAAGCCCCCGATTGGTCGTGCAATCGAAGTAGCCGACTGAGGTGCTTGCTTGCCTCATCATCCAGTCTCGAGCCTGACCTTTCTCTCGCCTTCGATTTTTAAGAGAGACACTCTTCAGTTCTATTAAGATCCCTTCCCACCCTACCAATAATTGCGTGCCATAAATCACAACGCAATACATCGCACCTGCAGATTCCTCCCACCAACACGCTCACAGCCATGCTGCGCACCGTCATCCACTTCCCACGCACGCTCTCGCGCCGCGCCGCAGCCTTCAGCACCTCGACACGGAACAATTCCATGTTCGGCGGTCCTGCACCACCACGTCTCCCAAAAGAGGAACAGGAACTCTTTGAGAAGCTGCAGAAACAATCCACCGGCGCATTCAGCCAGCCCAAGCCTGACCCAGCGCCTGCCACGACCACCAGCAGCCAACCCAATATCCGCATGCAAATCAACCAATCTCCAGACTCTGCGTCGTCGGAGCCTGAGATTCGCTTTGAGAATGGCAAGCAAATTGAAAAGGGCGAGGAGTTTCACCCTAACATGAGACGTGGTGCGCCGCCTGAGTTTGAGGGTGATGTCAATCCCAAGACTGGGGAGGTGGGCGGGCCGAAGAATGAGCCGTTGAGGTGGGGGAGTGGGGAGGGGAGGGGTGATTGGAGTTACAACGGGAGGGTGACGGACTTTTAGGTAGGAGTAATGAGGGTGAGGGTGAGTAGGACCAGAGGCGGGGGAGTAGACATGGACGAGCGGCAACATACGCTTGCATGTATGGATAGATTATAATGTACGCGTATTCTATTGGGCACGGCGAGGCTTGATCTCCCTGCTGGCTTTCTATCTTGGTCTGTTCTCGTACAATGAGTGGCGTGCTTCTGGTCAATACGAAGAGAGGGAACTCTTGTACCCAGATCCAAAAAAGGTTTTAGTGGTATGTCAGCCAGACTTTGTCACAACAATACCTGGGATACCAGATTGAGCCGGTTCTTGTGTTTTTGCAGCAGTGGTTCTGATTGGCCTACGCTGCGACATGACAGTAGGGGCCATTATAGCACGACGTGAATGAAGCTGCAAGTGTAGTCTTGAAATGTCGTGAAAGTCAATGGAATAACCGGGGACTACTGATTCTGCAGCAGCGTTCAATCACAAACCACTCTCAATCTCTCCACCTCACGCTTTCGAGAAATTCTGTACCCAAAGCTACGACCGGTGAAGCATCCCGACAATTAACTCACTGCAACTCACTGCACGCCTTACTGTCACATGGATCGCAAGGACTGGGATCTCTAAATCCTTCTCGCATTGTATGCAGCCTTGCACTTCCACGCATCATGCAGCAGCAGAATCTAGAACACCACAGTCTATCGTGCACTTCCTTTTTCAGAAGCGAAACACGGCGAGACAAATGGAGCTTCTGCACGTGGTGGTTTGTGGCTTACCGGCTGCAAACGCCTTTTGCACCGACGTGGTGTGTGGTACCGCCACCCGCGCGCAGCGACTTCTCGTGTTGCGGAATACCGGCACTGTTGTTGGCCATTTTCGGACGAGAGAATTGTGATGTTCAAGCATCGCAGAGCCGGTCGGCCTGAAGCCTAAAGGACGGGCTAGACCCTGCATGAGCACGTCTCGATGAGGCGGAATGGCGAGTGCGCTCGTTGTGAAGGAAAGCTATTGCCGGGCCCTGAGGCTCTCAGACAGTTGCGTCTGGTGCCACGCGGGAGCAATCAAACAGTTGTCGAACCTCAACGCGCCCTCAGGACAGGCGCTCAGGCACCAGCGTCGCAGTGTTGGTACGACATATGCAGGTCGTTTCAAGTGCGTGCTGTCCGCGGGATCGGCCTCCAAAAATGGGAGATCTCCAGGGCCCACCCACACTTGGCCTGAACTCAATACCAGACTTACCAGTACAGAACGCTTGGTGCTGTTGACTTGATCTCATCGTTTGCGTCACTCTTCACATGTACTGGGTTGCTCCTGGACGACAACATGGAAGTCGTCGTGGACATGACCGCAGCAGTTCGCTCTCCTGACAAGGTGCCCGCGGACTCTGCAAAAAGGCGCAGCGAAGCTCTCGGGCGCTTGACATGCGACAGGGGTTCTCAAACCGGACCGCCGCCGGATACGATCTGCTAACCTGAGCCATGCTGCATGGTAAATGGTCTGGATCCATGCAACGAAGCCCAGGGAGTAGCGTGCGACGACGTGAATTGTGGCTGACGGCTGCTGCTGCTGGACTCGACTTAAGAACTGATTCCCCCGCGACCCGCAGGTATGAAGTCGTTTTGCTTCCAAATTGTTCGTAAGTTGTTCGGTGGAGATCGCAGCCGGACGTCACCTTAGCTCGTGTTGCGAAACCGCCTCCGAATATCGTCATTTACTAACTTAGACACAGAGCCGCTGAAGGCAGCGCTCAACTACGGGATCTCGGCTCTCAAGATGAAGTAGATACGATGCAACCAGGCTCGATATACCGTTCAATTCCTCGCTAGACACCTCCTCCGCCACCCCTGTCTTGGTTGCCATATCCGGGTACCGGGATAACTTTAAAACTCCCATACTCCCACGTCTCTCTACTGTGTGACAGCACTGCCGAAGCCAGATTCTATCGTTCGAATGATCGGAGTGTTGCTATGTGCGGCACTGCTGCTGCAACTTGTAGCAAGCGTCAATGTGACTGTCGACCTAGGATACGCTAGATACAGAGGAATAGATATTGGGAATGGAGTGTATCGGTGGGCCGGCATGCGTTACGCAAGGAGCGTCTCCAGAGTCGATGGCCTGCGTTTCACGGCACCCCAGGAACCTCTTCAGGAGTCAAACAAAGTGACAACAGATGCTAGTAAGGTGAGTAGCTTGTTCCATTCAACTCTGCATACACTAAAGATGACCAGTTTGGGCCTCTCTGCATTGGTTCCCAGAGCGATCTCAAATCTGAATTCGGAAGCAAATGGTCGGAAGATTGTCTCTTTGTCAATGTTTTCGCACCATCAAAGGCGACGGCCACAAGCAAGCTCCCAGTTTATGTCTTCATTCAAGGAGGCGGCTTCAATGTCAACGGCAACGCAAATTATAATGGTGCTGATCTTATCGACGCTGCACGCGGCGATATGGTGGTTGTCAACTTCAATTACCGAGTCGGCCCGTATGGGTTCCTCGCCAGCAAGGAAATCGAGGCAAACCAGACGCTGAGTATGAATAATGGTTTGAAAGATCAGCGCATGCTGCTGAAATGGGTTCAAAAGTACATCCATGAATTTGGCGGAGACCCGTCCCACGTTACTCTTGGCGGAGCGAGTGCAGGTGGTGGCTCGGTTGTAATGCAACTCACGGCCTATGGTGGACGCAACGACAACCTATTCCACGCTGTTGCCGCCGAATCGGCTGCCTTCCCGCCCCTTCGCGATGTGGAACAAAGTCAGTGGCAATATGACGCCCTACTCAAGCGTTCAGGGTGCGAGGACATCGCCTGCCTGGCTTCTCTCGACGCTGTTGCTTTCCAGACTGCCGTCCGCGGCGTCCAACTCCCCTTCCCGGGTGGCAAGAACGCTCCAATCTACTTCTGGAATCCCACATTAGACTACGACTTCATCCGAGATTACACCTATAACGAGCTCAAGAACGATCGTTATGTCAAACTGCCGTCGATCTTCGGTGATTCAACCAACGAAGGCATTACGTTCACGCCAAAAACCATCTCTAGTTACGACCGCGCCAGGCAATTCGTCGTGGACCAATTCCCCTCCGCCGACTGGAACAAACTCCGCGCGGCATGGAATAGTCCCATGAACGCTCTGGCCGATGCTCGATGGCGCGGCCTTGCCTCCGATGTATACGGACACATTCGCTACACCTGTCCGAACCTCAACATGTCCTCTGCCTACGCTGAAAACAACACGTTCCCGACGTACCAGTACCGATGGAATGTTGGCGGTGCCACGCACGTGGGCGAGCTGCCGTCAATCTGGGGCAACGGCACGACTGCATCCTCTGTTTTCATGCAAGCCTACTGGGCGAGCTTTATCCGCAGCTATGATCCGAACAAATACACCGCAGAATTTCTCGTGACCAAAGGTCATGAGATTGATAACCCCGCATGGGCGACTTTTACAAATCAAACTGGCGGGCTGGGCAACCGGCTGAGGTTTGGCGATGACAACATCGTCGCTATGGAACAGGTCAGTGACGAGGAATGGCAGAGATGCCAGGTCATCTCGAACATGGGCTTGCATCTAGAACAGTACGTTTTTCTCTCCCATCTACTTTGTCGGGCCGCGAAGAGGCGCAGCGAAGCCTCTTCCGCATTCCAGTGGCTGCGTCGCAGACTCGCCTGCCTTGCTTGCATTCTCTGGCCAGAGTGTTGCCGCAGAGCCGCGTAATCATGTTGTAGTTGCTGACTATTGTTAGACCGACTAGTGCTGGCTTGCGTGTCCTACCCCTTGCCTCGTCGCTCTATCTGACCTTCGGTATCATCGTTATCGGGCTCTCACAATGGCTGTGTCCTTGAGAGTGACGTCTTCGAGGCTGAGAAACCATCGCTTTACTAAAATAGTTCAACACTGAATGCGTATTGTGTCCGATTCGCAGCACGAGACCGGACATCAACTACACCTCTAGCTCTAGACAATGCTACGCAAGAACACGACCGCCACCAGACTATCGGTACAAGATAGCCTGACGACGAACTGTCCAATTGGACTTCATCAGGAGCAATTCTGTCCTGTTGACAGTCCTTCCGAGACTCAACATCCCAAAAAGAAGAGTATGGGCTTGGTCCAACACATCAGTGAGCGGCTGATCAAGGAGACCTCAGGTCGCTGCACGATAGCAAGACTATCGCTCCTATTGTGAAAGACAACGTCGAGTGTAGTAAGAGTAATCAAAGAAGAATCACAAAGAAGAAGTTGGGAGGGTAGCAGAAGAAAGATTGTTGAATCTGATATGGAGCCATTTTATTCCCAAGGGAGCCGGGAGAAGGATTATCGTAAGAAAATACATCCGATTCAATTATGCTGAACTTGTCTTTATCTTTCTCTGTTTGGTTGACCACGACGCAATCTCACAAAATGGGTTTGCCTTGCCTATGAACACGTCCTTAATTGCTCTGCAGCGACGTAATGACATACGATCCAATATTTCTGTAGAAGGCAGAACAGAAAGAAAACCGGTAACCCAAGTCCGAGTCCCACAAAGCAAAGTTGATAACCAGTCCTGTCCTTAGGAAACACCCGTTTTCATGCACATGCCTGCGTGGCGAATGCAGCTACATCCGATCAAGAGCTTGAAACAAAAGGAAGAGAAGCCGTGACACTAAGGTGACTTCCCGAAAATTCCCATCCAACAAGACAAATCAGTAACATTCCACCATTAGGAGAAGGTCAAGACAATCAACGCTCAATTAAGTCTTACCAATGACACCAACCGATGGCCTGACCTGGGCCCTACCCCGACCAACAGGAGTCTGATCGCGGATCGCCTGAGCAGGGATACGATACATGACCAGATATTCGCCCCAGTGCATAAAGTCATCCGCCTTGCCACCAGCGTCCTACAGGGAAGGGTCAGCTCGAGCACAAGAAACTGCATTAACGGCACGCCACAACATACCTTGAGCAGATCCGCAGCCCGGAACACAGGTCCCCGCGCAAAGTGCTGCGTGTCTACACTCACGACCAGCACCTCCTCGCCCCACTTCTCGGTCAAGTACTGCGCGACGTTTTCCGCATGTGCGCGGTTGTCGTACACGCTGATGAAGGGGGAGCTGATGTTGGTTTGCTGGTTCAGATGCGCGAGGCCGAAACGTGACAAGGCGGATGTGTAGTTGAGGATCGTGGTTTGGTTCTTGGCGGCGAAGCCGGTCGAGAAGGAATATCGAGTTTGTGCGGTGCTGAGCTGGACGCGGTAGACGAGGGGTGGGATGGTGGTCGGTGGAGGTGAGGCGGTGGGAAGGTGGGCTGCAGGCTGGGCGAAGATGGCTGCAGGGTTTAGATATGGAAATCATATGAGTAGGTTCAAGGGTACAATGGGAAGCTTACTGGCCATTGTGTTGGCGATGGTTCGACAAAGGTCTATTGGAGTGTGCTATCTATAGAGACAACGATGCTTGATATAGGGACTTGTAGACTGCAAAATGATACGACCACAATGATGCTGATATCGTGAAGGATGTCCAGACTGCGGTGATGATGAAGGTTTGATGAAAGCGAGAAGCTTCATGATCGTAGACAGGACGTGATCAGACCTGAAGCCCTTCTTTAATACCTGCCATCCGGCAGCGACAGCAGCCCCCACACTTGCGATGAGATTCTACGTCTTCGCATCGACGGCGGGTATGTAGGTACCCTTCCCCGTACCAGGATGAGTGGCTGTGGTACTGGCGACTATGCAACTGGTTGACTGCATGGCAGCTAGCAAACGTCGTATATTGGACTCTGATAGGCCGCACGCCAACGAAGTGGAGGAAAAGTCGTAGGACTGCGGGCAGTGCCGAAACGTAAACCGCTCTCCGTACTTGGCTGCCTGGAATTCCGCGTTAAGCATATATGCTTTTAAACCCGACCAAAGCTACTGTTACACAGCAGAACAACAGCCTGGGGTCGTCGTGCTGCATAACAGGTACATGGGTAATATGGGTGTGCCATTGTGCCGCTGTATCGGTATGCTGAAGCATAGGGGACTGTAAGCGGGAAAGCATGCTCAACACGCATCTCGACTATCTTTTGAGGCACAAGGTAAATCGAGATTACTGTGTCAGAATTCGGACGTGATTGCCGTGTTGTCGAGACACTCGAGAACGAGTGGTGCGCTTACGCCTCCAAGAATGTCACTGGGATGTACACCTATCAGTATGAAGGCCCTGTATTGGCCCGCTCTGATTGATATACATTCAACGGTTACTGGCATTAAATTTGACGCAGTTGGATCGACAAAGAGGCTCCTCGCGTTCGTGTCACCGCCCATTGCGACATTGGCGAGGTCGGACGTCGCACATGTAAACGGTCGCATACTAAGACATGGGATGCGGCTGGCTTCCTATTCGCTGTCGTTGCATCGTGCTGTCAGTGACAGACTCCTAAGCTCGCGATCTTTCGAATGAGTGGGCAGTCAGGCTTGCCCGGCGCAAGAAGCTTGCCGACGGGACGGGTGACTGCATAGCGGTCCTCTCTTCTACAGAGACGACGAGCATTGGTAGTCAAAGTAGCGGTGAAAAGCCAAAAGTCATCATGGAGATGAGCACGCGACGATGTCCAGGCTGTTGCCTGTGTGAAGGTTTGAAGCACGTGAATCGCGTTTCAGCGCTAAGCCTGCATTTGGATAGCGCGATTTGCGATCTCGGCTTCGAAAAGTTGACGGGCGACGGCAACGTGCAACGACGACAAGCCGAATTAACATCTCACGACGTAAGCCAATCCGTTTCCAACGAATACAAAAGTCTCTTTCTGACAAAATAGCAGCTGTTCTGCTCACTCGGAGCTCGCACAATCGCTACAGTCCGATTGAATTCTTGCGAGACCGCCATTCCCTCCTTCTTCAGCACCTTACACAGGCCTCGCAAGATGGCTTACTTCCGGATAACCCTCATGCGCTCTGGCATAGGTATGCCCGCCAAGGTACAGGGCGTCCTGAAGGCACTCGGTCTGAAGAAGCGCATGACAACCGTCTATCATCCCGTCTCACAATCTGTCGCTGGTCAAATCATGAGAATAAAGGAGTTGGTCGATGTCAAGGAAGTCAAGCGCGCACTATCACCGGCTGAACAAAAGGCGGCGAGGCGGCCAGCGGCCGGTTACTATATCGAAAGCAGAGCGGCACAAGCTATGAAGGAATGGGAATAAAGCATGGGATGTACGTCGGCGAGTAAGAGACACGTGTACGATTGTGTGAGATGCGAAATACTTGTATGCATGGATGGCGTTCCGGGACTTGTACATAATGTGCTGAGGCTGTCAATGATGGATAGCAGTGACCTTCACAGATTCCACTCCTGGTCGGCCCATTGGATGTTTGGAAATCACGCACATACAAACAGGGCCAGTTGTGTGCTGAGACCACGCCAGCAATCAAGTCAACGCCGGGGCAATGTCGACTGGCGTGCAGGAACTGGTCGATAACAACAGGTTACAGACCTGTCGGCTACAGCCTCATTTTGCACTTGCTCACAAGTATAATTGCATAAAGCGAGACTCTGGCACCGTCGTTCGAGAGGATCTCCGGGAATTCATGATACCCTACCGCATTATTGTATAAATTAACCCACAATCGAACATGCCGCTTCACCAAAGAATGGTCCAAAATTTTCAGCACTCCCTGACATGATCTAAGATTTCGACGTAATGAAAAAAATGGTTGCCAATGTTATTCCAGAACATCTCATCAGATGCTCAGTCCAACCAGTCTCTTGATCTTGGTAACATTGAGCTTGACCTCGACCAATCCCAAAGTCCACCACCGTCTCTTTGTCCAACCCTCCTCGATCGGCAGACGTTCCTGTTTCAAGAAAGTCGCTATGTAGTCATACGGCGCAGCCTTCCCATCACCGAACACGCCCAGAATGAGCGCGATTTCACCACACGCTAGCTCGTGCTGAAGCGATTCGTAAGTCAGTCCTGGATTCTCTTCGCGCTGCTTTTCAATCCTTCGCTTGCGCAAGGCTGCAAGCTCTTCTCTCGTGATCTTCTTTTTGTCCGCTGAATATGCCAGGAGGTCGTCGATTAGATCCTCTTGTGCTGCGCAGTTGCCTTCCTTTTGAGCGTGATCTCGTCGAGTAAGTGAGATATCGTGCTCTACGGCACCAGGAAGCGCAAGCTGATCTAGGTCGAGAACTGCTCTCCCTGCACTGTCCACTTGTTTCGGCTTACGCATGCCGAAGCTTGACATTAGAGTCCAGGGATCGCTGATGGTCGTCCAAAATCGAGACAAATATGAAGTCTTGTCCTTTTCTTCTCTTGTCTGGTGTACATTGTAGACAGTGTTCACAAAGATCGCGCCGAGGGCTTTGGAAATGCCTGCTTCAGCCACTGCGGCTTTCATTTCATGAGCGAGCACGTTCTGTCCATTCCGAGGGAGGTATCCGTGATTCGCGAGTGAGTTGATCATGGGACATGGACTTCGTTTGTCGCCAGGTCCGGCGGGTATATATGTCCCTATGGGAGCGTATGGGGCGAATAGAGGCGTCTGCTCAGAAGGCATTTTGGAATGTTCATCCGCCTCGGTTCTCTATGGAAAAGCGATCGACGGCAGGAATTCAATAAAGAGATGATGGCTTGTTGAATGTCGACATTGGATTGAGAGACTCGGAAGATAGCTTGAGACTAAATTGCTTCAAGTCGTCTCGTGGTGTCAAGGATGAGCGTCCCGTGCTGCCTATTGCGGCACATGTGCCCTGCATGTGTTCAGCCCCCATGGGTCCACCTTCACTCGTACAGACTAGCGCGTCGGAACACCCGAACGATACAAGGCTTGCGCCAACGTCATGTCTCACTGGCCTTCCTATCTCGTAGCTGTAAGTGTGTTGCTGCCGCATGGTGGTGGGCTGTGTCGGAAATGAGACTTGTGCTGATCGAACTTGATTTTCACGCATAGTTCAGGTCGCTACGTGGAGCTGAGGCTAATGTGTGGCACCAGATTGACATGTGCAATGTTGCGCGTGGCTCGCTGCATTTGTGCAGCATCAGAATTGGTCGTCCGCCACTTGTGTTGCTGAAAACAGAGTTGCAGGCTCAACTGTTGCGGCCGACATGATTTATGACTTACGTCGCTCGTAGGGGAGGCCGTTGAATTCTTTGAGGCAACTCTTTATGCTGAAAAAAACACGGTCATCAGACAGTGATGTGTTGGAGTGTGGGCCATCCGCGCTAGAACCCCGCTGAGCTTACTGTGTACATTGTGTGGCTTGCTGGCCCTTGTGAAGCGCACGCAACTCACCGCCAGTCACACACGAAGAACAAAATATTGAGATTACCAGCCCTTTCAATCAAAAGAAATGCTACTTCAGCTCAAAACTCTTTCAACGACAGCCATCAGAGTTATTCGGTGCTTCTCTATCTAGGTGCTCATTGACACAAAACATTGTGGTCAATTTGGGAATATCGTAAGACCTGCACCGCTTGTATGTTCGACGCGATCAGTCCCAATCTCGAAATTGATAGAAGCCAAGTGATCGAAGACGTCTTACAATGATCCAAGCGACGCGAACCCCACCTATGTTCGGTGGTAATCTCGTAGTACACTACCCAACTGCCACCAATAGCTGTCATTTGCACGGGTAGCGGAGATGGATAACTCTTGGGGGTGTCTCGGCCTGTCCACTTTCCATGTTCACACAATTGTGTATTGCGACCTGAGCTAGATTTAATCCACTTCCCATCTGGAGGCCATGGAGGACGCACAGAGCTCTCGGGCAAGCTGGCATTCCCCTTCATCGTGACGGTATTGGTCAGGTTAAGTATATCACCTGTGGCTAGACCCATTCCCCATATGTTTGCTTTGTAGTTATTTGCTATCGGAATGTCGGCGGCTTTGTCGCCATCAGCTTCCATGACGGCTGAAGTTTCAAACGATAACGTTGCGATCCTCAGACGTGGTAGATATACTAATGTGTTCAGTACCTATTCTTGAAGTGGAGTGGTACTTACCAAACTGCCATCGCCATTACGTTCGGTCTCAAGCATCGTCCACAGTTGACAAGTTACCCAGCAGCTTGTGGTCATCACTGTCGCCTGGATCCGCGATGTACAATTCAGACATGCCGAGAGCTCCGCTATTCGTAGAGAATACATCGCCTTTGCCTTCAGCTTGTCATGAAAACGACTCTTTCGTTACCTCTCTTGCTTCGCGTTCAATGTACTGATATCCTGCTTATACTTGAACGCCAGGGGCTCGAGGATATCCTCTGAGTGTAGCCAACTGCAACGAGGAAAGGTAAATGCAACAGGTAAAAACTAAGCAATCGAGTATTTTTTCAAAGCTGAATAATACGAATAATACAAGAGGAAAGAATGTATAGGCATTAAGATAGAATATTGGGTATATAGGCTCGAACAATTTGGAGCCTGTATTCGCTGGTCGGCTACCATTATAACACAAAGAACGCTTCCTTCCACCATAATGAAATCACCAGACGATATGCTTCGATGTGCATCCTAGCAGCTCCGAGAGGTGGAAAAGAAAACGCACACCTTAGAGTCGACCGATTGGCGTTGCGTTATATTATCGTCTGCACATGCACAATGCAGGGTATGGGTGGTGGATACGAGCTTATGAGGCCAAAAATGAGTCACTAAACACCCATAAATGCCCTCACACCTGCTTGGATTTGGATCCGTCGTTTAGGCTTGCATCAAGCTCTATGTTTCCGGTGTGCACATCGTCTTCAATTTTCCCAGTCTTGGCGAAGGTCGCTCCGAGAAGATGCAGCGGGTTGTTCATTCGGGTCATCATGACATACAGTATCGTTAGACCGACTGTAACAACCTCGTCACGAATTTCTTTGGACAGGGTGACTGTATCCTGCTCGAAGTGGAAGTTGCCAACCTGTTTTAGGGCCCAAAAGTTGACTGAAAATTTAGCGATAGGTGCCTGTGTAGTTGAGTTGATGCAGATGAAGTCCCAGATCTTCATGCTGCTCGTTGTAATCCACGTAATCGGTATGGGAGTTTGGACTGATGACAAGGTACTAGAAAGGTAGTTGTACGCCGTCTTCCACTTCTTTAGGGGTTTGATGTCAATATTTTGGCCGTGAATGGTACATTCGGCTGCAATAGAAACATTATTGATGGTGCCGGTAGAGATTTGCGTGTTATTCGTTGCGTCTTCGATGCGCAGCTGAGGCTTTGTTGGTCGAAAGTGTTGAATGTAGACTGCTCTCAGATTGTCGCCCTCTTTCTCGCTGACGATATTGCGAAACTTGCTCCAAGTAAAGTCAACTTGTAGGGTAACGCCCTTGAGCGCCTCAAAATCTCTAGGTGGACTGTTGGAATGGGGTGAGTATGTCGACATTGCTGTAGCTTTTTCAATGTATTAAGTGTTTGCTGTACGTTTTGTTGTTCGGAGGCAGTCGTTGATCGCTGATGGGATGCCTCAAAACTCAACGCGGTATCGAGCTATAAGTACCTGATCGCACCAAGAGTATGGATTTGACAACAAGAGCCGAAACTACTCAGCCTGGGGGCCTTACAATGTTTGTTCCAATACTTGGCCTTTGTCATTGCTCGTTTGGGTTATGCATAGGCGGGGCTGTGTTTCTGACCACCTTGAGTGGCAGTCGCCCGCAATGACGTCAGACCGACGCCTGCGGGATTCAGCCTCGATTCAACTCTGGTATTGGGACAATACCATGATCAATCATGATCAATACCATTATTGGAGTTTATGATGCTACATGTATATGAAATAGATGTATGTGAGGATAGGTCGCCCGAACCACGACAATTGGCAGGACGGTAAATTTGAAAGGTATATCTAGCGTCCATGCTGTCGACGGCATGACATGCCTGGGAACAGACGCACGCTTCCCGCGTTCGAACTTTATGTTGTTAGTAGCCCGGTATGCGTTGAGCAGGTCAAAGTTTACCTGTGGACCTCAAGTATAGATACCTTGCAACCTTGTAAGACTACTCAGATCAAACGCAGCCTCTGAGTCCCAATTGTGTGAGCGATCAATTGGGTTTCAATTGCTTGTATAGGATGACTTGAAACGCTTTGTGTTAATTCCATTAATTATGCTTTCATGGACTGTTGGTGCCGGGACTATAGACATGCGCTGTCGTTGATCTTAGAAACCCCCAATGGCCTGATAGCATGGATGTGTATCTTAGAGTTATGCAGTGTATTACCTGCCTGCTGCAGCTCATGAAGATCTTGGAGTTGTGCTCTGCGGTTGTATCGAAGCCATCCATGACCGCACACTTTCATTGCAAATCCTTAGCTATCCCAAATCATCATCAGCCTGGGCTCCGGTCACACAATCCAAATCTTCCATCGTGGATCTTACCCTCCCCTCGTCCCAACGTACAGCCATACGCCCTCCCGTTTCTGCCACTTGCTTGCAAAAATGCACAGCTTTGCTCCCGCCGCCCGTTCTTCTTCACCCAGCTCACAACTCACATCGAGCCCCCACTCGCCACATCCTGGATTCCAACGCCAGTCCTCCCAACTTCCAAGCCGCTGCTGCGCCTCATCAGGCAACAACCCGGACTCGGTCATACTGGCATGATGCCAAGTCTCACGGACTGGATCGAAGTACCAGCGTGAGAGATATAGAGCAGTCGGCAGCTCACCTTCTGCGGGCGGAGACGTGGAAAAGAACTCGCGCCATAGAGGATCCCAACTCCATTCCCTGTCCGCAAAAGCTTTTTGTGGCGTTAGTGGTAAGTCAGGATGTGAGTACTTGACGACATCGGCCAGGAGGCTCACGGCGGTGCGTAGATCAGACAGGTCGAGGAAATTGGTTGAACAGGGGATAGAAGTCGATTGTGGAGGGGGATGCCATTGCTGCCGCTGCTCCAGGGCGACTTGTAAAGCGGTGAGTTTGTTTTCCAGGCTCGCTAGCTCTGAGGTTGTTTCGCTAGTAGGTCGCGCAAGGCTGAGGATGTCGCTTGCGTTGACGTTGTCGAGAAGGTGGCCGATCTGAAATCTGTCAGATAAGAAAAGATAGAGTGGACAAGCGTCATAAGTACTGGTTGCGATGCATCAAAAAAGAGCTCTTGTCGTTCCTTATCGATCTTACATCTCACATTTCGGGTTGTTTGTTGAAGGGAGATGATGGTTCTGGTCAGCTCATGTGCAATGTTTTGCGAAGGGTTCTCCATGGTGAGATAGTTATCAGCACTTTCGGACGCCCAATTTCAAGGCCGTGGCTGATACAAGAGTCGGTATTAGAGATGGTGGGATGAATGGGATATCTGGCTGCTTTCAGGAGTGTTGCAGTCGAGGCCTATTCCTTTGGCGTGGCGGACTTTTTCGCCACCATTGTGAGCGAGCTGCCATAGTTTGAAACTCTGTGCCGCAACATGGCATTTGAGAATTGAGCCAGGATGAAGGGAACTTTGCATCCACGCGCAGCACGCGATTATTGATGTCACAACAATGACGAGAGAAGGAAGACGTAGGCAGTGTTTTGGCGAAATACAGGAGTAGACTGAAGTTATTCTGCTAGGTAGGGTGCTCAGTAGCTCTCCTTACACAGATGTGATTGCATGTCCTGTCCTGATAAAAACGTAAAGGTCACATCAAAATCATGATAGGCTTCTAAATAGACGTCACCTTGGCCACAAGCCAGGTCTACGATACAATCGCCGTCTGGGGTATCATCACACACTCACGCTATCGCCCTGCCCACAAGCCTCCACCTCTAACCATTCCTATGCCACCACTACCAAACTTCCCCTCGTTAACAGGCCTCTTTGCAACCCTTCCTTGGCTCTTGACGCCCTCGATTACCCTGTCGAGCTGCGTCTCCACGACGACACCGCCGACAATCATTTCGCCCAGTGCAGCGTGGAGTGTCTCAAAGTTGAAGATGAGATCGAGCTCGCAGACGTTCTCGAAGAGGCCGTCCAGGGCTTGCACGAAGACCTGTATCAAGTCGAGCAGCGCAAGCGGCGACTCTGTTGAGGTGGAGATGACGATGAAGTAGAGGGTTGCATAGTGGCGGTATGTGACTAGGGAGGGGGTATCGTTGTGCGGGGTACTTGGGGTGGAGGATTTGGACGACTGCTGAAGAAGCGGAGGGAGCCTGTACGAGGTATCAGGAGTGACGGGTCTGCAGGTGTGTTGCGGAAGAAGAGGACATACGGCAGAAAGTTGCACGCTGAGTTGGGGCGATTTGCGACAAGGGTGAAGATTTCAGAAATTAGGCGCTGCTGCACGCTGGTCTCGAGCTGGGTATAGAACTTGGTGAGGCGCGGCTGGCCAGCATTGTTGAAGACAAGGACCGCGTTTATCATGACGCGCAGAACATGTGAAGGTGGTTGTGCATGTGCAAGTGTCAACTGCGGCTGGACTGGTGAGACTGGGCTGGGCTATGATGTGATGGCTTGTACCCACTCTGTACTTTTGTCGTTATCGATTGGCAGAGCTCCACCAAGCTGCGCTCTGCACTCACTCACATCTCCATATCGCAACGCCAGTGACACATCAACGTTCCCCTAACTTTGACAATCTACATCGCAATGAAATCCGTCGCACGAATTGGCTCTCTGGCTCTCCGCCGCACCGCCGCTGTGCCTGTGCGCGCCTCGACGCCCGCAAATGGCATCATTGCCCGCGCTGCAGCAGTCAACCTGGGCAGAGCGTCGTCGCGCGCCCTGCACGGCTCGGCCAGCGTGCGCAGCATCATGCCCGATAGCGAGAACCCCCCGCCCAAGCACTCGGAAGATCACGAGACGCCGACCGTGCCCACCGACATTTCCACGTCCGAGTTCCACGAGCGCGCCGACGACTACTTGAACGAGCTGGTTGAACGTTTGGAGGAGCAACAGGAGAAGAACCCCGACATCGAGGTTGAATACTCGGTGCGCCATGCTGTTGGAACACGGACCAAAGATGATGTACTGATGCAGACTAGGCTGGCGTTCTCAGGGTCGACTTCATCTCCAAGCAGCTCAGCTACGTGCTCAACAAACAGCCACCGAACAAGCAGATCTGGCTCAGCTCGCCCATCTCCGGCCCCAAGCGCTTCGACTGGGTCGTCCTGCAGGAGGGCCAGAATGCAAAGGAGGGCGGCGGCAGCGGCGACTGGGTATATCTCCGCGACGGCACCAGTCTGACCGACATTATCCGCAAGGAACTGGGCATTGACAACGAGGTGGACGACGATGTGCCCAGGTAGATGGATGTAGACGTAGACGTGCTGTTGGAAGCACTGCACTGTATAACATAGCCATGTCATAATCTAGCCACCCGAGATATGTACTGGAATGCAGCCGAATCTTTGCTGTAATATCCCAAACGACGGCCCATGCAACGCCCCAAATGCAGCATTCCCTTGTCAGTATCGTTCAATCGTGCCCTAGGCAGCTACAGCAGTCGCGACGCCTGGTGCATCGTCCTTGTCCTTTGGCAGGTCAGACTGCCACGGGTCAGCAAAGCACGTTCTGCAGTCTCTCGTTTGTGCTGTGTGTGCACCCACCTGGTCGAATATAATGCGGATCATCAGCGAGCAGCTCGGACAGCGCGCAATATCCTCGCCGTCGCGCATGTCGTATATGGAAATCTCGAAGCGGTCGCCGCAAGGACAAGGGTGGTGGTAGATTTGCAGCGTCTCGTCGTAGAAGCAGTCCTCGATCTCGATTTCGTCGTAGAGGTTGACGTCTTCGTCGGCCATGTTGCGCTCGGCCGGTCTGCGCGGCGTGGGCAGAGTTTTTCCCTTCTTATTATATTTTTTTCTTGCGCGCGGAAGTGCTGGATCGCAGAGAGAAATATCAAAGTCTGGATGGCTGAAGCAGTGGCGCGCGAGGATCAACCAACGACGCTACCGCCGGTGCGCCGGTACATACTTTGTTGGTGGGTGGCGCGAGGGGCCTCGACTAGGGGCCGCAACATCAACATCAACACCACATCCAACAGCCCAACGGCCCAACCTCTTGCACGACCGCAACGGACCGGCGCATACCCGAGAAAGACGCGCTGGCACTATCTGCAACCAGACGAATGATCTGCACACTGCATCACACACTCGCTCGCCCCCGGTGACGCCCGTTCTGCGACCATGGGCGACGTCGAGTCGCTCGCGCAGCTGCTGCGGCACCCCGAGGATCTCGACAAGATCCCCGCGCTCAAAGCTGAATTCACACGCAAGAAAGCCGCCGTGGACGGACAGCTGCGCCATGGCCTGCGCGAGCAGCTGGAGCTGACCCAGGCCGGCATGAACAGCATCACCGAGGGACAGCGCACCGTCAATCTAATCAAGGAAGAAATGATGAAGATTGACAAGCTGTGCGCCGAGGCCCAGAACATGATCCAGGACTTCCCTCATATCAACGTCGTCGCCCAGACCCACAAAAACTTCGAGAGCGTCGAGAAGATGCGTCACGACATACAGACCTTCGATGAGCGTCTGGCCCAGCTGGAATTCCTGCTGGACCAGGACGACGAGGCACCCACCGAGCAACCCAATCTACTGCCTATCCACTATGGCCTGACACAGCTGCGCGATATCCGTGACGTCGCTATGGACCAGATCAAGAGCACCGAGGACGGCTCCACCGAGCTCATCGACAATCTGACACTCGAGAACGGTGCCACTGTTCAAGATCTGTTCGCCCGCCTCGACGACGTCATCGAGCGCTTCGATCAGCACATTGGCGAGGCCTGTATCAACTTGATCGAGTTGGTCCAGACCGGCAACGATGGCATGGTTGTTCGACTTGCCGTAATTGTCGAAGAGGAGGAGAAAACAGATGCAAAGGTCAAGGCACTGCAAGATGCCCAACGCGAGTACAAGGATCTTGCATCACGTTTCAAATCCATCACAGCTGGACCAAAAGAGCTGCGCGGTTACAAGGACAAGTTCACCAAAGCAATTGAATACGTTTGTGAAGCGAACATGGCAGATGTTCGCGAAAAGTTCAATGAAGACCCCGAAAAAGTCGACAAGTACTTCAAATGGTACTTCAACAATCTCAACACCGTCAAGCTGGGCATGGTCAATCTAATGCCAAAGAAATGGAGGATCATGCAGACATACACCAACATCTACCATAGGCAGATGCACGACTTTCTCGTGAGTCTCGCGGATGATGAGGGTATTGGGCCACAATACCTACTCGCTGTCATCAACTGGGTGGACAGGTATTATGCGAAAATGAACAAACTCGGCTTCCCAGAGGAAGCTCTTGAACCCCACGTCATTGACAACCGTGGCCCGGAGCTAATTCGTACCTACCGACAAGTTATAATCAACGCCGTGGACCAGTTTATGGATCGTATCAATTCGGGTGACAGGAAGAGTTTCCTTGACCAGGATCGCAACGCATACGAGGTCAACCCTGATGGCATCTTTCAGACACGCTCTTTGGGTGACGTATGGACCATGTTGTCGCAGAATCTTTCTGTAGCCGCCAGCAGTGAACGCACCGACGTTGCCGAAGGTACCGTTGACGCCATGATCCGTGCACTTACTACGCGCCAGCGCATCTGGACTCAGCTCATCGACGACGAGAAGGATAAGTACATGGGTTTGACACCAGCACAGGACGGCGACGGAGTAGCAGTGTTTCAGGAATGGCTTATCGCCATTGCGAACGACCAGATCATTTGTATCGACGATGCTGACGAAGCCGTTGGTCGGCCCAGCTTCGTCACCATATTTGAAAAAGAGGCTACGCCTCTTCTGTCCGCACAATATGCTACTGATCGTCTGGTCACACAGCTCGACGAGCTTCGGAATGGCTACATTGATATTAGTAGCCATTGCATACAGATCTTCTGTCAGCTCATCTTCCTGACAGACTTCAGGCCTATCCTCAGCAAGTTCTTCACACAGGAGTGGTATCAAAGAACCGACATGGCCTCCATCATCATCACATTCCGGGACTATCTCGCCGATTATGAGGAGCAGGTCCACCGCTCCTTGCGAGATTTGCTGATCGATTCCTTGGCAGATGAGTTGCTCGTGCAGTACCTTGGCGCGGTAAGGAACAAGGGTGTCAAGTTTAGGAGAAGTGATGCCTTTGCGGCGAAACTTCGTGACGATCTTGTGGCGGCATTTGAATTCTTCCGAACCTACGGTGAACAGGGCCGCGAAATCACGCAGCGATGGAGGGCCGTCGATTTTTTCTTGAGGCTGCTTGAGACAGACAAGTCGCAGGTTCACTTTGTTTACGAAGAATTCAAAGCTACATACAGGGAGGTACACATTAGCTGGGTCGAGGCCGTGCTTAGAAGCCGAGACGATTTTGACCGCGCCATGTTGAATGCAGTGAAGAGCAAGGCTGCAGAGTTTACAGAGGATCTAGACGCACCGGCGGATCCCATAATGGGTAGAGTAAAGTAATTAAGGCAGCTACTAAGCCAGTGCGACTACACGTCACAGAAAGCCCTGATAGCATCAAGTTCGCAGTGTTGCAAACGAAGTTGCGGATGCAACAGATGCAGACTCTATTCGGGCCTCAAACGCCATGCCCCGAGTGGCAAACAAGGCCATGCTACATCTAAATTGGCCGGAGACATAGTGCTCATCATCAATGGAAATATGTGCGGTCACTGTGGTGTATCTGTATGAGCAGTTGACGCCCGGTAATATTGTAGCTGCACTAGCGAGTACGGTCACGGTCGATCATGTCCCCCGCGTTTGCCAGTCTTTCGCCAATGGTTCCAGCTAGCCACAACCCTCCAACTTCACACATGGACGAGGCTGATGGATACGATATCGACAACACTCGCGGTGCGCAGAGCGCAGACTTCCGACTCCCGGTCATTGCTTTCCCGAGTCAGTTGGCAAGGTTTCAGATTCGCAATTTCATCACCCCAGATCTCCTCACGATCTCGGGCCAACCACGCACACCACGGTACACTACCGGGCAGTCCGCGACCGTGCGTTAGGTATTCAACTAACATGAGCAAACCGTACAACTGTGTGTGATGATCATCATACCGGCATGTAATCGCTGATTGTCAATGTCACGTGGGTTTAGCCTCGCATTTAACGAGCGACTGTTTCAGATCTGTCCATCATATTGCTTCATCTCAGGATATCCCTTGCTGCAATGAGGGCGTTTCGAAACAACAGCCACGTTGTGGAATTAGCTTGTTGTTTGCACGTAGACATTCCGATCAATGTCCAAGCCTGCACCAAGAAAGGGAGCAACCAATGTGACATCAGGTCCAACAAACGCATGCGATGCGCCACCCTTGACACTATGAAATTTGTTTGTGAGTTGCGTACCCGGCATGAGGTTGCCTTCGTCACCGCTCTACAGGCTCTTGAGATGAGAGTCGTGTAAAAAAGTGCGGGTAGCCAATATCATACCTAGAGACGATCATTAGACAAATTTCCGTTATCGCCTCGAGCCTTGATCTGCCAACCTGGGAGTCTCAGTTGACCTTTACTTCCCAGCAGAAAGGTGGGTCAAGTCGTAGATGTAGCATGGGATCGATCGGGACGCGCAATTCATTTCGTGGCACCTATATCAGACAGTATTTTTTACATTCCAATGCCTCCATCATCGCAAGACGAACAATAATTCTCAGTCCTTGAACTGTTAGCCATTCCTTCAACCATTCACTACAGTCTTTACCTCTCAATCCAAACCTGTTCCACTTCGAACGATACCCCTCTCTTCTAATCGGACAAATATATCAACCAGCCAAGCCACCATGAAGTTCTCCATCATCGCCGCCACCCTCATTGCCGCCGTCTCCGCCCACGGCGGTGACGAGCTTTGCTCTAGTGTCGTTACTGTCACTGTTACTGAGTACGTTTCTTTAGATTTATCCTCAGCTGTTCTTTGCTAAGTAACTCCAAGGACTCTTGCCTCTGGCGTCCACACCCCTAGCGCCCCGGTCTCGCTTGCCGTCACTGCGCCTGCTCCCTACCCCACTGGTAGCGGTGCTGCTGTTCCTCCCATTGTCCCCACCGGTACCCTCCTGACTCCTCTGCCCTCTGAGGTCGGCACCATTGCACCTTCCGGCACTGGTGCTTACAGCGCACCCGTCTCCGAATTCACAGGCGCCGCTTCCAACGTCAAGATTGGCGGCTTTGCTGCCGGTGTCGGTGCTGTTGCTGCCCTGTTCTTGTAGATGTATTTCTTGAGGAAAGCCCCTTGGCTGTGCCTGTTGAATGTAGTACCTGATATGCTGGGAGAGAATTACATAAATGATATACCCATCTGACATTGATAATGTGTTCTGACCGAGACCAACATGGTTGCCCCTAGTCGCAAACCCTCTTGAAATGTGAAAGGTTAAGATGCAATGCCTCCAAGTGCCAAAGACCACCAACTGCAGTGTGAAGTACACCAACACTAAATGATTAACTCAAATTCCAGCTTGGACAGCAAACTCTTCTTTGCAGACATGCTTGTGCCTTGTCGTTGTAAAATAAGATTGCTAACCAACACTGTTCACTGAACATTAGCAAACGTTGGTTTCACTAATTGTGTAGCATCAATCCATGATGTTATAATGCACCGCATAATGTTTAGAACTGGTGAATATTACCAAAGCGACTATGTCCCGCCCTAAGTCCCCACCGGAAGAACAGATGCAATCGAATTGGAGCAAAAAGTATTTCACCTTCTCGCACTACCGCCGTACATCATCACACATAGCCTCCAAGCGCACAGAGATGGCCGAAGAACGAACAAGATACCTCTCACACCTTGAACAGTGGCTCAACTACGAAGAACATTCTAGCACTCCTTTGCTTGCAGATGATGTTGTTCGTCCAACCTCCAAGGATGGCGAGCCAGATCGGTATAACAACGTAGACTTCCCTGTTGAAGAAAAGCATTTGAAAATGATAAACAAATACGAAAAAGGGAGTCATGTAAATCTCACGCCAGTCTCTCAGCGTGGTACTGGTCACATGCACTCTATGGCCGTCCTGCCGTCTTCTGCTCGGGGTGATGATGATGAGCAGGACGCAAATCGCGGTATTATTCGTTCAGTAAAGAAGAGTGGGCTATTACAGAATATCAAGCAGGCGCTAGGTTTGTAGCAGTAGGTCTACACAGGAGTGGAAGTGGAAGTGGAAGTCAACAGTTCTTCAACCCTATGAATCTTTGTAGCAGCTGATGTACTCCGGTGCTCTTCTTTTCACGAGCAGTCGTTCATGCACAACGCATGTAGGCATGCCTTCTGCAACGAAAAGTTCAAGCATTAGCCGCCTGATCTAAACGGCTATGATTTGTCCTGATAGCTTTGTACATTTATGTGCTCAAGTAGCTGTTAAGAGGTAAAGATCTCAAAGTTCCGTGAGTCCTGTTAAAATTGACAGTGAGATGAGGCTAGAGGCTGGTCACAGAACAACGTTACAGTACACCGAACGTCAAGTAAGTAGTTTATTAAAGGAAAAAAGCAGCCACAATATTGATACTTCGGCTACAAATGATCGTAACGCTCTCGCTTCATCGAAGCCACGTATAGTTCATTCTTCAAACAACATAGAGGTTGGATTGTGGATATTGAGTTACACTGTGTCTTTTGTCTCATGTATTACATTAGATATCTTTGTTCAATCGAACTTTTGTCATAGCTATTTGTCAAGGCCAGCCTCTGTCGATCACTGTATAGGGGCTCCAGAAGCGGCAAGAGTGACGTAGAACAGCTTGGTCTGACCGGTGACGATCATGCGCCCTTTACCAGCGAACTGGAAGTTGGCAGCAGTGGTACCAGTGTAAATCTTGCCAATGAGCTTGGCAGCCTTATTGAAGACCCAAACACCATCACCGGCACCGGCGTAGACACGCCCCTTTGAGTCAGTGTGGACGCCGTCAGGGATGAACGAAGGGATGTAGGCAAAAGTCTTGCGGTTCTCCCAGGTGCCGTCCTTGGCGACATCGAAGGAGTAGACAGAAGCAGGCGAGCTCAAGTTGCGACCGTAGAAGCCTAGCGCAATTCCAGTGTCTGTTACGTAGGCCTTTTTGCCATCTGGAGAAATGGTGATACCGTTAGGAAGTGTGAAGTCGTCAGCGACGACAGTGATGGCACCGGTCTTGAAGTTGTAGCGGTAAACCTGGTTGCGCAGGCCAGGTGTGGGACGGAAGTCTTGAAGGAAGCCGTAAAGGGTGTCCGTGAAGTAAAGGTCACCATTCTTAGGGCTGACAACAAGATCATTCAGGGAGTTGAATTGACGTCCAAAGTAGTTGTTGATGAGAGCTGATTGTTTTAGACTGGGCTTGATCCTGATGCATGAGCGAACTTACTGGTGGTATTGTACGGTTCCTCGGGGTTCATGATGTACAAGGCTGAAGCCACATTGTCGCCTTGGCCTTCACCGGCGAAGATAATGTTACCCTTGTAGTTGGTACCACCATTTGGGTTGATAACCTGAGGATTAGCGGTATTGACGATAGTCACAGGTGCAGCACTGAGAGTTCCATTACGGACTTTCTCAGCATCGGCAAGAGATATCTTTTGGATGATTGAAGACTTATTCAAACCAGTACCCGCAGCGGGAGCACCAGCGTTCTGAACAAAGAAGACTTCATCACGACCAGGATGCCTGCTTTGATTAATTTCCGGATGTCCGTGCCGAAATTGAACTATCTTACCAAGTGACAGCCTCGTGGAAAATAGGATCAGATTCAGAAGAAGCAATCTGGGTCAACGAGGGGTTGGACCCGATAACATCGTAAAACTCCTCGTCGTAGATGTGGAACGGCTTGGCAAGGAGAGACTCTTTTGTTACGCCTGGCCAGACGAACAGCTGACAAATTCGTCAGATATCTACAAAGGTGTGAAACTGAAACGGGACACGAGGAGTGACGTACCGAAGAGTCGTTTGCAACAGATGGCGGTGGAACATCATCCAGCACGTTGAAGGTTTTCTGATCAACGATCTGGGCTGTGGGAGGCACCCGCTGGGCGAAGGCACAGCCAACAGCCGCGCCCACCGCGAAGATTGTGCTTGTTGATGGCATCGAGACAGAAAAAGCAAATGGAATTTGTCTGAAACGTCTGTAATTAACCAGTCGCACCTGAGAACCGTAGAAGACACAGCGGGTAACAGAAAATAAAGTTCTCGGTTGCACCCTGAGGATATATACAGCTTCTGAGATTAGCACGCAAATGACGGTATCCATGCGGAGGACTCGCGTCAATTGCATCAAGGTTGGCGGCTCGGAGCTCACTTCGATCTTGGGCGGTCACTGAGAAACTAGACTGAACGGCGTTCGCGTCAACGGAAAAGGCCCGCAGACCGCAGTGCGGGATGCGGACGCGCCCTGGCTTCGCGAAACTTTACCCCCGGCTGCTCATGTGTGACTACCCTTGGACGGCCTTCGATTGGAGCAAGACTGAAGTCCCGAAGGCTTCTCAAGCTGCCGAAGAAGCAATGGACAAACGGTATCAGGCGTTTCGCCTCTACCCATTAGCTTCGAGAAGATCGCTGCAGAAGCACTCAGAAGGACCGATGTGACGCTCGTGCAAGACCTGGTGCAATACGAGCCAAAGACGTCTACCATGCTCGCGGGACCCCGCGAATGAATCCGCACATCCGCGTACGCCGCGTTATAATTGTCAGTGCTTCTTAGTGGCCACCTGAATGTTGAGCGAGTCAGCTACAGGGACCCTCGCCCACACATCACATCCGCCCATCACGCCAAGGCATATTCTCTCTTGGCGATCGGGCGGTCAATGATCGACTTCACTGGCATACTGTTCTCTCGAAAGCTGCATAGGGAAAGGGTGCACAAGTGTACCTACAATGAGTCCATGAGAAGCTTTCAGTGCTGTACACAGCATTGAGCTATTGCAATGTCTTAAATGTTCTAAAATCTCGCGACACGCATCGTCAGTAGCAGTAGCAAGAGCGACACAGAGTAACGCCGATGTTGTCGCCCGCGGGCGGCACAGGGTTTGCAAGAGTCCTGCGACGCTCAGGCATAGCGATCCTTCGCTCGGTCTGGCATCCGAAAGACCTCTTACTGGCATCTAGACTTACAATAATGAGCTTCTCGTTGTGGCGTGTGTGCTTTACGGTCCTTTACTGTTTCTCGAGCCTTGCCCCTTGTATGCTTGCATCCATCTACCTAGCTTTCAGGCCCCATCCAAGTACGAGCTATTGTAACATGCATAGACGAGATGCTGGACTGACCAATTATCAAATTTGCTAGTTCCTGCCAGCCTTTCGTCAAGGGAGTGCAACCGCTAAGCTGCCGAGGTGGCGTTGTAGCATCGAATCGACAGGCGACGTCGAATTAAGCCCCTTTCCAGAAGACAAATCGTTCATTGTGCCTGTCTTCGCACAAAAATAATTCATCGAAGCAATGCAAGAGCCCTCCTCGATCCTTTCCCACTCCAACTGTCGCCGAGGATCTCTGGACACGATTCTGTTCTCCCATGGCTGACCTCTCGGTACTGCAGGTCACTCTGGTAGTGTTCCTGAGTGTGGCAATCTACAATTTCCTGGAGCTCAACGTTCAAATTTTCACCGTTTTTAAGCGACGAAGCGGACTTTATTTCTGGAGTTTTACCATTTCGACGTGGGGAATTCTCTTCAATTCGGTCGGATATCTTCTCAAACACCTTGGAATCACAAAGAATGGAAATATCCATGCCACAATCATACTGATAGGATGGTGCTCAATGATATCTGGTCAATCGGTCGTCCTGTATTCGCGATTACATATCGTTATGCACAACGCAAAAAGGCTGCGGGCCGTGCTAACAATGATAATTGTCGACGCCATATGGCTGCATATACCGATTATTATCTTGGTCTACGGCTCCAATTCGAACCACCCTGGTCCTTTTGAAAAAGCCTACTTCATCTATGAGAAGATTCAGTTGACTGTGTTTGTGGTCCAAGAATTGATCATTTCTGGTCTTTACGTCTACGAGACTCTCAATCTTTTAAAGTTGGAAAATACCATTGGCAACAACGGCACCAAAATCGTGCTCTATCATCTCATCTATGTTAACATACTGGTCATGCTGCTAGACTTCAGTATTATTGGACTCGAATTCGCGAACTTTTACGAGGTTCAGACCGCTTGGAAACCTCTCGTCTACAGCGTCAAGCTAAAGCTTGAGTTCAGCATCCTCAACCGTCTTGTGGATCTGACGAGGAGTGCTCGAAGCGGTGACTCTCGTTCCTACAGCAATGCAGGCAGGTCTGGTGGCTTAGCACTCGGCACGATGAAAACCAGAAATACGATACAGGACCGGTCAGTCGCACGAGGGGCAGACCAAACAGGCGAGTGGGAAGTGCACATCGGAAGCGGAAAGGTGGATGGTACTGCCCTTCCTTCCACAGTAGTGAAGACCACCGAGGTCAAGATACAAAGTCATAGCCGAAGGCGCAGTGAGGCAAGTTTAGCAGAGAGCAAAACAGAGATTCTGCCAGAGGCTGCGAACCAGGATGGACACGAGACGGAAAGAGGCAGTGCATCTTCTGTTTCATCAGATATAGCATACGGAAAGTACGCAAACCCGTCCTGGCAGTAGAAACCTTCTATGTCTTATTAGGTTTACATTAAGCAGAAGAGCTTAGAAGTATAAGTTAAGTAGATAAGAAGAATAAATCTAACTTGCATAGTTTTAGCACTTTCTAAGTTTCTATAACTATAAGACTTTATAGTCTAGTTCTAAAGTAAGCTAAGCTTTAAGTATAGAAATATGTTTACTACTAAGCGCTATACTCTACTAGGTACTATACTCTTACTACTAAAATACTTACATAGTACTATATCTTAACACAATACTGAAACACTATTGCTTATAGACCTAGATAGTACTATTAAGAAGATTTACTATTATCTATAACGTCTATACTAGTCTTGTAGGCCACTGCCTCTAGTAGGCCACTTTTGCCAAGACTACACTAAAATACTAACACTATCTTAATACCTACCTATAATACTAATTAAACGCGTTAAATAAGTGTTAAATATAGCTTATACTTTTAGCTCTTGAATAAGATATAAATCTCTTAGAGTAACGCGCTGTAGCTATCTATAATATACCCTAAACTACACTACCCTAACAACGTGCTAAAAGGCTCTTAAGAGCTAATTCTATGCCTAGCTAACACTATCTAAATAAGTTTAAAGAAGAAGTAATTATTAATTATATTCTTTACTTTATATAGTAAGGAGCACCTTTTTACTTATTAAATATAGCTAATATAGCTAATATACTGTAAGAAGAGCGCAGAATAGCCCTTATTAGGTAGGACTAGCTTAATAACTTTGTTAAGTGTTAACTAAAGCTTAAAGTAAAGTTTAATTATAAGTATAACTATAAGAAAGCTTTCTATAAAGATCCTAAGTTAATATAAGGCTAGTTTAGCCTTATAGCTAATACTAAAGCTAAGTATAGTATTATAAAAAAAAGAAATACATAACTTTAATAAGACTAGCTTTATAATAAGTTAGATTACCTTTAAAGTAGTAGTTATAAATATAAAGAACTTAAGATAAGTAAAGTAAGTCTAGCTAGGTAGTAAAAAGTAAGCTATATTAATTTTTAGTATAAATACTACAGGCTAGGCTATCTTACTCTTTATTATCCTTAAAGGCAAAAATTACCTAACTAAATAGACTAAGAACAAGGATCTGCCCTAGGACTAGGTAATTAGAGTCTCTAAGAACAGCTAGACTAATAACAGGCTTAGCCTTAACTAGTTAAAGCACTTTAACAGGCATACTAAGAAGTATACCTATAGGACCTACTGTTTACTACTTATAGATAGCTATAAGAGCTACTAGGTAGTAGCATTTACCTAATACTATAAAGAAAATAATATTATAACTTTTATAATGCCTATGTACTTATTATACCTCTTACAGCTGCTTAATGTAGGTTATTTTGCCCCTTTAAAGCAGGAGTATAGGTATTAAGTTAATAGGCTTTTATATAACTAAATTAGCTATAAAAATAAGTAGGTATTCTTAGTATATTTTAAAGCTGTATATAATATAACTATTACCCTAAGTAATATCTAGGGAGGGCTCTAAGGGGTTAGATTAGTCCCTTTTAACCTATAATAAGTTATATTAACTCTTAATATAAAGGTATAGACTTTATTATTACTACTTTCTACTAATAATAAGCTTTACTAGTCTTAAACTCTAAAAAATATAAATAAATTTAAGTTATAATTAACTCTAATTTAGAATAAGTATAAGAGCTACTTTAGTAGCTTACTAACATCTACTACTAGCGTGTCTAAGCACCTCCTAAATAGGGTAAAGAGTGTAGTATATAAGCTAGCTTTATTAAAAAAGGAAAATACTTAGCTTTAAGAGGCCTTAGTAGCTATAATAGAGTATAAATTATATAAAAGAAAGAAGATTTAGTTAAAAGGGAGTATAATAGTTAAAGAAGTACAGTAATTAACTACTTTAAAGAAGTTTAGTATATATAGTAATAGTAAGAAGCTAAAAAAGAGGGTGCGCGCTAAAGGAGGTAAGCTAACATAATAATACTATAGAATATGTAGAAAGAGTAGGCATAATGCATAAACGTGCAAGAATAATATAGAAGTAGTCTCTAAGTAATATTACAGTGTATAACAGCCTAAGTAGGCGCAGAGTGCAGCGTTTTAGGGCATAATATAGTATAATAGGGGAGAGTCTTAGCAAAAGTGGCCTACTAGAGGCGGTGGCCCACACGACTAGTATAGACGTTATACTATGCCTTAATTAACACTTTAAGACTAACGCGCTAGACAATGCTCTTAATATAACTGCAAGCTAAATTTAAAACTCTAATTTAAAAGCAGATTTAAATCTACTAAGAGTTTCTAGTAAGTTTATTAGATAAACAGGTAAAATAGTTAGCAAAGAGCGCTTAGCAGATAGCTTATAATATAGTGTTAGTGCAGAAAGAGATAGGCTGCCTTTAAGATGCTATAGAAGTGTCTACAAAGTATAAAATCTATAAGCAACATTATATACACATATAGAAGACTCTTATAGTTAGTAAGGTAGCTAACTTAATTGCTAAAAAGAAGAGTAAAGTTTATAGTAAGAGTAAGATGCCTGCAAAGAGAGTGTATATTAGGTAACGCTGCAGGTGTTATAGTAAGATTAGGCATAATTCCTGTACGTGCTAGGTAGAAATAGAGGACGTAGATAATAGCAAGACTTCTAACAAGTATTATTGCAACCTCTTGGCTATATATAGATAACGTAGTATTGTACAGCGTTAATACGCAGGCATATTAGTAGTGTTAAGTAGCTAACTTGCTTAGGTAGCTGACTTGCTTATAAAACACGTTATTCTATATAAGAATATATATAACTTTAAAAAGTCTAGCTTTCTAATAAGCAAGATCTTATTATAGCTAGTAGTAACAGGCTTAGAGAAGCCTAGGAAGCAGAAGAAACTCTAACCTAGCAATTATAAGTAGGTTACTCTAGTATAAGGTATTAAGTTAACAAGGTGTTAAGGTTGTACTTTAAGCAAAGCTTGTAAGCACTATTTAATTAGTTTTTAGGGATAAATACAGTAATAGGATGCTAAAGGGGTTAGGTTTGCAATAAGCAGTACAAATACTATCTGTCTATCTTAAGAGTAAGGGTAATAATAAGTAGTATAGAGTATAAAGGTAATAATAAGTAGTACAGAGTAGACTGTCTAGCTTAAAGGTTAAGTTAAGATCTAATAACTTAGATTATTACTTAGGTTAAACACAAACTGTAAGAGTTATGTTCCTACTATACTATATACTAAGGAGATATATAGAGAGTGTGCTAAGCTTACCTAGCCTAATGTAAGCTACATAAGCTAGGCTTACTACACTTAATATAAGCTACATAAGCTTATTATATAAGTATTTACCTAGCTTAACTACTAAGGAGTAAGCCTATTATATAACTTATAATAAGACTATACTATAACTATGCTGTACAAGAAGCCCTTATAATTACTGCGCTAAGTATGTTAGTAATAGCTAGCTGTTGTTGTCTAGTTAGCTATTATAAAGAGATTATAACATTACCTTCCCCTCTCCTTAGATTTATCTTAAATCTGTTAGCATATATTATAAGTATTACCCTACTACTAATTTAGTACCTATAGTAGTATTATGTCTTCTATAACTTAAAAGTGCCTTTACTTAAGTATTAAAATTTATTAACATAACACTATTATCCCTATCTCTTATAATTATTACTTTACTTCTAGCTTTAGTTATTATTTTATACTTTCTACTAATAAATGTTTAAAGTGTTCTAAGTATGTTTGTGTAAGATGTCTGTATATTAACTTATCTTAAGAGTCCTTAGATAAAAAAAGAGTAGAGTATAAGAAGAAAGTTAAGAAAGATAAGAAATTGCTAGCAGAAGTAATATTATATCTATTAAAGAATAAGAAAATCCTAACACAGGCAAAAGATAGGGCTATAAAGAAGGCTAAATATCTAGTAAACAAGTTAGACACAGAGGGTAAGAACGTCTAAGCTAAAGAGATTGCCTGTCCTGCTGCAGACGCGCAAGTTGTGTTCTCTCCTGCTATATAGTCTACCCTTAGGTATCTTAATAAGTTTACAAACTTTAGTACTAGTGCAGTAGTAGCTAGTAGTTTATAAGGTATATTTTTATATTTTTTTATTTTTTATATTTTTATTATTTAAGTTTTAGTTAAAGTTTATTTAATTAGAAGTTAGATAAGTTTTCTTACTTAAGAGTTTAATTCCTAGTAGTATCTTTCTTCTTAATACTGTAAGAGTTGCTCCTTATAGTTATTAGGGTTCTTCTATAGTTCTTTTGTGTTTTCTAAGTGTAAGTAACTTAACTATTTAACTAAATACTTAGTATTTTATCTATTTCTTTAGTGTTATATTATTGTTTTACCTTCCTATTTATTATTACTATTAGTTTAGTAGTAGAAGTCCTTCTAAATTAGTATTCTTAGGTTAGCTAGCTCTAGTAGTAAAATGTAAAACACATTGTAAATCTTTACATCCTTTAGTAGATTAAGTCTATAATTTATAAGACTAATCTATTAAGAAATAAAGAATAGTCTAACTCTAACTTTATCTAGTTTTTTTATTAGTTACCTTATACATAGGTTTTTTATAAAGAGATACATTTTATCCTCCTTTTTTAGCAGAGGTGCTATTTTTCTTTTCTAATTAATATAGGAGATTGCTTATGCCTAAGCTTTAGTAATATTTTTAAGCAATTTTTAGTATACTTTTTTTAGCTTGTTTGCTAAGGATATTACTAATTCTATTTAGATATTGCTATTAAGGCTTTATATAAAGAGATTTAGATATCTTTTATAGTTTATAAAGAATAGTGTTAAGTCTATTACTTCTAAAGTTTTACTATTATATGCAATCTATACTATAGGCAAAAGTAAAACGTAATTATCCTGCTGTTAGTTGCAGTAAATGCAGAGATATGTCTCTATTATCTAGTTTACTTGTTCTGTTTGTCTGTCTGTTTATAGATAGTATGCTGTAGAAAGTTTCTTCTTAGTCCTTATTACTACTAGAAATGTTATTTAAAACTTTAATATAACAAGCTTATCTCTGTTGCTAATAATTAATTTAGGAATACTGTAGTGTTAAATAATCCTATTTAGAAATACTTATGTAAGCTACTCTACAGTATAACTATATTAGAAAGGTATAAACTTAGTAGCTTTTATAAATTAGTCTACTACTATGAATATTAAATTATAGCTATATTCTATAACTAGGTTATTAGAGATTAGTAATTACGTAATAAAGTCTATTATAACTTTTGTCTATAGCATAATAGGCAGTTCTATAGCCTACACTTTTCCATACTTTATACGTGTACTATATTTATTTTATTAGTATTTAATATAGTTCTTAATATATCTTATAACTTTATCCTTCATATTTAGGAACTTATAATATTATCTAATAGGTTTTATTATCTTAGTAATACCTAGGAGTCTATGCAATAGGTTATTGTAATATTTATAATAATCTTAGTTTCTAACTTTATTAGAACCCTTATAGTTATTTATTCCTTTTACTAGATAATTATTATATTGTTAAGCTGCTAAAATAGTCCTAAGGATCTGTCTTTATTAATCCTAAGAATAGCTAATTTATTAATTATTTTTAACCCTGTAAAATTATATCTTCTACTAAGGGTGGTAGCTCTTTTATTATCTTTTTTTAGTGTATAGAAAATTTTAAATTTATACTACCTAAGAGTTTTAAACTAATATACTTATTATTAATCTAATACTTTAGTTATTATAAAGTGTACTAGATTCTTATAATTTATATAAATTATAAGCTCTAAGTAACTCTTAGTATATACTTACTAATATTTTAGGGCTAAAATAATTATAAGCAATTCTTTATTATATATGTTATAGTATTCTTCTAGTCCTAAGAACTTGCGTAAGTAGTAGGTAATTAGGTACTATTGTCTATCTTATTCTTATGTAATACATATCCTTAGTGCTAAATCTAAGGTATCTATTTCTATTTATATTAGTTTATTATTATAAAAAGTTATAAGTGTTATAAAGTTAATATATAGTGATCTTAGTAACTTAAAAGTGTTATGTTATTCTTTTCTTTATCTAAAGGGTGTATCCTATTATATAAGCTTTATAAGTATTAAGACCTTTTTTAAGTAATTTCTAATAAATTACTAGTAAAAGTTAATAAACTTAAGGAATTTTTAGATTCCTTTAACTATCATTAAGGTTAGCTAGTCCTTAATAACCTATATCTTAGTTTTGTCTTTCTTAACTCTGTTTTTTCTTACTCTAAACCTAAAAAATATTACTTTATTCTTATATTATTAATATTTTTTAAGTTATAGTTATAGGTTTACTATATATAGGTATCTTAACACTTCTTATATATAAGTAATATGTTCTTCTAGTATTTTACTATACACTAGGATGTTATTAAGATATACTACTACTGTAATATCTAGGTGTGCTCTTAGTATATTATTAATAAGTGCCTAGCACATAGCTAGTATATTAGTAAGCCTTAATAGTATAACTAAATACTTATAATAACTATAATAGGTTCTAAACACTATTTTCTATTCTTTACCTTCCTTTATATAGATAAGGTTATACACCCCTTATAAGTCTAATATAGTAAAGTAGTTTACTCTAGCTAACTAATCCTATAATTTACTAATATTTAGTAGCAGGTACTAGTTCTTATTTATAATATTAGTAAGTTTTTAGTAGTTAATATAAGGTTATAGCTTACTATCTTTTTTTAGTATTAATAGAATAGGAAATCTTATAGGAGATTCTAATTATCTAATAAAACCTTTCTTTAGGTTCTCTTTAAAGTATTTGCGTAGTTCTTTGAGTTCCCTTTTTAATATTTAATATATAAGCTTAAAAGGTAGAACTTTCCTTTTTTAAGCTTAATCTTATAATTCTAGTCTTAGTATTATAGTAACACTTTTACTGTTTTCTTATTACAGAAGAGGTCTTTAAACTTTCTATATTTATTTAGACTATTAGGGGGTGCACTATGCTCCTTAACTGCTACTTTATAATCTAGGGGCAAGTTAGTATCTATATAGTTAACTACTCTATTTTAGCACGTCTAGGGCAAAGAGATATTATTAATTTCCTTCTTATCTGCTAGCTGCTTTATATGCTGTACAAGGTTAAGTTGTAGTATGCCTAGTTTATAATACTTAAGTATTATCTTATTATTCTTCTAGTTAATTACTAAGTTATACTCTCTTAACTATAGTAGTCCTAGTATAATATTATAAGTAGCTGTTACTAAAACATTAAGAGTTATCCTTTTATAGTGCTTCTGTATTTTTAAAGAGTATAGTACTACTTTATAAGTTACTACTACTTCTTTTAGAGTTAGTTCTTTATTAGTAACTTATAAAGAGTATAAGTTTTCCTTTTTTTATATAGTTATACCTATATAACCTATTATAGCTTAAGACACAAAATTTCCTTATGCTCCTAAGTCTACTATTACTGTTATCTGTCTGCTATTTAGTATAATAGTATCTAAATAAGTAAATAGGTCTTATAACTGTTATTATATTACCTCCTAGGGCTCTGTATACTATTAAGGTAGTGCTCTATTTTATTTCCTTTCTTCTAGTATCTAGGTGTAAGTCTAAAAAAGACTTCTTTACTGTAGTAAAGCTGTAAATTTCTTTTAGGCTAAGGTACTTCTTACACTTTAGGTATAGGTATTTAGCCTAATTATTACTATTATATGTCTTACCATGCACTAAGTGTATTTAATAAATCTTATTAATATCTATAGTACCTAAGAAATAGGCTATATAGTGTTTATCCTAGATATGTTCTATATATTAAGTTTAAGGGTATTTAAACTATAATACTTTATATTTTTATATCTAGCTTAGGAACTATTATACTTCTAGCTTTTCTTCTTTATAAGCTTTATATTAATTAAAGTAATAGTATATTTGAAGTAAGATATAATATTTAATATTTTTATTATCTTAGAAGAATTTATATATATTATATTTAAGGGCATAAGAACTACACCCTTATCTACCTCCTTAGCTAGCTTATAAAGTAGAATATAATATAGTTATAGTCTAAAGTTATTTTATTCTTATACTTTCTATATAATTTCATACTACTTTATATCTATATATTATAAGTATATAAGCTGTTATTTTAAGCTTTTAAGTGCTGCTAGGTCTCTTTTAAGATAGTACTATGCCCTAGTAATATTTATAAGGTGCTAGTAGTAGCTAATCTCTTTCTAGTAGTTGTTCCTCTTAACTTCTAACATATTATCTATAAGCTGCCTATGCTCCTCTATGCGTAGGCAGATCTAGGCACAGAGTGTAGCCTGTATCTCTGCCTGTAATTCCTAATATTCCTTATGCGTTTATTTCTTAGGGAGTGTAGTACTATTATTAGCTTAATAAGGTGTTAGTGCCCTACTGCATACACTTCTCTTGTTTCTATTAAGAGTAATATAATTATTATCCCTATTAGAGGCTGTCTTAGGATTTTCTATAAGACAGTCTATATTTACAGTAATTATTTCTTAATTACTAGTATTATTTTATTAACTACTAGTAATTATATTAAGTTACTTAGTAACTTTATTCTTATTATAGCAGTCTTAAGTATAGTAGCTTGTCTTACTACAGCTATAATAAGTTACTAGTAGCTTATTCTTCCCTTAACTACCCTTTCCTTTATTGTTCTACCTCTTAACAGGTTCTTAATTAAGATTAAAGAGGTTTATAGCCTCTAGCTTATTATATCTATTATTAGTATAAGTATAGACATATTAGGACATATTAGATAAGTAGTAGTTGCTATATTGTCCTTGTTGCTAGTGATTATTACACTAGAGATTCCTTAATATAGTAGGGGTAGATATTTTAACCTAAGAATTATTATTTATTTCTATTTAACGCTTATATAGCTTAATGTTAATATTAATAGCTTTATTAAGTAAAGTATTATATATATTAGTTACTATAGTAGTACATATAAATTTCTCCTTAACCTTAGGCTTTAAGCCTTATCTAAATAGAGTTATAAGTACTATATTATTAAATCTAGTAAAGGTAGCTATTTCCTAGAACTTTATAGTATAGTTAGTAGCTAATAAAGTTTGCTTAAGGTGCTAAATATTATAGAATAATAATAAGTTTATTATATACTCTAAATACTTAGTAAATCTGTTTCTTAAACAAATTAAAGTTCTTAATCTAAGAGTTAATATATATAAAGTTACCTTCTTTATAGTAATACTAAAGGAATAGCTTAATTTATATAAATACTCTATCCTTTATAAATATAAAGAAAAATATTATATATTTATTTTAGAGATATAATCTCCCTAGAATATAAAGAAGAGGTTAAGCTTTATTAGCTAGTCTTCTAGTTCTTTACAAGTTCTATTAAAGGACTCTAGTTTAGCTACTAAGTAAACACTAGTATAAGTAGGGGCTAGGGCCTCTTTATCTATATTAGTATTGTTATTATAACTATAGTAAGATATGTTAAAGCTACTAATAGTAGTATAGGTACCTAAAGTTATAGACATCTTAAAAGTATTTAAAATATTAAGGTTATACTTTAAGCAAAGCTTATAAGCACTATTTAATTAGTTCTTAGAGATAAATATAGTAATAAGATACTAAAAGGGTAAGGTTTATAATAAGGAGTACAAATACTATCTGTCTATCTTAAGGGTAAAGGTAATAATAAGTAGTACAGAGTAGACTGTCTAGCTTAAAGGTTAGGTTAAGATCTAATAACTTAGATTGTTACTTAGGTTAAACACAAACTATAAGAGTTGTGTTTCTACTATGCTATATACTAAGGAGATATATAGAGAGTGTGCTAAGCTTACCTAGCTTAACGTAAGCTATATAAGCTAGGCTTACTGCGCTTAATGTAAGCTATGTAAGCTTATTATATAAGTATCTACCTAGCTTAACTACTAAGAAGTAAGCCTGTTACATAACTTATAATAAGACTATACTATAACTATGCTGTGCAGGAAGCCCTTGTAATTACTGCGCTAAGTGCGTTAGCAATAGCTAGCTGTTGTTGTCTAGTAGCTGTTATAAAGAGATTGTAACACAAGGAAAGTAATCTTACTGTTTCTTATCCTTATAGGCAAAGTTCTTATCTCTAACTAGTTTACTAAGAACCTTTTATACAACTAGGTTATTAATATTAGTCCTACTAGCTAGACTAACAAGAATTTAGCACTTACTTAGCTTTATTACTTTAACATATATATAAAGCCTATTAGAGTCTATAAACTGCTTATAATTAACAGCTATAAGAGCTACTACTCAGTAGATTTCTAAGATAGCTATAAGGAAAAGAAGATAGTTACTCTTTATATGCCTCTACACCTATCACACTTATTATAGCTACTTAACATTACTTACTTCTTACTACTAAAGCGCCTATATAGTAATAAGGTCTTAGCCTTAGCATATAATTGCATCTACTATATTAATAAGAAAACCTTACTAGCCTTTGAAGCAAGATTTAAGAAGATATTTACCCTAAAGAATATTTATATAGGCTTTAGAGGTACTAGTTTAGTTTTATATAACTTAGAGGTTATGCTACTAAAGCTTAATATACGCCTACACACACCTACACTGCTAAAACTTAGTAATATTACTTAGAAGCTAAAGACACTACGCAACACTTATAAAGTAGAGAAGTAGTTAACTTTAATTTAAAAGTAGATATAAATTTACTAAAGGTTTCTAGTAAATTTATTAAATAAATAGGTTAAATAGTTAGTAAGAAGTGCTTAGTAGATTACTTATAATATAGTGTTAGTGCAAGAGGAAATAGGCTACCTTTAAAATGCTATAGAAGTGTTTATAAAGTATAAAACCTATAAGTAATATTATATATGCATAGAGAAGACCTTTATAATTAGTAAGGTAGCTAACTTAATTACTAAAAAAAAAAGTAAAGTTTATAGTAAGGGTAAGACGCCTGCAAAGAGAGTGCGCGTTAGGCAGCACTGCAAGCATTATAGTAAGATTAGGCACAATTCCTGCATGTGCAAGGTAGAAATAGAGGATATAGAGGACAGCAAAGCCTCTAAATAATACTACATAGGTCTGCAAGCAATAATTCATTAGTGTTGTATTATCATATAGCGCTGTATAGGCGTTCTGCTGTTAAAAGTACAGCACTTAGTAGGGTAGGGCGCTTAGTAGTAAAACACGTTATCTAATATACTAAGTAAGCCCATAAGGTCCCTTAAACTAAAATCTAATGCTAATATAGTAGAATATACTTATAATATAACTATAAGCTGAACATAAAGCGCCTTATAAAGCTAGAAGAAAAAGCAGTTTTAATATATATATACTTAAGAAATCTAATTACAACCTACTCTTCTTAAAGGTAAATAAACAAAATGTAGCAAATAAACTGCTAAGAGAGTGTAGTAGTAATGCTATTAGTAAGAACTAGGTAAACAAGTTTATTTAGTATATACCTAAGCTAAAAAAGCAATAGTCTTAACTATACAATTGCTAGCAAGCTGCCTGTAAGAACCTAGCAGTTATCTAGCTCTAGTTTATAACGTCTATACTAGTCTTGTAGGCCACCGCCTCTAGTAGGCTGCTTTTGCTAAGACTCTCCCATATTATACTATGTTATGCCCTAGAACACTGCACTCTGCGCCTATTTAGGCTGTTACGCGCTGTAATATTACTTAGAGACTACTTTTATATTATTCTTGCATATTTATATATTATACTTACTCTCTTTATATATTCTATAGTGTTATTGTATTAGCTTGCTTCCTTTAGCGCGCACCCTTTTTTTTAGATTTTTACTATTACTATGTGCACTAAACTCCTTTAAAGTAGTTAATTACTATACCTCTATAACTATTATACTCCCTCTTAAATAGATCTTCTTTCTTTTATATAATTTATACTTTATTATAGCTACTAAGGCTTCTTAAAGCTAAGTATTTTCCTTCTTTAATAAAGCTAGCTTATATACTACACTCTTTACCCTATTTAGGAGGTGCTTAGACACGCTAGTAGTAGATGTTAGTAAGCTACTAAAGTAGCTCTTATACTTATTCTAAATTAGAGTTAATTATAACTTAAATTTATTTATATTTTTTAGAGTTTAAGACTAGTAAAGCTTATTATTAGTAGAAAGTAGTAATAATAAAGTCTATACCTTTATATTAAGAGTTAATATAACTTATTATAAGTTAAAAAGACCTAATTTAGCCCCTTAGAACCCTTCCTAAATATTACATAGGGTAATAATTATATTATAAATAGCTTTAAAGTATACTAAAAACACTTACTTATTTATATAGCTAATCTAGTTATAAAAGAGCTTATTAACCTAATACTTATACTTTTACTTTAAATAGGTAAAATAACCTATATTAAGTAGCTAGAAAAGGTGTAATAAGTGTATAGACATTATAAGAGTTATAATATTATTTTCTTTATAGTATTAGGTAAATACTACTACCTAGTAGCTCTTATAGCTATCTATAAGTAGTAAACAGTAGGTCCTATAGGTATACTTCTTAGTATGCCTGTTAAAGTGCTTAAGCTAGTTAAGGCTAAGCCTGTTGTTAGTCTAGCTATTCTTAGAGACTCTAATTACCTAGTCCTAAGGTGGATCTTTATTCTTAGTCTATTTAGTTAAGTAATTCTTACTTTTAAGAATTATAAATAGTAAGATAGCCTAGTCTGTAGTATTTATACTTAAAATTAATATAGCCTACTCTTTACTGCCTAGCTAGATCTACTTTACTTATCCTAAGTTCTCTATATTTATAACTACTACTTTAAAGGTAATCTAACTTATTATAAAGCTAGTTTTATTAAAGTTATATATATCTTTATTTATAATACTGTACTTAGCTTTAATATTAGCTATAAGGCTAAACTAGCCTTATATAAACTAAAAATCTTTATAGAAAGCTTTTTTATAGTAAACTTATAATTAAACTTTACTTTAAGCCTTAGTTAATACTTAATAAAGTTATTAAGCTAGTCTTACCTTATAAGGGCTATTCTATACTTTTCTTATAATATATTAGCTATATTAGCTATATCTAATAAGTAAAGAGGTGCTCCTTACTATATAAAGTAAAGAATATAATTAATAATTACTTTCTTCTTATACTTATTTATATAGTATTAGCTAGGCATAGAATTAGCTCTTAAGGGCCCTCTAGTGCGTTGTTAGGCTAGTACAGTTTAGGGTATATTATAAATAGCTACAGCGTGTTACTTTAAGAGATTTATATTTTATCTAAAACCTAAGAGTATAAGCTATATTTAACACTTATTTAATATATTTAATTAGTGTTAGCAGGTAGGTATTAAGATAGTATTAGTATTTTAGTGTAGTCTTAGCAAAAGTAGCCTACTAGAGGTAGTAGCCTACAAGACTAGTATAGACGTTACTTGTTTAGTTAATAAAGGCAAAGTATAGTATTCTAGATAAGGATATGTACAACTTTAATAAGTCTAGCTTCCTAATAAGTAAGATCTTATTATAGCTAGTAGTAATAGGCTTAAAGAAGCCTAAGAAGTAGAAGAAACTCTAACCTAGCAATTGCAAGTAGGTTACTCTAGTATAAAGCGTTAAGTTAATAGAGAAGGGAATCTATTAAGGTTATACTTTAAGTAAAGCTTATAAGCACTATTTAATTAGTTCTTAAGAATAAATATAGGAATAGGACGCTAAAAGAGTTTAGGGATTAAAATAAGGAGTATAGATACTATCTGTCTATCTTAAGAGCAAAAGGTAATAAAAAGTAGTACAGAGTAGACTATCTATCTTAAAGGTTAGGTTAAGATCTAATAACTTAGATTGTTACTTAGGTTAAACACAAACTATAAGAGTTGTGTTTCTACTATACTATGTACTAGAAGATATATAGTAAGTATACTAGGCTTACCTAGCTTAATATAAGCTGTATAAGCTTGTTATATAAGTATCTACCTACCTTAACAGCTTAGAAGTAAGCTTATTACATAACCTATAATAACACTATGCTGTAACTATACTATATAGAAAGCCTCTATAATTACTGCGCTAAGTATGTTAGTAATAGCTAGCTGTTATTATCTAGTTAGCTATTATAAAGAGATTGTAGCACTACTTTTCCTTATTCTTAGATTTACCCTAAATCTATCAGTATATATTATAAGTATTACCCTACTACTATTTTAGTGCCTATAGTAGTATTATATTTTCTATAATTTGAAAGTGTCTTTACTTAAGTATTAAGGTTTATTAATATAATATTATTACCTCTATCTCTTATAATTGTTACTTTATTTCTAGCTTTAATTATTATGTTATACCTTCTATTAATAACTATTTAAAGTGTTCTTAGTATATCTACATTAGGTGTCTGTGTATAAACATATTTTAAAAGGCTTTAAATAAGATAAGAGTAGAGTATAAGAAGAAAGTTAAGAAAGATAAGAGATTACTAGTAGAGGTAATATTATATCTATTAAGGAATAAGAAAATTCTTATATACGCTAAAGATAGAGCTATAAAAAAGGCTAAATATCTAGTAAGTAAGTTAGACGCAGAAAGTAAAAATATCTAGGCTAAGGAGATTACTTGTCCTGCTATAGGCGCGCAAGTTACGTTTTCTCTAGCTATATAGTCTACTCTTAGGTATCTTAACAAGTTTACAAACTTTAGTACTAGTGTAGCAGTAGCTAGCAGTTTATAAGGTATGTTTTTATATTTTTATTTTTACTAATTTTTTTATTATTTAGTTTTTAGTCTAAGATTCTTTTATTAGAATTTAGATAAATTTTTTATTTAAGGGTTTAACTTCTAGTAGAATTTTTCTTTTTTATACTATAGAAGTTACTTCTTATAGTTATAAAGGTTCTTCTATAGTTTTAATATATTTTCTAAGCGTAAGTATCCTAACTACTTAACTAGGTACTAAATATTTTGTTCTTTTCTTTATTATTATATTATTGTTTTAACTTCCTATTAATTATTACTATTAGTTTAGTAACAGAAGTCTTCCTTGATTAGTGTTCTTAAGTTAGTTTGTTTTAGTAGCAAGATATAAAACATAGGGTAAATTTGTATATCTTTTAGTAGCTTAAGTTTATAGTTTATAGGACTAATTTATTAAAAATAAAGAATAGTCTAACTTTAACCTTATTTAGTTTTTTTGTTAGTTACCTTATATATAAGCTCTTTATAAGGAAATATACTTTATTTCTCTTCTTTAGTAAAAATACTATTTTTTTTTTCTTATTAATATAAGAGATTGCTTATAACTAAGCTTTAGTAGTACTTTTAAGCAATTTTTAGTATACTTCTTTTAGTTTATCTACTAAGGATATTACTAATTTTGTTTAGATATTACTATTAAAACTTTATATAGAGAGATTTAGATATTACTTATAGTTTATAAAGAATAGTATTAAGCCTATTACTTCTAATATCTTATTATTGTATGTAATTTGTGCTAGAAGCAAGAGTAAAACCTAATTATTCTGTTGCTAGTTGCAGTATATGCAGAGGTACGTCTCTATTGTCTAGTTTACTTATTCTATTTATCTATCTATTTGTAGTTAATAGGCTGTTAAGAGTTCCTTCTTAGTACTTACTTCTGCAAAAACTGTTATTTAAAAATTTAAAGTAAAGAGCTTATCTCTATTACTAATAATTAATTTAGGTATACTATAGTGTTAAATAGTTCTGTTTAGAAACACTTATATAAGCTACTCTACAGTATAGCTATATAAGAAAGACATAAACTTAGTAGCTTTTATAAATCTATCTACTACTATAAATATTAAATTATAATTATAGTTTATAACAGACTTCTTAGATATAAGTAGCTATATAATAAAATCTATTATAATATTTACCTATAATGCTGTTAGTAGCTCTATTACCTAAATTTCTTAATATTTTATATGTATACTGTGTTTGTTCTACTAGTAAGTAAAATAATTCTTATTATATTTTGTAACCTTATCCCTTATATTTAAGAACTTGTAATATTCTTTAATAAGTTCTATAGTATACATAATTCCTAGGTGTCTATAAAGCGTATTATTATAGTAATTTTCTATAACGTGTTTAAAAAGCAAGTTAGCTACCTAAGCAAGTTAGCTACTTAACACTACTAACACGCCTACGCAATAATGCTACGCAACACTACGTAATCTATATATAGCCTAGAGGCTGCAATAATACTATTTAGAAGCCTTACTATTATCTACGTCCTTTATTTCTACTTTGCACGTACAGGAATTATGCCTAATCTTACTATAATACTTATAGTGTTACCTAATATATACCTTCTTTATAAGTGTCTTAATCTTACTACAAACTTTACTTTCTTTTTTAGTAATTAAGTTAGCTACTTTACGAACTATAAAAGTCTCTTTTATATATATATATAATATTACTTATAAGTCTTATACTTTATAGACACTTCTATAGCATCTTAAAGGCAGCTTATCTTCTCTTGTACTAATACTATATTATAAGCTATCTACTAAGTGCTATCTACTAATAATTTAACCTATCTATTTAGTAAACTTACTAAAGACCTTCAGTAGATTTAAATCTACTTTTAAATTAAAGTTAACTACTTCTTTATTTTATAAGTATTATATAGTATTTTTAGCTCTTAAGTAATATTACTAAGTTTTAGTAGTATAAGTGTGTATAGGCATATATTAAGCTTTAATAGCACAACCTCTAAGTTACATAAGACTAGGCTAGCACTTTTAAAGCCTACTTAAACATACTTTAGTGTAATAAATTTCTTAAAAGTTACTTTAAAGGCTAGTAAAAAGGTCTCTTTATTGATATAGTAGATGTAATTACATACTAAAGCTAAAACTTTATTACTATATAGGTGCTTTACTAGTAAGAAGTAAGTAATATTAAGTAACGTGTTTTACTAGCAAGCGGCCTACCCTACTAAGCAGCCTACTCTCGCTAGGGAACTGCCTGCGCAACGCTGTAGCACAACGTTACACTAATAAATAATATCTTACAGACTTAGATAGTATTATTTAGAAGCTATACTATTATCTATATCCTCTATTTCTACCTTGCACATGTAGGAATTATGCTTAATCTTGCTGTAACACTTACAGTATTACCTAATACATACTCTCTTTACAGGCGTCTTACTCTTACTATAACTTCTACTCTTTTTTTAGCTATTAAGTTAGCTACTTTACTAACTGTAAAGGTCTTCTCTATATATATATAATATTACTTATAGGTTTTATACTTTATAGACACTTCTATAGTGTCTTAAAAATAGCCTATTACCTCCTATACTAATACTATATTATAAGCTATCTACTAAGTGCCTTTTACTAACTATTTAACTTACTTATTTAAAGAACTTACTAGAGACCTTTAATAAATTTAAATTTACTTTTAAATTAAAGTAGACTTCTTCTCTACTTTATAAGTGTTATATAGTGTCTTTATGTCTTAGGCCTTATTACTATATTTTAGTAGCGTTAGTGTACATAAGTGTATATTAAGCTTTAATAATATAACCTCTAGGTTATATAGGACTAGTCTAGTACCTCTAAAGCCTATATAAATGTTTTCTAGTGTAAATATCTTCTTAAACATTGCCTTAAAGGCTAGTAGGAAGGTTTTCTTATTAATATAGTAGATATAATTGCACAGTAAGGCTAAAACCTAATTACTATATAGGCGCTTTAGTAGTAAGAAGCAGGTAATATTAAGTAGTTATAATAAGTGTAATGAGTATAAAAGTATATAAAGAGTAATTATCTTCTTCTCTTTGTAGAGATCTTAGAAATCTACTAAGTAGTAGCTCTTATAGCTATTAATAATAAGCAGCTTATAGACTGTAACAGGCTTTATATATATATTAAAGTAGTAAAGCTAGAAAAGTATAAAATTATTATTAGTCTAGCTAGTGGAACTAATATTAATAACCTAGTTATATAGAAAGTCTTTAGTAAACTAGTTAAAGATTAGGACCTTGCCTATAAAAATAAGAAATAGTAGAATAACATTTCTTATTAACTTAACACCTTATACTAAAGTAACCTACTTATACTTGCTAAGTTAGAGTTTCTTTTACTTTTTAGGCTTTTTCTTTTACTTCTTAGGCTTCTTAGAGCCTATTTCTACTAGCTATAATAAGATTTTACCTATTAGGAAGCTAGACTTATTAAAGTTATATATATCTTTATTTAGAATACTAGACTTTACTTTTATTAACTAAACAAGTATAAACTAGAGCTAGATAGCTGCTAGGTCCTTATAGGCAGCTTACTAGCAATTATGTAAATAAGTTTATTATATTTATAGCTTAGGTATACACTAGATAAACCTGTTAACCTAGTTCTTACTAACAGTATTACTGCTATACTCTCTTAGTAGTTTATCTGCTATATCTTATATATCTACCTTTCAAGAGGTTAGTCTATAATTAGACTTCTTAAGTATATTTAGTATAACTGCCTTCTCTTCTAGCTTTATAAGGTACTTTATTTTTAGCTTATAGTTATATTAGGAGTGTATTCTATTATATTAATATCAGAGTATTGTTTTAGAGGCTTTATAAACTTTTTTCGGATATCAAATACTTTTAATTTATTATATTAAGATATTAAGTACTATAAGCTGTATATTAGCTTTAGTATAGGGTCTAGTAGCTTATTATAGTAATAATATAACATGTTGTTGTTGCGCAGGTAATTCCTTAGTAAGAGTAGGCTACTTAGTAAGGTAGGCCGCTCGCTAGTAAAACACGTTATTAGTTCTATAGTGTTAATTAAGGTATAGTATATACTACTATAGTATAGTTTTTGCTATAAATTTACTATAAACTAATATTAGTAATAGCAAGAAATATATTACCCTTAGTATAAGTATTTCTTATATTGCGTTATTAAGACATTCTACTACATTATTGCGCAGGCATGTTAGTAGTATTAGGTAGCTAACTTACTTAGGTAGCTAAATTGCTTATAAAACATGTTAATCTTTATTTATAATTTGTCTAGTACTTATATTAGTATATATTATTCCTGCTAAGCTTATATAATTAGTTTAAGCTATTAAAATAGTTCTAAAGATCTGTCTTTGTTAACTTTCAAAATAGTAGCTTTATTAGTTGTAATGGGTTAGACCTGAGGTTGGCATCTCGGCAGCCTGTGCCTTAAGACACGGTTAACAGATTAGCTAAAGCCGGCGTTAGAGTTAAGAAAGTCTGCCTCAGACTTATTGTTAAAACTCTACTCTAGGACAGACATAAGATTAAGGACAGCTCTGTCCTAGAGCTAAGGGCTATTAATTTATCTAGATTCTACTTATATATAAGTCTGCAGCAGCTATACTCTTATAATTAGATTAATTAACAACTATATTAGATAAAGTTATAAGACACTAATATTATTAGAGGACCTTAATAACGCTGTAGGGCGTTTAATAGAGTATAGGGTAGAATTATACTTAAGTAATAACACTAAGGCAGACGTACAGAGCAGTATGCAACATTAGGCAGCATCCTCTGTGCCTAACAATGTTACAGAATAAGTGCTTAAAGGAGCACTAGTAATACTAGAGACTTATTTGTAATAGAAGGACCTCCTAGATAAGACTATAACCCTAATTACTAATAGGGACTAGACAGGCTAGGGCAATAATAAGGGCTAGGCTGCAACGTTACAAGCCTATATTTAGGCCTTAGTACAACAACAAGTGTAAGCTATCTTAGGCAAGCAGATAACTATAGCAGCTACCCCTCCTATAGGGCCTATTACACTAGTTATAACAGAGAACCCTACTTAAAATATAAAGCTACCTAATATAGGTAAGTTTAATAGTAACTAGAAGTTATACTAAACATTTAAGGTATAAATAGTAGACTACCTAAGGTATTTAAGAAGTAACTCTAGCTATAGAGTAGTATATATCTTTAACTAACTAGAAAGGTTAGTAGCCTAGGTAGGGTTATTATAGAAGGATTAAAACCTATTTAGCTCTATAACAGACTTCTAGAAGTTCCTAAATAAATAGTATTAAGACTCTTAATTTAAAAAATAATCCTAAATAAAGTTATAAACTATCTTAATAAGGAGAACTAGGTTACTTAAAGTATTTAATATAGAATTTATCTAGTTAGTATATAACACTATAGAAAAAAATAACGTAAGAAACTTAAAAATAAGGTACCTAACAGTAATCTAGAGTAACCTGTAAGATAAAATAGTGTTAGTTAATGTACTAGACAAATAGTTACTCTAGGAACTTATAACCTAAGTACTAAAGGTAGACATTAATATAAGGAGAGCCTACATCTGCTAAGGCAGCATATAGTTTCCCTGCACTTATAGGAGTAGTAATAATAACAAAATAGACTAAGAACCTACTTAAGCCTACACCTTTAGGAATAAAGGTAAAGACAAAAAAAGGGCAAAATAGGAATCTAAAGAGGAATAAGAGCAAAGGCAGGCTAACAACCTCTGCATCTAATACAGAGCAGACAGACACTATATAGGGAGGTGCAAACTAGCACCTGTAAAAAGGCCTATATAGATATTAGTAAAGGCATTTACTATAAGTAAAATACTTACTAAAGAAGAAAATAAGTCTAGCAACTTAGAAAACTAGCTACTCCTGCCTAGAGATGCAGACAGGAGTAGACAAAGCAGACCCTTAAAGGACATAATTTTAAACAGTTCTAGTTAAAATAGCTAGATAGGAACCTAATATTATTGCACACTTTAATAGATAATACTACTATAGCTTATATACTAATAGACACTAGTTACTTAATATACAGTATTATCTCTAAGATATTTACACAGTAGAAGGGTTTATAGCACACTAAGGTTAATTAAAGATAGATTATTAGAGTTAGTAGAAAAATAACTTAGATAGAGGAGGCTGTAAAAATAGATATTAACATTAACAGCTATACAGAGATGTTATAGGTATATGTCCTAAAAGGAGAGGATAAGTACAACCTAATCCTTAGCTGTCTATAGATAGATTAATATAGTGTAATAATAGCACTAGGGAAGAAGTTACTCTTTATTTACTCTACAAAAATGCAAGTACAGAGTAAGGAAGGTTACTGTCCTAACAGGACTCTTACACCTATTAACGCAAGACTGTACAATGTGTTATAAGGGAGAGCAAGAAAAGACCCTAGAGTCTACTTATTTATAGCCTTAATAGCAGACATCTAGAAGGTGTTATAAAAGAAGGAAACAGTAGACCTATAGACGCTGTTGCCTAAGTTCCTGCAAGAGGAGTATAAGACCTTCTCTAAAGATAAAGCTAATAAGTTAGCACTACATAGAAGTGCTAACATTAACTATTATATTAAACTTATAGAGGAAGACAGGAAGCCTAACACTATACTATAGGGGCTGTTGTATAACATGTCTAGGGAGGAGCTGTTAGTTCTCTGTTAGGAGCTTATAAACTACCTAGATAAAGGGTTTATTAGGGTTAGCAAGTTAAGTGCAGCAGCACTAGTACTGTTTGCTAAGAAACCTAGCAGCAGGTTATAGTTCTGTGTAGACTACTAAGCCCTTAACACTATTATAAAGAAGGACAGGTACTGTTGAGGTTGTACTTTAAGCAAAGCTCGTAAGTACTATTCAATTGGTTCTTAAGGATGAATACGGTAACAGGAGGCCGAAGGGGGGAGGGGTTGCAATAAGGAGTACAGATGCTATCTGTCTGTCTTGAGAGCAAAGGGTAACAATGAGTAGTACAGAGTAGACTGTCTAGCTCAAAGGTTAGGTTAAGATCTAATAACTTAGATTGTTACTTAGGTTAAACACAAACTATAAGGGTTGTGTTCCTACATGCTATATACTTAGGAAATATGCAAAGTGATCAGTGGTGTAGAGCTACTGATCGCACTGATCATTGATCACACTGATCACTGATCGCACTGATCACTGATCGCACTGATCAATGCCAAGCCTGTTGATCAGAGTCACGTGACTCAACCAATGGCTAGGCTAGTGGCATCCTGGGTTGTTTACTTGTAATTCCTTCCTGCTGTTGGTCCTGCTGTGCCGCATTGTGGTAATTCTTTCTTGTAGAGATCCTGCGAAACTGAGGATCGTAACAGGTACCCCCTCCCTCTTATCTATAAAACGTTGTTACAGATATCCTAGGCTAAATAGTTTACTAAGGTTAATGTAGTATAAGCTTTCTATAAGATCTATATAGTAGAAGGCAACAAATAAAAGATAGCCTTTTAAATAAGGTTTAGGTTGTATAAATAGCTAGTAACGCTGTTTAGACTAGCTAACGCACTAAGCACATTCTAGCAGTACATTAACTAGGTTTTAAGGGAAGACCTAGACAAATGCTGCTCTGCTTATATAGACAATGTGCTGATATATTCTAATAGGTTAAAGGAAGACTACAAGGCCAGGGTCCTGTCTATTGTGAGAAAGCTTGGCAAGGCTAGCCTCTACTTAGACGTAGGGAAGAGCGAGTTTTGTGTAACCACAACTAAGTATCTAAGTTTTATATTAGAAGCAGGGAAAGGGGTACAAATAGACCTAGCTAAGGTTGCTATAATCTAGGACTAGGAACCCCTAAAGATAGTAAAGGGTGTTTGCAGCTTCCTAGGGTTTGCTAACTTCTATAGACAGTTTATCTATAACTTTTTAGCAATAGTAGGGCCTTTAACAAGCCTAACAGAGAAAAAGGTAGACTTTAAGTAAGGGCTAGCCTAGAATAAAGCATTCTAGGACCTAAAGGCTGCCTTTGTAAAAGAACCCGCACTTACTAACTTTAATCTAGAACTAGATATAGTCCTAGAGTGTGACGCATTGTTGAAGTCGTAAACTCAGCAAGCTGGGTAAACAGTTCTAGTTGGTTCTCAGGGAATGTCTTCTGTTACAAGTGCTCATAGGGGTACAGGGGTTGTGCTGGGTGAAACACCTCTTGCACAGATAGCAATAAGTAGTACGCTTAGTCTAGCTTAAGAGCTAGGTAAGAATTAAATATAAGTGTATTGTCTAGTTAGTAACTTAGGTTAAACACAAACTGTAAGAGCTTACGTTCCTACTAACTATATACTAAGGAGATACATAGGAAATCCTCCTGGCTCACTAAGTTGATTGTGAGCTGGGCTCAACAAGCTCGACGTGAGCTGCGTGAGCCGTCACGTGTGGTCCACCTGGCTTGACTGCTAAGGAGTGAGCCAATCACGTGACTTGTAATTAACTGTGCTGTAACCGCGCTGTACGGGAGAGCCTGTGTAATTACTGCGCCAAGTGCGTCAGCATTCGAAGGGTGTCAGCATCTGGTTGGCTGGTATAAAGCGATCGTAACACGCATCTAGATAGGCTACAGGAGGAGTCTTGTTGCAATACAGGAAAGATGGCGTGCTACGCGCTACTGCGTACTTTTCTGCGAAGAATAACACAGTAGAGGTAAACTACATAATCTATAACAAGGAGATACTTGCTATAATTAAGTGCATTACTAAATAGTCTATAGAGTTAAGGCAGGTTAAAAGGTTTATAGTTATTATAGACTACAAGAACCTAGAGTACTTCTGCAAGACTAGGTTGTTGTCTAAACAACACATATAATAGGCAAGCCTCCTTAGCTAGTACAATCTAACGTTTGTTTACTAACTAGGGAAAGTTAATAGTAGAGCTAACACACTCTCCTACTAGGAAGAGCATACAGCTATAGGTAATAATAATAAGAGGCACTACACTTAGCATTTCTACTTACTAAAACTATTTGCTTATGTAGAATAACCTAAGCTAAAAGAGGGGGAGGCAGGAGCTAACATCCCTTTTGCCTTAGACTGTTAGCTTATTACTAAAGCCCTAGCAACAAAGTCCTACTAGGTTAGCACTAGGAGCTAAGTTGCCTAAGAACTACTAAACAAAGGACGTACTGCCCCTTATAACAAAATTAAGGAGCTAGAACAGGACTAAGAAAGAGCCCTAGCAACTAATAAGACCTACTAGTTAGCTAGGCAAGCCTTAAAGAATAAGGCCTAGAAATTCCCCCCCCTACCTTAGAGTTAAAGTGTTGTTGTTAGAATGTGCACTAGATAAGCAAGGGCAACTCCTATACTAGGGAAGGAAGTAGGTCCTAGAAGGAGAAGAGCTAAGAGGACAGATTATTAATAAGTTGCACTGTTCTACTATAGCAGGACACCCTAGACATAAGAACACCTACGCTATTATTGCTAGAACATACTTCTAGCCTAATATAGCTTTATTAATCTAAAAATACGTAGAGAACTATAACATATACAGAAGAACTAAACTATAGAGAGAACTAAAGCAGGGCCTCCTAAAACTATTACCACTACTAGAGTAGATATAGAAGGAACTGTCTATAGACTTTATCACTAACCTACCTAAGAGCAGGGGCAACTAGAACCTAATAGTAGTTACAGACTAATTATTAAAGGACGTAGTACTTATCCCCTTACTAGATATTATAGTAGAAACAGTAGCCTGTGCTTTTATTAACAAGGTTATTGCCTATTACTAGCTGCTAGACGCTATAGTAACTAATTGTAGAACCTAGTTTATAGGCAAATTTTAGGCAACTATATGTAAGCTACTAAGAATCTCCTAGTAGATATTAACAGCCTACTACTTACAAACTAATAGGGCTACTAAATAAATAAATTCTGTTGTAGAAGCATAGCTAAGGGTGTTTGTAGGGTAGGACTAACAAAACTAGGCAGAGCTAGTACTAGTGGCCCAGATCTCTATCTAGGGGCGAGTTGCTGCCTCTATTAGCATAAGCCTGTTCTTCCTCTAGCACAGGTATAATATAGACCTCCTGCAGGTTAACGCTAAAGAAGTAGCTAACTCTATTAATTAGAGCGCACAAGACCCTACAAAAGCTACAACAGCCTTAGTTAAGAAGTTTAAGGAAACTTTCTAGTTTATCTAATTAAAAATAGCAGAATCTTAGCAGAAATAAGAACAGTACGCTAATTACTATTATAAGGCGTCCCTACAGTTCTAAGTAGGAGATAAGGTTTAGTTAAAGTTAGAGAACTACTTCTCTAATAACTAAAGATGCTAAAAGTTAGACTAGAAGAACAGGAAGTTTACAGTAACTAAGGTAGTCTTCCCTTACAATATTAAGTTAGACGTGCTAGGAAAGATACACCTAGTGTTCTATATAGATAGACTCTGCCTTTACCTACAAAACCCCCTGCTAGGATAACCTAGCAATAATAATTAATAACCCCCTTTATTAGTTATAAATAATAATAAGATATCTACTAAGAAATAGGAAGTTAAACAAATATGCGCAGAACAAGCAGTAGGCCCTAAGGGGCAAGACAAGGAATACTTAGTAGCGTAGGCTAGTTATGCAGCTAGGACTTAGGAGCTAAGCTATAATTGTAAATAACTAGAGGCCCTAGACTAATAGTTAGTATTAATAACGCCACATTAAGACCTAGCTAGGAACTTACTAGCTAACTTTAACCCTAACCTTAGTGTGCTACGCGCGCTGTAAGCGTGCATGCACACACTATGCCTAATCTAGGAGAAGAAGGGAGAGATAAGACTCTAGATTAGGAATAATAGAGGGGGTATAAAGAGATAGTTATAAGAAAAAGTAAGTAGATAATAAAGAGAGAAGATTAAATTAAAGTAGGTAAGCCTAACAGCCTCTACTAAATACTATACACTAGGAAAAAGAAAATAAGTAAGAAGCTCTAAAGAGTAGGGTATACCTAGGACCTTAATGCTAAGACAATAAAACAGACAAACAGATTAGTTACCCTAAGAACTACTAGGCCTAAGTAAAGAAGTATAATAACCTAATTCTTAATTACAAATCTTAGCTATAAGTTTATTAATAAACTTATAATTATACTTAGTATTAAAACTATTAAGTTAGAACTTAGCATAGAGGCTGTTATTAAGCTAGTTAAAGTAAGCAGTAAACACTAACATGCTACTAAACTGCAGACTAGTTAGTTATTATAAGCAGTTTATAAGTAAAAAAGAGAGAAAAGACTTATAATAAACTTAAGCTATATCTAGTTCTTAAGGGTCTTGCGTAGTTAATTATAAATAACACTAACTAACTTACACATAAGGATAGTAGACTCTAGGGGGTTAGTAGCCTTGTCCTCTAACTCTTTCTTATAGTTAGACTACTTAATATTATAACTAGAAGCAGACCCTACGTTACTAGGCTAGGATAGAAGGTCCCTCTAAACAGTAGTGTTAGTGTAGCGCTTAAGGTTAGCACAGATCTTACCTAACTAAGTCTTGTAAAGAATTTGGCGCTAGGCACTGTCTATAGGAAGGGCTGCTATAGTAGTAATCTTGCAGGCTGTAGGCTAAGTACTATAGGGGGGCTATATAGAAGTTAGTAATAGCAAGTTAGAGTAAAAAGGAATAATAGTATACACCTTGCAGTAATAAATATGCTTGTTCTAACAAGGCTTGTACAAGGTTCCCTTAGCAAAACTACACTTAAGCTTGTTAAGCAGGCACAAGGTGCAGATACTAGGGTTATTCTAGTTAACAGCACTTTTAGGAAGGGCACTACTGCTAACTATAGATATAACTTAGGCATAATTAGCGCTAAAGACTTCCTTAAGCTTCTTATTAGTTATCTTAGCAACAGCATTAGCCTAACAGGAGTGCTTGTAAGGCACAACAAGTAAAGAAGAGGGCTGCTTAGAGTTAGCATGTGTAGTTAGCAAGCCCTTGTGAAATTAAGCAGGAGGATAGGAGACTTACCTAGTTTGTTATGCTGTTATCCTCCTCCTCCTTAGAGATAGGCGCAGGGCGCTTACCCTTGTTACAGGGGGTACTTTAGTAAGTACTAGCAACTATAGCAATAAAGACGCAACTAGGTTAGGCAAATAAGTAGAGTAGAACATTAAGTAAAAAAGAGTATAGTAAGGATAGTTATTTAGACAGAGAGAGTGTAAATAAACAAGACGTAAGTAGGGGGGTACTGTAATAGGTTAGACCTAAGGTTAGCATCTTAGCAGCCTGTGCCTTAAGACACAGTTAACAGATTAGCTAAAGCTAGCGTTAGAGTTAAGAAAGTCTGCCTTAGACTTATTGTTAAAACTCTACTCTAGGACAGACATAAGATTAAGGACAGCTCTGTCCTGGAGCTGAGGGCTATTAATCCATCTGGTTTCTACCTACATACAAGTCTGCAGCGGCTGTACTCTTACATTAATTATTTTCTTGCCTATAAGGTTATATCTTCTGCTAAGAGCGTCTACTCTACTATTGTCTTTACCTAGAGTATATAATATTTTAAACTTATACTATTCTAGTATTTCTAACTATCTTACTTGTTGTTTGTTTAGTACCTTAGTAGTAGTAAAGTGTACTAAGTTCTTATAATCTGTGTAGATTATAAGTTCTAAAGAACTTTTAGCATATACTTACTAATATTCCAAGGCTAATATAATTACTAATAGCTCCTTATTATGCATATTATATTATTCTTCTAGTCTTAAGAATTTGCGTAAGTAGTAAGCAATTAAGTACTATTATCTATCTTTTTCTTGCGTAATATATACTTCTATTGCTAAATCTAAGGTATCTGTTTTTATTTGTATTAGCTTATTACTCTAAGATTTAATTAGAGTTAGAAGGTTAATATATTCCTATTATAATAACTCAAATGTATTATCTTGTTCCTTTTCTTATTTAAAAAGTATATCCTTCTATATAAGCTTTGTAAGTAGTAAAGCCTTATAAGAGTAATCTTAATTAAGTATTTGTTAAAGTTTATAAACTTAAGAAATTCTTAAATCTCTTTAACTATTATTAGAATAGGCTAATTCTTTACTATGTTTATCTAAGTATTACTTATCTTTACTCTATGTTATTCTATAATAAACCTTAGGAATTCTACTTTTCCCTTGTGCTATTTATATTTTTTTTGTTTTAGCTAAAGATCTAATTACGTTAAGTATTGTAGCACTTTTATAATATATTATAAATGCTCTTTTAGTATTGTTATTAAGATATACTCTAAGGACATTATTATTTAACTCCTAGTATATAGCTAGTGCGTTTGTTAGACTAAACAGGATAATTAGGTACTTATAAAGTCTGTATCTTGTTCTAAATACTGTCTTTTATTCTTTACCTTTCTTTATAGAAATAAAGTTATAACATGTTTTATAAGTAACTTAGCTGCCTAAGCAAGTTAGCTGCCTAAGCAAGTTACCTATCTAACACTACTAACACGCCTATATAATAATATAGTAAAATATCTTAATAATATAATATAAAAAATACTTATACTAAAAGTAATATATTTCTTACTATTACTAATATTAGTTTACAGCAAATTTATAGCAAAAGATATACCATAGTAGTATATACTATACTTTAATTAATACTATAAGACTAATATACTAAAGAACACTTTTAATATAACTATAAGCTAAATTTAAAGCACTTTATAAAGCTAAAAAAAGAAGTAATTATAAAGTATATACTTAAGTAATCTTTAAGAGAGCTTTTACTATTAAAGCTGATAATATAAGAAATAGTAGATAAACTGCTAAAAGAGTATAAATATAAGCTTATTATTTAGAACTAAGTTAACAACTTTATAAAATATACTTTTAAGCTGTAAATATAATAAATATACTTTTATAACTACTAGTAAGCTACCTATAAGGACCTAGTAGTTCTTTAGCTTTAGTTTATACTTATTTAGTTAATAAAAGTAAAGTATAGTATTTTAGATAAGGATATATATAACTTTTATAAGTCCAGCTTCCTAATAGGTAAAATCTTATTATAGCAAGTAGAAATAGGCTCTAAGAAGCCTAGGAAGTAAAAGAAAAAGCCTAAGAAGTAAAAGAAAAAGCCTAAGAAGTAAAAGAAACTCTAACTTAGTAATTGTAAGTAAGTTACTCTAGTATAAGGTGTTAGGATAATAGAGAAAATAATTCTACTATTTCTTATCCTTCTGAGTAAAGTTATTATTTTAAAATAGTTTACTAAGGACTTTTTATTTAACTAGGTTATCAATATTAGTACTACTAGCTAAACTAATAATAATTTAGTGCTTACTTAGCTTAAACACTTTAATATATATATAAAGGCTATTAGAATTTATAAGCTACTTATAGTTAATAGCTATAAGAGCTACTACTTGGTAGACTTATAGGATAGCTACAAGAAGAAAAAGATATTTATTTTTTATATACCTTTCTACTTATTATACTTATTATAGCTACTTAATATTACCTACTTCTTACTACTAAAGTGCCTATATAGTAATAAGGTTTTAGCTTTAGGATATAATTACATCTACTATATTAATAAGGAGACCTTCCTGCTAGCTTTTAAAGTAACTTTTAAGAAGACATTTATACTAAAAAATATGTATATAAAGTTTAGAAGTACTAGTTTAGTTCTATATAACCTTAAGGTTATACTATTAAAGCTTAATATACGCTTAAATATGCTTATACTACTAAAACCTAGCAATATTCCCTAAAAGCTAAAAATACTACGCAACACTTATAAAGTAGAAGAGTAGTTAACTCTAATTTAAAAGTAGATTTAAATTTACTAAGGGCCTCTAGTAAGTTTATTAGATAAATAGATTAAATAGTTAGTAAAAAGCGCTTAGTAGATAGCTTATAATATAGTGTTAGTATAAAATAAGATAGGCTGCCTTTAAGACACTGTAGAAGTATCTATAAAGTGTAAGACCTATAAGTAATATTATATATATATATAAAGGGGACTTTTATAGTTAGTAAAGTAGCTAACTTAATTACTAAAAAAGAGGGTAGAGTTTATAGTAAGAGTAAGACGCCTATAAAGAGAGTGTATATTAAGTAATACTGCAGGCATTATAGTAAAATTAGGCATAATTTCTATATATATAAGGTAGAAATAAAGGACATAGATAATAGTAAAGCTTCTAACAAGTATTATTACAACTTCTAGGCTATATATAGATTATATAGTGTTATGCAGCGTTATTGCGCAGGCGTGTTAGTAGTGTTATATAGCTAACTTGCTTAGGTAGCTAACTTGCTTATTAAATACGTTACACTCTTCGTAAATTTAATATAGTAAAGTACTAAACTCTCTATAACTAATTCTGTAAATCTGTAACATTAAGTAAAGAGTATTAATTTTTTACTTTAATATTATTAAGCCTCTTAAAGTTAATATAAAGTTATAGCTTATTATCTTTCTTAAGTATAAATATAATAAAGTACTTTATAGGTAATTCTAATTATCTAATAAATCTCTTCTTTAGGTTCTTCTTAATATATTTATATAATATACTATCTTTATTTTCTAATAGTTAGTATAAAGGCCTAAGAGTTAGTTACTTTCCTTTCTAAAGCTTAATCTTATAACTCTAGGGCTTATACTTAAGTAAGGCTTTTGCTATAAGCTCTTCTTTGAATATCTGTGTCATACTATCTATATATATTAAGAATAGTTAGAAGTGCACTCTTCTCTTTAACTATTACTTTATAAGCTAAAGGCTAGTTAGTCTTTATATAGTGAACTACTTATATATAGTATATCTTATTTAACAAGATATTACTAATCTCTTTCTTATCTCTTAGCTGCTCTAAGACTTATAGAGGTTCTAACTATAGTATGCTGCAGGCACAGTTCTTTTGCAGTGTTAACTTGCTATAACGTACCTCACGGGCGAGCTGCCCACCCGGGCGAGTCGCCCACTTTTGCCAAGACTCTTAACTATTATACCCTACTTTAGCCTGCATTAGCCCACTCTAGGCTAGTATAGGGTAAAGCAACATATAATATTACTTAGAGAGCTCTTCTACTTTATTCTTGCACGTTTGTATGTTATACCCTGTCTCTCTGCATGTTCTACATTATTATTAGGATAGTTTACCTCCTTTAGCGCGCATCCTCTTCTTTAGCTTCTTACTATTACTACACGCACTAAACTCCTTTAGAGCAGTTAACTACTAGCCTTCTTTAACTACAAGAGTTTCTTCTACCTAAATTTACTTACTTTTATGTAATTTACACTCTATAGTAGCTACTAAGGCTACTTAAAGCTTAGCATATTCTTATTTAAGCAAAGTTATCTTATATACTATACTTATTACCCCTTTTAAGAGGTATTTAACTGCGCTTATAGTAGAAGTTAGTAAGCTACTAAATTACCTCTTATACTTATCTTAAATTAGAGTTAATTATAAGCTAAATTTAAGGAGGTTCTTTAGGGTTTATAACTACTAGTAGTTATTATTAGTAAAGAGTTATAGTAATAGTGTGCGCAACTTTATATTAAGGGCTAATATAACCTGTTCTAGGTTAAAAGGGACTAGTCTAGCCCCTTAGAACCCTCCTTAGATGTTGCTAGGGGTAATAGCTTTATTATAGGCTGCTTTAAAGCATAGCAGAAACTCCTGCTTTATAATATAGTTAATCTAAGTGCACACTAGCTTATTAATCTAGTTCCTATACGCCTGCTTTAAAAGGGCAAAACAACCTACATTAAGTAGCTATAAGAGGTGTAATAAGTGCAGAGGCATACATATAGCTATAATCTTATTATCTTTATAGTATTATTAGAATTCTACAGAGTTATAGCTCTTATAACTATTAATAATAAGTAAATAGTAGGTACTAACAGTGTGTGTCTTTATATGCTTGTTAAAGTGCTTTATCTACTTAAAACTAAGTTTATTAGTAGTCTAGCTGTTCTTAGAGATAGTAATAACCTAATCCTAGGGTAGGGCATTGTCCTTGTACTAGCTGCTAAGGTAGTAGCGCGCTTTAAAGATAATAAAAGGCAGAATAGCCTATCCTGTGGCATTAATGCCCTAGGTAACTGTTACCTACTCCTAGTTACCTAGCTAAACCTGCTTTAGTTGTCCTTACATAGAAAAAGCTATAACAACTGCTCTTTAGGTTATCTAGCCTATTATAAAGCCTGTCTTGTTAAAGTTATACGTGTTGTTGTCTTAGATACTATACTTAGCTTTAATATTAGCTACTAGGCTAAACTAGCCTTATATAACCCTAGAATCTTTATAAAGGGCTTACTTGTAATTATACTTATAATTAAACTTTACTTTAAGCTCTAGTTAGCGTAAAACAAATATACTAGCCTAGTTTAAGCTAATAGGGGCTAAACTGTGCTCTTCTTGCAGAGAATTAGCTATATTAGCTATATCTAAGAGCTAAGGGGAATATTCTTGTTTAACTAGCTTAAGTACGTACTTAATAATTACCTCCTCTTCTACATTAGTTAGATTCTGTAAGTTAGCTATAGTATTATTGCGTAAAGGTTGTCTAGCGTGTCTATTGCGTAGGGTTATTTATAGCGTGTTATAGATAGCTGCAGCGCGTTGTACTAAGAGTTTAGGGTCTTGTTTAAGAGCTTAAAGCGCAAGCTGTATCTAAGTCTTGTTTAACGTGTTTATTTAGCTCTGTTGTTAAGGCATTAGTATAGGAAGGGTAAGTTAGTGTGGTCTTGGCAAAAGTGGGCGACTCGCCCGGGTGGGCGGCTCGCCTGTGAGGTACGTTAGTTATACTTCTAATTAAACTTTACTTTAAGCTCTAGTTAACACTTTACAAACATACTAGGCTAGTTTATACTAATAGAGCCTAGATTACGCTTAGCGCGTAAAGAATCAGCTATAGTAGCTATATCTACTAACTAAGGGCTAAATCCTTACGCATCTAGCTTAAGTATGTAATTAACAATTACCTACTCTTTATTATTATCTAATACTTATAAGTTAGGCATAGTATTGTAAGAACCACAATGTTTCTCACAAGCCTACCAAGCCCGATATCTATCCGACATCCACCCGATCCCGGCATTACTAAGTCCTAATACTTCCCTAGTTCCTAGGACACTGGCTAGTATATAAGCAGAGCATAGTATATTACTGTAGTAGATAGTTTTTAAGTATCCTTTTATATAAGACCTATAGGAATAGAGGTTTTCTCCTAGCAACGTTTACCTAGTGCTCCTATACACCTTGCAGTAGTAATAGACCTAAATTAGAGCCCTCTAGCATCCTGTGTTGTTATATTATACTTAAAAACTTGTCCTAGCTAGTAACAGCCTCTAAAGAATATTGCATTAGTGTTCAGTTGTAAGCAGCTTGCAGTCACTAACAACTGTCTAACTGTACTACTCCTAGTACTGCTTACCCCTTTAGTTAGGATTCTAGAGACCTCTTAACAACTAAAGCCTTTAGGTTTAGATCTTCCTACAACTTACTGCTCTAGGATTACTTTAGAAAAGCTGCGTTAGATTGCGCTAAGGTAGACACACAGAGACTACTAACAACCTACCTAAAATAGATACAAACCTAATGTTAGGCACTACTACTGGACCTACTATAAGGTCCTAAAATTAACTTAGGTTAAGACAACTTTAAGATTTAGCACTAGCAACTTAATTACTGCCTTTTTAGGAGAGCAACTCTAATTTAGTAGCTTATTAACCTAATCTAGCTAAGGAGATAGCAGCGCTAAGAAGAGAACTTGCTTAGTTGCAAGCTAGTCTCCTGCTAGCAGATTACCTACTACATACTACTAAAACACTACTAGTACAAGTTGCACAACACTCTAGCATAAGATACCCCTCTAAGGCTAGCTCTGTCTTTACTATTTGTGAAAAGCTATCTAAAAGGACTTTTAACGTTAAAGTACTGTTAGATAGGAGTAATCTTACCTTTTAGTAATAGTAAGTATTAATACAGGACTAACTTAAGATTAATTTAGATTACTATTAGAGTGTACGTGCACGTATAGCTCTTATCTAGGGTTATACTACAGGATTAGCTAAAGAGTACTTAGAACCTTAGTATTAGTCTAAAAATAATACAAACTACTTCTAATTAGCAGAAGAGATAATTTCCCTATTAAAGTCCTATTTTATTATAAGAAATAAGTAGGCTAAGAGTAGGGCATTCTTTAATAAACTCTAGATAGATAAGTTAGAAATGTTCTTTGCGTTTAAAAGTAAGTTCTTTAGTGTAGTAATTAAAAGATAAATACCTAAGTTAGAATAGTTTTACTACCTGTAGACTAAGCTAACTCTAGCTCTCTAAGTACCTAATTTTAGATTTAAGCAGTAATAGAATAACTCCTTCCCTTATATAGTAGAGCACTTTACTGCCTATAATATAGAGAAGAGGAACAACCCTACTACATTACAAACCCTGTTTTTGTAACTACAGAGGCCTATATATAGACCCTTACTAAATATAAAATAGAACCTTGTCTAAACTTACTAATAAGAATACTTAGTTTAACTCTAACTAAATATATTTGCTTAAAACCCTACTATGTGTTGAGGTTGTACTTTAAGCAAAGCTCGTAAGCACTATTTAATTAGTTCTTAAGGATAAATACAGTAACAGGAGGCCAAAGGGGTGAGGGTTGCAATAAGGAGTACAGATACTATCTATCTGTCTTAAGAGCAAGGGTAACAATAAGTAGTACAGAGTAGACTGTCTAGCTTAAAAGTTAGGTTAAGATCTAATAACTTAGATTATTACTTAAGTTAAACATAAACCTTAGAGGTTATGTTCCTACAGTGCTATATACTAATAATGTTCTATACTAGTTCTAATATTCTAGTGTTATTCTAATTTAGTACTTTATAGGACATTGTAGGATTCCCTAGAACATATATAATATGTTCTATTATAGCGTTCTGCTAAGAGATTAGAACAGGTAGGGTAGCGCATTATTAGTTCCTGTATGCTAACCTTCTTAAAGACTATTAGGTTGTCTCTAAGTGTTATTAATCCTTCCTCTTCTTATCTTTTACTGTGCCCCCTTCTAAGGTTTGTAACACTATTCTCCCCCTTTAACTTTTATATCCCTATAAACTAACTCTATAGTTTCTAGAAGTACTGCCTATTATTATTCTATTAGCAATTACATTAATTATATTAGACAACTAGTAATAGTGTCTTACTAGTACTGCGTAAAGAGAGGTTAAGAGTGCTAAATGTTGTTGTTAAAGAAAGAGTGCAGGAATTATTATTATATTAGCAGGCAGAAGTGCGTTCTAGTTAAAGTTCTAATTCTAAACTTTAAGAAGATTAATTGCAAGCTGCGTTGCTTAGAGCAACAAGAGGCAGAAGCAGACAAGGCTAAGTCTACTGCCCTAGAAGCTATACTAGCTGCGTGTGCAAAGAAAGATTATATTTGTAAACAAAGGAAAATGTTATAACATTACAAGAAACAGTAGGTAGACAAGACCAGAAAGTATGTTAAGGATCTTAAGGCGCTTAAAGCTGTTAAGGGCATTAATTAGGATGTTGCTTAGCTAGAGAGCAGTCTAATGCCTAGGTCTCTAGCCCTTAATTAGAGCGCTTTTATGCTGTCTGTCCTAGAGAGTAATCTAGACTTCCTCCCCTTTAATAATACAGAGATAGAAGCTGTTAGCAGTTTATAAGGTATATTTTTATATTTTCTTATTTCTTATATTTTTTATTATTTAAGTTCTAGTTAAAGTTTATTTAATTAGAAGTTAGATAAGCTTTTTACTTAAGAGTTTAATTTCTAGTAGTGTTTTCCTTTTTAATACTATAGAAGTTATTCCCTACAGTTATTAAGATTTTTCTGTAGTTCCTATATATTTTCTAAGTGTAGGTATCCTAACTATTTAACTAGATACTTAGTGTTTTATCTATTTCTTTAGTGTTATATTATTTTTTTAACTTCCTATTTGTTGTTACTATTATTCTAGTAGTAGAAGTCCTTCTAGGTTAGCGTTCTTAGATTAGCTAGTTCTAGTAGCAAGACGTAGAACACAGGATAGATTTTTGCATCCTTTAGTAGATTAAGCCTGTAATTTACAGGACTAATCTATTAAGAAATAAAAAATAGTCTAACTTTAACTTTGTCTAGTTTTTTTATTAGTTGCCTTATACATAAGTTTTTTGTAAAGAGATACACTTTATCCTTCTTCTTTAGTAGAGGTGCTATTTTTCTTTTTTAGTTAACATAGGAGATTACTTATGCCTAAGCTTTAGCAATGTTTTTAAGTAATTTTTAGTATACTTCTTTTAGTTTATCTACTAAGGATATTACTAATTCTATTTAAATATTACTATTAAGACTTTGTGTAAAGAGATTTAGATGTCTTCTATAGTTTATAGAGAACAGCATTAAGCCTGTTACTTCTAAAGTTTTATTATTATATATAATTTGTGCTATAAGCAAGAGTAAAACCTAATTATCTTATTACTAGTTGCAGTATATGCAGAGATATGTCTCTATTGTTTAGTTTACTTGTTCTGTTTATCTGTCTGTCTGTAGATAGTATGCTGTAGAGAGCTTCTTCTTAGTTCCTATTACTGCTAGGAATATTGTCTAAAAGTTTAATGTAAAGAGCTTATCTCTATTACTAATAATTAATTTAGGAATACTGTAGTGTTAAATAATCTTATCTAGGAATACTTGTGTAAGCTGCTCTGCAGTATAACTGTGTTAAAAAGGCACAAACTTAGCAGCTTTTGTAAATTAGTCTACTACTACAAATATTAAGTTGTAGCTGTATCCTATAACTAGATCTTTAGAGATTAGTAATTATATAACAAAGTCTATTGTAATGTTTATCTATAGTGCAACAGGCAGTTCTATAGCCTGTGCTTCTCTATACTTTGCGTATGTACTGTGTTTATTTTATTAGCATTTAATACACTTCTTAATGTATCTTATAACCTTGTCCTTTATGTTTAGGAACTTATAATATTATCTAATAAGTTCTATTGTCCTAGTAACGCCTAGGTGTCTGTGCAATAGGTTGTTATAATATTTTCTAATAATCTTATTTTCTAACTCTAGTAGAACCCTTGTAGTTATTTATTCTTTTTACTAAATAATTATTATATTATTAAGCTGTTAGGATAGTCCTAAGGACCTATCCTTATTAATTCTAAGAATAGCTAATTTATTAATTGTCTTTAGTCCTGTAAGATTATGTCTCCTACTAAGGGCGTTAGCTCTTCTATTATCTTTTCCTAGTGTGTATAGAATCTTAAATTTATATTATCTAAGTATTTTAGACTAACATACTTGTTACTAATTTAATACCTTAGTTATTATAAAGTATACTAGGTTCTTATAATCTATGTAAATTGTAAGCTCTAAGCAACTCTTAGCATATACTTGCTAATGTTCTAGGGCTAAAATAATTACAAGCAATTCTTTGTTGTGCACGTTGTAGCGTTCTTCTAGTCCTAAGAACTTGCGTAAGTAGTAGGTAATTAGGTGCTATTGTCTATCTTGTTCTTGCGTAATGCACGCTCCTAGCACCAAATCTAAGGCGTCTGTTTCTATTTATAGCAGTTTATTACTGCAAAAAGTTATAAGTGTTAGAGGGTTAATACACACTTATCTTAGTAACTTAAATATATTATTCTGTTCCTTTCCCTATGTAAAGGGTGTGTCTTTCTGTGTAAGTTTTGTTAGTAGTAAAGCCTTCTTAAAGTAGTCCTTAATAAACTATTAGTTAAAGTTAACAAATTTAAAGAACTTCTAGATTTTCTTTACTGTTATTAGCGTTAGCTAATCCTTAACAACCTGTATCTTAGTTTTGTCTATCTTAACTCTGTTTCTTCCTACTCTAAACCCTAAGAACGTTACTTTGTCCTTATGCTATTTGCATTTCTTAGGCTTTAGTTGCAGATTTGCTGCGCATAGGCATTTTAACACTTCTTATATATAAATAATGTGTTCTTTTAGTATCTTACTGTACACTAGGATGTTATTAAGGTACGCTACTACTATAATGTCTAGATATGCTCTTAGCACGTTATTAATAAGCGCCTAATATATAGCTAGTGTGTTAGTAAGCCTAAATAGCATAACTAAATACTTATAATAGCTATAATAGGTTCTAAACACTATCTTCTATTCTTTGCCTTCCTTTATATAGATAAGGTTGTACACTCCTTATAAGTCTAACACAGTAAAGTAGTTTACTCTAGCTAACTAATCCTGTAATTTACTAATATTTAGTAGCAGATACTAGTTCTTAATTATAATATTATTAAGCTTCTAGTAGTTAATATAAGGTTATAGCTTGCTATCTTTCTTTAGTACAAATAGAACAGGAAATCCTGCAGGGGATTCTAATTGTCTAATAAAACCTTTCTCTAGGTTCTCCTTAAGGTATTTGCACAGTTCCTTAAGTTCTTTTTTTAACATCTAGTATATAGGCCTAAAGGGTAGTACTTTCCCTTCTTTAAGCTTAATCTTATAATCCTAGTCTTAGTGTTGTAGCAGCGCTTTTACTATCTTTTTATTATAAAAGAGTTCTTTAAACTCTTTATATTTGTCTAGGATATTAGGAGTTGCACTTTACTCCTTAACTGTTACTTTATAATCTAAGGGTAAGTTAGTATCTACACAGTTAACTGCTCTATCTTAGCGCGTCTAGGGCAAAGAGATATTATTAATCTCCTTCTTATCTGCTAGCTGCTTTGTGCGCTGCGCAGGATCAAGTTATAGTGTGCCTAGTCTATAACACTTAAGCATTATCTTATTATTCCTCTAGTTAATTACTAGGTTATGCTCCCTTAACTATAGTACTCCTAATATAATATTATAGGCAGCTATTCCTAAAACATTAAGAGTTATCCTTTTATAGTGTTTTTGTATCTTTAAAAAGCATAGTACTACTTTATAAGTTACTACTGCTTCTTCTAGCATTAGTTCTCTGTTAGTAACTTATAAAGGGTATAGTTTTCCCTTTCTTTGCATAGTTATACCTGCATAACTTATTACAGCTTAAGACACAAAATTTCCTTATGCTCCTAAGTCTACTATTACTATTATCTGTCTGCTATTTAGCATAATAAGAATCTAGATAAGGAAATTAGCGCTATAGGTATTGCTATATTAATCCCTAGGGCTCTATATATTGTTAATATAACACACTATCTTATATCCTTCCTTATATTATCTAGTTGCAGTCCTAAAAAAGACTAGTTATACGTAGCAAAGCTATAAATTACTTTTAGGCTAAGATGCTTCTTATATCCTAGGTGTAGGTATTTAGCCTAATTATTACTATTACATTCCTTATTGTGTACTAAGTGCATTGTAAGGATTTTATCTGCGTCTATAGCGCCTAGGAAGTGGCCTATATAATACTTATCCTAGATGTGTTCTGCATATTAGGTTTAGGTATATTTAAACTACAGTAAATTGCATTATAAAGTCTTACTTAGGAACTATTATACTTCTAGCTTGTCTTCTTTATGCGTTTTACAGTAGTTATAGTAATAATATATCTAGAGTAATATGTAGTGTTTATTATTACAAATGTCCTAGAGTATTTTGTTAGTCTTACTAGGAGGTATAGGTGCAGGACATTGCTCTATGTTCCTAGCTAGCTTGTAGTATAGTTTGTTAGCTAGTTGCAATCTAAAGTTGTTTTGCTTCTATGCCTTCTATGCAATTTTATGCTACTCTGCATTAGTTTATTGCGCGTAGACTAGGTGCTAGTTAAATAACTATAGTACTAGGGGGTCTCCTTCTAGGTAACGTTGTGCCCTGCTAATATTGCTAGGGTGTTAGTATTGTGTTACTTCTTCCTTGTAGAGTTCTTAGTATAGTGTTAGAGCCCTGCTACATACAGTGCGTCGTCCTTTGTTAGAGGTAATGCAATCCTCTGTTCTAACAGAGTCTGTCTCTAGATCCTCTATTAAACGTCCTATATCCTTAGTAATTACTTCCTAATTACTAGAATTGTCTATATAGTTACTAGTAATTATATTAAGTTATCTTACAACTTTGTTCTTATTGCAACAATCTCTAGCATAGTAGCCTATCTTGCTACAGCTGTAACAAGTTACTAAAGTCTTGTTCTTCCCTTAACTACCCTTTCTTTTATTATTCTACCTTTTAACAGGTTCTTAATTAAGATTAGAGAGGTTTATAGCCTCTAGTCTATTATAACTATTATTAGCGTACATGTGGACACGTTAAGATGTGTTAGGTAAGTAATAGCTACTGCGTTGCCTGCGTTAAACGTTGTTGTTTTGCTAGTAGTTCTTAGGTACTAAAAAGAGGTTGCTAACTTGTAAACGCAAGTTATTCTTAAGTTCTTTAGCTAATTTAAATAGTTAGATATTAATGTTAATTACCTTATTAACTAAGTTATTAAAAGTATTAGTAGAAGCAGTAGTGCGCATAAGTTCTTCTTTAACCCTTAGTTTAAGGCCCTATTAGAATATAGTTATAAGTGTAGTGTTGTTAAAACCTAACAGTGTTGCAAGCTACTAAAATTCTACAGTATAGTCTATAGCTAAAGCTATCTGTTAAATGCGCTAAATGTTACGTCTAGCAATTATAGGTTTATTAGATACTCTAAATATAGGTTAGATCTATTCCTTAAACAAATTAAAGTCCTTAAACTAGGACTTAATGTTATTAGAGTTGCCTTTACTATAGTAGTGTTAAAAGAACAGCTTAATCTATGTAAGGGCTCTGCTACATATATAACTTATAGCAAGCAAGACCTTCTAGTTGTTAGGAACCCTGTCTCCTTAAAACATAAAGTACAGATTAAACTGCATAAGCTAGTCTTCTAGTTTCTTTTAATCTCTATTAAAGTAGTTAGGCTTAGCTACAGCTATAGTCTGTCTGTAACTTCTGTTGTAGTTATTGCTTATATTAGTGTTGTTAGAGCTATTGCTAGGGGTAGCTTAGGTACCTAAAGTTATAGACATCTTAGGGGTGTTTAAAATATTAAGGTTGTACTTTAAGCAAAGCTTATAAGCACTATTTAATTAGTTCTTAAGAATAAATATAGTAATAGGAGGCTAAAGGGGTAAAGGTTGCAATAAGGAGTACAGATACTATCTATCTATTTTAAGAGTAAGAGTAATAATAAGTAGTACAGAGTAGACTATCTAGCTTAAAAGTTAGGTTAAGATCTAATAACTTAGATTGTTACTTAAGTTAAATATAAACCTTAGAGGTTGTGTTCCTACAGTGCTATATACTAACAATGTTCTATACTAGTTCTAATGTTCTAGTGTTATTCTAATTTAGTACTTTATAGGATATTATAGGATTCCCTAGAACATACATAACATATTCTATTATAGCGTTTTGCTAAGAGATTAGAACAGGTAGAGTAGCGCGTTATTAGTTCCTGTATGCTAACCTTCTTGAAGACCATTAGGTCGTCTCTGAGTGTCATCAATCCTTCCTCTTCTTATCTTTCGCTGTGCCCCCTTCCAAGGTTCGTAACACTATGCTGCGTTAACTGTTAATTACCCCTGCTCCTGCTAGGGATTAGACTCTAGATACTTGCTACAACTGCAGAAAACTAGGACACTTTGCAAAGGAATATACTATACTATGTATGTGCAAGATTAAGGTTAAACATAAAGATTTTGTAGATGCTAAAGAAGACTTTATATCTAACCTAATATCTATAGGAAACAGTACTACCTAGGAAGAGCACTCTACCTAGGCCTAAACTAATATAATCTCTCTAACCTTTTGTTGTCCTATTTGTTTAGCAGCCCCTATTTCCTTATGTCTACTGTGCTATGCTATAAGGGTTATAGTGTCTAACTCTACTCTTTAGTTAATGCTAGTACCTAAGGTTTCTTATTTTTAAATTCTTCTATTATATATTCTATTTCTATAGCTCTTTAAACTCTAATCTAAAAGCTACCCTTTAAGGTTTAGGTAAAAGGCTTTTAGAACTAAATTATGTTTCTAGTAGCCTACTATATTTAACTGTATATAATTATTAATAGAAGGAAGGTCTATAACTGTTCCTTTATTATTATTAATCTAGGTTTATAAAATTATATTATTAGTATTAAGTAGTTAAGATAATTTAAACTTAGACTTAATATAGAGTAATCCTAGCTTATTTAGCTAGCTAAGTACCTATACTCCTATAATCTAGCACTACTTATGCTAATAACTCTATATCTAAGCAAACCTTTATTAAATAATTAACTAGATATTAAACGTAGAGATTAACTTTAGGAAGTAGACAACTATTAGCAAAGATAAAGCCTGCACACAACCCTGCGCTAAATAAGAGGAGTGCTACGCATGCTAAAGTTCTGCTCCTAACCTCTTTGTGCTAAGCTAGCTAACGTGCCCTAAACCTAGACCTTATCTAAAGTGCACCTGCTTAAGGTTGCTACTATAGCAGCCCTGTTAGTAAATACCTTCTATTTTTTTATAAAAAAATTAAGAAATAAATTCTTTATTACTAGCCTATATAAGATAGACTATGTCCTAATAGACTGCTAAGACAACCCTAACAACGCGCAGCTGCTAAAGGAACAACTCCTAGCTTGTTATACTAAATACTAAGATATATTTAACTAGACTAAAGCTAAAATGCTTCTACCTTACTGTCTATACAATTATAAGATTGTGCTAGAAGAGCTGTTACTTAACTTCTATTTGCCTCTGTATAAATAAAATCTTAAAGAACTTAAAGCTACTAAGAAGTTTGTGCAGGAATAACTAAAATATAGATAGATTAAGCATAGTTAGAGCCCTTTTACTTCCCTAATCCTTTATATATAGAAACTAAATAGAAGTTTATATATATATGTTAACTACTATAAGTTAAATAACCTTATATATAAGGATTCCTATCTAATACTATAGATAGACAAGTTACTAGCCTGTCCCTTAAAGGCTAAAGTGTTTACTAAGTTTAACATTTGCTCTGTGTTTAACAGAATCTAAATAGACCCTGCCTCTAAGGAGTACACTATGTTTTAGACCTAATATAGAACATACAAATGCAAAGTCTTACCCTTTAGATTGTGTAATAGTCTAGCTACCTATTAACGCTACATAAATAACGTGCTAATTAACTACTTAGACAATTTCTACATTGCCTATCTAGACAACATCCTTATCTACTCTAAAGACAAGCAGACCTACTAACAACACGTTAAGAAGGTTCTTAAACGCCTCTGTTAAGCTAGTCTGCAAGTAGACATTAAGAAAAGCAAGTTCTACATAACCTATACTAAGTACTTAGGCTATGTTCTTACTAACAAAGGCGTAGAGGTTAATCTAGAGAAGGTACAAGCACTATAAGATTAGTAGCTACCTACTACTGTAACTAGTGTAAAATTGTTCCTAGGCTTTACTAGCTTCTATTAACAATTTATTCTTAAGTTTTCTTAAGTAGCAAAACCTCTTATTATATTATAGAGCCCTGCTAACGCCTTTGTATAGACACTAGAGTGCTAGCACAGCTTTAAGAGCCTTAAGAAGAGCTTGCTAGCTATCCTAACACTGTGCTATTTTAACCCTAATTACAAAACTAAATTAGAGACTAATGTATTAGATAGGGTAGTAGCTAGAGTTATGTCCTAGAAGCATCTAGACAGTTGTTAGTACCCTACTGCCTTCTACAGCTGTGTACTAGCAGGTTTAGAGCTTAACTAAGAAATCTATAACAAAGAACTCTTTGCTATCCTCTAAGCTTTTAAAAAATAAAGAGCAGAGCTTATATCTACACTAAATTAGATATAAGTCTACTCTAACTACTAGGCGCTTAAGTATTTTATAATAACTAAAATCCTAAATATAAGATAAGCCTATTAGTCTAAAACTCTTGCCCTATTTAACTTCTAAATTAAAAACACTTTAGGAAAGAATAACACAAAGGCAGATATTCTTAGCTGTTGCAAGCAAGACCTTAGTAACCTTAAGTCTGTATAAGAAGACAACTAATTATAAGTGTTGTTAGGTCCCTAGTAGTTAAATAACTATATTAACTCTAACCTAGCTTAGGATTACCTTGTACAATCCTTAGTATTAGCTATTAGCTGTTACGAACCTGAACAGGAGCCTGGGGAAGGCACGGTTATGTACGGTGGAAAGTATTACAGGACAGGACGACGACCTTGTTAGAGGCCGCACCCCACCTGGACAACAAAGGTGCACGGGGACGACTAGGCCTGAATAGGTAAAGCGTCTCAGTGAGACAAGTCATAACCGAATCTGGGATTCTGGGACAACAGACCAATGAGAGTCACTCCTTGTCTCACTGGTATCACAGTCTCATGAGAACAAGTCCTATGGGACTCTGAGACTTTATGAGACCCTACAGTATATAGCAAGTAGGAACACAACTCTTACAGTTCGTGTTCAACCTAAGTAACAATCTAAGTTATTGGATCTCAACCCAACCTTCGAGCCAGACAGTCTACTCTGTACTGCTCATCGTTACCCTTGCTTTCAAGACAGACAGATAGTATCTGTACTCCTTACTGCAAACCCCAAACCCCTTCGGCCTCCTGTTACCGTATTCATCCCCGAGAACCAATTGAATAGTGCTTACGAGCTTTGCTTAAAGTACGACCTCAACATTAGCACCCTACAGCCTAAAATATAATTAAACTTGTTAGAACTTATTAAAGCTATAATGTAGTATAACTGTTAGACCTTTATTAAAGAATACTAAACTCTAGCCTTAGGCTATTAGAACTATAATAGGTTACATCTATATTATAATTAGTTATATGTTTTAGCTAACTTAAGATTATATACTTGCCTTATTTAAGAGGTCTATAACTAGGTCTTAACAGCTTACCCTAGTGCAAAGAAGACCTACTAGTTACTGTCACAACAATACTACTAGTAAGGTATAGGAGTAAGTTGTAAACGTTATGTACAGAACTGCATACCCTGTTATAGGGGTTATCTAAGGCAAACCTAACTCTGTAGGTATTTACATCCTTTACTTATTCTAGCTAAACTTATATAGCACCTATATATAGACTTTAAGGATTTTCTAAAAGACAAAGCTAGGTATAATTAGATACTAGTTATTATTAATTATCTAACTAAACAGGCTATTACTATACCCTGCTATAAGACAACTATAGCATAAGGGATAGCCTCTCTATTTATCTAATAGGTCTATTAGTTTAGACATACTCTTAAGTTAATTGTGTCTAATTATAGTCCTTAATTTATGTCTAGTTTCTAGTCTAAGTTTTGTTAGATTATTAGTGTTAAGGTTAAACTCTTAACAGCCTACTATAAGGAAACTAATAGCTAAACTAAGATAATAAATAAGTATATTAACTAGAGACTACGCCTATTTATCTTATATTATTAGGATAACTAGTCTAAACTGTTACTGCTTATTAATTGCGCACAGCTTATATTACTATACACTGCTATTAGAATAAGTCTATATTAAGTGTTATACAGCAGTAAGCCTAAACAGAGTTAGTATTAGAACAGATCTAATATAGATTAATCCCCTAAAAATAAGCTTAACTATAAGGACGCTCTAGAACTAGCTACCTGTATGCACAACGCTTAGAAAGTAGCTAAAGAAAATATAGAGAAGGCTTAGATACAGATACAAGCTGCTAAGAATAAGTATTACAGTCCTATAAACTAGACTATTAGGGATAAAGTTTACCTATCTACAAAGAATTTAGCTGCCTATTACTTAAGCTAAAAGCTATCTAAGTTGTAAGAAGGTCTACTTAAAGTCCTAGAATAAGTAGGACACTTATAGCAATTAAAACTTCTTTTAAATTTCTAGATATATAATATCTTTACTCTAGACATGCTGTGTAAAGACCTAAGTAATCTTTTGCTAGGGCAAGAAGCTCTAAAGCCTGTAGGAATCCCTATCTAAAGTGTAGAGGAATAGGAGGTACAAGAGATCCTTAGTAGTAAAATAGTACGCTGTTAGCTCTATTACTGTATAAGCTAGGTTAGACATAATCTAGACCTTACCTAGTATCTAGTAGAGAATTTTAAAGGAGTATTATATAAACTCTATATGTATTATAAAAGGTATCTTAACTAACTAAAGCCTCTAAAAGACTTAGTAGAGTAGATTAAAGCTTAGGAAGAAGAGAAGTAATAGGAGGGTTACAAGATAAATTAAACTAGGACAAAAGAAATCTAGGATATTAGGTGCAGCTAGGTTAAACTAGAACCTAAGAACACTAAAAGAATAATAAAGGAAAAGTACAAGTACAACAGAGCCCTAACAGACAGCACTTAGGATAAGGCAGTCTACACTGCAGATTAGGGACAATTTGCCTACTAAAGTAGGGGGTAATGTAAGAACTACAATGTTTCTTACAAGTCTACTAAGCCTAATACCTATCTAATATCTACCTAATCCTGTTATTACTAAGTCCTAATACTTCCCTAGTTCCTAGGACACTAGCTAGTATATAAGCAGAGCATAGCACATTACTATAGTAGATAGTTTTTAAGTATCCTTTTGTATAAGACCTATAGGAATAGAGATTTTCTCCTAGCAACGTTTACCCAGTGCTCCTATACACCTTGCAGTGGTAACGGACCCGAATCGGAGCCCTCTAGCATCCTGTGTCGTTACAAGTATTAGCTTAGAAAGGTTGTTCTGCGTGTTAGTTGCTTAGTGTCTTTTAAAGGACCCTATAGATAGCTGCAGCACGTTACTATAAGAGATTTGTGTCTTGTTTAAGAGCCTAAAGCGCAAGCTATATCTAGGCCTCCTTTAATGCATTAATATTGTGTTATTATTAAGGCATTAGTATAGAAAGAGTACTTTAATATAGGCTTAGTAAAAGTAAGTAACTTACCTGTCAAGTAACTTGCCTATAAGGTACGTTGTAGGTAGTTCTCTATTAAAAGTAGGCTACTCAGTAATATAAGCTGCTTAGTAGTAAAATATATTACTTAGTATTTAATTTTAACAAGTTTTTTTCTAAATATTTTTTCTTTAGAAAAAATTAAAAGATAAAAAGGTTTAAAACTAGATTTAGAAGTACTAGAAGTATAATAGGACCTAGTCTATGCTAGTGCTTTTCTTTTTCTATCAGGGCTTCTAAGCAGTTCTTCCGCTTAGAGCTAATGCACTTACTACGCATATTGCAACGTCTAGCAAGGTCCCTGTACAATGGTCGGCAACGGTGATGATGAATGCAGCCGTGCAATGTCGTACAAGATCGTAGCCACATGATGTGTACATGCGGTCCGCACGATGACAGGCAAATTCCCAAAAGATATCCATGTAGCTCCAGAACGCCATGGGTCTTATGCAACTCCAAACAGTAGAAGACCAAAGATGCGCGCAGTGCTAAACGCCGCTCCGATGCCGACGCCACTCTTGGGTGGCGGTCTATGGGGTTTGTGGTGGCGGTTACGAGGTATACGTCGTAGCTCGTTATGGTGCGCGATAAAATGCAGATGCTCGAGTGCTTGTGGCTCAGACAAAAAGATCACAATATGACACACTTTGGCTTATCCTTGCGCTTCGGGGTCCGACCACTGTTGGCTCCACGGTCGCCGCCGCTCCCCCTAACGCGATCGTTGCCGGATACGCGTGTCCTGCCAGTCTTTTCACTTCGGTCCGAGTGGCGGCCAGGCCCCTGGTGTCTTTGTCGGCGAAGTTGCCTGACTACATCGAAAAAGGCTTTCTCGACATTGACACAATTCTTGGCGGATGCTTCGACAAAATCACAGCCCAAGTCCTTTGCCAAGGCCTGGCCTTCCTGGGTGGAAACCTCACGTTCTGTGACGCGATCACACTTGTTTCCTACCAGCATAACAGGCGCTTGGCCGAAAACGGGTGCAGAAGCGCTGATGGGGGAACCGGGGTAGGTGGGGGAGCCAGCCATGGCCGTTTCCTTGACGCGCTGGATCTGGCTGTGAAAACGTTGTATGCGCGCAAACGAGGACCGCGACGAGATGCTGTAGACGAGAACGAAACCTTCGCCGTCGCGTATCCATTGGTCTCGCAAAGCAATGTATTCCTCCTGACCGGCCGTGTCGAGAACTTCAAGCATGCATGATTGGCCGTCGATTTGGACCTGCTTGCGGTACGAGTCCTCGATGGTCGGGTCGTACGTCTCGACGAAGTGATTCAGGCACAGCTAGAACAGAGGGTCAATATGGCGTGTGTGGGGTCAAGTGGGCGGGAAAGGGGTTTCACATACCTGAATGGTCAGGGCAGTCTTGCCGACACCTCCGTCACCCAACACCACCAGCTTGTACAGAGTCATTTTCCCCGCCATGGTGGCTGGAAATGTGCGATTGAGGTAGCTGGGGAAAGGGCCAAAGAGTGGTTGGTCGGGATGTTTACGGGGAGGGCAGGTGTATGAAGGGTCCGGAGGGTTGTTAAAGGCGCTGGGCACTGGGCTGGCGGCGCGGTGAGGCTCTCAGCCACGGCGTCGCAACAGTCGTCGTGTAAGGCGGCGATTGCAGGTGATGGGCGACTTTGGCGGCGGCGGCGGCGGCAGCGGCAGCGGCAGCGGCAGCAGCTGGTTGGAGATGGGCAGTAAGGGCTGCGATGGAGGGTCGAGGCAAGGCTTCCCAACTGGCACGCAGGCACAGGAGGCGGGGGGGCGTGTCGCGGCGAGCTGCAGCAAGTTCAGAATCGGTCGGGGGCGGCGGAGCACAGGGTTGCACAGGGCTGGCCACAGATGTCGCAGGCGGGAGGTGGACTGTGCAGCCAACGTCGACGCAGAAATGGCTGCAGAAGCGAGCGGGGACGTGGCGGCGGTCGGTGCGAGGACGCGCAGCAGGGCGGCAGGGCGAGGGAGCGATGCGCGCAGAGTTGGGCAGGCGTGCAAGCGTGCAGATGTGCAGGTGTGCAGGTGTGCAGGCGTGCGTCGGTGCGGCAGTGAGGAAACGGGGCGGCGGCGCGCGCTGGAAGCGGCCGTGTGGATGCGAGGGTGTGGGCGTGGGCGTAGGCGTGGGCGTGGGCGAATATCGGGGCAAGCGGCGGAGCTGCGGTCTGGCAGGGCAGGCAGGCAGGCAGGCAGGGCAGGCCAGGGCAGGCCAGGAGCCGTCAGGGTTCTCGCTGGCTCCGAGTCCCCACGTCCAGGGCTAGAGCGTAGAGAGTCTGTCGTCTGTCGTCTGTCGCCTACCTACTGTGATTGTCGAGCAGCGACAGGAGCAGCAGCAAGAGCAGTGGTAGGAGCAGCAAGAGCAGTGGTAGGAGCAGCAAAAGCAGTGGTAGGAGCAGCAAGAGCCGCTGGACAACAGCGAGAACAACTACGGCGGCGACAGGCTGGATGTGTGCAGAGGAGCATCGACGCAGGCGGCGGGTAGAGCAGAGGCCGGTGAGGCCAGCAAGCAGAGGGGAGACGGTGCGCGAGGTCAAGAGAGGCTCGGCGCTGGAAGGGTGATGGAGGGGTTTTGGCAGAGGGCAGAGTGCAGAGTGTAGAGGGCAGAGACCAGACACCAGACACCAGACACCAGACACCAGTGTGCAGTGTGCAGTGTGCAGTGCGCAGAGGCCAATGTGCAGCGTGCAGCGTGGTCACGGTGTGCAGCGTGCAGTTGCGTTGGGCGGGCTGCCAGACGGTAGACCTCACAGGCCGTGCTGCTCTGCTGCTGCTGCTGCTGCTACCTACTGCTGCTGCTGGCTGTTGGCTGCCGGCTGCTTATCGTACGGGCTGCCGTCCCCCTGCCTGCTACCGCCTGCTACCGCCTGCCATCTGCTCCTCGGCGCACACTCGCTGCACCACAAAGCACCGCGCCATCGCTGCTGTACCGGTATTGGCCCACCAGGTCTCGACCGCCGTGCCATCGCGACTGCGCTGCCTGCTACATCTTTCACTGCTCCAGGCATTCCAAACGCCAACCACTAACACGCCTGCAACACCGCCACCTCGTCTGCACGCTGCACGCCCCACGCCCCACGCCCCACGCCCCACGCTGCATGCTGCATGCTGCATGCTGCATCTCCAACTACCACGGTACACATGTACCAATGTACCTACTTCAATTCACCCCCGCTTACGACATGACTGCAGGTACCAAGCTCCAACTGTCCCTCACGGACTCGAACCGAGTTGCACCGTCACACATCGGCTGGCATGCCTTGACCATGTGTGCATGTCAAGTCAAAAGCCTTCTGCGCCACGGCTTGTGCGTCACGCCCAATCACCTCGCTGCCCCTCAACCCTTTGGCCCATAGGTACCTGCCCAAACACCCGTGCCTGCGCCGTGACGACGCAAAAGGTGATGAAACCCGCTGTCTCAATTGGTGATAAGCCCTCTTGCTCTTCCAATTCTTGGGTCACCACTTGGACAGCCACCGTCCGCAAATTGTTGACACTCTGTTGGTCAGGTTGATTACAGGGCTGGGGTGCTCCTGGTCCAACCGAACCACCAGGCGGCCCGGTCTGATGGATCCCTGGGATCGGTCATATTTCACACGTGGTCGCCTCGGCCGACCGCTGCTCAGGAGGCTGGAGCTTTATTTTCAATGGTACTGCCGTACGGCATGCAGCCCCGCCCGCAGCAACTGCCAAACACGTGAGCCCTTTTCCAGCCTGGCAGACCTGGGATACTTATCACCTCAGAAGGAGAGAGAAAAAGGAAAAAAAATGGCTCCTCACATCCATGCTCGTGACTGCAACCACAATCTGTGCTCTTGACACTTGTGTAACTGACCATGGACGCGGGGGACGGCCCGTTGCGATCTGACACCGTTCAGAGCAGCCTGACGCAACCAGTAGCCAACCGGGCCAATACGAGCCAGCCTCGTCTGCAATTGGTCTTTTGATGCACCACCAGTGCGACGTTTGACGCGAACGCGAGTCGACAAGTCGCTTCGCAGTCGCCGCTGGCCTTGCTTGAAAAGTGAGCTGGTGAGTTAGGTAGGCGGCATCCATCCCATTGGGACGACTAATAACGTCGGCCGCAGAGCGTCAGTCAGCAGCAGCTCTACCAGAGCAGCACATAACAAGTCAATAACATTTCAGAAACCACTGATTTTCATTCCACGGTATGCGAATAGTTTACATACGGAATCGTCGAGCACATCTGCTTCTTACACCAACTGTCAAAGAGACAACGCACTTTGCTGGCTTACTCCTACAGCTTCGCCCTGGCCTCGGTTGCCTTGTGTAAATCCTTCCCCTTGACTTCAAAGTACTCCCTGATCTTTCCTCTTGCCGCGCCCACAGCTTCAACATCTTCAATCGTACTTGGCACGTTGACCTCCTTGTCAAATTCCCCATGCGTGGCATTCTCGAGTAGCTCTCGCAACACACGCCTCAGTGTTTTGCCGCTCCGTGTCTTCGGTATCATCGCCTTTCCTTGGATGATACCACCAAGAGAAGCAATTGCACCAATCTGCTCACGAACTAGATTCTGCACCTCGGAGAGCAGACCGTCGTCAGGAACGGCAGGGTCTGGATGAGGATGTGTAGCAAGCGTAACGAATGCAAACGGTAAATGGCCTTTCAAGGCATCTGGTATACCAACCACAGCCGCCTCGGCAATGGATGGATGGCTTGTGATGGCTTGTTCAATGGCCCCTGTGCTAAACCTGTGAGCAGCCACATTGATGACATCGTCTGCTCTCGACATGATGGAAATATAGCCCTCTTCGTCAACCATGCCCGCGTCGCCTTTTACGCCATTAGTCGAGACATACAACATGATGCTGCGAATACTCACCAGTATCAATCCACTTGCCATCAAACCTCTTCATGTACCCCTTGTAGAAGCGTTCCTCATCCTCCCACAACGTCGTGAACGCCGTCGGTGCCAGAGGTATGCCCATGACGATATTGCCCATTGTTCCCCTCTTTACCTCTTTTCCAGAGTCATCAACAACACGTACATCGAAGCCTGGCATTGCTTTACCAGCTGAACCGGGCTTGATTGGAAGAGGCTTTGGCCGATCAGATGAGGAGAAGTCGAGCCCAGCGGACGCGCTCAACGCAACTCCAGAAATAGGTGACCCGGATTCCGACGACCACCAGTTATCAACCACTATGGCTCCAGGCGCGCAGTATTTGGAGAGGAGTCTCTGATACATGTGTACGATGCTCGGCTCGCTCCTCTCCCCAGCCAAGAAAAGCGCTCGCAACGATCTGAGTGAGCCCTTCTCTCCGTACTGTTTCTCGAAAAAGTCGTTCTGCCCATCTTCGCGCCTAATCGCGCGTAAGGCTGTTGGGGCAGTGAACATGGTGGTGACTTTGTAATCTTGGACAATTCGCCAAAATGTGCTTGCATCGGGGGTACCGACAGGCTTGCCTTCGAAAAGCACAGTTGAAGCGCCAACCAGCAATGGCGCATAGACAATATAGGAATGGCCCACAACCCACCCAATATCAGAAGCCGTAAACTGAACATCTCCAGGGCCATGTATACCAAAGAGATACTTCATGGACAAATTGAGACCAACTGCATGTCCACCTGCTGATCGAACAACTCCTTTGGGGAGACCGGTAGTGCCGCTTGTGTAGATGATGTAGAGCCCATCTCCGCTCCTTACCGGCACGGCCTCAGCTTTCAATCCTCTATTCCTAGCGCTCTTCACAAGGCGCTGCCAATTTCTTTGGCCGTTCTCTTTTACCACGGGGTCCCATCTCAGCTGGTCTCTTTGCCAGATGATCGTCTTGGATGGTTTGATTTTACTCTTTTGCACCGCCGCTTCAATCATTCCTTTATACGCAGTGGGTTTCTTGGATCCTTCGATGCCGCACGATGCTGTCATGATGGCCACTGGCCGGCTAGCTTCGATACGTTGCGCAAGTGCTGCCGGAGAGAATCCACCAAAGACGACAGAATGAATGGCACCTAGGCGAGCAATTGCAAGCATAGCAAACACGGCCGCCGGAATCATAGGCATGTATATGAGTACGACATCACCCCTTTTGACTCCTTCTTCTCTGAGCACGCCAGCGAGTGTCTCCACTTCATCGAGCAATTGATTGTAGGTGTACTGCTCCTTGGTGCTGGTGACTGGACTATCCCAGTAAATTGCTATGTTTCCACCGTTTCCATGGGCCACGTGTCGGTCCACGCAGTTATAGGTTGTAGATATCTCTCCATCGGGATACCAACTCCATGAATCATGCTGCACATTGCTCTTCTCCAGAATACGCGTTCTCTTTTCACAAGCTCTTGTAGGCTTCTTGTGCCAATGCATGTTCTCGGCTTGTCTCATCCAGAATTTGTCGGGGTCCCTCATGGATTCCGCGTATACTCGATCTTGCAGGTGCTCTTGGGACATGGTGCCGTATGTTGTGCTGCCAACTGGCTTTCGCGGTGATCGATACGGATTGCGTCGAGTCGGTCCAGGTCTTTGAAGCTTATGACAGCTTCTTGTAAACTTAATGTTAGTTTAGTGGCGGCGAGCGTGTGAACTTTCGATCCGGTCACGAGAAGCCAGCTTCGACCCTAGCTGTAATTAAGTCGTTGATTTGATAGTGATGTCTGTGGTTGAAGCCAGTAAGCTGGACGCGATCAGATACGTGTCACGTCAAAAGCCAGTATGCAATGAGCGGAAATCCCAACTTAAGACGGATTTTATTCGCGGCTTTCGGCCCAAGGGACGTGGTGACGATGCCGAGGGCATGGTGTCTGGGGCCGCTAGCGCAATGCGGGGGATACCACCAGTGACCAGTTCCGTCTCATGTGGGTCCGGCCTCTCAAGGCTCTTCGCCGGCAGGCTCCACGTGACATGTCATCACACGGACGGAGTGCTGTAGGCTTTCATATCTTATTGATCTTCCTCTGTGAAAAAGTCTTTATTCAGGTGTGATAGGTATTGAGGTTCGGAATCGGTCATCATGACAATGTTCTAACCATGTAGACTTGAAATGTATAAGTGAGTATAATGAAACGACATGCTCGTAAGCATTCTAGCTTGATCCATTCTCAAATCTAGTGCAATTATATCTGTTCGTTCTTCTGTGCTTGTCTGTCCACAGCCTGGCCGCTATATATCCCGATTCATTGTGAGTCGCTCGGTGTCACGTGACCGTCGCGAATCAGTGGTGATAGGAAGGTTGGCTATTGTGATCGGTCTATTTTCAGAAAAATAACATATCATAAGGTGCTTCTGTGTTTCAGCAGTGACTGTTGCAATTTTCTGCGTGTTTTGTAGCGTCATGCTTGTGTAATGTTTTTTCTTCAAGTGTAATATGGTGCATTTATACGTGATACTCTTTACGCTTTCAGTATTCGTTCAACAGGAAAAACATTTTACCGCTAGTCACATCACAATCACGAGTCGAAAAATTATGTATCAATGTCATTCTTGTTGGCAATGCACCATCTAAGTCATAGTCTACCACTCAATGAACCAGAAAGTCCTTCCTACAAGCCACCCACTGGAGCCGATGCACTGAGTCTTCTGGTCTGATCCGCACCGTTGAGCTCGACCCCTAGCTTCTCGGCCACTGTGATAAAGCCGCTGTTGCCGTTCCCAAGGCTGATCCACAAGTCGACCCATCCTCGTGCCCTCTCAATCTCATCTTGGCTCCACTCTTCTTCAAATGGACGCTCAACGTATATAGTTTTCAAGCCGACGTCTTTTGCGGCTCTGAGATCATTGAGATGCGCAGCCACCATAGCGCATTGATCTGGTGGTAGTTGTAGCCTTTCAGCAGCTCCAAGGTACACGCGTGGCGACGGCTTGTATGTACCAAAGAGCTCGGCCGAGAGCACATGGGTGAAAGGAATTGTACTATGGGTACGTAAATCTCCAAGGAGACTCAAGTTACCATTAGACAGAGTGCATGTGTCTGCAAGATTAGCGCGGGTGGTCCCAATGTGGGACAAACATACAGAAAAGCTGGTTCAGCTTGGAGACACCCAAAGCGGAATCCGCCCACGGTTCCAATCGATGCCAGATCAGACTTATAGTACGAAGCTGTTCACTGTCCCACAAGCCATTGATCTGCCATTGGATGACAAGCTCATTGAGTGATTCAAGATGATGCTCATCGACAGATTTCCAAGGAATCGATGAATCTGCGGCGAGCTTGCGCGTGAAGTCCTTGTAACTGTCCCTCCACTGCTGTGCAAACTCACCCCATCGCTGGGTGGTCATATCAGAGGCTGTTAGTCTGACACGGGATGCCAAAGACGCCGTAGCCGAGTTGAGTGCAGCATGTGCTTGGGCTTCGAGCTCGTTCACAACGGTTGTACGCCAGTCAACGCAGGTACCGAAGACGTCGAAGAAAAGAGCTCGGGGTGGAGGCGAGATGGCCATGGTGATACCAGGTATCGATATCGGAGAAGCTTTGGGTAGCGGAGTTGGCGAAGAAAGGTCATTTTGTACTGGACGACGCGGTAACCCTGCCATGGAGGGGCTTCACGAATGCGATAACGTCAGAGGGATGAGTGTGACCGGATATGCAGCGGATGATCGGAAAAGCGTCATTAACAATTACAAAGCAAAACAAGACGCACGCAAGAAGTTGGCAAAGTGAACATTGTCAAAGAGATGGAAACAGCTACAGCTGTCAGTTCTATGCTTGCCAGGGGAAGTCGTGCTTGAGCATGCACGCACTTGCCAACTGTGGCGATCATAAAGAGAAACTTTCAGGCGCTGGAAGGCAATCTTGACAGTCCAAGCAGTTGTAACCGCAACAGCAGACAATAGCGATGGCAGCAACATGAATGAGAATATTCTTAAAAAGTCAAAGTGTTCTGCGAAGATGATGAGGCACCAGGCCGCGAGGTGCGGGAGTAGGCATACGCTAGGGACGAATCAAGAGGCGGCCTCATGGTGTTCCTTGGCCGCTATGACCACCGCGCTTCACGGACAACATAACAAGCATACACGTCATAATCTTACCATCACAAAGCAGTGTTTAAAAGGGCGAGCAGGTGAAGTATTATGGTATCATTCCATGTAAAAGCAATCAATCCCACTGATGTGACCGTGAACTCCGTAGCCTACTATACAAGGCTTTGTGACCATCCACCCAAGCACCGAAACCGACCGTGGACCGATGAGGCCGGTAGAAGTCGTGATATGAAAACCATGAAAGAAACGCGCTTAACCACCGAAACCGTAGAGGGTACGGCCTTGACGCTTGAGTGCGTAGACAACGTCGAGAGAGGTGACGGTCTTGCGCTTGGCGTGCTCGGTGTATGTGACAGCATCGCGAATGACACCCTCAAGGAATGTCTTCAGAACACCACGGGTCTCCTCATAGATCACTGGAGGCTGTTAGCTGGGCGCGAGAGGAGAGTGGACACGAGACATACTGGCTGAGATACGCTTGACACCACCACGACGCGCGAGACGACGAATGGCGGGCTTGGTGATACCCTGAATGTTGTCACGCAAGATCTTGCGGTGACGCTTGGCTCCGCCCTTGCCGAGGCCCTTGCCACCCTTTCCACCTGAGAGACGCGTCAGTATGTTGTTCGTGGAGACGAGCCTGCAAGCAGCACTCCATCAAGAGACGCGTCGATGCAGACATGGGGGGAGCAGACTTACGACCAGTCATGTTGATATGTGTGTGTGGGGGGGGTTGAAGTTAAGTGAAGATAGTGGAGGCGGGCTGAAGCTGGGGAGTAGAAGCAGTTGGCTGATGATGGAAATAGTGCTGCTGGGGACGTCTGGTGCTTAAGAGGACAGGGCGGGGCGTGCACTGCGGCCGCTGGATCACACACGCCTGACGCCTGCCGGCCCAGATCAACCGCGGCGCACGGGCGCGCTTTCCAGATCAACGACCGTGCCACTTCCTAATCGGTCGCGCGCCTTAGCGAGCCAATCACCGCGACCCGCTCTTACTTGTGAGTTTCGAAGTTGCTGTTCCCGCTGCAAAACAGCGTTGATGTTCTTGCGCCGCTTTCCAGCGCGCCTTTCAGAGTTGATTTTCCAGGCAGCCGCCCGCCCCCGTTTACTTATTAACCTCGCCCGCCCACCCTCCTCCCTCTCTCATCCACCACACAGCTCCACTCCACAGCCTCAACATTTCCATCAACACACAACACATCTACATCCCCAACCATGGCCCGCACCAAGCAGACCGCCCGTAAGTGCCTCTTGCCTGCCCGCATCCACTACATTGCTTGCTTGGCGTGTGTCGCGTCCGTGTTGCTGTCGCAGCCTGCCCGCTACCACCGCCACCTTTGTTGTGCTGCACGTCGCGCCCTTGCGCATCACCTACCTCATCGCACCTCTTCCCTGCAACGCATCGCTGACACACTACTGCAGGTAAGTCCACTGGTGGCAAGGCTCCCCGTAAGCAGCTCGCCTCCAAGGCTGCTCGCAAGTCCGCACCATCAACCGGTGGTGTCAAGAAGCCTCACCGCTACAAGCCTGGTACCGTCGCTCTCCGTGAGATCCGTCGCTACCAGAAGTCGACTGAGCTTCTCATCCGCAAGCTGCCCTTCCAGCGTCTTGTTCGTGAGATTGCCCAGGACTTCAAGTCGGATCTTCGCTTCCAGTCTTCCGCCATCGGCGCCCTCCAGGAGTCTGTCGAGGCCTACCTCGTCTCGCTCTTCGAGGACACAAACCTGTGCGCCATCCACGCCAAGCGTGTCACCATCCGTACGTCTTTACCATCACACACGCAATGATTGTTTGCTAACGATTCGCAGAGTCCAAGGACATCCAGCTCGCTCGTCGCCTCCGTGGTGAGCGCGGTTAAATCTGCCACTTTATGATACTGGCCTCACGACAACTTCTTGGTCGGTGATGGACATTTGGTTACTTTCATTGGCGTTTTCACGGAATCATGGTTCACGGACTTCAACTCGGGTTTATGGGTGCACTGGAGCGGTGCTGAGCATGTAGTATATCCAGCTAATCAGTGGCAATTCACTGACGATTGATGAATCGATCGGTTCAAACTTCAACATTTGTCTTGGTGTGATGATCCAGTTGTATTGGCAGTCGTGACCAACCGCTGCTACGCGTCCCGTCAAAACAGGCCTGGGACGCGACCGTGTTCAGGCCATGCCCTACCTGCTATCGACCGTGGCGCAGTATGATTACGATTTGTGAATCGCCGAAGCTTTGCATAGGCTATGTGAGGATCTGTCAGCCGCCGCGTGCAGACGGCGCTACATGAGAGTCTCTAGAGGCTGGATCCTACCACCCCGCAATGACGCTCTCCGCATGCCCGCTGCCTCAATCACGGCCATCAGTACTAAAGAAGTCGTTGCGCCATGGCTACGCAAGTAGATATTGCATCTAACAGTCTACCGTCAGTTGCAGAAAAAGCTCTAGCACCACAAAAATGACCTGGCAACAAGAATTTTGGTCATGGATAAGTCCTTCCTACGTTAAGACTGCAGAGTCTCCTGTAGTCGGACAAATGGCTCCTTCAACACCCAAGATTGCCATTCCTGAGAATGGAAAACCGACAATTATTGCCTTCCTGAGGCACTGCGGCTGTCCCTGTGAGCCACTCAGAGCTGAATGATACGCCCGGTCGCATGCACTCTGCTGACGCCAAACAGTCGCAGAGAAGACGTTCCTTAATTTGCGCGATGCTGCTGCTGCGAATCCCAGCGTGCGCTTCATCGCCGTTTCGCACAGCGACCAGGGCTCGACCGACCGCTGGCTTGCTGCACTGCCCGATCCTGCCAAGAACACTCAGCCCAATCTGCATATTGTCGTGGATGCTGAAAGAGAAGCCTATGCCGCATACGGCCTCGGTATCTCAAGTTTCTATCATGTCCTTTCGCCTGCTGGTCTGAGCAATCTGAACAAGCTGGGAAAAGAGGAGGGCATCTGGAACAGACCGACCGAGAGCGGGAACAGATGGCAGACTGGAGGCAACTACGGAATCGATAAGAACGGCATAGTGCGCTGGAATGGTAAACACGAGCGGGCTGATGATATGTGTGATTTCAAGGAGGCCATATTTCTTGTGTCGGCTCATTGATGGGTAACATGCATAGCCGTACACTTTAATAAAGAGTTGCATTGGTGTTGTATGTACGAGTAGTCTAACGTTGCCCAGCGTGTTCGTCAAATGCTGAGAGGCAAGAGCAGGGTGATGCAATAATGTACGTAGATTAAACTTCTTTCTGCAGGTGTCAATGCAGGGTTCCCACGCGTCCCAATTGCTTCTTCACACTGAGGCTCTATGAGCAGATGCGTTGTGCGAATGGAAAACTCATGATGTCACGTTTGCAAAGCGGGTCTCGTGATGGCGCGCGTCGCGCCTGTTGCGGCCCATCAACACATCACCACTCTACGCCGCCAGAAAATGGCACCATGGCTACATCATCCGTGCCGGTGACACACAAATTGAGCTGTTATGGCTCTCAAATTGATATCGATGCTGAGGTCTCTACTGCTGTGAGCGATTACGGCTCCGAATTCGACGCGACTGAGATCGATGAAGACAACCTGCTAACGAGCACTTTTGAATCGTTGAGTCGAAACACTCTTACATCCGTGGTGGAAAGTCCAGCGCTCGAGAGTATTGAATCTACACAAGGCGAGGCCGAAGAGAGAGACCCAGATGGTCTTGTCGTTAGCCAAAAGCCATCCCTGTTGCGCGTGGCGAAAAAAGCCGGGCGTAGTGTTCAAGTCACCACTGCACATCGAGATACTGAGAGTTCTCCAATCCGCGACGTGCTGGAGGTCGAGTACGACGAAAGCTCGCGCAGGGCATGGAGTGGTATGTTGCCCTCGTACAATGGCCTGCGGTTTGACTGACTGACAACTAACAGCGCTTAGTCCCTCTTGTTGAACCACGACTAGGGCCTGAACCAGTCAGTAACAAGTTCAACCGAGTGAGCCCCGAATCACAATCCATACGCACTCCACCGCCCCTCGATGCTGCGGAGTCCGATCCGCGTTCACCTATAGAGCGCTTTCGTACGAAGCCAAAGAAGCCACTGTCTGTTACCGATCTAATCTCACCAGCCTGGTGTGAATTGCAATACTTGTATACGCTATCGAAGTTTGGGCGCAAGCCTCGAACGCAAGCGATGCGCACTGGGACTAAGATTCACCAGAAACTCGAAGAGCAAGTGCATACAACAGTGCCAGTGCAGGTACAGACTAAAGTGGATCACTTCGGCTTACGATTGTGGAACACAATATCTGGATTACGGTGTTTAAGTGAGACTGGTTTGACCAGGGAGCTTGAGGTCTGGGGTGTGGTTGAGGGTGAAGTCATCAATGGTGTTATTGATGAGGTCTCTTACCATTGCTCCGACCCAGATCTCGAGGAACGACTTGAGCGGACAAAAACAGAGAAGGCTGGTTGCACGGTACCTTTACCCCAAGACGAACGTAGCATTGTGCAAGCTTTTGCTAAACGACCTGCCATTGATTATGGCAATGATGCATCGGAAGGGCGCATGGAGTCCACCCGGCAGATATACATTACAGATGTAAAGACGCGCGGTGTACGATCGAAACCAACTGGTGCTTCACTCCGGCCGACATGGATGCAACTCATGTTGTACCGAAAGCTCCTCGAATCTCTATCTCTCAACACCGTGGACGCTGAGACCATATTCGCGCGCTACAATTTGAGTCCGCTGGAACCTTTCACGGAGATTTTTCTCGGTGAAATTGGGGATATCGGTCCTGGGAATGAGGCCGCTCAGTTTCCCAATTTGCTTTCGCTGTGGTCTTTGCTGGTGACGGAGTTGCAGCACATTATCCCTCCAGCTAGTCTCTCTTCTATACTCCGTGCTGAGTTCCACTACTCGAAGTCAGGTGATGTACTTGGCAGCGAGTTAGTTGTGTACGAAGCAGATGTTATCGAACAGTATATTCAGGACGAGATGGCATGGTGGAAGGGAACGAGAGAGGCCAAAGGCGTGGAGATTGAGGAGGCATTCAAGTGTAGGATCTGCGATTTTGCGGAGGATTGCACCTGGCGAAAACAGAAGGTCGATGAGGCTGTCGAGAAGAGCAGACTCCGGCGGATAGGAAAACGGCAAAGTGCCGTCTAAAGGTGCCTTCCTTCCTTATACGTCTCAATATGCTCATACGCTCGGGATCAGCGGTCATCTTCGGTCATGGCATTTTAGGCCACTTGGGCAGTCTTTTGTTCCCTTTGTACCTTCATGTACCTTCCTGTACCTCTTGGACACATGAACAGTAGTTGTTTACAATGAGCCGTTTACATATTTACTTTTCTAATCAATCACATAAAACCCCCATTGAATGCTTGGGTTCTGTATTCCGAATTAATTGATTATCATGAATGGTGGTAGTTACAATTTCGGCCCTGATTCGGGATTTGTATGACACGCGAACTGATGCTCACGTCATCCCCATCGGCATGATCTTCGTGGTATCTCGAAATTCTTTTTCGGTTACAGGAGCGGATCCACCGTGTTATTCTCGTTGTTTCGAGTACATATGACTCTGTGTTGTTGCATGACATTTTTTTTGCCGTTGAACGTGTGACACTGATTGATACACAACCTCGCCCAAGTTGCACCTTTGACCAGGTGAGCCACAACACGCGATCAACTTCTGTTACTGGATGCGGTCACCGGTAGGAACATCCTTACTGCCATATGTGCTGTTGATACTTGAAGTATTGTACCTTTTAAGAGGTACTGTATTCTCTGCGAGGGTTGTGAGCTGGGCGACCGGCGGTGCACGTGCGTCAAGAGTCAAGATTCGTGAGGAAAGGTATTGCATATGCACCGCGATCATGCAGGTGGTCGGCTATTGTCCACCGGGAACAGCGTAGGGTCCATAACCTGGCCGAGGAAACTTTGGCGTCCCGTCGTCGTTCCACGTGAATGCCTGCGCGCGGATTGTTCGTGCGCTCCAACCATTCGTCGGGTCTCTCATGCCATGGTAGACGATCCAATCTTCCTTTCCATCAGGGCTCGTAGTGAAGCTTGCATGGCCAACGCCGTAGGCCTCCTCAGCGGGATTCTGATAGAAAACAGGATAAGGATGCTTGCGCCAATCACTTGGGTTCATTGGATCGTTTCCTACAAGCTCCAACTGGGCGAGACAGTAGTTACGATTGTCTGAACGTGCAGCACTGTAGATGAGGAAATTCTGTTGTGTCTTCGGGTTGACGAGTTGCTGCGGGCCCTCATTAGATGAGAGGCGGTCATCAGTTGCGCGCCCGAACGGAGTCTTTTCCCAAGGATACTGTGGGACCGATATGATCTGACGTTCTGTGAAAGGCGAGGATACAGTCCAAGGATCGGACAGCTTCGTAATGCAAAGGTTTGCTGGCCAACCATCATACTGATGATACCAGCACGAGTAAATGTGATACAACTGCTCGTTGTGTTTAAAATATGTGCCATCTATGGCAAACTGATTGTACGTGTTGAGCTCGCCTTTGTAGGTATAGGAAGCAACCCAAGGATCAGAACCAATGCCCTCAACCACGTACATACGATGGTTTACTGCAGGGCAGTTGTAATCACACCACATCTCGGTTTCAGGTGGCGGAGAGTCGTGGCGTGGATCTGCCGTAAAGATAATGTACCAGTTGCCATTGAGGCTGTGAAGTTCTGGTGCCCACAGGTCCGTGGAATAGTTCATGCCCGGGGGCGGCTTGAAGAGCAACTTGGATTCGGCATTGTTCCAATCCGTGAGGCTCTTACTTCGCTGCAATGTGATATCATCGTTGTTTGTGTAGGTCATGTAGTAGTAGTCACCTTGGCGAAAGACCCACCTGCGCATACTTAGCTTGAAGACATGGAGAGTTCGAGCGGTTGCTTACGGATCGGCGCCTACAGTGTCGAGGATTGGGTTCGTGAATGTGGCAGTCGAGATTGTCACGTTTGGTGCTGCGTAGCAGGCGCTTGCAGCAAGAAGCGCTGCGATCAACAAAGGCTTGAACATGCTTGTTGTGTGCTAATAGCGATGCTACAGTGTTGGGCAACAGGAGTGATATCCAAAGGAGCATGAACACCAGCCTTATATACACTAGGTAAAGGAACCGGAGTAGAAGCACAGCAGATCTGCACGGGTTACTTGCGGGGATCACGCTGTGGTAGCGTGGCGTGCAGACTATAGCAGGGATTCTTGGTCATGTCACGTAGTGTTCTATAGAACGTACATATACACAGTGGGGCTTAATTGCTGGAGACCGATAAATAAAATGGAGCATATTGTGGCGTTAATATTCGAAATCTGACTGCCACATCGTTTGCATCATTGCTACTAATCTGCGTGTGTGGGGAAAGCATAGTAGTGCCTGGACGCTAGCACAACGCGTTTCGGCAACTTCTTCGCGTCGCATTTCGAGACTGATCATTTCCTCTCATGCACCATGAACAATTCGCAGTTCCGTCGACTGCTGCTCAACGACCAGCATAAGCAGCAAGATGGGGGTAAGCAGAATGTATCGTCCGCCTCGCGCACACCTGGCGGTGCGCTCGGCGCCCGCAAACATTCAAGCATACCGATGACACCGTGAGCATCAGCTAAATGATCTATGGTCGCTACTCGCTGACACAACCACAGACGTCAGGTTGGTAGAGGCTCTGTGCAGACAGACTTTGCCCGCCAGCTAGCCGAGCGTAATGCGAAATTGAACCCACAGAAAACACCACGCGCTTCAGCGCCAAAGGGCACAAGGCTTGCCGCCGGCTATACTGATCGCACAAAGACACGACTCGACGAGGACGACAGTGATATCGTCAAACGTATTAAGAACCTCGAAGAAGCCATGAAGCTTGGGCAGATCGATCGCGAGACTTTCGAGAAGCTAGTGTCAGAAATCTCAGGCGGTGATGTCAGCACCACACACTTGGTCAAAGGCTTAGACAGGAAGCTGCTCGAGCGAGTGCGGCGGGGCGAAGATGTTTTGCGTGGAGATGAGGGCCTCGTAGCCAAGGGTGACGAGGAGAACGAAACCAACGAAGACGATGAAGATGTCGAAGACGCCTTTGATGAGCTAGCTGAGGCAGATGTTGGCCCCGTCGCTCGCGAGAGAACGGAAAAGAAAGGTGAAATAATGGTAGCTCCAACACCACAAGCTGCAGGCACAAAGCGGACACGGGCAGATATCCTGGCCGAACTGAAGAAACAACGCGAAGAGGCAGTAAGGGCGGCGGAGGCTGAGCATGAGAAGCGATTTCCTACCCTAGGACCTGGCTTCAGGAAGATTAACCCACACGGCGAGCAATCGAGAATCGAGATTGATGAGAAGGGGCGCGAGGTCCTTATCGTGAAGGGACCAGATGGCAAGGAGAAGAGAAAGGTCAGGAAGCAGAGGGCTGCCGATCAGTCACCTATCGAAATCCGACACGATTTAGACGACGCAGCAAAACCGATCAACATGAACAATCTGTCAGAACCAAAGAAACAAGAGGATTCCGAAGACGAGGATATTTTTGCAGGTGTAGGGTCAAATTATAATCCTCTCGCGGAACTCGAAAACGACGACGACGACGACGACGACGACACTGAGTCTCGGGAAGAGGGAGAGACCGCATCGGACGGTGGTGTCCATAAAGTTCCCACAGGTCTGGTGCCTGGTCTCAGGTTGTCAGACATGCCTCAGCCGTCCAATACAGCGGAAGCATCAAGAGCAAGTGAGCCCAGTCAACTCACCAAAAGGGACTATTTCAAATCAAATCCGAGCCAACACAGTGTTCCTGTTAATGCATCCGGTCTTTCATCAGCGGACGCTACAGTACGCGCTGCCCTGGCTAAGGTGCGAACTCTGGATGAGAAATCCATGCTGCTGCAGAACCTATCCTCTACCAATACCAACGACGCGATTTCGACAGAAGCACGCCTCAAGAAACGTGCAGCTGAGCTTGCAGCATCAGATCGAGATATGGAAGATATAGATATGGGCTTTGGCGAGTCCCGCTTTGACGATGCTGACGAGATGGAGCGCGAAGGGGAGAAGGTCAAGTTCAGTGAATGGAAGGGGCTTGGCGCTGGCGCCGGTGGCGATAACGACGAAGAAGATGGACTTAGAGCTGCAAAGAAGCGGAAGCGTGGGCCAAAGAAGAGGAAAGGAGACGTGAACAATGTAGACGACGTCCTCAAAGTGATGGAGAGGCAGCGAGAAAAGAAATCCAAGACTCTTGGATGACGAGTCCGGATGAGCTATATACCCTTTGCGACTTCTTATTCATAATCCGTAAAATTCATCTTTGTTGACACCATTCGCGTTAACAATGATCGTTGGACGTTACCAGACCTTTTCGTCTGTCACATGCTGTGCGATCGACGTGGCTGGCGCTAGCGCGTCATAGCAAGCACATGTGCCACGATACATATTCCACAATATCCGCTCCTATGTTCACCTGACAACATCAACATGCTTCAGCAACAGCGGCAATCTGCTCTGAGCAACGTACCGAGGGTCGTTGTTCGGCCTACTTGGGACAACATGATCGCAGTATGGTATTTGCCAAAGGTACTTTCGCATTCAAAGTATGGTTGGACAGGAACTGATAGACAACAAGGGTATTCTGTTCTTTCTCACACACCCGTACCTTTATCCCTTGCTCAAGACCCGTCTTTTGCCCGCCTTCCTGCTTAGTACATTTGTTCTGCTGAATCTCTTCTTCTGGACGTACCTTCCACAAGTCGCGTTCCTCTCGATATTTCACAGAGGTGGGAGCGCATGGGTGAACGGCACATTTCTTGTCCTGGGTGAGGGCGCGGCGGTTGTGGCTATATTATTCGAGGCCTTTTTGGTGGATGAGACTCAAGTGGACATCTTCGATGCGGTTATGATACACAGAGGCTACGAAGACCTTATCCGCCAACACCGTCCTGTGTCGGAGGACAACTCGAACAATCCCGTGCGCCGTCTAGGAAAGCCAACAAAGGCCTCGGTCTATGCACCGTTCTCGTTCCGTCAGATCGCTGAATTTGTCATATTGCTCCCACTCAATTTCGTGCCATATGTTGGGGTGCCACTATTCTTGTTCCTTACTGGATACCGCGCAGGACCTTTTCAACACTGGCGGTACTTCCAGCTTTTGGGCTTCGACCGTAAGCAAAGAGCCAAATCCGTTAGCAAGCGCAGATGGCAGTACACATGGTAAGCTATTTGGATCATAGTAACGTGTGATTTTGCTAAATAGCCTCTAGGTATGGCACCGTCTACTTGTTTCTGCAATTGGTACCGCCGTTTAGCATGATTTTCCTATTGACAGCTGCTGTCAGTTCTGCACTATGGGCAGCCGATCTTGAGACAGCTCGTAGATACATGGAAGAAACGTCAATCGCCGCGCCGTACACGGACGAGCCGGATGCAGCGGTATAGGCAACAATGAATGTGTAGATCATGACGGTGAACGCAATGATCAATTCAGACCTACAAATTCAAGTCATCATGCGGGCGACGTTTCGATGTCGAGCTTTGGCATCAGGGGCATAAATCACCTGAGCTTTCGCCAATTCCATTTCTTTAGAAGAGATATAGTAGCAGATACTGTTCGACAACTGGCTGCGCAAAGACTGGCGTCCAAAGCCAAGACACAGCACTACCCAATTCGAGAAATGACTGAGGCAGTAGATAATGTCGTGGGTCGTGCAAGCTGTACACTAACACCCGCCATCACACACATGGCGGTCGATAACACCTTGGAGCAGAATCTCACGATGACGAGGCGGCATGGCTGCCACCTCCAGGCTCCAGGGCCGCCGGTTTGTATGGGGAATGCAGGGATCCAAGCTCTTTGGGGCCGAAAGCGTCTGGGGAGCGGGCCAACCAGGGTTTCATCCAGGAACTGGCGCGGATGCACGTGCAATCCAAGAATGAGCAGGTGACGACACCGCAATAGCTCCTGGCGCTAAGCTGCCCCAGCCTCCCAGGTAACCATAACCGCCCATCCGCCGCATCCCTCCATCATCCACTCCACCTGCATTGTCCAAGTGCAGTCCATCATCAACTCAGATTGCCCACTGTCATCATGAAGACAGCTATTCTCCTTGCCGCAGGCGCGCTGGCCTCGCCCGCCGTTGCCGGTGTGCACAAGATGAAGCTCCAGAAGGTGCCTCTGTCAGAGCAGCTAGTAAGCCCACGACACTGCCGCCTTGCGGTGGCGACACAAACTTACGGCTCCTAGAAATACGCCAACATCCAAGAGCACGCAAAGGCGCTCGGCCAGAAGTACATGGGCGTCAAGCCTGAGACTCATGCCGAGCAGGTGTTTAAGGCACCCTACGTCGCCGACGGCTCACATCCAGTTCCCGTCAGCAACTTCCTGAATGCGCAATGTATGTTGCACCCGTGTCGTGCCCCTCTATCCTTGTTACAAGTAGCTAATAACCTTGCTAGACTTCTCCGAAATCTCTCTTGGCACCCCTCCCCAAGATTTCAAGGTCGTTCTCGACACCGGCAGCTCCAACCTCTGGGTTCCCTCGTCCGAGTGCAACTCCATCGCCTGCTACCTCCATAGCAAGTACGATTCGTCTGCGTCGTCGACTTACAAAAAGAACGGTACCTCATTTGAGATTCGTTATGGCTCTGGTGAGCTCAGTGGCTTTGTCTCCAATGATGTGTTCCAGATTGGCGACCTCAAGGTCAAGCATCAGGATTTTGCTGAGGCTACCTCTGAGCCTGGCTTGGCCTTTGCCTTCGGCCGTTTCGACGGCATTATGGGACTAGGTTATGACACCATCTCGGTCAACAAGATTGTCCCTCCTTTCTACAACATGCTCGACCAGGGCCTGTTGGACGAGCCAGTCTTTGCCTTCTACCTTGGAGATACCAATGAGGGTCAAGAGTCAGTTGCGACCTTTGGTGGCATCGATGAGAGCCACTACACAGGCAAGCTTACCAAGATTCCTCTGAGGCGTAAGGCTTATTGGGAAGTTGACCTGGACGCTATCACTTTTGGTAAGGAGACCGCTGAGATGGATAACACTGGTGTCATCCTTGACACTGGTACATCTCTCATCGCCCTTCCTTCCACAATCGCCGAGCTTCTGAACAAGGAGATTGGTGCCAAGAAGTCCTACAATGGCCAGTACACGGTTGAGTGCAACAAGCGTGACAGTCTGCCCGATCTCACGTTCACCTTGACTGGTCACAACTTCACCATCGGTGCCTATGACTACATTCTCGAGGTCCAGGGATCGTGTATTTCAGCCTTCTTTGGTATGGACTTCCCCGAGCCGGTCGGTCCCCTTGCAATTCTCGGTGACGCCTTCCTCAGGCGGTGGTACTCTGTCTACGACGTTGGCAATTCTGCTGTTGGTCTCGCCAAGGCCAAATAAACAGTTGCTGATGTTGTTGGGATGCATTTGGAGTTTGGGAGGGATTTCGGCACTTTACGACCACAAGCGACGCTGCTTGGTCCATACTGTGTATATCATAATGGGTCATTATTTATTTATCGGCACAGAACGACCAAGTCGTGTATACCAGCAAATCAAGTCAATATAGTTCTGCCACAATTTATCTTTGCCTGAGCCGTTGCTGACCGCAACGAGTCTCAATAGGGAGGTGTTATCGATACCGAATGACGTATGATGGAGCTAATGCTCGACGCCTCGGTCATGTTTGAATATTTGCATGCACCATGTGAGTGTTTCGAGGAAATAGGCATAGTGGGAGGCGATATTCCTGAAGGAGATATGTTGAGTGATGCTGCCTAGGCAGGTGGTCTGCGTGGCCTGCGCCGACCAGTCATCTGGTGCATGGCGCCAGGTGTTGACGCTAAATGTCGTGCGTGCAGCTCAGGCTTGTCATGCGGATTGTCAGCGTATCAGTCCATCCATGTACTCGTTCAATATGTGACGATTTTTCCACAATGAATGTTTCCACCGCAACGAACATACACAAGTCAACGAGCTACATGTACAGACCCCTTCGATCAGCAGAGCCACAGTACTCCGCCGAAACTGCACCGCAACCCTGCTGCAACTCCGTCTGCGCTCTTAGCCACGTGCGAACACCGCGACGCAAACGCGCCCAACACCTAAGATGGCATCTCAGGAGCGAGGGAGAGCTGGTTCGAGCCGAAAATTGTCAAAGAAGCGTAGAACTGCGGAGAAAGAGCCACGCAGGCTGTCGCTCGATGTGCCAGAGCGCTTCAAGGATGGAGATGATGCAGAAGATGACGTGACGGCGCCCAAACAAACCAACACCATGTCAATGAACCAGTCCATATTTTCCATGATCGCACGTGCCGGACAGCAGTCACACACTGAGCTTGCGACCATGCACGAGGTGGACTCGGGCGACAGTGATGAGGATGGCAAGAGGCGCCAGCCTTTCCACAGCTTAGACGGCGCCGCACGATTGAGTCGCCTGAGCTCTGCGAACAACTTTCAAAGGGTGCTAAACGATAACCATGACGAAGAGAAACAGCAAGGCAAGCAGCGTCGTAGGACTCTGTCGAAGCACAGGATGTTACGCTCCTTACCCAAACTGAAAAACAGGACAGATGTCAAGTCAGAAGGTCGACACATGGATCAGATGTCGTCCTCCCAGCTCTTGCCTCCACGACCACCACTGCCCGAGTCCCCTTCCACGACCCCAAACGAACCTCCATCAGAAATGAAGACCAGAGCGCCCGCAGGCGAAGACCTACAAGTCGAGAGGCTGAAGAGCTCAGGAAGGCGAAGCAGGCATGAAAGCTCAGCAGCGAAGAGCTCGGGATCTGTCAATCTTGCACAGCGTATACATCAAATCTTCGAGCTGGAAGAACTCGAGGAAGTAATATCCGAGTACCGTTGCTGGCTACTTCAGAGCATACTACTACAAGGCTATATGTACATCACTCAGAAACACATATGTTTCTATGCGTACATCTCGAAAAAACATGTAAGCGTCAAAGCCGGACTCCCGAGTATTCGCTGATATACCACAGCACGATGTGAGCAAGACTGGCTACTTGTTTAAACGAGGTCGATCAAAGTACAACAGGTATTGGTTCGTTCTCAAGGGGGATGTTTTGTCCTATTACACTAATCCCGCGGAACTTTACTTTCCACGAAACCGGATCAATCTACAGTACGCCATATCCGCTGGGATTCTGAATGATCAGAAGAAAAAGAACAACGAGGAAACAACGTTCACAGTCACGACAGATGAACGCACGATTCAGTTCAAGGCAGATAGTGCTGCAAGTGCGAAAGAGTGGGTGAAGTCCATTCAAAAGGTTATTTTTCGAACACACAACGACGGAAACAGCGTTAAAATTTTGCTGCCTATCCAGAATGTATTGGAAATTGAAGAGAGCTCTATACTCGACTTTGCAAACACTGTAAAGGTCAGAGTGATTGATAATGACGAGACTTTCGCCATCGATGAAGTAAGCGCAAGCGATTTGACAAAGAGAATAAATTCAAGCTAACATCTGGTAGTATTTCTTCTCTTTCTTCAGTAATGGCCAAGATGCATTTAATATCATGCGCATCATGATCAACGACAATGAGCACCACCAAGTACCGGATTTCTGTAACAACGATGATGTCAACACACCAGCTGCGTTGTCGAAAGCTGATCAACAGCCACCAAACGGTCTGTCAATCAATGAACCAGTCCGCGCAACACTCTCAACACTGCCTTTACCACGCGCTGGCAGATCAAGCGTCAGCGATGCGTCAGCTCGGTCGAGTATGGATACGAGCCGAAGGAGCTGGGATGCTCGGCGCAGTATGGATACAAGCCGAGTCTTTCGCCGTCCAAGCAATGAGCTGCGCCGTAGCTTTAGTCGAAATCGCCGTGACCTGCGAACCACGAGCCACGCCGATCGATCACCACTTTCACCCAGAGCAACGGACACAGAGTCCGGAACGACGTCGCTCGAGCGTGATACCGAGTCCTCGGCCGTGATTCAGTCCATAGACGAGAGCAATGCGTCTGCATCCCAGATACTGACCCGATCCGACGTATTCCGAGCAGCCAAACCGAACCCCTCTCCAGTTACTGCATCTGATCCATTGGCACTTGCACGAAACTCACAGGATACAACGCGCTCTTCAGGCAGAGAGAAACAGCCATTGGAAGGAAGGCAGCGCCGAAAGAGTGTTAGTGACACGAAGACCGGAGTGGCAATGACTGAGACGACGGAATATGATGTGGAAGCGGGTTTGGCTCAACCGCGGTTGTCGGGCTCATCGTCCGCACTTCAGGATATAGCGTCTTACCCTTTGAACAAAGCTACAGGTCTTGCAGGCTTCCTCCGTAACCGATCAAAAAAGATGGGCAATCTGCTCGCTACTGAGTCGATGGGCTATTACGAGAAGGTGTCTGGAATGCTAGCGGGAGGACGAAAGCACTACAACACTGCTGAAGGCCTCGAGACTGGCGACCAGGTGCACGGCTTTGAGGACGACGAAGACGCCATAAAAGCAGCAGAGAACTTCAGGGAGCATTTTGCTTTCCCTGAAACTGAGATACTGCACTCGTCCTTCTTCGCATCACTGCAGCGCGTACTACCCAACTACGGCAAGATCTACATCAGCGGAAGGTATTTCTGTTTTCGAAGCCTGATGCCTACATCGAAGACGAAGATCATATTGCCTCTGAAAGACATTGAGAATGTGAACAAAGAGAAGGGCTTTAGGATCGGCTACCATGGTCTTGCCATTATCATCCGAGGACACGAAGAGCTCTTTTTTGAGTTTTCGAAGGCCGAGTTTCGCGACGAATGCGCCATCACTGTGCTTCGCATACTCGAAAACGCAAAATACCTGGAGGATAGAGATTCTTCTTCCTCGGGCGTTGACAGCGACGACGATGCAGCCAAAGTGGAGCATGATCTTCTCCAACAAGCACGTCAAGACACAGCGAACAATCCCCGAGTTGACGTTTCCAACATTGTTCGCATGGCGGATCAGGAGCGAATCCCACTTATCTTCGATGATCCACTGGCATCTTTCGTCGATTTCAAGCCAGCAGAATCGCTGACGGTTGTCTGCCTTACTATCGGTTCTCGTGGCGATGTACAGCCGTACATCGCACTGTGCAAAGAGCTCTTGAAAGAAGGACACAAGCCGCGGATAGCAACACACGCCGAGTTTGAGCCATGGGTCCGGAAGCATGGAATTGACTTTGCGCCTGTTGACGGTAATCCAGCCGAGCTTATGCGGATTTGTGTAGAGCATGGCATGTTCACTTACGGCTTCATGAAGGAAGCGAATTCGAAATTTCGCGGCTGGCTCGATGATGTCTGCAGCTCTGCGTGGCGCGCTTGCCAGGGCGCTGACGTTTTGATTGAGAGCCCCAGTGCCATGGCTGGCATCCACATTGCAGAAGCACTCGAGATTCCCTATTTTCGCGCCTTCACAATGCCTTGGACGCGGACTCGGGCGTATCCTCACGCCTTCTCCGTGTTGGAAAAGAAGATGGGAGGAGGCTACAACAGTATTACTTACATTACATTCGATGCTATTTTTTGGACAGCCATATCCGGGCAGATCAACAAGTGGCGTCGCCACGAGCTGGGTCTACAGAGTACGTCGCAGGCTAAAATGCAGGCCAACTCTCGCCCATTCTTGTACAACTTTAGCCCGCACGTGGTGCCTCCACCGCTAGACTGGCCTGATTGGATTCGTGTCACTGGGTACTGGTTCTTGGATGAGGCTGATACTTATGAGCCGCCTGCTAATCTCAAAGGCTTCATCGAAAAGGCACGCATCGATAAGAAAAAGCTTGTGTATATTGGGTTTGGATCGATTGTTATTGATGATCCTGCTGCTTTGACGAAGACCGTAGTTGACTCGGTACTCAAGGCAGACGTGCGCTGTGTCTTGTCCAAGGGCTGGTCCGATCGTTTGGAGACAAAGGATGCATCGAAACCCGAGATGCCGCTCCCACCTGAGGTGTTCCAGATTCAAGCTGCTCCACATGATTGGTTGTTCAAGCAGATGGATGCCGCGGTGCATCATGGTGGATCTGGGACGACAGGTGCCAGTCTACGAGCAGGCATTCCGACCATCATCAAGCCCTTTTTTGGGGACCAGTACTTTTTTGCGCAACGGGTCGAGGATCTTGGTGTTGGTGTATGGCTCAAAAAGGTCAACACGAGTGTTTTCAGTCGGGCGCTCTGGGAGGTGACTAATAGTCAACGCATGATAGTCAAGGCAAAGGTATTGGGTCAGAAGATCCGCAAGGTACGCAAGGGGAAGTTTCTTGCAGCTGTGGCTTATGCTAAATCTCTGCTAGGACAACGGGGCGCAGGTGGCAATCCAGACAATCTACCGCGAGCTGGATCGTGCCCGCACACTCATCAACAAGCATGCCAAGCAAGGCGACGACCACACAGACGAGTTTGACGATGACTGGACGATGGTCGATGACGGAGAGGAAGTGGGTGGTGGTCCTTTGGAGGCTCATTCCGCCATCACAGGAATGACCCAAGACGCATCGCAGACAGGAGGGGGCTCGATGGTCCTGGGGAGCATGGTATTGAGGGGGGCGCAGATGCAGACTTCCAAGTCTACGAGTAGAGGCTGAGCCATTTGGGATTTTTCGCTCTTCAGCATGGCGTTTGGGAGCGTGAAGAAGATTGATAGACACGACTGCTTACGATGGCGAGGTATATGGATGTAATTAGACGACTGCAACGCAGCACGAATGCTTGTGGAAGAGAGAGATTTGCACATGACACATTCAACCAGCACCAACAACGATCAATAAAGATTAACAATGGTGCAGATGCAATGAGGTGTGTGCTGCACGCCATGTGCCTCAGATGCACTGATTGACGAGGTGCGAAAGCCACGAACAGTGAGCATGAGCATGAGCATGAGCATGTGCACGTGTCGTGACGGTGGCAGTGGGAGAAGCGTCTGGGTGGCTGCCTGCTTCGGCGCTGCACAAGCTGCGACCGTCTTTGAGGGCATGGCTCTGAGTCTGAGGGCGCGCCGGGGCTTTGCTCGACCTTGTTCGACTTTGTTCGACCATGTCGGCACTGCGTCGAGGGGAGGTCGAACAGGCGAGGTGCCGCCAAGCTGCTAACAGGCGTGGTCCCGCGGCGGCGACGCATTTAAGAGCTCCACCCCTCTTTGGGACTCGAGGAGCTCCAGCCAGCCGCACATGGTGCTTTTGCGACAACAATCCGTCCGCACACGACACGCCGACCTCGACGCCATTGCCCAAAGCACCGCACTGCTGCCACTTGCCTGCACTCTTTGCCCCCCTGCAGCCGCCCCGCCCGCGCCCGCTGCCCATTGCCTGCTGGCCTGCTCGCCTGCTGGCCTGCTGCTGCCGTTGGTTGCGCGCACCGCGCCACAGCTCGTCTGCTGCCCGCATGCGCCGGCTTGCGCGACGCGACTGCCCCAGACACGCCTGCACGGCCGCCGAGACGCGGCATGAAGATCTCATCGCCCCCGGGCCTGCACTATCCCATCACGGTGCTCGAGCTGCTGAAGAAGCCGGACGACCATGTGCACCGCTCGGAGCGCCTGTTCACGTACACGTACGAGAGCACCGTGACCGAGACCAACAAGTACGGCGAGGACGAGACGCTCAAGAAGAAGCTCACTGCCCACTTTGCCGCGAGCACCGAGGGCACCGTCTCGCGCTGGCACATACGCGCCGGCGCAGTCATTGCGCGCCCCGGGTACGCTGTCTCCTGCCTCCTGTCTCCTGCCTCCTGACTCCTGCCTCCAACATCTGCAGCCCTTGCCTGCGCGCTCCTGCTAACCAGTGCCACCACAGCACCGGCATCGTTGAAATCGAGGAGCCATGCACCCATGAGATCCAGTTCGGCGGCCTCTGCGCCGAGTGCGGCCAGGACATGACCAAGATCGACCACCTCACCCAGCTGCGCAACACGGACCGCGCCACGGTAAACATGACCCACGACAACGTCGCCCTGCTCGTCAGCCACAACGAAGCCCTACGCGGCGAGGAAGAGACCAAGAAGCGCTTGCTGCACGCCAACAAGCTGACCCTGATTGTCGATCTTGACCAGACCGTCATCCACACCACCTGCGAGCGCACCATCGCTGAGTGGAAGGCCGACCCGGAGAACCCTAATCACGACGCCGTCAAGGACGTCGAGGGCTTCCAGCTTGCTGACGACAATGTCGCCAACGTGGCCGCCAACTGGTACTACGTCAAGAAGCGTCCGGGCTTGCAGGACTTCTTCGACCGCGTCTCGACCAAGTATGAAATGCACGTGTACACCATGGCCACCCGCGCATATGCGCAAGCAGTGTGCAAAATCATAGACCCTGAGCGCAAGTACTTTGGCGACCGCATTCTCAGCCGTGATGAAAACTACACGGACAAGCTCAAGAGTTTACAGCGCCTCTTCTACCACAACACTTCTATGGTAGTCATCATAGACGACAGGGCCGATGTGTGGCAGTATAGCCCACATCTTGTTCGTGTACCTGTCTTTAACTTTTTCCCTGGTGCCGGCGATATAAACGCAAGCTTCTTGCCCAAACAACAGGAGCTTGTGACGCAGTCTAAGCCTCTTGCAGCTCCACCCAAAAAGTCCGAGGCAGCTCACGCATCCTCCCTCAGTGACGGCAAGACTGCAGCAATTCCACTCGCAGAAGGCGCAAACGGCGTCAGCGAAACACTTGAGCAGCAACTGTTGTCTATGGCCTCCCCGGAGACACTAGACGCACAAACAAAAGAGCAGGAACGAGTCATCATCGCACAACAAACAGAGCGACCGCTTTTACAGCAACAACTCATGCAAGACAAAGCAGACGAGGAGGCCGAGGCAAGCGAAGAGCCAGATGTCGCCAACGGCGAATTTCAGCACCCAGAAGCCCCCAAGCACAGACACAGCATTCTTCACAACGACGACCGAGGCCTAGATGTCATCGAGAATAACCTGAACCGAGTGCACTCGGCCTTCTACGATGAATACAGGGCTTTGAAGGCAGTAGGGCCTGCAGGGCGGGTTGCTGCACTCAAGGGCGAAAGGAGTCCGAAGAAGCGCCCCATCGACTTGATTCCCGATGTTGCCGAGTTGATGCCGGCAATGAAGGAGCAAGTGCTTGACGGTACGGTGGTGGTATTTTCTGGCATAATACCGCTTGGCGTGGATGTGCAAACGTAAGTACTGCACTGCATCGCGTCTCGCTGAATTCTGCTAATGACACTAGAACGGACTACGCGCTTTGGATCAAGAGCTTTGGCGCTGAAGTGTCGACCAGCGTGAATCGACGGACAACACACGTCATTGCGAATCCTGAGCTAAAGACGACTAAAGTCAAGAAAGCTGCACGCTACGAGAGCATCAAAATCGTCACTCCTGAATGGATGTTCCAGTGCTGTTCAAGGTGGGAGCGCGTTGACGAAACGCCTTACATCATTGAGGTCGATGGAGCCGAGCGAAGAGGATCGCCACTCGAAGATGACAGTATCAATGCATCGGGAGATGAAGAGGGCGATGAGCTGGCCGAGTCTCCGGTGACGCTCAATTTGACGGCTGACAACTGGGACTCGATGGACAATGACTTTGCCGAATTCATGAACAGTGACGATACTGATGGGGACCATGGGTCGGAATCGGACAGCGAACGATCTGATGACAGCACAGTGTCGACTTCAAGCCGGACGCAGAAGAAGAGAAAGCGAAGCAATGGCCTCGCTACTGACGGCAGCGAGGCGGAAGAGAGCGACAGCAGTATAACGAGCACCTCCCGACTGCAGCAGCGGAAAAAGCGTACCATGGAGCGGGTGACATCGTTGACAAAGGTGGTGACGGCGGAGAAGTCATCAGGCCTGCCAACGCCAGAAGCAACAGGGACGGAAGCTCTGCCGAAAGAGGACCTGTTGGCTGGGACAGAAGACAATGGAGCGGCACCAGATGGGCAAGAGGACAATGACGATGCGCTTGAGGCAGAGCTTCTGGCGGGGTTTGACAGCAGTGACGGCGAAGCGTGAGTTTGACAGGGTCTGATTGACCTGCATAGCGTGGTGTTTGGCATTTGGCGTTTGTTTCTGGCGGGTCATGTATGGATATGTGATGTGATTCTGTTTGTGGCTTGGATATCTAAAGCGCGGCGCTACCATGTGGGCGGCATTTGCAATGATAGGCCTGACCTATCGAGGGCATCTAGAGGGTCAATTGCATGCGGTTTCCAAGCTGGTGCATTTCTCGTGTTCCTGATGCTGTGTACAAGCAAGGCTCACATAGTCTAAGCCTTCCACGGCAGCCACGATTTGAACAGAGCGAGGGACGGCACTACCTGTTTTGGTAGTAGTACTGTGGTCATACGCATCTCGGTGCTGCATGCTGCATGCTGCAGGCTAGCTGCTGGCGGCGGCGACGGGTGTCCAAACGCAGCCGAGCTTGGACTCTGGAGCTTGGAGGTGAGGCTGAAGTTGGGGAGGCAGTGCGTGCTCCAATGACCACAGCGCCAATGAACACTGCCAGCGCGCCCCAATGTTCACAGAGCCATCGCCGGCGCCAGCGACCACTGCCACCAGCTCGCTCTCTGCCTGGGCACGACCGCGCGACTGCACGACCGCACGACCACCGCTGGCTTATTGCTACACCCGTCGCCCCTCGCACAAGCACAAACGCAACGCCAACGACTGAGCCCTCGAGCACCATCCCCACTCTGGGCTCCGCCTGGCTGCCGCCGTGTCCGCAGAGGGCTCCAAGCTTCGTGCTCCCGGCCACAACCGCCGTTCCGAGCGACCATGTCTCCGCAAGTGCCCAATCCGGACTTCACAAAACTCCCCACAGATATCAAGACGCTGGTTGTCGACCACGTGCGTAGCACCGCATCGCCCGTGTTACCCTGCCGCCCCACTGACCATCGTGCAGATCATCCGTCCTACCGACCTCAAGAGCTTGTGTCTCACTTCCAAGCAGCTCCGCGACATCGCCGTTCGCCGCCTCTACCACTACGTCACCATCGATGTCGGCTCTAGCAAGGACATGCGCCTCGCCGCCTTCCTCAACCCCAAGAACATTGGTCTCCAGCATATCCGCGAGCTTGATCTGTACCTCACAGATGTGCTCGACAAGTGTAACCAGATCCATCTAGCCAACTTCACCGTGCGCGTCATCTTAGAGCTGCTGCCGGAGAACATCCTCGAGAAATTCTCATGGCACCCGTGGTCCCCCTTTTCTGCCGACAACCTGGTCCTGCTGTACAAGAAACAGAAGCGTTTGAAATGGGCCGAAAGCATTGCTCTGGACAGGAACGTGCTACAAGAGCTCCAAAGCATACCTCAGTTCAAAGAGCAGTTTGCCAACGTGAGAAGAATTGGTCTCTACCCGGACTCTCGTGAGGTCCTTGACTATTGCCATTTCATCCTCAAGCACACGTCCAACCTCGATAAAATCACAATACACGCCAGTTTCGAGGACGACGACATGTCTGTGCCAGATCGAGAACTAAACGACTCGTCAACTCGGCCCGGCCTGATCACCTCCACCATATTCAGCCACATGCAGCCATTCGCAAAATGTACCCCGCTTGCTCTTAAAGAGATCTCCCTGCAAAAGTTAGCCCTACGATACGCAGCATACACGTATTGCAACGTCATTGACTTTCGCACCGTCAAGAGCCTTCAAGTTTTCAGCTGTACTGGCACCGATGCTCTGCTCTCCGAGCTGAGCAAGAGCACAATGCTGCCTCAGAAGTTGAAGACGTTGGAGGTCAAGTTCACAGACAACGCCGAGGAAGATAGTTTGAGCGCACTGGACGGTTTTCTATGCCTCGTATCTGGTATTCAGAACCTCATATTGGACTTCTCAAATGTGAGCAGCTTGCCTGCGCCTGCCGGTATCATAAGGCATGCAAAATCACTCGAACAGCTCAACGTGCATGCTTCAGGAGCTCTCGGAGAGTCTGAAGATGAGTTGGTGTACGACTATGCGTCCTTCTCGTCAATCTGCAAAGCTTGTGCATCACTCGAACAATTGTCCATGGCGTTTCCCTGCGTGAGCGTCGTTCGTCCCAAGAACGACAGCTTTGTTAATTTCGAAGTCTGTTCTTCCATCTATCCCATGCCCGTCTGCAAAATCATGTTAACATGTCCACAGAACTGTCTTGGCAACCTGCCCAACCTTGTCACACTCAACATCACTACCTGGCCAACAACACAGCCTGCATCCAGCAAACTTCCCCGCAAGATCTACGAACACCTTCTTGCCGGACTGGCCCAACAGGGCTTCGAGAATAACATCAAACACGCCAGACTCAAGAACCGGAGCTCAAAGCTAGCCATCATTGCTTTTGGCGCATCGGACCGCGTTTATGATCGTGAAGACAGTGAAAACCAGTTCATATTCGTCAAGGGGCGGCTGATAGACCCATTGGGTAATGAGAGGTGCACTGCGGTGCAAATTGGTTGGTGCCTGAGGAAATATGTCGATGCGGGCACGCGCAGCGGCATTCTTGACTTTTCATTGAGCCATTCGAGCAGACCACCAGCTGATGATATGCCAAGCAGTGACGACTCTAATTAGAGATGGACATTGTTAGACGGGCAGGTGGTTTGGCTAGACGCGACGTGAAACATCACAGAGTCTTGCAGTGATCCAACAGACACGTTTGCAATCTGTGATGCGTTCAAAATGTTCACTTTGTTTGCTGTTACCTGAAAGGGAACACGAGACAAGCATGAACTCCACACTAGTTAACTGACCCAAACACCCATCATGTACAATCGTCTACGTCGTCATTAACAACCCATCTCAGAGCGTCAAAAGCATAGCAGCGACCAGCGCTACTACGAAGCTGATGGTTGCGCTACCACCAATCTTACTGCCCGCACCTCCATGAATGCCAAGAATCTCAGCTTGCCGTGAAAAGGTGACGTTCTGCTGGATCGACTCGTTCAAGCACTGGCCATTGGCAATGTCCAACCCCGCCAGATCATCCGGCACGAGGAAAAACATGTAGCTGCGATTGTTGAGGCCCTTGAAACCCTCGGTGTTGTACGGGAACCAATCGTCGCTGTCGGTTGCCGAGGTGTTGCGCAGGAAGATGCATTGCACCTGGTTGGGGTAATCGTGAGCGAGCTGGGGATAGTCGCTCATGACGTCCGAGTTGGAAGTGTCGGCGATGAGCACAAACTTCCTTTGAGGAAAAGTCACAAAAATCTTCTCAAGAAGGTACTTGCGGATGGACAGGGTTGCCTTGACGTCAGAGAAGTTCAGAGGTCGCGTGTCGAACGAGCCGCCGGGGTATGTCTTGTAGATGAAATCCATGTAGTTGCGGGTGGCTTGCTCTGGGGTCGTTGTCAGGTAGTGGAAGTGCGTGCTGTTTGGCAGGCTCTGCGACCAGTTGCGGTAGATGTCAGGCATGTTCATCCATTGAGTGAAGTCGCGAGCAAACGAGTTTAGCAGCCCCTCCTTGGGGTCGTAGATCTTTGTCACCCTGAGGATGTCGTCGATGTCTGATATGAAGGTGACACCCGTAGGAGGAACGAGGAAAGCAGTGGCGTTACCTGTATCGGTACCGTTGGTGTGAACATTGAGACGCTGAACGTTCTCCGTCTCATTGCCGTTAAGAAGGCCATTGCTCTCGATCGGGACAAAGACATCAAAGTCTCCTTCTGCGGTGGTTTCGTATGGCAGAGTGATTGTTTGGTTGCCTCCAGGGGGCGTGATAGCGTTGCCACCGCCAGGTTCTCCATCACCACCCTGCATGGGTGCAGGCTCCAGTGACATGGTGACATTCTCGTCCCCTTGCTGGACAACGAAAATAGAACTCGTCAAGTTGCGGGCGTTAGCCTTTTCTTCTTCTGGTAGCTTATCCACGCTTGTGTCGATCAGGAAGATGTTGGCAAGCTCATCAATCTTTGACTGCGAAATGTTGGGGATCTTGTAGACATTGCCGTGGAAACGTACGTTCCAGCCCTGGTCTGTCCAATTTGCGTAAGGAGGAATGTTGAGGACCTGAGTGGGGATGGCAGCGAGGTCATCGTCGCCAATACCTAGGCTTGACATAACATTGGTCCCTGTTGGAAGATTTTCGAACCAGCCAGGGATACCTACTCTGATTAGCACAAGCTTCGTTAGTGCCAATTGTCCGAAAGCTTACCTTCGGTGAAAAAGCTGGGCAGGTCAGTTCCAAGAACGCTGCCCCATGATTTGGCTACACCTTCAACACCACTCTTGATACTATCAAGGATATCTCGTCGCTGAACATAGCTGTGTCTGTCGTCGAAATGGACCGCAGCGGGTGTCACGATTGGCGCTCGAACTTCGACTCTCGCAGGTGCAGCTGTTGGCTCGGGCAGGATAATGGCACGGACGAAACCCAGGGTCGCGCTCAATAGTAGAGCGCGCTGCGTGCTCTTGTGGGCGGCCATGGCGTTGAACTCGTGTCAATTGGACGATTTGGTTCTGTCGCGTGCTGACCGTGTGCCAAAAGGGATCCCGGATGACGGTGAGCCGTACTACTTCAACGGCGGGCGCAGTAAAGAGGGGTACAACGAAAGAACAATTGATAATGTCGATCGGGGGCACCACACGCTTGTTTTGTGTACATGTCAATGCCAAACAGCAAGTTTCACATAGCGGCTCGAGTCGCAGCTGCAGTAAGCTATGATGTCACTTCCGATAATAGCGCTGCGGAAGCTTGATTGCCTTGCCCAGAACGACTGAAGCGCCCAGTCGAGGCCAATTTCGAGGCACTCCACTACGCTAAATCCGCTGATGCATCTGGCGCATTTGACATTCGGACCTTGTCCGAGAGGCTCACAGCATAACTTCATGGAAGGCGTTTGAAACAACCTTGATTCTAGAGAACTTGGGACTCGAGTGCACGCACCACGTCAACTGTCAACTAGTCCGTTTGGTGGCTCGTGATGTCCTCCAATATCACGTTCGACTTGATTGTCTTCAATTTCCAGCGTCGGTGCTGTCTAGGTGTACCAGTAGTAAGCGTTTTAGTGCCTAGATTCCTGTTCGACATGTTTTGGATCTGTACTCCGCTCAATACGTTGCGGTTCATCCGCCCGGGATGGTGCATCGAGGCAAGCACATCCCCGAAGACATGTCTGGAGGTGTTCATTATCCCAGTCATTTGGCTATCATCGGGAATATCTCAAGTTCTACAGCGTAGTGGGCGAGCGTCGCACGATGTTGCTACTCGAGCGCTGCTGCCTGTCAACCACCTACATCTGGCTTCAGACCATTACGATTGAGACCTGTGGCACAATCAACTATGTTTCTCCTCCTACTGTATCTTGTATCTTTGCATCCTGTACAGTCTAGTCACTGCCATGCCTGAGCACGAGCATCGTTGTTGTTTGCCTACCCCGCCGGCAGCTCGCCCGGTTTTCCGCCCAGAGTTCCTTACCTGTGCTGGTTCAGTGGCGCCTTATAGAAAGAGGCTACAACCTAGAGAAGCACATCAGCGTTAATATCAGGACGCCACTCAGCGCCATGTCTGTGCCATTTGTACGGCCCTACAATCCATCTCAAGATTTCGAGCATGGCCTCCATGTCGTACGTCTACACAAAGGGCAATGTTGACAGCCTCGTACTAATTTCTGTGCAGTTCTTTGTCACAATCGAGCCAACATTAGACTGGGAACCGACGCGTACAATCGGTTCTTATTTATGGTACAGAGCTTATGTTCATCTTACGCCTGCGACGTGCTTTGTGCTAGATGATGGTCATGGCAGAGCCGTCGGCTATTGCATCGGCACATCGAACACAACGATTTTTGCAGAAAGATGGCGAAAGGAATTTGCTCCTCTGATAGACCAAGAGCGAATCCCCAAACCTGGAGTGCAGACTACAGATCCTTTGATGGAGAAGGAAGAGACCAGAGGTTTCAGGCATGCAGTCTATAATGCCGAGTGCAGTGCTCTTCAAGCATGGTCAAAAGAGTTGGAGAGATATCCGGCTCACATGCATATCGATATTCTACCCGAGTTTCAGAGGAAAGGATGGGGATCAGTGCTGATCAATAAACTCTTTGATGCAGTCAAACACGAAGGCGCACCTGGAATACATCTGGACATGGTGCGATGGAACTTGACGGGCAGAAGCTTTTACGAGAAAATTGGATTTCAAAGTTGTTCTTTGGTGCTAGATGATGGATCGAGTGGGGAAACAGGCGTGAATGGGGTTGTTTTGACACTCGTAAAGAATTTGTAATCCACAACCTGTCCTGAAGTCTGCCCAAAGATCTTGTGTGATGACCATTCGGGCGATCACTTTATTTCAACCATGGGCAATATTGCGTATACATCTTGACCATGTTATGCAGAAGAAGTGGCTAGCATGAATACAGCAATCAATGCTTCTCTCCTTTCATTCAGTCTGGCGCACAGAATTGCCCCAACCTTGTGTCACACCAGGTAGCGTACGAAGGTTAGACTAATCTCTCTTCATACCAACTTTGCCAATGCCTCGTAGTCCCCATGCAAACAATATCCCTGTAGCACAGCTCAATGCAAAAACGTACCAGAAGGCAGCGCGGTATCCCTCTAGCAGCGCGGCTGGGCTTTCTTTGTTGGTGATAGTTGAATGCTGGGTGACGCTTGCTGCAATGACTGCACTGGTGGCAAGACCAACACTCTTCCCGATTTGAGCAACGGTGTTGAAGACGCTTCCGGCGAGCGCTTGATCACGTGCTGGAAAGACCGCTGTGATGACCAAGTTCGAGACTGTGAATAGCACGTCTGCGCCGACAGGATTAAGGAAGACGGCTGGGAAAGCACAGGCCCAGTACGTCCACTCCAGCTGGATGATACACATGAGGAGTGAACCGATGCTCGTCAACATCACCCCTATCAGGCAAGCCAAGTCGGCTCGTACTCGATGCGCGACGAGTCCCATTACTATGTTAGACAATGCGCCACCGATGGGCGTAGGTAGAAAACGTAAACTCGTCTGGATGGGTGAATTGTCTTGGACGTCCTGGAAGTACAGGGACTGAAAACTCTCAATGGCATTGAACGTACCCCAGATGGTAAAGACGCCGATGCAAACGACGCTAAATATGCGGTTCCGCCAAAGCGAATTGGGAATTACTGCTGGTCGTTTGAGCCTTTCTTGTCGTCCGACCCAAAGGATGAAGGAGGGAATGAGAGTAATACCAAGGATCAAAGTGGACAGCGTTTTTGGCTCTTTGATCTTTCCTGTTTGCTTGGAAATCACACAAATGACTATCAGCATATGGCGGTAGCAATGTGTTTGGTGACATACCTGAAGCTGTAGGATAAAAGGGCTGTGGACGCACTCCCAATGATGATGCCAACCCAGTCAATGTCGTTCTTTATGCGAGACCAGACATCTGCCTTCTGGTCTTGAAACCTGGGCAGTCCAAATAAAGCAACTCCAAAGACAATGCTGTTGATGATGGCTGAAATATGGAATGCCCATCGCCACCCAATCGTCTCCGCGAACACGCCACCAAGCACTAGTCCAATACTGAAGCCCACTGGTTGTCCCCCGCCCATTGAGGCAAACGCTATGTTTCTGCTCTTGCCCTGGGGGAATGTGCTGGTGATGATGCTCACCGCGGAAGGGAGACAGAACGAGATGGCAACTCCGGCAAAGCCACGGAAAACAATTATCTGCGTGCTAGTCTGCGCCAGACCGCAGGCGAGCGTGAAGCCAGACTGGAGAAAACACCCAATCAAGTACATTGGTCGTGAGCCGACAACATCTGCAATGGAACCCAACAAGAGAAGCGTGCAACCACACGTAAGGGCATAGATTGATATAGGCCTGCACTAGGTCAACACGACGTAATAATGGTTCAGCAAGATGATTATACCATAGAAGTACATCAGGGCCCAGCTCCAGATCTTTTGCAATAGATGGCAACGCGACAGCAACGACGCCGCTCAACATCGAGCTTATCATAGTCACGCATACAACCGTCAACACAACGACCGCTGTTGTCTTTGAGTCTGGCTGATCCAGAAGCTCAGATGAGACGACATTTGGAGGCGGTGCGCCCGAGGCTTCGGTCAGCGGCACTGTGTCGTTGCCTACTTTATAGATACTGGGTGGCTGCGTAACAGTCTGTGGAGTCTCGGAAATGCCTTGCAGCTCAATGGAAGATGAAGTTCGCGACATTGTCAATGAAGATCATAGAGTAGCCGAGTTTTATCTGCACCTGGGAAGTTCGCTTTATATAAGATGAAGCCCGTAGTTGGCCCACGAATCGGGAGGGTGCTTCTTTACTAAGGCGGGACTGAAGAGGAGCTTGATGGGTTCCTGTACCTACATTGGGAGCATGACGTTGCTGGCGTTCGGAGCGTGAGATATAGGCATAAGACTAGATGAATGCAGTAGGTGCTGTTCCGTCATCGACGCCCTATTGCTGAGACATAATGGCAAACCCACAGCTTTGCAGACAGCGGCTGAACAAAACGGATTTTCACACCAATCAGAGTGTCGATTGGCAGCAGTAAAGGGGAATTTTGCGATGGAAAACTAGTACCGTAGACGGAGGTACAATAACGAGATTGGCCGTCGCACAGCTTCCTTATCGATTGCAGGGGTCTTCATTGCTTTAGGACCACAGTTTGGAACATCTCTCCCTAAAAGTATTGTGCGGCAATTGTGACCAACTTTCGGCCTGTATTCTGCTCTCGGATAGAGAAACCAAAATTTTGATTGTTGTATAGGCTCTGGTAGTCATATATTTCCAAGTGGCCACTCGAGCGCAGCGACGTCCCAAAGCGGAATGCTACACGTTGCAACATCCTGATACTCTTGAGCGCTCATCTTCGAGCTCCGTTCTCTGACTGCGCCCTGCGCAACCTCGTGAGAAGCTGTAGGAAGCTCACAGGAAGCTTTTTCTCGCTTTGAGTGCGATGCGTGCGCCACCCTTTCTGCTGAGCGCGAAGGCGCTCTTCGCGCTGAGTGCTATCAGCTGCACAGGCACTTTTGCAGATTCCAACATCAACGTTGCTCTTCAAGCCTCATTTGATACTGCACCTTACTTAGTAGAGCTCCTGTAAGCTAGCGACAACGTTCTTCTGTTATTTGTGCTAACGATGTGAAGAGAGACCGCCGCAGAAGAGAACGCAACCGCATATTTCCCACTCCTAGACCGCATATCTGAAGGCTGGTTGGACGAGCTAGACACGGAAAAGCAGCTCTACGACAGATTCATCGATATACTACAGAGCGACGGACACATCACCGATGCCGAGACTCTTGCATCCTTCAATCTTGCTCTTTCCGTACGATCAGCGGCGCCGCGCATCGAAGCACACTATCAATTCTACAAGACCTCGGTCGAGCCATCTTTGGAGACTGAACAAGGAAAGAACTGTCAGCTGTGGGTCTCCCTTAATGGCCAACAATACTGTACACCACACATAGACGATGGCGAGCCAACAGGCAGCATTCGAAACGAGCGTACCAACGAGTTACCATTCGACCGCGTCCTGGGCAACAGCTCAGCGTTACCTACGATCGTATACGCCGACATTACCGCTCCAAGATTCAAAAAATTCCACAAGACCGTGAGCAGGACTGCAAAAGAAGGAAAAACATCATACAGGGTTAGGTACAAACCGTCCTTAAAAGGACCCAAGAAGCCATTGGTCGTGAATGGCTATGGCGTCGCACTACAATTAAAGAGGACGGACTATATTGTCATTGATGACAGGCAAGCAACACAAAGTGATAAAACCACAGAATTGAAGCCGCTCGCGACTGAATTGGATGAAGAGGCATCCGATTTGAGCCCATTGGCTAAAGACGATGTACCTGATCTGGCTGAAAAGGCGGCAAGCTTTGTTTTGCAAAGCGATCAACCCATGGACACGCTTTTGAAGCTGGTTCGCGATTTTCCGAAGTACACAACAACCATCGCTGCGACCAATGCGACCTCCGAGTTCCTTACAGAGCACTACAACAACCGTGAGCTTCTGTTACCCACAGGATATAATGTTATTTGGATCAATGGTGTGCAGATCCCTGTGAGAGATGTGAACCCTTACGCACTTCTCGCACATCTGCGGCGCGAGAGGAGGTTGATCAATGGCATCAGGAGTCAGGGATTATCAGGTCCAGACACTATTTCGCTTTTGTCACACCCCGCTTTGACACAGGGCCAAACCGGAGATGAGCCCCAGCGATATGACTTCAGAGACGAGATTGAAGGGGGCAAAGTCATTGTCTGGGTCAATGATATCGAGAAGGACTCTCGCTACCAGAGCTGGCCGACCGAACTTCGGGCTCTGTTACAAAGGACCTACCCTGGTCAATTGCCAAACGTTCGACGCGACATTCACAATGCAATCTTGCCCATCGATTTCACTAACCCCGATCACGTCTCCAATGTGATCGAGACTGTGATAGGGCTAGTCAGGCGTGGCATTCCGTTGCGGTGGGGACTCGTTCCGCAGACCCCAAATTCTAGTGCCGAGGAGCAAGCAAAGGTGATTTACTACCTACAGCACACCTACGGTTTGTCTTCGGTCACCAAGTACTTATTGACAGCGATGGAGGTGAAGAAGCTATCGAAACCAGACAAAGCTAGCTTTGAAAATACCATAAAGTCTGCTACACTTCGGAAGGATCGCGAAGCAATCGAGTTCGAGGAAATTCTAGCATCGGAAACTCTTGGTGAGCGAGTTGCAAACGCCAAGCACTACCTGGAGCGCCTTGCAGCAAGTGGACCTAATGCTCCAGCAATCGTAAATGGCGTACCAGTTGCTCAAGGCGATAACTGGCTGTCTGAGCTCAGCCAACGTATCAGTATAGATCTTCGTCAAATACAGAAGGCCGTATTTGAGGGCGATCTCAAAGACGATAGTTGGGTACCACAACAATTCCTGGTTCAGGCTGCAACCAAGCGCAACCCCTTTATCATACCAGAGAACGAGAAGGAGATTAAGCTTGTCAACATGGCCGAATTGGAGGAGAAATATGGAGAGCTCTTTGCGAGATTTCCTCGTGTCGAAGCCGCGGAGTCTGCCAGTAAGAATGACTGGGCCCATCTTACAGTGTTTGGTGACTTCGATACGATGTCTGGTCTGACTCTACTCAAGTCCGTGGCCCAATTCCGTGAAGTCAACCCACACGTCGAAATTGTCATGATGCAGAACTCGGATGCAGAGCAGTCCAGCATTTCTGAGGAGCTACTGGATACGTTCATCAAGTCAAAGCGTCAACTTGATAGCATCAAGCTTCTAGAGCTTCTAGACAAGAAAGTGGCGCTCACTCCGACACCACTGAGGACTACACGTCTGCGCAGATCTGCTCAGCCTTTATTCGAAGAACTGGAGCTGAAACCTGGCCAACTCGCTATGCTTGTCAATGGACGCTTCGTGGGACCCATCCCCGAGGACAAGGTTTTCTCCAGCGACGATATCGAGACACTTGTATCCTATGAAACAAACAAACGTATTGAGCCTCTCAATCAGGCCCTGACCGACTTGAAACTGACGTCGAAGATTGCAACCCCATTCGACGCGGCAAAGATCCAGTCTCTCGTGGCCCTTTCTACTGTCTCTGATGTCCCCGATGGTATTTTCGAGACAGCGTCGACTTTGAGGACAAACGCCTTTAGCAATTGGACGTCCGATCACACCGCTATCATCAAAGGGACGAAGGAATCTGCAATCTTCCAGATTGTCGCATCTATCGATCCCGCGACTGAGCAAGCACAAAGATGGATTCCGATTTTGAACACACTGAGTGAAATGGATGGGACTTACCTCCAGCTCTTCCTAAACCCTAAGCAGATGTTGCAAGAGCTGCCTGTCAAGCGATTCTACCGGTACCTGCTCGGCTCAAAACCAAGGTTCAACACGGACGGATCAGTGGATAATTTCAAGGCTCAATTTAAGGGAATTCCCAAGAAGGCTCTTCTCAACCTGGGCATGGATGTGCCACCATCGTGGCTTGTTGCCCCGGAAGAATCTATCCATGATCTTGACAACATCAAGCTCAGTTCATTACCCAACGGAGCTGACATAAACGCAGTCTATGGGCTGGAGAGCATCCTTATCGAAGGTCATTCCCGTGATACCACGAATAATGGTCAGCCACCACGTGGCGCTGAGGTTGTGCTTTCAACAGACAAGGAACCACACTTTGCGGATACAATCATCATGGCCAACCTTGGGTACTTCCAGTTTAAAGCAAACCCTGGTTTCTACGGCATACAGCTCAAGAAGGGCAAATCTCAGGAAATTTTCTCACTCGATAGTGCTGGAGCAAAAGGCTGGGCGGCTCAACCGAACGACGAGTCCAACGAGCTTGTGCTGATGAGCTTTCAAGGAACTACACTGTTCCCTCGACTGTCACGTAAACCAGGACAAGAAGAAGTCGATATCCTCGCAGATGAAGAGTCGGTCGTCTCGGAACTCGCGACCAAGGGCACTGAGACAGTGAACATGCTACTGGGCAAGATTGGGCTCAACTTCAACAGTGAGAAGATTTTCAAGAAAGGTGCTGAGCTTCTGGCTGGTGCAAAGCCTGCAAAGACACAGGCTGACATTAACATCTTCTCCGTGGCCTCTGGTCATCTCTACGAACGTATGCTGAACATCATGATGCTCTCTGTTATGAAACACACCAAGCACACTGTCAAATTTTGGTTTATCGAGCAGTTCCTCTCGCCCTCCTTCAAGCATTTCCTGCCGCACATGGCCGCAGAATATGGTTTCAAGTACGAACTTGTTACATACAAGTGGCCGCACTGGCTCCGTCAACAGTCTGAGAAGCAGCGCGAGATCTGGGGCTACAAGATTCTCTTCCTTGATGTACTTTTTCCTCTTGATCTCGACAAAGTCATCTTCGTCGATGCCGATCAAATCGTGCGCACCGACATGTACGAACTCGTCACCCACGACCTTCAAGGCGCACCCTACGGATTCACACCGATGGGTGACTCACGCACAGAAATGGAGGGCTTCCGTTTCTGGAAGACAGGCTACTGGGCCAATTTCCTGCGCGGCAAACCCTACCACATCTCCGCCCTGTACGTTGTAGATTTGAATCGCTTCCGCAAACTTGCGGCTGGCGACCGTCTGCGCCAACAGTACCACAGCTTATCTGCCGATCCCAACAGTCTAAGTAATCTCGACCAGGACCTGCCAAACAACATGCAGTTTAACTTGCCCATCCACTCATTGCCGCAGGAATGGCTGTGGTGTGAGACATGGTGCGCGGATGCTGACCTGGCGTCTGCGAAGACGATTGACCTGTGCAACAACCCGCAGACGAAGGAGCCGAAGCTGGATCGTGCGAAGAGGCAGATTCCTGAATGGACGGTATACGATGATGAGGTTGCGGCGCTGGCGAAGCGCATTGGAGGTGAGCAGGGGCAAGAGGATGTGGTGGATGTGCAGGCTGAAGAGCAGGTAAGGGAGAAGAAGGAGAAGGACGAGGAAATGAAGAGGGATGAGTTGTAGGGTGTGTTCGCGTTTGAAAATATGTGCTCAGGCATTGAAGGCAATTTCGATGTTGATGTTGAGGCTACTCGTAGTAGATATATAGAAATTACAGCATATGTGCTGGAGATTCTGTCATATCAATAATTGCATACTAAGATTGTACTTTTATGGTATCTAAACAGTCAGATTACGAAGACGAGAATGAATTCTTGCTGGAGCGCTGTTCATGCGGGCTCCTCGGTTCGGCTCCTCTTCCCATTCGCAGAGTCGTCTTCGATCTCAAGTTTCCTCTTCCCACCGCCTGATGCCTCAGCAGCTGGCTTCGGCGCGGCAGGCGCAGGCTTCGCCTTCTTCCTAACCACCTGACTCACATCATTCGCCTTTGCGCTCGCTTCCTTGAGGATCTCCTGCTGCTTCGCCTTATCCGCGCCGAGCAGGCTGCCGAACAGGCCCTGCACAACTGACTGGTCGATGGTGTCGTATCCCTGCTTCGTGGGGTCGAGCTTGAGATCTTTGAGGCGGCCTTGCAGCTCTTCTAGCATAGCCTTCTTGTCTTCAATGACTGTCTTCTTTTCCTTCTTCTGCGCATCGGTGAGTGTGTCGCCGGTAAGGGCAGCCTCCTCCTTTTTCAAACGAGCTTGTAGCGATTGAATGGCAAGGTCAGTATGCTTTGCTGCTTCATTCCTCAAGTCCCAATCGATGCCGTCCTTGTCGTCCTCGGCTTCTTTCCCAGCGTTGGCGTCTTGCTGCCTCTCTGCGCCTGCTTGATCTTCCCTGATCTTGCTAACAGACGCAAATTCCAATGCTAGAGACAAGGAGTAGTGTGACTCCGTGACGTTCTCGTGCTCAAAAGGGTTGAGCTCTTCCTGCAGTGCGAGTGATGAACGTGCATCAGCCACAGCGTCGTGAAAGCGCTCATTCTCCAATGAGATCTCGACTAGGAAGCCGTGGCAGTCTGCGATCTTTTCCTTGATAGCGCGTGCAGCTGGGGAGAGTCTTGCAGGTTCTTTGCCTTTGTATGCCGCTTTAGCGTCGGCTTGGGCGTCTAGTTGCTTCTGGTAGAGGACACGGGCAAGCTCAAAGGTTTCGTATGCGTTGGCAAAGTCATCTTCTTCCTCCTGCTCGGCGTCACCTTCTTCGTCATCTTCATCGTCAGAATCGTCCCAATTCTCGTCGCCAGTGAGTTGAAAGTATGTGGACGCGGGCTTGGGTGCTGTCGTCTCTGCACTGGACTCTGCCTTTGCACCATTGCCGGCTGAAGCTGAAGCTTCAGCTTTGGCTTCTTTCTTCGCCTTCTTCTTCTTCTGTTCTTCTTGAGAGACCTTGTTTCCAAGCACATCGCTCTTAGCAACGGCTACTTTGTACAGAGCGCGTCCGTAGTAAAAAAGCAGCTCAGCGTTCTCATAAGCCATCTCGCCGTTGAGCTCGGCCTGAATCTCGACGGCGTCGGCATAATGGTCGGCAGCGGCAGAGAAGTTTTTCAGAGAATATTGCAGAGCGGCAGCCTGCGTGAGCTCGTCGAGCTTCTCCTTGGTCTTGGGCAGCTCATCCGTCTCAGCGACAGCCGCAAGCGGCTCGTTCGTAGCTTCGGTCATCGTTCGTTTTCGTTTGGCAACGTTTCTGGCCGTAACGCGACCGTAATATGAAAGTTTGGAGACGGGTTTTTTCGTGATGTTGGGGTGTTGTAGTGTATGGGAGGTGACTGGGAAAGCTCTTTGGTAGGTGCGCTAGCGCGAGACGCGTCGCAGACGCGTCGGACATCAATTAAGCCTCGATCTGGACATTGTACCAAGTCGAATCAAACACCATAGCAACTCGACATGGCGACGGCACGACGACTAGAGAAGCCCTCGGCGGTTCCCACAAACCCAATTCCCTCTTCGTCGCCAGCGTTTGGCACACCGGTCCATCCCATTCACCCACGTAGAACCGCACCGATACGCGCCCCACCTGCCCTTGCACCCAAGGCTAAATCCACTGTTCTACCCATACTGTTGCCTCCAGCTACACTACGACCGCTTGCCTTTCGCACCTTCACCAAAAAACATAATCTTACCCTCACATCCTCCGCGCTCCAAGCGTTGGCCACTTTCATCGGCAAGCACTGCGGCTCAGGATGGCGCGAGGAAGGGCTGGCTGAGAAGGTGTTGGAAGAAGTCGCGAAGAGCTGGAAGAAATGTGGGGGGCAAGTCATCGTTGAAGGCGATAAGGATGTCTTCAAGGGCATTTTGCGCACGCTAGAAGGTGCCATGGAGGGAGGGAGAGTCACCCAGGGCTCCAGCCTCGGCAGGCAAAACAGCTTCAACTTCGGCTCTGAACAGAATGTCTTACCGGCTCGACCGGCGCTGGATGCCACCTCGAGCTTTGGCATGTCGGGCCTCGACGTCCAGGACAAGGACGATGAGGAAGAGCTACTCCAAGACCCGCGCGAATGGCTCAAGGTCACCGGAGCTTTTGAGCAACCAAAGTTGGCGTACAACGTATCTCAGAGGCATTTTGAAAAGTAGGATACTGTCTGGCTGATTTGGAAATGCTGCTGACCTCGTTAGATCTGCCTCCAAACCTTCGCTCTTTCCAAATCCATCGCACAAAACCGAGCTCTTTCGGCAGCGCTACCACATTGTACACCAGCGTATCCTGCGCAATGAAACGTTTCAGACACCCACCTTCAGTACGGCTCGATCAGCGACCCTGAATAGAACGGGCTCTATCGCGACATCGCAAACAAATACCATCACGCCCATTGCCAATCTCCTGGGACGGACAGGGAGCACTCACCTGCTCCTGGGTATGCTTGTAGTTTCTCCAACAGGATCTCTGTCACTCTCCGATCTTACTGGCACAATATCGTTGGACATGCAGCATGCGCGGCCTATACCGGAAAACGGCGCGTACTTTGCGCCTGGTATGATAGTTCTCGTCGATGGAAGCTACGAAGAAGATAATGGCGCCGGTTCAGCCGATCTGGGAGGAACCGGGGGAATCGGTGGCACAATTGGGGGCAAGTTCCTCGCCTTCTCAGTTGGTCATCCTCCATGCGAGCGACGAACAGCAACCCTTGGTGGCACTGACGAGATCGACAAGAGCAGTCTGCAAGGGCCAGCATTCGGTTGGACAGACTTTCTTGGTCTTGGTTCTCAAAGAGCCACGGGAGCACGCATGAACCGCATAGCAACCAACCTCCTCACCTCCTCGGCACCACACAACATCGTTATCGCCTCAGATCTTCACCTCGATACTCCGTCCACCCTCAGCGCTCTCCGTACCCTCCTCCGTACATACTCTCCGTCTCAAGCTAACCCCAACCCCGTATACCCCCTTGCTATAATACTCATGGGCAACTTTTCGTCAAAGGCCACACTTGCCGGCGTCCCTGGAGCCGGGAGCATAGAATATAAAGAGCATTTTGACGCTCTTGCATCCATCCTCCCAGAATTCCAGTCCCTCATCGCGCATACGTCACTCGTATTTGTGCCCGGTGATAATGATGCATGGCCCAGCGCCTTCTCCGCTGGTGCTGCAACACCTCTACCGCGCAAGCCGGTCCCAGCGCTGTTTACAAACCGAATACGCCGTGCTGTGGCAGAAGCGAACAGAGAGATCTGGGGAGGCGGGCGGGCGAAGGGAAAAGAAGGTGAAGCCGTCTGGACTTCGAATCCCTCACGGTTATCATGGTTCGGGGTCAAAGGTGAGATGGCAATCCTGCGCGACGACCTCGCTGGCCGGCTTCATCGTACCTCCATCCGCTTTCCAAAGCCCCAACTAGAAGACGAAGATGAGCTGCCCTTCGCTCCAGAACACGATGTCAACGAAGCCATGGACCTAGACGTTCCCGCGCCGCGAACCCTACAGCCGCATCCTGAGCCACCATTTGATAGTGATACACAAACCGCGAGAGTACTGACACGAACCATTCTCTCTCAATCACATCTCAGTCCTTTTCCACTTTCTGCAAGACCGCTGCACTGGGACTTTGCACACGCACTTGGCCTGTATCCGCTGCCGACCAGTCTTGTGCTGGCCGACAGCGAGGCGCCCGCATTTGTGGTCAAGTACTGCGGGTGCACAGTCATGAATCCTGGGCCTATTGATGCGAGTCGAGGCAGCAAGGGTCGGGAAGGGAGGAGTCACTGGGTGGAGTTTGACATTAGGACGAATGCTGGAGTAATCAGGAACGAAGGCTGAGGAAATGCATCTACCAGTAATGAACTTAAAATGATTTTGAAACGAACTTGTCAACGTTTTGCCATTCCACCGATTCGCAACAAACAGTGACAGTGTCTTTGAAATATGTATATGTTCTATTCTAGGCTGTACAATATTCTGTATGATTGTATCGCTGCCGTCCCTTGATCTTCTCAATACAAAGTGTATGCAAAACGATGCATTGACATTTTGTACAGGATGATCAGCCCTTGACGTCAAGGACAAAAACAATCCCACAATTAACTGTGAAATTTGCAACAAAAGCAAACACAACCAAATATTATTGTGAAAGTAGTATGTGTGAGTTTATTTTTTTTTGTTTTTCATTTTTTATTTTGCCGCGTGGAAATGAGGAAACACGAGCAAGAGTTGGCCTGGTTCGGCTCAGAAGTGCCATGCAAATACATGCACGGATGCATGCATGCGCGCATCACACTGCTCGTTCCCCCTCACCACGAGATGCTCGTTGATTCCATAAGACTACGCAGAGTATTCAAGAGGCCGGCCGTTGCCCTCTCCGGGCGAATCCTTGCGCACAGCACAACACAGCACAGCATAGCATAGTACAGCATAGTACAGCACAACACAACGCCCACCGCGTCCGCACAAGATGACTGTTGCTGACTGACGCCCCGCGAAGACGTGTACTCCATGTGCGTAAGCAGACCAGGCCCAAAGCCGGTCCTTCTGCGGCAGCACGTAGGGATCCAAAGTCCGCCTCATGGCAGCATTTCCTCACAGTAGAGCCGATCGCAAAGCACGGTCGCAGTACCTGGTAGACAAAGCACAGTCGCAGCGGTAAGTACCGTACCTATTGTACTGTGTACGTAGGTATTGTAGTCGCAGGGGCAGTCGCAGGGACAGGTTGCAGTCGCAAAGAGCCCGATATGAGATGCCCGGACCGATGTTGGCTGGACATGTCGACAATGCCCAGCTGGGACAATGCTGAGCCCGTGCGAATCGGGCTCTTGTGGACAGACTTGGTACAACAATACCTACCTAGGTACGTACGTACAGCCACTGTACATACAGAGGATGCCAGACAATAGTAGACGGAATATTTATCTTGCTCGTCGCCTAACCTTCCTGTGCCGTACTGCGGTGCACCGTGGAGACGCCGGATATATACACGACTGCGGTGAGAACAACCCCCTCCTCATGTCGATTCGGCATCGTGGAAGTGGGGGATGGAAATCTACTGGGACGTTGCTTGCTTGCATGCATGAATGCATGCTTGCTTCGGCTAGATGCAAGTGGACCCTGTCTGGCTCTCGATCGACAACGTTCTCGCGACAATGATGTCGCGACTGCGGAGACCCGGCACAATGTGACGGTGAAGGAAGACCGAAGAGATTATGCAAGTGAGCACGTGCTACAACTGTGCTCAAGCGCGCGCTGCGACATGGTGATGAAACGAGGCTGCAGGAATCGTACGAAGGCGGGTGGTGGACTTACTCGCGTTCTGGCGGTGCGCCTTGTCTGTTGCTGAAGACTGTGTTGGCTCGGCACTTGGTGCGCGTGCTTGGACGTTGTCGTCAGCAGTCGATTCGGCGCCGGACGTTGCAAGCTGGTGGTAATGGTGCATGTTGTTGAAACGCGCAACGACATGGACATGGGAGAGGGGGAATGTGCTTGTTGATCCGGCATTGAGACGGATCTTGCATCTGATTGTAAGGTTTGACAGATGCATGGTACTGTCCAGTGTCTACCTTTGAGTTGTCGCGCAGTCTGGAAGACAAGGCTCTCATTCTTTGCACGTACAAGGATGCAGCCGACGATGATGCCTGATAGGTAATACCTCTATTCAGCTATTGTATGCGATGTGATGGTTTTCGACATGTTTCATTCTCCACTGTATCAAGGAATATCATCCTGCAGCGTGTGCGTGCGCCGACATGTTGCACCGATATCATCTTACCAGCATCCGATAGACGTTGGAAGTCATCTTCTCCTTCATCTCCTCTCCAACAGCCAAGCACGTCTCAGACGGTTCAGCTTCGCTTAGCGGAAGGCGTAAACGGTCAGGCAGAGGGCCCTCCCGCGTCTCTGATCGGTGAGCAACAGTACCCTCACATGCGATTGGAGGTGCGCGCCGGGAGCGGTCCCACGTTTGCGTGTTGAAATCCTCGTCGTATTACCTGCGCATACATTTTTTGCTTTTGCGTCTGCAGCACTTAGACGAGGCGTTGGTCGTTGGGCGACGTGTATGGTGCCGGCTCCGGTTGACGCAGTGCAACCACGCACGTCGCCCAATAGGGCCCATACGATGGCGCGGCGTATAAGGCTGTGAGGCTTGAGAGTGTCTGGAGCATGAGTGAGGCTGCTGATATTGCTGTGATCGCCTTGACAATTACGGCCCGGGTGTTGAGGTGCAGAGGGCTGGCGATCCCTACACTAGAAAGCAATTATGCAACGTCTCCCGCTCTTTTCTGCTCACAAGTCTGACGGTCTGCTTCAAGATCTCATGGGCGCACCCGGAGCTCCGGAGATGTTGCAGTCTACATGGCCATGGCGGTTTTCCTCGACCTGTCGCAGTTTATTGTTCCTTCGTTATCGGCGGGAGATCCATTTCAGGAGGATCCACGTGTCTGGAGCTGGTCTAGCGAATGTGCTTTGACGAACCTTGAGTACCGTGGTCTGTCACCATTCGGGATCGTCAACCGACACCATTCAACCGCCTGTCTCTCGCGTGAACGCTGGTCGTAACTTGCTGGGGGGCTGGCCTTAATGACACCCAATATCGACACTGGTCAGCTGGTGGTACGTGGAAAAGAAACCCCCGCAAGCCCTGTGATGGCTATGACTGCTTGAGGTCAAAGTGGGCTGAGGGGGCTGAGGCAGAACGCAAATTGGCATTGAAGAGTTGTTGTTCCGGAGAGCACGCCCGTGGCGATGATTTGCGGCAACAGCTCGCGTTAACAGTTTGGTACGGATAGCGACCCGCGGTTAAGGTTGCGCAACGTTGCTGTCAACCCAGAAATCAGTCCACGTTTGCCTCGGATTGCTAAAAAAAAAAAAATCGCGCAATGTTGTTGCTGGAAGCTGTCTACGACCGGAGAGTAGGCAGTAGAACATCGGATGTTGTTCGAACATCTCGGATGGTCTCCGAGCTTGAATTCGACGCACTTTGCATTACTCGTGTGTGATGATTGGCGCACGCGCAGCTTCTCGTATATGCTACGAGGTACCTAGTTGCCTGTGACTGGGGCCACTGGGCTAAGGATGATCGACATCGTGGTAGACTCTCCAGTTGTGTTTTATTGGAGCGTGGCTCTGTATGTGTCACCATAGCCAGTCGCAACTCAGGTACAACTCCATGGAACTACTCAAAGAGGCAACGTCTTGGTCTCATCCACACGCGTTTACTGACGGTGACAGTCCGACTACCCCGACATAGGTACGACGCCGAGTGTGGAGGCTTGCCCGCCAGCAGCGGTCAAAGCTGTTGCCGTCCTCAGTACCATGGTTCAACCGTCTTAGCCCCCGACCAAATACGAAGTGGCTTGCACCAGGAACGCGGTCTGGGACGGAACGTCACCTCGTCAAGTGACAGGCGCGATGGACATGCAGGCTTTCAGCATGACCGCAGTTGGGCTGCGACGTTACCACTACCTACCTAATTATGAGCAAATGCAATGGAAAACCGCGGCAGGGCTATTGTCGGCAAGGAAAAGTGGAACGATCTGCGCAGCTGCTCTGGCGTCGGTGAAGCTTACTTTGTTGATCTTCGAGATGCAGACAGCAGTGATTGGGTTTACCGTGGCTTGACAAGACCCTCGCATTCGCAAATCCGTATGGAGCAATCACTGCGATTGTCAAGAGTCGTAGCGAAAATGCTGAAGTTTGTTTGAGCCGAGCGTGAATGTGCCAAGCAGTAGGTAATTCCACGCGCGAGCTTGTTAGCCGCGCAGCCAATGATGCTGCAAAGACGCTGCGCGTTTCTCTCAATGTCAAACAAAAGATGTAAATTTTTTCGCTTCTATTACTTTCAGCTGTGGGTGCGTGAGCTCCTCCACATATGCTGCTTTGATAACCAACCATCTATATCATGCAAAACGTATATTCAATAGATGCACCGAAGAACGGCCGTTAGCTAAGAGACCAAATGAGCGCTAACGCCGTATGAGGGTGCTGAGGCAGACAAGATGGAATCCAATACCGAGCTCGAACAGCATTTCCAGATCAAGACAGTGACGTCTCTGTAAAGTTTCTAAACATTTCCTCCCAGTCGTTTTGCCCTACATGCTCGGCTCAAGAATAGACTGCGCAAAAGTAAAATGACCCCACCCAGGGTCTCCTCGTGTCGGTGGTTGTGGTATTCGCAAAAGTCTCAGCGCTATTCCGCCCGTATGAGTGTGTAGTGCCTGAAAGAAAAACAAAGCAAATGACTGATGCTGTGCGCCGACGTAAATGCAAAAGGATACAATGTTTACGGGAGATGCGCGCTAAGCTGTGGCGGCTGCCAGGAGCCTTGTCCGCCCAGATGGGGTATATCCAAACAAACTGAAGTTACGCTCAAAGCATATTGGCTGGTTGGGGGCAATCATGGGTACAGATCCAGTTGTTTCCGGACGTTGCGGAGAATCTTGAGATCCATCTCAAGGATTGGCGAGTTTGGTGCAATTTCGCCGAGAACCTTGCAAGTTCGATCCATTAGGAGAGTCAGGTTCTGCTTGGTGAGCTGGGTATCTCGCGGCAGATACCTGCAAAGTTGAGACTTGAAAACCGCGCAAAGCACAAGCATGTTTCCGAATTGGCTAGGCTTGTTAGATTGGAAAAAAAGTATGTGCAGAGTGTTTGAGTCATAACTTACGCATGCATTGTGCCAAAAATGTTGGTGACCACCAATCGACGAGTGCGAGCGTTGGCATCGAATTTGACGTACTTGCTCTCCGGGGTGGCACCGACACGGTCAAAAGCAATCGTACTCTGAATGGCAGCGTTAATGCACTTGACAGCGACGCCGATGATGCTCCTTTGGTCATCTGACAAATCCACCAATAGGTGTACGTTTCTGTTAGACGAACTACCAGAGGTGGGCGCTGGGGAGTTGTGATGAGAGGCCCGTGCTGTGCTTGCGCCTGTGGGAGGAAAGTCGATGAAATGATTGGCGATGCGCAAGTAGGGGCGCAGAATCACATATATGGATCCGTAGTACTTGGCACGTAGACGTGCGACGTTAATGTCAGTAGCTGGTGGATCCTCGTCGTTCCAGGCCAAGGTTGGTGGCAATACGCGTCTCCAGTCTTCAAGGATGCGCACGTGTGCCGTGGCACGGTGTGCAACCTCTTTGATGTTATGAGTGTCGAAACTGCGGCGAGCATCTAGATTTTATTAGTACTGAGCCCCCCATACCTTGTGGCATGCTACTCACTTCTGCCATAAAGCATGTTGTGTGCCTCGTTAAGGATGACACGGAGCCAGATCTGACTCGAGTACATGAGCATAGAGCCTTCCTGGGTCTGCGGGTCCGCAAACATCTTCTCCTCGAGGACGAGCCCAGAATCAGGTACTGATCCGATCGGTACCGATTCGTAGACGCCATCGGGATACGCAATCTCGCTCTGAAAGTCGGAAATTCGGCTAGGTGGCAGGGTGCTCATCTCGGCCAAGATATCCGACTCAAGCTGAAGGCATGTCCAGTAGACACACATGACCAGATTGAGCCTATAGCGCTCTTTTGGAGGCAAAGATGCCTTATTCTCTAAACACCAGTTCCGGTCGAGCTTCTGGTAATCTGCCTTGATCAGGACAAGAACGACACGACAAGCGTTGTTGATCCAGCTCCAGCTCTCGAGAACTCGAGCGAACTGACTCAGATATAATGCGGCGAGGATCATGGCCTGAGCATGTGCCACTGTGTTTCCGCCTTGTTGATTTCCAAGAATGTCAGTCGCGTAGGCAAAGTATCCCATACCGGGAAGAATGTCTACATTACGAGGGCGGTTATCGTCAGAATTGTCGCTGTTGAAGCTGCCGTTAGCATGGACGCCCCAGCCACCGTTTGTGTGTGACGTTCGGTCGCTCTGAGGCGATGGAAGTGGATCGTGGTGAGCACAGACCTTGCCAAGCGCAAGGACGAGGAGAACAAGTGCATTACGGAGGGATCGTTCGATAGCACCCTTGGTTGAGTATGGCTCTCCGTAGGCGCTGCCAGACCGCTTGCGCTTGAGGCTGAGTTGCTGATTCGCCAGGGAGTTTGCGGCCGGTGAGGCGGCGTGTTTGGCTGTGACGTCCGGGCTGTATTGTTCGCTGAACTCTTTGATCATCCTCCTCAGCTTACTGGCATTCATGAAAGGGTGAAGCTTGTGAATGTTCTCGATATAAGAATCATACAATTCCCACAGGACGTGCGAACGAAAATCAGGCCTGCCATCCGGTCCAAGGCCACCGTTGTCTTGGCGAGGATGGCTGCTGGGAATTTCGCCAGGCGCTGTTGGGCTGGAAGTGTCCGCAGGTGGATAGCCCCAGAGACCTTCCTTTCCAGGGATCGGAGACGAAGCATCGACATCGCCACCACTATCAGGGCTTCCCGGGCCTTGTGCACCGTCGTTGAGGTCTTGACCTTCTCCGACACCCCAGACGCGAAGCAGACCACGATCTTGCTCGAGCAGCATAGGATATTCCGAAACGTCGTGGCCGCCTTCGATGAGTTTCTCAATGTAGTCGACATTCCGGCAGAAGCCTGCCATTGAGTGCCATTCTTCGAAAAGCTTGTGCGCTGGCGTAGTGTGGTCACTTTGCAATCCGCTCTTCTCCTTGGGCGGCAGGCCCGTGGCGCCGCTATGCTCGCTTCGGACACTGTCTGCCGGGGTGGCCGGCTGTTGAGGAGGAGCAAATGCAGACTCTTGCTTGATGGGAGTCAATGCTTGTCCAGCTGTCGGAGACATTTGCGAGTGTGGAATGCTGGGAGACTCGGCCTTCATATTGCTAATGCGGCGCATCTGACTCCTTCCTTGGGCTGGTGTGGGAAACCTGGATAAGTTTTGATCTCTGTTGGGCATGGCGAACGCTGCTTCTGGCGAAGCCATGTTCGGTATTTGGTTGGGTGTCTGTGCTAGAGGGAGTCTAGTCTCGACGCTCTGTCTCCATGAAGTGAACTCTCCCACGAGGTTTTTGAGGACTTCTCCAATGTCGTTGACGCTGTCTTGTAGCTGCATCATGCTTCGGTCTTGCCTGTGAGGTGTAAGTGGGTTTGGTGCGTGGTTTGCATGGGAACTGACAACATACTTTGGGGGTGGCACGTCCTTGTACTGGCAATCAAAGTTGTTCTCTCTGCAGAACTGACACGGTCGAGCCTCGTCACATTTCTGTTTGCGTGTTCGGCAGTGGTTGCAAGCCTGCGTGGCGCGAACCTGTTTGCGCCGTATTGGCTGCCCAGCGGGGCTCGCGTACTGGGCCATGTATGGGCTCGGCGCATAGGACCCTTGGTCATACTGAGCAGCAGCAGCAGAAGCGGCGGCGGCGGCGGCGGCGGCGGCAGGCGGCAGAGGTGGAGGATGGAAAGGCTGGCCGTTGCTGTGTTGTGTGGGACTGATGGAGTGGCCATAGCCGTTGGTCATGTGGCCATTGGGGCGATGTTCGGGGTTCATTACCCAGGGACTTTGATGGCTGCCATGATCCATAGGTGGCGGTTGAGGCTTGCTGTCGGCGCTGATGCTGGATCTGGTGCTCTGCGGCTCTGGGACAGTGGCAGACTGCGGAGTTGGGGGCGCGCGGTAGGTGGCAATGTTGTCCTGAGAAACGTTTACGGGAGGAGGGCCGCCAGCGCCATGAGGGCGGTGACTGGGTGAAGGAATGGTGCGTGGGTCCGAGTAGGCGCGTATATCAGAGGGGGGCAGCGAGGGCGAGGGTTGCGGTTGCGGCCCGGGGGCAGATCCCTGGGGGGTGGGAGGGTAGGCGTGAGCAGGATGAGGCAAGGCGTGAGCAGGATACTGGCGCGAGGTGGGCGAGGGAGCAGCGTGGGCCGAAGTGGGATGCGACAGCTGGCGAGCGGCTTGGGAGTGTGGTGGCGGCGGCGGCGGCGGCGGCGGTGGAGGCGGCGGAGGGAGAGGGAAGGGGTGGGCGTGTGGGTGGGCGTTGTAGTTGCTGTAGGCAGGAGGGTGAGGAGGGTTGACAGAGTCCAAACGGGGCCTCTTTTGGGCGGGCGCGTCAGGATCAGCCATGGTTTAGATATGGCAGCAGAGGCGGACCGCTCAGGCCATGCGGCTACCTATGGATGACGGAGGACCTGACTACGACTACGGAAGCTGCCACCAGGTTGCTCCAACGGCAGGTGCCCAACAAGGTCGGCGGGGGGCAGCTGGTGGAGAGGGTGGCCTCGGCAGAGGCAGGGACACGAACAAGAGCAAATGACCAGTGCGCGTCCGCAGATGACTGGCTGGAGGGAGGGAGCGGACTACAGGGCAATCCGCGTCATGGGCTGAGGGGACAGGAGAAGGGTTTGGAGGGCGTCGCAGGGTGCTCGTCGGCCAGAGGGCGATTGCAGGACGGGAGCTTTGGCACAGGCCGCGCGAGGAAAACCCAGCCGCGAGCGACGACTTGTTACCATGGACCCGGAGGCACCTATCCGAAGCAGGCAAAGGGCCAGCGGTGGTGAGTCGCGGACAGTCTATGCGTTGACAGATGGTGCTGGGCTGGTGGCGCTGGGGCCCAAGAGCGATGGAGCCAGCAGCCAGCGCGAGCAGCACCAGGACAGTAGACAGTAGAGGCTAGGAAGAGACTACTGTGTAGAGGCTAGCACTCGGTAGAGGTCGACGGCGCTGGGAGCGACACAAGGGCGACGACTGCCGTGTTGCGGCGTGCAGCTCGCTTGTGCCAGCCATAATCTGCTTACCTCAGCCTGCTACCTGCGTGCCGCCGCACGCCCAGCTGAGCAACATGACCTGCAACCTCTTGCTGGCCGTGCCAGCCTGCCAGGGCCGTCTGGCCGTGCTTTGGCCGCCGCATGCGCTCTTCTCCGCGCGACTGCCTCGCCCACCACCACAGCTCCTTTGTATGTAGAGCACAGCACAGCACAGCACAGCACAACACAGCACAACACAGCACAGAACAGCACAACACAGCACAGAACAGCACAACACCACCACCTCCACCACCACAGTGCACACCCACCGCCAATCGCCACAGGTGACAGAAATGACCCAGACAATCCGACCTCTCTCGGCACGCCCTAGAATCTGACTAGGTAGGTACGTGAGTCGATGAGTCTGTGAGTCTGTGAGTCTGTAGTCTGTAGTCTGTCCTAGCTCCTCCACCCAGCTGCGACAGTGCGACACCGCGGTTTTCGAGAAGGTCTCGTCGAAGTGATGCGCCGCTGCTGGCTGGTCAAGCCCCTGCCAAATACAGGGGTACATGCACTTGCGCTCCTGCCTGCTCATCAGCGCACGATACGGCCTTTCACGCCCTTGTGCGCGCCGCCGTGATTCGCTTTGTGCGCCTGCTCCATCACTTCGCCATCAGATTGCGCCTGCCTTGACCTCTGCACCCTCGTATCCGCTGCCCGAGATCGACACCATTGGGCTCCAGCGTCTGCCGGACTCATGTCCGTCCAGCCATACACAGGCCCATGTGCTCCGTGTCAAACTCGGCCAGCAAGCACTTGGCTTCCACGAGTTTCAAAGACATGTACCACAATCTTCTCCACTTGACAAGGAATTAGCGCGCCCCATCTCGCGACCGCCAGAATGGCGTCAGGAACAGCCGCGAAGCACAATCCCATCGCTGCTGCTGACGCCCTGTTGGCACCGCGTCAACCTTCCTACATTCACAACCCCCTCCACCCCGTGTGCACTCCAGCAATGCATGACACGAGCCCGCATGCGCTCGGCTCGACGTACAGTAGGTAGCTTGCTCGACTGCCGGCACCCAACAGGTCAGCTGCCATTTCAAAAATCACTGAAAAGGCAAGCGGCCCGAATCTTGCTAAGGCCCGCCTTTTGCCGAACAATCATCGCTGACCGGATGCATGACAACGGTCGTCGGCTTCGAAACGCTGCGACTCAGCTTCCCTGAGCGTGTTTGCGCGCCACCGAGATTGCCCTGACACAAGTTTTTTGCGACTTGATCTGCCGTCCCTTGCCTCATGATGATGGAAAGCGTAGCGAGCCCACGTGCATCGCAACACCAACACCACGACCCGTCGAGGCGCTGAGGCATCTCCACGACTCTTGACACTTGTCAGACACCATCACGTCGCTGCCCCCTTCAGGATCTTGACGTCGGACGATTCAAGTATAGCACTGCCATGGCCATGGTCAAGCCGGTGAGAAAAGCTATGCGAGCCGTGCAAGCCTCACCCTGTACTAGGACAATGCGCAAAGAGGCAAATGTCGCTTGAGTCAACCTTGCGTTCCATGACAAAGACACAATATGGTGGCAAGCACATGGTCTGCGGCCTTTATTCGACGACTTGAAATCTCTTGTCCGTGGCAAAGCTCTGCTGCAAATCTCCATGGTTCAACGTTGCCCAAGCATTCGCCCTGTCATTTCCGTAATTCAGAAGATGCAAATGAGGCTGCAGTCGACCCTGGAGGATGCTTGGCAAAGCACCAATGCCAAAAGTAGTCACACGCGCTTCGCATACGAACTTCTTGAACAATTATTGCGTGCATATGTACAATATGTGCGCTCTAGAGCGTCTAGCGAATGCAGCGGTGAACTGGCGCAAGTATGAGGGGGCCCGCTTCCGACCTGACTTGCCATGTGACACAGCAAGAACTGGGGCACCGCAGATCCGTGTATCGGTGTACAGATTTCATCGCTTCGAGGTGGATGCTCACCGTTTGTGTGGTGCTTGATGTGAGGTTGTGGATGCATCGAGGGATACCCTTGCTGTGAGCCCGCCAAGGGAAATCTATGCCTAGTTCGGCCACTGCTGACTGCGGCCGATGAGCGAAGGATGCTGCCTACGACCTCACGTCTTCATCACCAATAAGTCATCTACTGTGTATGATGGTGTTTTACAGTCAGAGGTCGAGGTGCTGTCCAGACCTCTACAAACGAGCACGGCAATGCTCTTGACGATTCTTTGCACATGGTGACACTACATGAAACGCTAATGAGGCATGGTCGACCACGATTGGCGTCTAGACGTCACTGCTTTTGCAACAAATGGCTGGAAACCCGTTCGCGAGACCACATCTTCGCTTCCCATTGCAATGCATCACGTACTCTTCAGTCATTGTGTTTAGTTTTCAGTTCTCGCCTGCTCCACAACATTATGCTCGTCAACCTGGCCACCGCCGCGCTCGCAGCGGGCGCCCTGTACAAAGCGTTCGCCCTGTACCGACAGTGGCAAAGCAATATAGCACTGGCTAAGACTTCAGGCCTGCCGGTTGTTGCGATACCATGGAACATCTTCAGTACCTTCTGGCTTGCCACCTTCTATATCTGGATTCCAGTCTTAGAAGCAATCTTGCCTAATTCGTGGCGAGGCGCCTGGTTCGAGTAGGTCGCACGTGTACGTGTGTCGTGACCTTGCAATGCGTATTGACCTGCCATAGCCTCCTGGATCCAGAATGGGGGTATCGAAAGGGATATGCACCCTTCAAAAACATTGGCGGTGATGTTTTCATCGTAGCTTCAGCAACTCGACTCACAGCGTTTGTTGCCGACGCCGAGACCGTGACACAAATCACCTCGAGGAGAAATGACTTTCCTAAACCTCTTGAGATGTATGGCGCGCTTGACATATACGGTAAGAACCTCGTTTCCACTGAAGGCCCAGATTGGCGCATGCACAGGAAGCTCACCGCGCCGAGTTTTGGGGAGAAGAATAATGAGCTCGTCTTTAAAGAGTCTCTTCACCACGGACGGTCCTTGCTCGGACTCTGGACCGGGCCAGATGGCCAAGGAAACGAAACCGTCAATGACCCAGCTATAGCAACGATGAGTTTCGCCCTCTTTGTCATCAGCTCGGCAGGCTTCGATGTCCGTGTCAAGTGGCCTCACGAGGAGAAGAGTCGAGCGTCGTCTGTCAAGAGTGATGAGACCAAATCGATGCTGGTCGGAAGTGAGAAAGTAGCAGGCCACAAGATGACCTACCGCGAGGCCATTAGCGAACTACTCCACAACATCATGTGGACCCAAATCATCCCACCCAAGTATCTACCGTTCTCGCCCGTCAAAGTTCACCGCACGGTAGGTGCTGCCGTCACGGAGTGGGGACAGTACATGGATGAATTGTATGAGATGAAGAAGCAGCAGGTCGCATCCGGCGACACCAACAACGCCGGCATGGACCTCTTCGACGCCCTCATCCGAGCAAGCGGCATCACCGAAGGCAACAAGAATATCCAGAAGAGCGACCTGCTGGGCAACGCTTTCGTCTTGATGCTCGCCGGCCACGAAACCACAGCCAACACGCTCCACTTCTCCCTCATCTTCCTCGCCATGCACCGCGCGTCGCAGCGAAGACTGCAGCAGGACCTCGACCGAACCTTGCAGGGCAAACCGAGCGAGCAATGGGTGTATGAGGAGCATTTCCCCAAGTTGTTTGGCGGCATGCCTGCAGCCATCATGAATGAGACGCTGCGGCTGCTCCAGCCCATTGTTAATATACCCAAATCCACTGCGCCCGGTCGTCCGCAGTCCTTTACCATGGGCGATAGGACCTACACCATGCCCGGCGGGACGCACATCTTCCTCAACTCGGCCATCCACCGCAACCCAAAGTACTGGCCCACACCGGCGTCGCCGAATGCAGCAGATTCAGGATCCTCATCGGGCACTGCAGCAGCAGCAGCAGCAGCAGCAGACGTCGACACGTTCCGTCCGGAGCGCTGGCTCGTGTCGTCATCCAAAGCCGACGACAACGACTTTGTCGACATTGGATACGACGACGAAGAGCTCCGCGGGCCATCTGGCGAGGACACGTCAGCAGCGCTCTTCAAGCCCGTAAAAGGGTCATACATACCCTTCAGCGACGGGTTCCGGTCGTGCATCGGGCGGCGCTTTGCACAAGTCGAGATCCTGGCCGTTCTCGCCATCGTCTTCTCGCAGTACAGCGTCGAGCTTGCCGTCGACCAGTGGGCGTCGGACGATGAGGTGGCTGGCATGGATGGCCCCGCGAGGGCGCACGTCTATGGCAAAGCGGTCGACAGGGCTGATTTGGTGCTCAAGACAAAAGTCGCGAGCATCATTACGCTGCAGCTGAGGGGCACGAGTATTCCGATTCGCATGGTGCGTCGTGGAGAAGAGAGGTTTTGAGATATGATATGGAATTATTCACAGCCACAACTATAACCATAATTATTACCATAGATAGATATACGGTGTGGTTTCGAACTGAATCTGTATATCCATGCGTTGATGTACAGGCACTACAAGCATCCACAACACACTTCCACCACCTCCTCCCACCCCTTTCCACCTCACAGAACACACTTCCACCCAGCCATTGATCGCTCGCGCACCCCGTCTGTATCTCACCCGGGAGACTAGCGGACGGCGTTTGTGAGTTCCTCCCTGTTCTGCTGCTGTGCCGCGATTGTGCGTGCAGACACTTGTGCGCGGGCGTCTCGGCATGGCGATGGGCCCGTTCTGGCGTGTCTTCTTCTTCGACGTTCTGCTTGTCGTACCAACGGTCAGATGACAAAATCGTGAGGCTTGGTGGCTACGTGGATGAAAGGTAAAGGATGGCTGCGAAGGGTGTAGACCTGGCCTCTCTCTCGCCGATGAGATGACGCGAACACACACCATGCTGACAGGGATAGGAGGGCAGAGAAACCATGGCATTAGTTTGCTTGCATAGGATTTAATGCGTTTCTTTTTCAGGTATGAAATTAAGTGTATCATTAGAGCATCTGGATCAGAAGCTTGTCATCTACGTACAGGGCAAACGAAACGCTTCAGATGTGAGGTCGTCGAGTTCGATGCTTCATAGGCTGTGCTAACAATACCTGTCTGTACACTGCCCTGAGAGCTACATAAGAAAGCCGCAGCTGGGCAGTGAATTATCTTTTGCGCGAGCCTTCAGATCTAGTAAAAACAAATAGGAAAAGACGACGGGAATAGTCCATGTGTATATGCATAGCAGGAGCTGCAGATATGTTCGTGACTCGTGCCGGACGCCAGACAGGAATCCAAAGGGGTATTTGAAAGGAAAGTTTGAGCCGTAGGAAAGGTTTATATGGTGTGAAGCTTATTCACATTGGCGGCTGCGCTTAACTATTTCGTCGTCGCTCAGCGCAGCTAACCAGAGACATTTGCTGATTAGGTCGGGGTCAACTCCAAAATTATACTTGGAGCTGGCTTCAAGAAGACGCAGAAGGTTCTTGACGATTGTGGCTGCTGTGTGATGTCGTTCAAAGTTGACAAGTCGTTCGCCATCCACGGGCGGAGCGTCAATAAAGGCTGGCTTTTGTGCGTTGTAGATGAGATCGCGTGTGTAAATACCGATAAACGGGATACAACCTTCCTCTACCGTGGCCGTCTCCATCTCCATGCGAAGGTTATGGAAGTTTCGCAGAGGTTGCACAAGCGATTCGAGTTCTTTCATCGTCTGTCTCTCAGCCGGAGGCACAAGAGCCCATGTCTTGTGAAGTCGAGAGACGTCATTGGAGATTAACGCGATGGCGATTTGGTACATAGTCGCGTAGTTTCTGATCTTACGAGCGTGCGACGCAATGGAGATAAATTTGACAACGCAGCGAGCACGCTCTTCGACGTTCTCTGTGAGAACGCACTCCGACACCACCCACTTGACCACTAGATTGAAACGGGCGATGACGACATCGACGCCGCGTGCTTCCTGCGTGCGAAGGTAGTGTACCCAATCGCGGATTTGTGGAGAAGATTGCTTCCAGCGGAGTTCGATGAGTTCTTTCCAATCAATCTCGTCTAACGCGTCTTTTTCGACAACCGTGAACTGTTGTGCAAGCAATTCTGCATCATAAGCCATGACAAAAGGGAGGTGAGCTGTGGCGGTAGGCTGCTTGATGTACGGAGAAGCTTGCAGCTTGGCATGCTGGTCCATGGCTTGTTGGCTGAACTGATCTGGTCGAGACGCCGTGGGCGTCAGACCTGGCGTTGGTAGCCCTCTGTTCCAATGTGTTGCTGGTCCAACTTCTTTCAATCGGTCGGCTGTTAAAGGCGGCGTTGGAGGATGGCGCATCGGGTGCGTAGGCAGGCTGTCTGAAGTGGTGTTCATCACCATCGGCTCGTCCTCAAAGAAGCTGCGGACGCCATGTGAGACCTCGTCTGACCTAGCGCCTGTGGTTGTAGAAGCCAGATCGCTGAGATCCTCATCTTCATCTAGGAGGAATGATTGACGAACAATTGACGAAGCCGGAAGAGTGCCGCCATTCGGAATCCTCTTCATGCTATCTGTTTCGACCACGTATTCCATCGACGAGCTTGGAGACGAAGGCTTCACCCCAGATATTGTTGCTAGATTCGGTGTGTTATCCATAGGCTGTAGAGGGAAGGGTTTGGCTGACGATCTCATCGTGTCGAAAGTTTGTGTGCGTCCTCCAGCTAGGACGTCGCTATATGCGCGATCAAGGAGGGGAACAGACGAGTATGAGTCTTCCGATTCTGCTGCAGTGCTCACAATAGGGGGCTCCCGGCCATTGAATTTCTCTCCCGACAGATGGAACATCTCTTGGCCTTCTGCGCCAGGAGTTGCGAGCGGTCGATGCAGGCTACCATCGATTTCACTATGGTCCTCTGATTGCTTCGGTGCAGTGGTGTCTTGAGACTGCTTTGGCTTGTACGGCGGTATGAAGAGATCTCCAGGAGCTCCAGTAGGTCGGTAAACTTCCGGCTGAACCGTAGAGCCTCGTACTGACGATTCACGTGGGGATTTCCTCTCATAACGACCTTCGAGCTTCATCAGAGCTGCCTCGACCCCACCTTCATCGTCTGTGTCGTCCGGTAGTGCAGCGAGCTTCGCAACCTCCACCTCGAAGGAAGGCCTTAGATTCGGCTGTGACGAATGGGTATCTACGAGGGATATTGGCTTCTTCACAACAACGACCTCGTCTGCTCTCTCCGTCGGTTGAACAACATCAGGATCTGGAATGGCATAGCGGTCTGATCGCAGAACGACAGAGTTTGCAATCGAATGGGTACGATTAGATATCGAACCAGTAGAGTACGGTCGAGGTGTCATCTCAAGATCGTGGATGTGGCCCGCAGCGCGCAGATCACCCCCAGGCTTTCGTCGAAGCATGCGACCAGGACCGCTAGGCTGAGGCGCCTGTCGTTCGAGGAAGAAAGGATCATTGTCCGACGACATGGTCATGAATGTGGCTATGCTGTCGGGACCTTGACGACCACTCAAGACACTGTTGTATGAGGCATGTCGGCGCAACGAAGATTGCGCGATGGACTTTCGCATGGAGCCGCGTCGTTTGAAAGAGTGCATCAGCTCCCTGCTTTCTGATACAGATCGTCTTTGCAGGGCTCGAGGTTGTTGCATCGAGGGACGGGACAGACGACACTCTTCGATGGAGACTTTCGGGGTAGGGTCCTTGTACAAATCAGAATGGCGGACAACAACCATATCACCCTCGGCAAGTCGCTGTGCAATCGATGGATTCCGTTGAAGAGCTTTAGAAGGGCTGCTGGAGATAATTGGCTCTTCTGCAGGCAGGGCTCCCGACATCATGGGCAGTGGGGGCGGCCCAGTGTCATCAATGATGAGAATTGACTTGCTACCTGTCGTGATATTGCTGTATACTCGAGGGTCCGAGTTATAAGCAGTTTTGGCGTCATTGACAGCTTGCAGAGCAGGCGAAGCCCTCCGCTTCTCGAATTCAAACTCGAATCCTGTCAAGTCAGGAGGGTCGACGATGCCATCTCGTTGCTGAGACTCGCTCTTCAGTTGCTCTTCCATAGCTTCCTTGAAGCTTTCTCCGACTTTGACGGCCAGGGCGTCAATGCGTACTTCGGATTTGCTCCGAATTGTGCGTTGTTTCCGAACGCCTGCTGCCAGTGTCGTCATCGCACCTGGGTTGGAGGATCGTACCGAAGGTGCCAATCGCTGGTGGACATGGGCACCCAGTTGAGGGCTTCCATGAGGTGACTGTTTGATGCTCAACGCGCGACGCATGCTTCCAAGAATCTTCTTCATGCCCGGACTGTTCGCATGGCCTGGGCGAAGCTGCACATCGTCTGCATACATGTCGTCGCCGTCTGTCTCGCTGCGCGTCCGCGTGTGGCGCAGACTTGTGCCTTTTAGCTTGATATATGGCGAACTTGGCTGGAACAGCCCACCGCGTACAAGGCTGCCTGGCATACTCGTCACTGCAGACATGGTCACATCCACCGAGGCATTCTTTGGAATTGAGAGGGGAGCTCTACCATCCCGCATGGCGTCGGAGAAGCTGCCGCTGCGTTTGTGCGTGTGCGATGGACGAGTGTTCTTGTTCACGGCTGGCTGTTGCGGACTTGCGGCCAATCGAGCGGGCGATGCCGGGAGATGAGGTACAGGATGAGGATAAAGAGGCAGGTTCATGGCCTGCTCGCTTTTGAGAAACCCGCGTCGGGGCAAGGAGCACGATAGGATGTGCATGCTTCTATCGCTACCGGGCGACACCGGCACCTGAACAGCGCCCCCCTCATTTGACGGAACGTACGGCGAGCTCAGAGAATTCTGAGGCGTGTGCCGAGACCGCTGTGCCCACTCCATGTGTCGACTGGCGAACTGATCGCTCGGATTTGACCCCATAGTCTCCTTGGTGTCGCGGTCTGTCTGTCGCGGGGTCACTGGTGGAGCCGCCAGAACCTCTGGCTCTTCGTAAGGCGCTGGTAATTCGGCAAAACCGCCAGGCAACAGCTCTTGATCGGCAAAGTCTTTGCCCAGGCTGTCCTCAGTCTCCCAGTACATGACGCATGTCCTCTTCCAGCACTTCTTGAGCTCACCCACAATCTTCACATCGCCGGCACCTCCATCTGCACGAGCCTGGAGGTCTCCATAGAGGCTGTTTACTAGATTGCAAAAGTATGTGCGCAGATCGTGAGAAGGTACAAAGTCATCCACAAAGTAGTTCAGGATCCAGTGGCGGAGGGCCACGAATGTGCGCACACGCACGATGCGGCCAAAGTCGTCTTGTCGGTCCACGGCCCATCTTAGCCGTGATATAAGGTACGCGACCAAATCCCTGGTACTCAAAAAGGCGCGAAATGTGAGGAAGAAGTCGGAGAGCAGCTCGTAGTCTAAGAAGCTCGGAGATGTAATGTGCGCGACGAGGCGAGAGGGGGTCGCTGCCAGAATGTCTCCCGAGGGCGAGAAGCGCACAACGGCGCGGTCGTCTGGGTTGGCAGCCAGAAGGTCGAAGAGACGTGGGCCAATGGGAGCATGGGAGACTCGCGAAGAGGAGGGGGCCGAGGCAGGGAGCGGCGGGCGGTCCATGGTGGCGCGGTATCTGGCGGGTACGGGGGAGAAGGCGTCTGATTGGGGGCGCGAGGACAGGAAGGAGTAGGAGCCGTGGCGGTGGGGGGTCAGAAGCGAGTTCCTGAAGTCGTCGGTGGCGGAGGTGCGGGTGTAGATGGAGCTGCGCAGGTCGACGGTGCCGCGGGTGCTGAAGCGCGGGGTGCCCAGGCGGTAGTGAGGGATAGGGACCTGCAGCAGGGGCAGGGCGGCCGTGTCGGCGGTCTTGGGCCGGGAGCCAAAGGGGGGCCGCTCGATGACGACCTTGAAGGTGCCGGGCTCGGTGGTGGCCGAGGTGACCGTGTGGTCGTCGAGGGTGGAGAAGGAGTGCGAGCGGGCGTGGGCGAGGGGGCGGACGGACTCGGGCTCAGGTTGGGGGTGGCAGCCAGCAATCAGGTCCAGCGGCAGCGGTGGGGTGGGTTCGGAGCGCGGAGTCCTGGAGCCGTAGAGGCTGTGCTCCCACTCATTGCTCGCTGGGCGCAGGGTGGAGTGCTGGCGGTGGGGGTCGTCGGGGGCGAGGGTCGCGCTGTCTGGAGGCGTGGCCGGGGGAAAGACGAAGGGGTCGGGCTGAGGACGAGTGCGCTGGTTGGCGGGGCGTACGACGGGCCTGGTTGGGGTTAGTTTGGGGCAGAGGAGGAGAGGGGGAGGGGAGGGGGAGGGGGAGGGTGGAGAGAGGAGAAAGGCAGGTGGAGAGGCAGTAACATGGAGAGAAGACAAGACAAGACGCAGGAGAGAAGACACAGCAGAGAAGAAGCAGGAACAAGATAGCAGAGAAACAAGACAACAGAAAAGGCAGGAACTAGACATAACAGAAAAGGCAGGAACAAGATACAACGAAAAAGGCAGGAACAAGACACAACAGAAAAGGCAGGAACAAGACACATCAGAAAAGGCAGCATCGTCGACTCACCTCAAGTAGATGACGCCGTTGTGCACGTTGGCGACCGTGTAGTCGCGGCCGGCAGGCGTCGAGTTGCTCGCAGCCGTGTCAATGGTACCAGTGCTGGTGCCGCGCTGCCTCGTCCGCCTCTTCAGCTGCTCTCGCGAGTCCTTGACGCGTCGCAGGCGGCGCTGGTCGTTGGCGCAGCGAGGAGCCGTGGGCGTGTGGTGCGCGCCAGCAGGGCCGGCGACAGCGGCAGGGGAACCTGGGAAGGCATGTGGTTGCAGCGCCATCGCTCCCCATGCCCTGTATGTAGGGCAGTGCCCGCGGCGAGAGGTCCGTCAGCGGGATGCGAGACGTGGGCGGAGCATCACCAGGCGACGCGTGCACATTGCGACATGCTGGGCTACTGTGTATATACGGACAGGGCGGCAGGAGAGAGGACAGAGAGCGACACTGACGGTTGAGCTCGCGGCCGGCCTGTCACCCACTGCCCAGCGGACGCCATCAGAGCCACTGCGGCGTGACTGCGCCAGTCAGCGGCAAGCCCGTCACGCAAAGAGGGCGGTCCATGCGCCGCGCAAAAGCAACGAACCAAAGCTGCCAACGAAATAATGTACCAACGAAACCTACTGCCAGTACCAAGTTGGCCTACCAGCCAGCCAGCCAGCCAGCCACCGACCGACCGACCAACTGACTGACTGCGACTGAACGACGTCCGTGTCGAGTTCGAGTCTGCCTGTCGACAGCCAGCTATGAAGCTAACCGACGACTGCTCGCAACACGTACTGTGTACATACATGGCATAATGAGCAAATCAGCCAAAAAATCATGCACTCTTCCTGTCTCGTGTGTACTGTGTACAACGTATCTGTGTGAAAAAGATTGCCAATTTCAGTTGAGATGAGGCTCATTTGCCGCCACCGCCCTCGTCACGTTGCATGGTTCTTGCGGGCAGCTGCCCGAACGAGCACAAGGTTCGAGCCAGTTGTGGGGCGGTATGGGCGCATGGGCGGCACAGCAAGGGTGCGTGCACCCTCTCCTCGAGTACCTGCCAGGCTTGCCAGGCTGTGCCTACCGTTTCTGACCTACATAGTACATACCTACCGCTTCTGGTGCACAACACGGCCTGATGCTGCTTGGTGACTGCCCGACTCGCAAAAGCAACAATGATGATGTAATCACACTGCACATCGCGAGCCTGCAGTGTCTGTCTTGCTTCTTTGGTGATGCCATCGAGACGATTTGCTTCTTCTTGGTCGTGCTTTGTTTCTCCAGTCTTTCATCGCCACATTTTCCTACATCAGTCTCGTACTAGCATATTACATCCACGTTGTACAGCAACTGTCACATCCACGGCAACATCTTGACCTATCACAGGCTCACCCTGACCTATCACGTTGACATGCACACAGTGACCTATCAATCATCGACACACCTTGACCTCACCCACATGCACACCTTGATACATCACATTCACAGGTACGCCTTGACCTGCTCATCACTCCATTCCCAAAACTTCTCAGCGGTGCCGCCGTCACGTGCTGCTTCGGCCAAATCCGTTCGTAGAGACGAAACTCGTCCAAATGGAATCACTATCCACGTTAGCATTCGCTCCACACCATTCCATACAAGCACGCTAGCACACTCACCCCACTCGCTTGGCTTCAACCCCCTCGTCTCCGGCGCAAGTCCTGCGAATAACTCCGTATACGCGCCATTCACTGCCGGATACGTCATCAGCGTCGTTACAACGACCCCAAGCCACCCCGCATGACGCGTGAGATCGGACGACAAATTCCCCGGGTTCAGGCTCACGCTCACCACGCCGGAGCCCTCGTATAGCTTGCGGAACTGCAGCGCGTGCAGCACGTTTCCCGCCTTGCTGACTGCGTACTTCTGGAACGCGTACTTGTCACTCGTGTAGCTGAGATTGGACATGTCAACGCCGCCCGTGGGTGCGCCCACGACCGCGCTGGATGATACCCACACCACGCGCACGCTGCCTGCCTCGCTGCTGGCCTTTGCGGTCTGTACCAGCAGCGGCGTAAGCAGCTTGGTGAAGGCGTAGTGGCCCAGGCAGTTGGTGCCGAGCTGTAGTTCGTATCCTTGCTTTGTCGTGGAGCCTTGGGGTGGCACCATGACGCCTGCGTTATTGAAGAGGACATCGAGGCGGGATTCTTTGGAGAGAAACTCCGAGGCCGCCGGCGCGATGGTCTCGAGGTCTGCGAGCTCGACGTAGAGGAAGCTTAGCCGTCCTTTGGATTCAGGGTGGGCCTCGCGGATCCAGGATATCGCGGCATTGGCGCGTTCTGCGGAGCGCGCCGCCAGGTAGACGGTCCCGTCGAGAGAGTAGAGCAGGCGGGCGAGTTCCTTGCCAACACCTGCTGATGCGCCGGTCACTATGTAGACTTTGTCCTTGAGAGAGCCCGAGGCGAGCTTCGTCTCGGTGAAGGCCGGGGCTGGCGGGAACATTTGGGAGAGTTGGTTGCCCATGGTGATGAGTGTGCTTTGCGATGCGGTTTCTTGTCCTTCTACACCATATGCTTTGAGAATGAAACTTTCTGCTCGAATCGAGCAAGAAACGACAAAGGGGCACCCACGCGATATATATGCTGAATGAAGCGTGCTGGGGCGTGTAATATCGCAACGCTATCTGTAGACACTTCAAGTCATAACTGCTGTCCACTTGTCCGAATGGTGGTTGAACGTCAACAACAGCCTCACGACCTGCTGTTGCAATATAAAGACCATAGCGCGGCGGACGAGCTGGAAATGGCAGGCGGAGATAGCGGACTAACTAGCGGCTGGACGCAATGACGATATCTGTCATGTCGCATTTGCCGCATCATGCAAAACTTCGTGTATAAGGTCTTTACTAAATACAATAGGACTCGGTGGTAAAAAAGACATTTCGAACTTGTATAGTCGTGATTGTGAAGTCGTGATTAGGTTCACGTCTGAAGGCGTACTGCGGTAAGATTTTGGTACATGACGCTAGTCCATTCGAGCGACTGCATGCAGCCTGCGACAGAGAGCTGGCACAATGTTCTGGGCTTCTCAGCCGTATACTACGTATGTACATATCCTTTCCTCGCGATTCGAGGTCCACACTCATACAAAAAAACTGTAGATGTGTACCGTCAGCCAACCAGCTTGAACAGCTTCCCACCGACGCGATCCCACTCTTCATCCCACCTATGCTTGCTCTCTTCCAGCGCACCACGTTTGAGCGTTTCCAGCAGGCCAGATTTGTCACCAAACAAGCCAACGAGCTGCTCCGTCAATTGCTGCGAGCTCTCGAAGCCCTTTCCGTTGATATCCTCCTTGACCAGCTCAGGCCAGGCCTCGAATTTGCCCCAGCCAACGACTGGGAGTCCGGCGCCGAACATGTCGACGACTTTCATGGGGAGGTCGACGCCAGACGAAGACATGTGCAAAGACACGCCAAGGTCGGCGGCAGCGAGGAGCGTTGCGTAGTCTTCGGATGAGAGCCATGCTGTTCGTATGACGACGTTTGTGAGCTTCTTCTCTTGATTCAAAGCGCGTATCTTGGCGAGATAGTATTCCTTTTGCGGACCCTTGCCGGTGATGATGGCCGAGATATTGGGCAAGCCAGGTCTTGCGGTGACCTGCGCTGAGTAGGCGCATAGCGCGTCGAGTAGGATAGAAAAGTCTTCATCTGCAGTCCATGAGGTTGAGCTGACGATGAGCTTCCATGGCGTTTTGGTGGATGCTGTAAGATCTTGCGCGTATTGCGCTGTCTCTGGCAGTCGGGAAAGAAAAGATTGTCGCTCTTGGGAATCAACGGGTCTGAACATTGGGCCTGGCCGGTCGTGCAGGGCTTGTGCAGTGACTCCATACGAGTCGTTGAGCACGCGAGCCATTGCATGAGTGACGGTGAAATGGTGTCTTGCAGCTTTGGCGAAGACCCTCTCATACAAGGCAGAGATTTTGACAAGAGGGTGATGATCGCCGAGCTTGAGCGCGAGGATCGAGTAGCCAAAGTTGTGCCAGTCAATCACAAGCTGAGTGTTGCGGATAAAGCACACGAGACTCGCCACAGAGAGAGTCGGGATAGAGGGAGGATTCTGCACGAGCATCCATCTTCCAGGCTGCGTGCGATAACATAGAGCGCGATACAGGCTCCTAACCTGCCAGAGCACTTTCAGCGGTGCCAGGATAGGAAATAGGGCTTTGCTGCTGGATCGGAGAAAAGATGGCGCTGGCACCAACGGCACGATCTCGATCAATGGGTTGGAAACAATTTCCGGATGTATATCTGACTCTACGAGAATGTTAGACACTGAGCCTTGAGCGCAATCGCAAGCGTCATACCCTGATAACCTATCAGAAACACCCTCCCACCGTGTTTGGCGATGCTCAAAGCATGGTACTGCATGCGCGGAGAACGCCCAATATCTCCCAGGACGACAATTTGTACTGTCCTCCCTTGTCTGAAGTCGGTCGGATCGCTTCCGTCTGGTCTCTTCACTTTGATCTCATTGCCCTCCTCGTCCACTACCCTCAATGGCTTGTCCGTGTACGGATCATACTGTGATGGTAGGGTCACCAAAACGAGGGTAAAGACACATGATAAGAGCAACGCAGCGCCCAACGCAATATCGAAGCCATTGCTGAACTTCTCAGTGAGCAGCGACTCGAACATGGCCAGCGGTGAAGTGGTGACGTCTGGCCTGTAACGGTGAAGCAAGCGGTCACGTTGCAGCCGCGTTTCGCTTAACGATCTCCACCCTGCATCCCGGCTCGTGGCGCTGGCCGGGGCGGCACCAATAGGGAAGGCGCATAGGATGCACGTTAAAGGTAGTGAACGGGGCCCCTGAATAAGTGATTGATGCGGCGCCGCTATCGAAACAGATAGAGGCGCCTTCAAACCACATTACGTTGCTTTCGACGGCCCCACCTGTTCGAGCGCACCTGCTACCTGTACACATCTCGATTACATTGCCTTTTGCTGGAGCTGGAGCTGGAGCGACACGACCCCCGGACGGCCTCTTTGCCTCTTGCGTACAGCGCACCGAGACCGAGTCAAGACACAGCGAGAACGGACTCCCGCACGCGGTGCTAGCAGATGGCGTCGACGTACGCTCTGCCCGTCTCGCCCACCACGCATGCTCACAGCCATGGGCGCTCGCAGTCGCAGCCACATTACTTCACCGCACCCTCATCGAACCGCAGTGGGCGCCCCAAAGCCCTGTCGCCTGTGAACGAAGGGACCAACCCGACGCCAGGGCACCAGCACCGCAGATCAGACATGAGCGGACCACTGTATGGCGCGGTGCGCTCACCGTACGCCGAGTACAATAGCAACTCGCACACCCACCACGATCACGGACATGGCCATTCACACTCGCACACCCATACCAACTCGAATGGCTCCAACCACAGCCTGACAACCTTTACGAATGGCCGAGCAAACGGCAGACTGGGCTTGGATTCGCCCCAGACGCCGAGAAAGAACGCAGCAGCAGCCAAGTATGGCATGTTCCCTCCAGTACAAGAGTCTGCGCCTGCGCCGCCCCCTTCGTAGGATCTGTCTAACGCTGACTGACATCACACACTGACATGCTAGCAGTTCACGATTCGACCTCTCCGAAGCACTCACTGCGCTGCTCATTCCTCTTCCGTTCCTGCTTGCCTCGATAGCCTACCCAACTGCCGCGCGAAAGTTGCCCATGACCCTCTCAGAAGCTGTCGTTGAGAACGAGCCAGCAGTCACTACCGAAACAGCTGTGAACAGCGCACACGCTGTGAACGCTCTCTTCCTTACTTCGGCGACCCTGCTCATGGTAGGACTGATAGCGAGAGCTCGAGCGAGTCTGGAACAACCACTTGATCGGCGAAAGCCAGTGGCTCCGACCGGTATGGCTGCAGTGCTGCGAGATATGTCTCGTATCAAGCAAATTCTTAGTAACATCGGTGGGATCTTGTTGCCTTTCTATGCCACCATGCAGATAGGCGGTGCGAAGACAGCCTTGGTGCTGCTCACAGCAGTCGCAGCAGGGCTTGGTGCTACAGACCACAAGCCCGGCAAGCACACACGTGCTGATGACCTGAAGAGGACTCTTCGGACTCGAAGAACGACCTTCGCGGTCTTGCTTATTGGCACCGTCGTGGACGTTGTGATCTGGGGATACCCAGCATGCGCCATACTCGGCTATGGCGCTCTGTTTGTATCGATATTCGCAGCTCCTCCACCTCTACCTACAGCTGGCTGGTCTCTGATCACAGGAAGCCAGGCTCAACACACCTCTGCTCGAGCGTCTTTGCCCAAGCCGTCTTCGCCTCTGATCAGCACACCAGAGGACACACTGCTCACTTGCGTGTCCGGTGTTGGTCTTATGGCCTCTACCCTCTTGTGTTCAGTTCTTGTTTCCTCGGCGTCTCCGTTCTCGCATCATACCATCATTTTCACAGCATTATCGGTTGCATCGGCGACGGCGCTTATCTTCTTCTCGCTTCCAGCAGCCCTGCGAAGTCACCAATACGTAGGACTGCACCTCGGTGGTATCATGGTAATCATGTTCACCGGATGGCAGACGTGGCCCGAACTGTACCATATCGGCTTTACTGGATTGTCTTACATACTCTACGCTTGCGGCGTCGCTTGGGACACCCGTGCTTCTCACACACACTCGCATGCGCATACACATGATCATACACATACCGGCCATTCGCACGATCACACGCACGAACATCATCTTCACGCGAATCCTTCGAAGATTTCTGAATTTCTCATTGCACGGACTACACCAGGCTCCATCCTTCACAGCATCATGATCGAGAGAGACTCACGACGCATCGCGTACTTTGGAGTTCTCAATCTCAGCTTCATGGTCGTCCAGTTCTTCTACGGCTTCGTCAGTGGTTCTCTTGGTCTGCTCACTGACAGCATACACATGCTTTTCGATTGTGCTGGTCTCGCTGTGGGTCTAGCAGCGGCAGTCATGAGCAAGTGGCGCCCTAACGCCCGGTTTCCATACGGCTATGGAAAGATTGACACCTTGTCCGGTTTTGCCAACGGTGTCTTCCTTCTGTAAGTTTATAGGACAACCATAGCGTTGGATTCATTCTGACATCATCCAGTCTCGTCAGTGTAGAGATCATCTTCGACGCCTTTGAACGCTTATGGGAGGGGCACGAGCTTCAACGACTGAACGAACTCTTGATTGTCAGTATTCTCGGCTTTCTTGTCAATATTGTGGGCCTCACTGCCTTTGGCCACGCACACCACGGACATGGACATTCGCATGATCACGGAGATCACGACCATGGACATGGCCACTCCCACGACAACGAGAACATGCAAGGCATTTTCTTGCACATCCTCGCCGACGCTCTTGGTTCTGTGGCTGTTATTGTTTCCACCCTGCTCACCAAGTATTATGGCTGGTCTGGCTGGGATCCTATCGCGTCATGCATCATCGCCATCCTCATCTTCTTGTCTGCAATTCCCCTTGTCAAGAGTTCAGGTATGCGACTGATGCTCTCGCTTTCCACGGACGCTGAATACGGTGTGCGTAATACTCTCCAAGAACTCAGCTCTCTACGGGGTGTCGTCGGCTACACAGTACCCAAGTTCTGGCTTGAGGACGAAGGCGCCGCGCACGCTGAAGCACATGCGCACGAACACAAGCACGAAAGCTGTGCTGGCAGCCATGACCACGATCACGCTCACAGCCACGACCACGACCATGACCATGGCCATGCGAATGGACACAAACATAAGCACTCAGGACACGATCACGCACACTCTCATTCCCACAAGCATGCGCACGATCACCATGATCATGACCACGACCACGACCACGACCACGAACACGAACACAGCCACGCTTCTGGAAAGCAAAGAATCCTCGGCGTCATTCACGTTATTGCCGCTCAAGCTGCAGACCTCGAGGATGTGCGTGAGCGCACAATTCAGTTCCTCAAGGGTAGGAACATGGATGTTGTTGTCCACGTCGAAAAGGAGGGTGATGGACGCTGCTGGTGCGGCGGTGGGAATAAAGTGAGCTGAGCTCATGCATATACATCTGCGAACATACTTTTTGCGTTCTTGTACAGCGTTCAGCCGGAGTTGTAGGGTTGGGGTAGAGATGTATATCATGTAAAACATACGTGTTGAAACAGCGGTGCCACACCTGCCACTCGTATCTTGACGCTCCCCTTTCTTGATAGCATTCGCCAATAGGAAGCAACATTCCTTAAAGGCATGACGTGAGACTCCCATAGACTCTCAAAATTGAGCACATCACACCAGCGGGATCGACTCAATACATGTCTACTGCTGGTTTCTCACGTCATCGTATCTCTAGTACATTTCTTATTCTGGATAAGCAATAAGAGAATGTGCCATGGTTCCAAGTATCGACGCAAACACTCTCGTGGCTTGATTGAAGAGCAATCATCAGAGGCTCTCAGTCGATAAGCAAGACGTACGGAAAGCGCAAGTAAAGACCGAGTCCCCATGATGAATTTGTAGGCGCATTTCGACGCCTTCTGCTATGCTACACCCAAATGTACAAGTCACAAGTACGCCCTATCATACACTAAGCAGCTCCCTACATGAATCTCGTCGGCGAGCTGCTCTTCAACACCAACGGGTGCCTGTGTACACTGGGCATCAGACCCAGCCCAATGGCTCTCCGGATCGCTTTGGCAATCTTCCTCTGGTTCTTGGGCCTCAGACCGGTGTCGTTGGAGTGCTTTATCCGCCCTGTTTCGCTCATGTACTCGGACATGATTGTGAAGTTCTAGCTCCGTCAGCCTCTCGTCCTCGTCTGCCGCGCCAAAGTAGGCGACGCACCTTGTACTCATTGATGGGGTTGATGCCCAGCACGTCGAAGGCATCGCTCTGGGGCTTCTTGCGGCCAAACTTCCACTTCTTTTGCTCGCTGCCAGTCAAGTCGTGGGGCGAGTAGACATCGCCAACCTGCCATTTGCGGAAGATCTGGCGCTGGAACTGCTCTCTCCGCTCCGACTGCTCCATCTCGCGGGTCTGTGAAGGGCGGTTGAGGCCGGCATTGACGGCAAACCGGGTAGCCAGAGAGTTTGTCTGCGGTTGCTGGCCAGCAGATGTTTTGGCGCCTGCGAGGATGTCGAGGATGCCATTATCTGGAAGGGTGAGTTCAGCATAGAGTTCGGAGGAGCTGCGGAGAAGATTGGGAGCGGCGCACCCTGCCTCTGCGGCCCTGATGAGAAGCATCGCAGGCCGCTCTGACTGAAGACTGCCGGTGTCCGGAAAGCGACTCGTGTCAGTGACATGTTGGCGTGTGATGCCGCGCTTGCTGTTGCGCGCGTCTGTTCCTCCACATTTTCGAGATGCTTGGCAACTCGGCGCTAGCGCGGTTCATAGCTAAAGTAAAGATACTGACGTGAACGTGCAGGGAAGCTTCCCCTCTTGTCTTCGCCATCTGTACAACACGCGTTCGTCTGGTTTTCTTTCGTGTACAATAGCTTTCTGTCGATTTCCGGCCAATGAATGTCAATTGCAATTGAAAATCTATATTCACCACGCGTCAATCGCCTCTCTCTCACAGCCCGCTTCGAGTCCGCCGTTCCAAGCCGCCACCGCCGCCATGCCCTCACATTTGACACACGTCGTCTTTCGGAGCATCGTCGCCAACGAGCCTTTGCTATATCGAGGCTGCCGGCAGCGAGCTTTGCGATCGTCTGTCATCACCCATCATGGCGCTCGAGCGCTCTCGCAATCGCAGCGGAGGACCTTTTTTGGCGGATTATTCAAGTCACAGCGCAAAATCAAGAAGATGGATATTCCTGTTGGCCTTGAAACCATGAGTAACCTCGTGCATGCCAAGCGGACTTCAGTCAGACCCCCGAAAGAGAAGGATCTTGCCGATGCTTTCAAGAGCTTCTTTGGGACCAAGAAGGGGGCGCTCGAGGACTTTCATGTTACCTTGGCGCTCCAAACTTTTCGATACCTCCTGGAGAATCCCAAGGAAAGTGGAGAGCAATGGTTTACACGGGAAGAGCTCGTCGAGCTCATCAACGAGTTAATCAGTCCTCGAAGGTACCCCGAGACAGGTGGGAAAGCCCACGTCGAATTTGGCACAGCCTTGTTTGATCAGATTGCGAAAATGGCAAAGTCGCGAGCCCATGCCAGGGAGTACGACATGGCTATAAGGCCAAAGCTTGTGGAGTTACTTTCCAAGTTCGGCGCAAGTTCCAAGGCGAGAGACATTGTTACCGAGCACTACAATGACTACAAAAACGCAACGCCTCAAAGGAAGAAGGTCATGCGCTTAGTATGGAATACAGTCCTGGTCGGCGCCGTAAGCGAGAACAACAGTGAAGAAATGGCAAAGACAATCGAACTGTTCCACAACAGTTCTGTGCCTCTGACGAACCATAAACAAGCCGAACTCGTTTCGATATTCTCTGAGCGGAGGGAACTAGACAGTGCTAAGTACTGGTACTCGCATCCTATTGTTTCGCATCGTTCGCTGCATGATAAACCGGGCACGAAGAAAAGACACACATACACGGCTTTACTCAAGGCTTGCGCGCTCGAAGGCGACCTGGCATTCGGGCATCAAGTAGTTGCTGGTCTTACTGCGAACGACGTACCTGATAAGGAAGGGTGGGACGCGATATTCCTCTGGTCGGCAGCTCTGGGGAAAGGCGTAGATGAGGTCGAAAGGATGATGAACGTAATGGTTCGCCGCACTGAGGAAGCACAGAACCCTTTATACCCAGACGTCGACACCATCAACCTTCTTGTCGAGTTCGCGATGTCGAAACAGGATTCGTACTCTGCTGAACGGTTTATCGCCATGGGAGAGAAACGAGGAATCATGCCCGATGAGCAGACATATACTATGCAGATGAAGTATCGTCTATCTGTCAAGGACATTGATGGCGCAAGAGCATCATACTACAACCTGCAAGGCGACTTTAGAGGCTCAGACGCCAGCGTTGCAGCTGTCAATGAGTTGATCCAGATCCTGTGCGAGTCCAAACAACACCATTACGATGATGTTATGGCAATCGTGGACGACTTGCATGAGCGAAAAGCTCGCTTGACCCCGGAGACCGTCGCGAAGCTGTGCATCCTGCACCTTCGCCGTGTTGAGATCCACGATGCCATGGACTTACTTCAGGTACACGCTTACCAATTCTCACCAGAGCAGCGAGCAGTTATTGGGAAGGCCCTTTGCGAGTTCATTCTGGACAGAGAAAATAGCACAGCAGATGCATGGGATGCTTACCAGATACTGCGCAACACCTTTCCCGAGACACCTCGCGTTGATCGGATACGATTGTTGAACGAATTCTTTGCTCGCAACCGCTCAGATATGGCTTGCCACGTATTCTTCCATATGCGCAATCACACAGCGGAATCTCACCAAGCGAATAGGGATGTTTACATTGCTGCCTTTACAGGCTTTGCTCGGTGTACAGATGCGGAGTCTTTAGAACTCGTCAACAACCAACTCAAGCTCGACTTCAAGATTGAGATGAACACCACACTCCGCAATGCCCTGATGCTGGCTCATGCGTCATGCGGAAACAACCAGAAGGCTCTAGAGTTCTGGAAGGAAATCTGTGAAAGCAAAGAAGGTCCTTCGTATAACAGCATCGCTATTGCCTTTCGCTCATGTGAGGGGATACACTGGGGAGACCAGCACGCCAGGTCGATTTGGGCACGACTGAAAGAGCAAGATGTCGAGATCGATAAAAAGATTTTTGTTGCCTATCTGTCTGCTATCGCACGCAACCATCAGCATGAAGAGGCGCAGGCGCTTGTCGAAACCGTCGAAGAGGAGTATGGTTACAAGCCTGACTTTGAGATGTAAGTTCTTCAATGACAACCACGATCACGCAAATCTAACATGGCCCACAGCCTCAGTAACTGGTACAACATGACAATCAACATTGAAAAACAAAGATGGGTCGAGGCCTGGATCAAGGAGCACAATCCTGAGGTCTGGGAGCAGATGGAGGCCTTGGGCTATTGGGTTACGATGGACGGCTTTGGGTACAGGCAGTACAACATCAACCGCGATCTCGACCCGTAAGAACTGTATAACGCGAAAGAAATGTAGTAATTAGTGGAAGACAATATACCATCTAGAGCACGGCCCAGGTTATGATGCCCTGCTTCGCCGCATTGTCTCTGCCTCACTATTTATGGTCCCCAGCTCCCACTTGTCTTTCACTGCCAGCTTGGCTTCACTTCCACGCATGTCCTAGCGTGGCTTGGCTGCCTTCCTGTTTTATACAACTACCTCGAGCTAGTTATTAACTGCCTTCCTTCACGGCATCACCTCTACCTGTGCCAAAAAGCTAGACGATTGTACGTAGTCTGTTCCTTCATGCCAACAAGGTGAAGCACGTCCAACCTTACACTGACTAGCGCTAATGCTGACCTCGACAGGCAGGATGCGTGTCTTCCAACTCCTCGCATGCCTCGCAGGTCTGTTCGCCATGGTCTTTGCAGCCCCAGCCCCAGAAGTTACGCCTTTTACTACGGCCCCTACCGACGCTGCCGCCACCGCACTGCCCATGCCTGTCAAGGCATACCTCTGCAACGAACGTGGCGGCAAGGGCGGCTGCGTCCATGTCATCGCCACTTGGGGCTGCGCACAGCTGCCAGTTCCATTCATATTCGAGATTAAATCCATCGCTCAAGACCCGTACACGTTTTGCTTCTACACCAAGGACAAGGACTGCAAGAACACTGCTTTTGTGGCCGTCTCGTACTACAATTACCAAGTGACTGATATCTCCTCCGAATGGGCTGGCAGCATCGCAGGCGTGCAATGCGTCTCGATGAAGCAAGACCTGATAAACACGGAGCTCATCACTTCCCCCGATGTATCTGGTTCCGAAATCAGCGCCCGCAGCGACGAGGCCGCATCCTCAGCACCCGGCCCACCTCTTCTCCTTCGGGCATTCGAAGCTCCCGCCCACCCTCTCACCTTGCGTGATAACACCCATCATTTGCTTCCTTCTGGCAAAGCCCTACTATGCAGCGCCGAATCACCCACAGCCCACTGCGTCACCGCCCTCACAGACGGCCAGTGCACCGACCTCACCAGCACCGTGGACCGTAACGTACACACCGTGTTCCAGAATCGCGGATTACTGTGCGAGTACTTCACCTCCAGCAGCTGCCACGCCAGACTTGGGAGCAGCGATTCAACGAATGGGGACTTGAAAGTTGCGGTGCCGCCTGAGATCGTGGGGAGGATTGTATCGGCACGGTGCACTGTGACGACGACGGCATGGGGAGAGGACACCATGACGGCGTTTGTGGTAGACGAAGGTGTCTCTGGGGAGTAGTAGGAATGGTCGTGTGTCCTTTCCTCTGATTTGTGGATATCAGACGTGATTCACATTGGCGTTGGCATCTTACTTCAAATGGATGGAAATGCTTTGTGGGCTCGCTAGATCTCATCACCTGGCCAGTCTCTGTCCACGAGATTCGAAGCATCTAGACATTACGTGTCAAGGCTTTAAGTCATCTCCCATATTTATCTACAAAGATCCAGACCTGTTCACGTAGTCGTGTAGGTGCTATGCTGCAGTTGCCTCTTTGCCATCCTTCACTGAAGGACTATGGCGAGCGTCTCTTTCTACTGAGAGGACATGCCGTAGAACAGCCAAGAAAAAAAAGGAGAATGCTAAATCGACACCAAATAATGTTACGACAGGACCACTCGTTCACCTCTCGTCTCAAAATTGGTATGATGGATGTATTTCTGATCATTATCATTACTAGGTCGTCTGCGTGTAAATGACGTTATAAAGCCCATTGTATGCGTCCACCACTACGTGCCAATACCAATGCCATGCTTTGCTTTGTTTCGACCGCATAACGGAGATCTTATAGATGGGTATAGAATACAAATGCACTCCCTCAATCCCTATTGATGACGCGCAAACTCCTCCTCGGATTGAGCAGTACACCTCTTGTGCCCCAGAAACTCGGTTCCTGCCCGTCCAGCAGATCTTCTGTCACGCTTCCGACGCTACTTCTTCTGTCCCAATTTGCGGCGCCAGCACCGCCGTAGCTGATGTTCTCTGCGCTTCCGCGTTGAATGTCGAAGCTGCCTGCTGCGACGCCCCCTGCAGTGCTACCGGCCATTGTGCCTGGGGCGCGCTCGCTGGAGATCTTGCTACTGGTGAAGGTAGTGTCGCGCTTCTCTGCGGCCGCAGTGACCGTTGCGGCATGCCTTTTCCAGATTGCAACCTGTTTGCGGTAGATCCAAGCACAGAATGCAAAATAGGCAGCGATTACCGCGAAAACACCGGCGATGACCCCAGCGATGATGGCGGCAATATTTGGTCCAGAGTCGCCGTTGGATGCGCCGCTCGAGGAAACAATTTCAGTATACGATGCACCGTCCGGGCCGGTCAGAGTATAAGTCATTGGCTTTCCAGTCACTAGAGGTCCAGCGGTAGGTGTCTGAACAGGCGCGGTGAGTGTTGCGCCGCCTGTAGCTTCGCCACCAATGACCTTCTGAACGGCTTCGGGGACTCGATAGCCGTAGGATCCCTCAAGACCGGCGCTTGTGTTGAAACCACGCTGGTTGGCTTGCTGAGCGAGGGGATTTCCAATACTGCCGTAACCGGTGAAATCCTGAGTTGCCTTCCCTCCCGTAAGCGAGGTGAACTGATCGCTCCATGATAAGCTAGACATGTTGAAGGTATATATGCCAGGGCTGTCGCAGGATAGCTCTTGTCCAACATAGCCGCCGAGGACAATCATCTGACCATCCCAAACATGACAGGAGTGACCGGCACGAGCGGGTGGAACAGCTTGGGAGTCTTGATCAACTTCGATCCAGGTGAAGGATGGAACAGACAGGATCCACATATCGTCCCTTTGAGTCTGGTTGCCGTACGGTTGGAGGTTCTGACCACCGAACATGTAGATGTTGTAGGAAGAGCCACTGGAAGAAATCAGCACAGTACCCGGCAATTCAGAGACGAAGCTTACTCTGCGGCAGCTCCTACTACGGCGCATGCGTTGACACGATAGGGGGGCGTCTTGCCAGACGTGCTTTGCTTGTACCACTTCGATTCTGCGATGTCATAAACATCAATAACGTTCATCTGTGCCTGCACGCTATTAGCCACCAGGAGCATTTCTCGCGTATGATTAGTACTCACGAAGGTATCATTGTCTCCTCCAGTGAAACCGATCAGAAGACCCTCGTCGCCAAAGCCAGGGACGTAGGTCAAGAGACCGTCGGCCCTTTCAGGGAACGATCCACTGTCCTGAATGCCACCGGATGTGATATTCCTGAAAACGGGAACCTGCTCAGCCTTCTTACCATCCTTGAGGCTGTCTACAGCGTCATTGCTGTGTCCGGGGAAGGTGATCTCAAGTAGACTCTTCAGGTACACGCGAGCAACTTGGTTACTCCAACCTTCGGTTGTAAAGTCATCCAAATGCCCTCCGAAGTACCATCCCCTGCCCAACACGGTGACGCCGAATCCTGAACCCTCTGCTGCACGCTGTATGCTCTGCCCATCGCCTTCGGCATTGACACCAGCCGAGCTCTTTGGGTCCGCATGTTCGGTCCACGACTTGCTGCTGATGTCGTATTCCCAGATGGAGTTTGGTCCCGGTTTCTCTGCGGGAGTATCCGAGTACTGCCCGCCGTATAGCCAGAGTGAGTTGTGCGACGAATAAAGATAGCCGAGCGAAACGGCGGGCGGACCGCTAGGTTGAGGCAGGCCAGTCAGAGCAGGGTTGGATATTTGCCAGGATTTGGTCAGGTCGAGAGTGAGGAAGTCGTTAGCTATGACATGTTAGTGGTGTACACTACCACAGGAGGCGGAAACCTACTCCAAGTATCTGATTTTTGCTGTGCATCGGTCGTTGTGCGGAACCCATACATGTACAACGTGCCGTTGACGATGGCGCTCTGGCCGCTCCAACGCTTGCACACGTCAGTCTGCGAGTCTGCCCTCTCTACGACGGTCGACCGTTCGGCCAGAGATGTGATGCTAGCTCGAGGAATAGAGCTTCCATATACACTGAGCGGCGCAATCGAGATCATCTGAAGAATGGGAAGCATGAGAGCCAGCACTATGGCGAATAATCCTGCACGGTACAGCTTCGAGCTCGAGATGGAATGCGCAAGTGAAGTTGTCGAGACATGTTGGTTGCTATCATCGTCATCCTCATCCACCGACTCCCAGTCGCTTTCATCATCGATTTCTTGAGCATCATCTTGGGCCCCAAAAACACTGTTCCTGCTGCGGAACCTAACAGTCCTGGACGGTCGTTGCTGTCTTAACGCGTGCTCGGTGACAAGGATTGGTGCTGGGCTGCGTTTTGTGCTGATTGTGTGCTCGTCGATCAGGCCGACCTCTGTGAATATCGAACAGCGGCGGCCACCTGCAGCTGCAGGTTGAGGTCGCACTTGCTCCATTGCCGTGTGATGGAGGAAAGAAGGAGTCCTGGGTGAGGCGAGTGATATGGAGAATCCCACCGCTAATTGACGCGGTCCAGTGGTAAGGGACAACAGCTCATGGGACAGTGCTCACGGGACAGGGCTTACTACCTCCGACGGCAGGTGTCTGAAGGATGGGTGGCGAGGCGGGAGATGCTGATTTGCGCAGCACCAGGGAGATCAAACAACGTCTCCACAGAATGGCACGGCAATCTGGCTGCTCACAAGGAAGAACCCTTTGACAGACGAGACAACACAAACAAAAGCTGGATGGCGCGGCCTGGGGATACGAAGGTGGATATGCTGCAATGCCCCTCGTACCCGCAGGCCGGTTGCACGCCATGCCGTGCCGTTCGCTCACGGGCAACGGCGAGTGCACGTCATGAGGCTTCTCGTATTGGCAGTGATCAGTCCACTGCGATTCGTTGGCAAAGGCTCTCCAAGGCAGGACAGGGTGCGGATTCGTTGACGCACAGTGGCCCCTGCGAGCAGTGGTGGCCGTAGCCAGCGGGCAGGTGGGTCTACCTCAGCGTACCAACCTTGGCAACGCTGTCGCTCCAAATCTCAGTCCCGGCTGTCCTGGGCTGTCCTGCAACTGCCATTTGCGCTCGCTGTCCTGCCGACGTAGGCATGATGGCATTGCGGCCAGATGCCCCGATCTGTGCTTTGTGCTCAATTCCTGCTGTTCATCCTTCTCGACAAGTTCGAGGGTAACTGCACGCCCACGAATCGATACTTGCAACACTGCACACAAGCACTGTCCCATGCCTAACGCAGTACACACTCGTCGTACTCGGCACGTCTAGCGCTTCACCTGATCGCGAGTCAACTGCTTACAGACCCGCTACCCAACGGAGATTTCGATAGCGCACCTGTCTGCTCTCAGTGCTCTGCGACCCTTTTCTATTTTGAGCTGCTAGCGTCGTGTTCACTGTCGCGTGGCTGTGTTTCGTGCTAAAATTCTGCGCTACAACCTCAGATTCTACATCGTTTCCATGCACAGCATATCGCAGCTATATTAGTGGCGGTGAGCCTCATGATTTGACGCCATGGTGCTCAGCTGCAGCTGCATTCCGTGGTTCTGGTGATACAGCACGAGCTTCGCCACCCATCTGTACAACCTCGAGTCTTGAAAAAGGTATTGGGCCACGCGTTTAGCACCCAGCAGCGATCTGCCACGGAAGGGTGAGGCGATCCCACGCCGAGGAGCGGAGCGTTGATGATCAGGAGCAAGCATTGGGATTGAGGTGCTCCATGCATTTCGCATTATAGGCTTCTAGAATCAACCAGGAATATCAAAGCGGCTCTTGCTTTGAGCTTTGCGAGGATGCCACCCCAAGGCTGTACGCCAAACAACGCCAAAAAATCTAGTTCTAAGAATGTGGCAGCTCCTGCATCGCCAACTCGACCCGTGATGATTCATAAACGGACCTGCGCACCTCCTGACTTTCCAAAGGTTGCCTGCCACAATTGCTTGTAGCCCCCGCCTACCATATCAGGAAATGAATTGGGTGTCGCAGGCTTCATCTTCGCATAAGACACCTCGATCTGGAACCCAGGCGTGTCCTCGGGCGCGATGATGCGGTGGTCAGCCTGTGTGATCATCAGTCCGGTCAAAAGCAAACAACCGGCTCCAAACTCACCGTTGTGATTCTCCAGCTCATGTGCTCGTGCAAATATTCCCCCATGGTGACCTCGTCGAGACTTGTCACGTTGCCTGTCCTCAGGCGATCCTCCAGCGCTATTGTCATTGCAACGACGCCATTCGCATCGCCCCTTACTTTTGAGCTGCCAGCATATCCATCTCCATGGCCGTTTGTCGTTTGAAATCCAGTAAAGCCTACGAAGCTAGGGTCTCGCATCCAGGCAGTCGCATCGTAGGTTGCGCCGGTAGTCGCCGCACTCGTCGGTCCCACGAATACAAAGATCTTGTAGCCCCCTTCTGAGCCAGACTTCTGTACCTTGATGTTTGCGAAGTACTGGTAGTGGTACTTGCCTGTCTGAGGGTTGCTTATACTGATGGATCGGCGCTCATTCAGTGTGTAGCCATTCCCTGCAGCAGTAGGAAGAGGAATCGGATCGCCCACCTTCCACGAGAACTGCGACGTCGCTTCTTCGCCGTACAGCCGATTTATTCTCCGCACAAGAGTGTCATCTTCCGAGAGGCCAACGAGCTCGGGATACGTGTATCCAAAAACCGTATGGTCTCGAACGCTTGCAGATGTCCAGAATTCACCAGCCTTGTTGCGGTGGAAAGGATGCAAGGGGGTATGCTCATCTGCGTAAGCTCCAGCATTCGAAGTGAATGTAGCTGTTGGGTTGGAGTGGTTCGTAACCCAGCTGTCAGGGTTCAGAGCTTGCCAGATGGCAGTCATTCGGTCGATATTCGTGTGCAGTAACCAGAAGACTGGATCGAAGGCTGAGTATGCAGCATTCGTCATGTGCCCCGGTCCTGCACTGCCTACCGTGTTGTGTATCGTATCGTGTACAGACTCCAGACTGTCAAGGACACCACCGTTATCGACCATGTTGTTACTAATCTGATGGTAGTCTTTCTGCATAGCCAGCATCTGGTATGTTCGTTGCTGGAGATTTACCAGATTAAGATCGAGCTGCGAAGCAATCTTTGAATCCTGACTTTGCGCTTGAGCATATCGATCTGTGGGGTAGCGTACCGTTGTCTGCCAATGTGTCCATGGGAGTTTACCCTATTGAGTTCAGCAGGGTTCTGGTGCGTTGTTTGTATAACTCACAAAAAGATCTTTACCGGGAAGTGGATGAAAAGTGTACGAAAAAAGAGGGTTGGATATGGCCTTTATGACCGAGCTGTTGCCGTCCGGGAGTTCCACCTCGATGGTCTTCCGTTGCACACTCCCTAACATGGTCAATTTCTACGCACGCTCCGCAGAATGGATGCATGCTTACATGGATATGATCCAGTGCCAATCGGGGGTACTGCAGCTGCGTCCCAGAATGGTATTCTGAGCGCTGGTAACGCAGCGAGCATACGTGTTTTCAGGTCTCCTTCTGGAAAGTCGGTAACAACTGCCCTGGCATGGTAGTAGATACGTTCCTATAACGCGTTGAGCCTATTGCCAACACAAAGATCATGGTGAGGACCTACCTCGACCAGGGCCAGAAAAGGTCGATGCCAAGTCGGAAAGAGGTTACTACTGTGGTGACAATATCCCTCTTTGTATCCCTCTGGAGGTTGCGGGCGTCCTGGAACGCCGTCCCATGATGTGAATGGCCGGCCATGAATACCTCATATTGGTTAGCTCATACGCGAAGATGGCCTGCGATCAGCGACTTACCAGCGACTTGGAAGTATGAAAACTTGTCGTCTTGATTGATGCTCTGCCAACGCTGAAGACCAAGTAGATAAAGATTGAATAAGTCGGGATTTCGCTGTAATTCACGGATCTCCAACCGTGGTGCTGTGGTGTTGATGCCGAATGTGGGAATACCGAGCACAGGATAGATACTTGTGTTCGGGTCTTGACGTCGGACGTGGGGATGTATATGGTGAAGATTTATCACAGCATGTCGCTGTCGATGTGCGCGGACAATCTTGGGATGTGCGGGTGAGCAGAGCAGTGCAACCAAGAGCAGCCATTGAACTACTCGAGTAAATGGGCTGGCCGCCATGTTGATCAACTGGAGGCTATAGAGTTCAGTTTGGAATGCAGCCCATTCGACGCCAAAGGTTGGAGGGCTTTACCTGGAGCTATGCGGTGTCAAGAAGTGCTGCAGGGTTTGTAAAAGGGGATCTGCTCTATGCACTACTCTTCAAAAGAGGAGATCACACACTGCCTCAACGTGCCATATGTGCCACATGGGGCTTTGAAATCCTGAGATAATCGACTCTCGGGCCCTAGAGGCTATAATTTCGCCGTCCATAGCGCATGCTGTCTCAACCTGTGTCACCGCAGGCGTCGAAGCGATCCACAACGCGAGATTATCGCAATGAGTTCGTCCTCAAACAGGGATTTGTCTTTTAACGCGACGCGGTCGCGATATCTGACAGCCATTTTGATCGGTTCGATCGGTTCGATTGGTTTGCTGCAGTCGGCTGGGGTGGAATGACTGGACCCTTCTTCGATACGGACGCATTGCCGGTCAGAAGACAGACCCAGCTGTTGACGCTTAACTCAATGATTGGGCTCTTGAACACTCTGAATTCAAGGGTGCACCGTGGAAGAGACGTGTTGCATGCATGAGGTCCTGATACAGACAGCCATACGAGCGAGCGTGACCAGCATGGCGAAGCCACGACGTTTCGCCTTGCTAGGAGTCGTAAATGTGTGACAGCGTGTCCCCATTGACGACATTAGTTTTATCGGGTAATTATCGATGAATCTAGGGCTGGCTGCATCTATCGTTGTTGTCAAAGTCGTGGCTGGTAATGAGCAGGAACGAAGTGGTGCAACGAACGAAGCTTTAGCCACCGAGTGAACGTGCGTTCTTGATTGGTCGCGGACGTTGCACTAGAACGACTCATTCAGCCTCTGTGATTGTGCGACATCGATCTGAACCAATATCCAATCTCACTGCAAGACATAGATGCGTCTGAATGGCCGCGTTGAGATTCGAATACTTCTTTTGGGAACGTCATGGTGTCCACTTGAGCTCGCAGTTGGTGGCCATCATTGAAGACAGTCTGATGGCACAAGAACTGTGCCCGTCTAAAACCTCATGGTTTTCAGCTTCGTACTTATTATACAAACACCGCAAAAAACATGAGTCCATTGGAGCCGCTGTCCTTCCGTGATGATACTCCGTTTCTCCGTTCGCCGACCGCGCAGACTTGAAGCAACCCTCCATTACGATCACGTAACACATGTTGCCGTCCCATACCTGGGACGGAACTCATGCGTTGTTCCCATTACCGCCCATTTCTTCGTGAAATGCATCGCCGAACGCGGAATCATCCACCAGATCAAGGCCCATGTTATCATCTTGTCCAAAATCCGCTAATGCGTCACCCGCAGAGTCGATACCTTCAAAATTTGCGAAGTCGGGGACACTGTCGAACATACTGCCTGCATCAGCATCAATTGTGGACTGGCCTAGAGTGTTCTGGTCATTTGTTGTTGTGTTGTCATCGTTCGTGAGTGGTTGCGGATTGTCACCCGGTTGTTGAGTGGTACCTGCTTGCTGATCCACTACAACCCAATCGTCGGTCGCCTTATCGTCCGCGCTCGTCATACCTGACATCTCTACATCAAGGTCCAGAAGATCGTTGCCAGCCTCTGTGTCTAGCTGCGGTGTCTGTTGATCGAATGACTGCGGCTGCACAGTATTTCCACTCAATAGACTGGGTGTACCGACCGCTGATTGTGATTGACTGGGTGGCTGTGACATGTGAGGCATCGAGATGTTGCCGGGTGTCTCTCCCAAGGATCCAGTCCCGTATTGGTCAAGCAGGGAAGCCGCTGTATTGTCAAAATCAGAGGCACCATCGTTGGTAGACCCATTCGAAGCACCATTGGGGTTCGACTGAGTTCCATTGCCGTTGACTTGTGCCTTTTGAGGAGGTGAGGGTTGTCTTTCAATAAAACCTCCCTTATCCACACAGACCACTGATTTCTTCGCGTCGAAGGTGACACCCAGTGACTTCTCGAGATCTTGCACGACACCCTCTGAAGGATCTGGTCCATCCTCCTCGTTGACAACTGAGCGCGAGAGGTCTCGCAACCTCCTCTCAGCTTTGATGTAGGTTCTCGTTCGCTTCAGCTGGGCCATTTTGCGCACGTGATCAGCCTTCATCTTATCGATCTCGGCCTGTTCGGACTTTGTGTATTCCTCTACCCGCTTTTCGAAATCCTTCAAATGCTCCGGGTTCATCCTGTAATAATCCTTGATTTTGTACTTGTCCTTGGCAGTTTCCGGATACTCAGCACATGAAACGTCCAGAATGCCGGCTGTCAGAGGAGCAAGCTCACCCATCAGACCTAGACCAAGGTCAATCGGCGCGATACTCCCGACAGCATAGGGCGAAGAGAAAATCTCCTCCATCCACTCGTGGTGTTGCTTATACCTGGATAAACTTATCTCGCGGGGCGTCAGGAAATCGAATGCATCTTGTGTGGCGTTTTCTTCATCTTCGAGAGAAGTATCTGGAAGGGCGGCTCCAGCAGTTGGGGCTCGGGCTTGCGTGGGGGCAGCGCCGCGCATGCGCTTTGCTGGAGGAGGTTGCGCCACATAAGGCCGTCCCGGTTGCATAGGGTTGTAGTACGGTTGCTGCGGCTGTCGCATTGCTGCCTGCTGCCCGAATTCGACTTTCGGCCAGTTGGACGCATCATGCAGCATAAACTCCTTGCGCATAAGAGGCCCGGCGGCCTGAAGCTGAGCACGCATCTGCAGAGTAGCTTGAACCTCTCGCGAAACAGGAATCTGTCCTGCGGCAAGTCTGTGTTGCTGGTCCGCAGGCTTGTAGTGTACTAGCCACAGGTTTGGATCGATGGTCCCTGGCCCCGCAGTGAGTCTGTATCGATATCGAGAATGCATGGCGAACGGCTCGTGGGGATATTGATAGCCTGTGTTATGTACAAGCACTTGCAGTGTCTGCAGAGAGTCAGTCGGGCTCCTCGTGGTAGCTAACATCATGAGCGCATACGTAGCCACGGACGGGCATGTCGAAGGCTTGTTCCGGGTCGGCCCAAACCATGCCGTCAGACGCGAAAAGCGTTCCCATTCTAGGAGGTTGCCATGTGAGAATGACGGTGCCGTCCGGCGGTGGTGACGCGAAATAGGTCCAGGCGACTGGTGATGTGTCGCGCACGATCTGCGGTCCTTTCATCAGGTACTCGACAGCTTGTTCAGGTCGAAGCTGTGGCAGGACAGGGAACCTGTACGACGATACTAAATGGACGTGGGCGAGCTGTGTTGTTAGCCATTGTCGAGCTGTCCTTTGATAGCTGCTCGCGCACTCACCAGGTGATTCGGCACCTGGGCGCTGGGGTCGGCGCCGCCAGCATTGTACGCTTGATTCATTCCGTACATCCTGAAAATTGCAATGCGACAGCGATACCGCACGACTCAAGGTATCCGGATGTGTGGTCGGCGGACGCGAATACTCGCAATGCTGAGGATGGAACTCTGGCGCGTCGAGGGAGCGCATCGTGAGTTCACGCCAAGCAGCGCACGGACCAGAAACTAGTAACAACTGGAGCATCAACAACCACGATAACACATTTGGTCACGCACTGCAGGATCTCATGTTGAGCTATTCCTGTGAGACCTGCAATTGTTTCCTTTTCGTGCGTAGCTTTAGGGTAAATCATATAAATTGATCATCTGCACTCACTCCCGGAAGACCTCTTCTCTTGATGGAGCCTCCTTCCGCCTAAGTGCTACAAAGTATGCCTCTTTTGATGCCTGTCACATGTCAGTAAAATACTCGCGAAGCCTGTGGCAGACACACATTGCGCGAAGACTCGGGCTTCTCCCGCGACACTTTAGCAAACAAGCGCTTCAGCTTCGTTTCGAACGCCTTCTCTTCAGGACCTTGATAGAACTTGCACAAGAAGTGCCCACCTGTCTTCACAGTATCAAACGCGAAGGTCAGGGCTGCCAAACAGAGGTCCTTGAGAGTCAGCCATGCCATCCGAATGAGTGGTATAACATCTTACCATGCTGCCCGCGTGGTCTCTGAAGGGGTTACCGCTAGTGTTCATCAACCTAAAGTACGGGTCACTAAGGCTCTTCTTGTAGAAGCCGGCGACTTGGTCCCAGGGTTCTGACATGTCACTAAGTACCACGTCGACAACTCGTCCATCGCGCAAGTCCCGTTCTTTTTGCGACAGCTTGGCATCTGGCCCACTGTCAGGCTTGCTTGCTGGTTGCTCCGTGATTTCCATCTCGAGCCCTTCCATATGAGCTTGTCTCTCGATGTCGATATACCCGCGTTCCAAGTCGTCGACCTGCTCTTCAGTAAGACCACCAGGCTCCTCTGATATGGTCTGTTTGCGTAGCCGGCCTAGGTTGGGGTCGCGCACATATGCTCGAACATCTTCTTGGATTTCTGGAGACAAGAAGTTGCCCTGTATGGTGGAAACGCCTCGAGGAGGCTGTGCAGGTATCAAATCGATACCTATCACCCGCCCATCAGGTGTTGTGCGGTTCACGGCAACCTGAGACCATGACCCTGGTGCGAAACCCTTGACCGAGTTAGCAAAAGCCGCTTTTGCAGGAGACGAGCGTACGAGATCAACGACAGTCTGGCCAGGTTTGAAGATTTTATGCTTTTCATTTAGCTACATTGCATTATCAGTATCGAAGCTACATGGCGGCGATATCCGACTACCTCTAGCAATTTGAAAGCAGCGCGACTTTTTAGCCCCTGCACACGAGCTTCGCGAGCAAAGTGATCATTGCCTTGGCGCGTTTTCCATCTTGTCGACGAAGATGATGCATGGCGAGCGCGTGGCGCGTTGACTTGACTACAAGAGGAACATGAAGTGCATCTGACAGCAAGACAGAACGCCCTTGTAGCATATCCTGGCCCTCGCAGAACGCTGTCCGCGAGCTGGCGGAAAACTCGTCGTGAAAGCATGGAAGAGGTGTGGTTCGAAGTTCAAAGAAAGCTATCCTAGTTTCATTTTTGGGGCTGCTGCGGCTGCACTTGCCTCCGGATCGTCATCATCTTCTCCACAACGTCCCCCGAAGCAACCACCACAGGTACTTGGTTTCTATGCAGCAAATGTAGCAAATATATCCAAGCGCGTGCATTCAGCCCGAAGTCGGTCTTGCCGGTGGGCAGCGAGATTGAAGCAACGTTGTCGACCGCCTTCCAACACAAGCTTCTCTCAGCTCATGCACCGCCCAGGCCAAATGCAGAAGGGACAACCGCATCTTTTTCTTCGAGGCTGAGCGAGCTTCTCGGCAATCACTGCATTGCCCATCTCCACGACTTTTGTTTTCAATTGCAAGACTCGTTTGAGTGCGACCGTGGGACCGACGAGCATAATGCTGTACCATTGACAGCACCGTAAAAGTCAATGTTCTTGAACACTTCTTGTTCCTGGAGCTTGTTCTTCATTCAGGCCACCTCCTGACTGTTCGTCGTATTTTTGGCCAACGTGGCGCTCTCCCGTAAACTCTATACCGACGCAAGGCTCACTGCCCCTGCTGTTCGCCTACATTCATCCGTTTTGGTCAAGTATACAAGCCGCACAAGACATGGCATCCTATCAAACCCTCCGCCAAGCCATTCATATCCATGCACGCCCCTGTTGCACACCTGCCATACTCCAAAAAGCAGGACTATCCAACCATGTGGATTTCGAGAGTGCTTGTTGTGAGTTCAGCTCTCAGCCCTCTTTGGGTCGTCTTGAGATTGACTGCGCTGCGCGATTCCAACTTCATGCAGCCCGAGACAGCTATAAGTTTGTGCTCCCATCAAAGCTGAAGAACCTTTTCATTTGCAAATCCCAAGACACAAACACACCGCGCCAGACCAAAGACGCCTAACATTGCACGTTCGTTATGTTTGTCCTTTCGACCATAGCCCTGCTGGCTCTTAGCCCGACTGCTCTGGGCATAGCATTTCCTGGACCTGCTCCAACTGCGGTACGTGAGCTCAACCTCAATGGTCAATCACCACGACCTACTGGAGGGCCTCCGTCTTTGCCCCAGCTCTTCCGTCGACAGCAAAGCGACCAAGGAATGTGTGGCTACATTGAAGGAGACAGCGGTTAGTTCTATCAAAAGAGAGACGCATGCATACACTGACATGGCCCACAGAGGCTCCTGTATCTTGCTCTGTTGGTACCTGTCTATACGACGACACCATCTCCTGGTTTGGATGCTGTACTGGCACTAAGCGCGCGGATTGCGAACTGTTTACCACCTGCGTTGGTTCGGCATCCATCAGCTCTTGTCTCTCTAACTCAGCATGTGCAAACGACGCCTATGCTCTTGCTTGTACCGCGTCTACAGCAGGTGTATGTATGACCATGTGGGGTGAGGTTAACGAAGGCTCAGTGAGCCACTATGTATGTGGTTCAACAAGCGTGAGGGTACAGGTTGTCGCAACACCGACAGCTGGAGCAGGCAGTGCGTCTGGCACGGCGCGGTCTACGAATGTCAGCGGCTTGTCTCGTCCTTCGTCTTCGGCAGATGACGATGACGATAACAGCAGTGCTACACAGCCTTCAAGAGCTAGCACGAGCTCGATCGATGATCGTCCAAGAATAAATACAGCAGTCACAGCGACAACACGAGCAGCTACGATGACGACGTCTTCAGCTGGAGCTGTGAAGACAGCGCAGGCACTTCTGGGGGCTGCCGGTGGCATTGCAGGCGTTGTTGCACTGTTTGTTTGAGATGTGTACAGATGTAAATTCATGATTTGATGTAGAAAACAATATAGACCAGAAACATGCCTAATCGACCACTCAGCAGCAAGTCTCTTGACAGTAACCATTACTCTATAATGACCGAACCTTCTCTTTCGGCGAAGAGCCTACCGCCGAGGAACAGTGGCAATACACGAAGCATCGGCTCTTCCCTTCCGCTGGGCCTTCCATCATCCATGTGTATTTACTGGACGACTCCTCATCCGGTGAGGGAGAGTGAAATCTTTCCACCCACCGTCACAGATGAGCTGTTTGACCGGAGGCTCTGCAGCGAGCCGTCATGCCTTTTGTATGACTCTTGTGGGGGTGAGCACAGAAGGTACAAGGCCTCAAGGGCAGGTGTCTGTTCAGGTGGTGCGAACATGTACACGATGGCATGGCAGGCATGACAGACGTTAGGCAGCAAAAGGCGCCCACATCATCTGTCAGCCGCACATAGGCTATCACGATGCCCAATGGCGGTGGAGTTCTGCTCACCGAGTGGAGGGCTATGCGAGCAGATTCGCTCTGCTGGTTGGGGTGAGGTCCGGTGAACTGGAGCTGCAGTGCTGCACCGTGTCTGGGTGCATGTGATGCGTGGTGAGCGGACAGTTCGCATCAAGGCTGACAGGGCTCCTGCAGGCGCCCCCTCACGACGGCCGCAGCAGCGCGCAATGAGGGCTCGCTCTGCTTTCTAGCACAATCAGGGCTGCGCCACGTAGCAGACGGACGAGACAGCAAAGCCTGGCGGCAGCATCGTCTACGCCAGTATAGAAGCAGGCAGTTCATATCAACTTCATAACTTGGTAGTCGCTCTGAGTTGGCGGCCGCGACTTCCAAGTTCAGGTCAGAAGCTACATACGTCATCGAATCAACACCCTGGACGTCTCGAGCGTCTTCCAAGGAGCGCCTGATCCTGCCCTGGTGTGGGCTCGCTGTGCCCAGCCCGTCCCTTCCGCCATCCTATTTCTCGCTATCGCACCGCCATTCTACACTACCTGCACACTGTGCGTCCTCATTCCCGTGGGCCTATTGATCAACGCCCTCACCGATCCTGCGGACTGCGATCGGCACCAACACTGCGCACTCCCGCCTCATCCCGGCCCGGCCCACTACTAGACTTGGTGCCATCACACTGCTACTCCAGACCTTTAGACCACCGCTGCCTATCTAGGCCCTTCCACCACACTCGCCAAAGCCAGCACTTGTGCCCCACATCAAGACAACCTGCGCTGCCCACCATGTCGGTCGTCTACAAGCGCACAGAGCGCGATCGCGAGTGGGAGACGCAGTCGCAGGGCGCGCCCCGCAGCTACACCACCGTCCGGCGCTACAAGGTGCCCGAGTACGACCTGGGCCAGGACAGCTACGAGCAAGAGATGCGCCTCGTCCACCGCCCGCGCGACGAATACGAAGAGCGCCGCGAGGTGAGGAAGGAGTATGTTGTCGAGCGCAGCGACCCCGCTCCAGCCCGCAGTGAGGTCCGTGAATACCGCTACGTCGACCGTTCGCCCTCGCCGCCGCGCCGCGAGGTCCGCGAGTACCGCATCGAACGTGAGATCGACCGCTCGCCGTCACCTGCCCGCTCCAGCGCCCGCGAAATCCGCATATCGCGCGAGTATGAACGCGACCTGCAGGAGCAGCAGCGCGACTACCAGCCGTACGAGCTCGAGAGGTACTCCCGCTCCACAGAGTTCTTCCGCCCCGAACCTGCCCCAGCGCCAATCCCCCAGCCCATCATCATCCGCAACGAAGCCCAGCCTGCCCAACAACCCATCATCATCCGTGAGGAGGTGCCGCAGCCCATCATCATCCGCGAACGCATCCAGGAGCCGTCCTATGAGCTTGTCGAGCGTGCAGAGGTTTTCGAAGATAGACAAGTTCCCAGGCCTCGCGTCGACGAGGACTACTACTACGAGCGTAGGATCAAGGAGGTGGACCGTGGCGGCCGCAGGGATGAGCGCTATTTTGACGAGCGCGAGTACCGCAACCGTCACGGCGATCGGGAATACTACAGTGATGACGATGCCGTCTACATTCACAAGGAGAAAGACACTTGGGAACGTGACAGCAGCGCACATGGCAAACGCAGTGCCGCTGCCGGAGTGCTTGCAGGAGTCGCCGCCGGCCAGATCATCAGACACCACCGTAAAAGAAAGGGCGAAGAAGCTGGAGGCAACATTGGCAACGCCCTGGGATATGGAACGCTTGGTGCTGTAAGCGCTGTGGCCCTCGACCGCTACAACAACCGCGACCGATCTCGCTCACTCTCCTCGGACCGAGGGAGGCGAAGAAGGCACAGGAGCAAAAGCCGCAACCGCAGCAAGTCTCGTATGAGGGAGGTTGGCACACTTGCTGCTCTTGCTGGTGTTGGTCTTGCTGCTTACGCTGTAGGAAAGCGAAACAAGGAGAAGAACGCCCCCGTCACCACCGTCATCGAAGAACATCGGAGTAGGTCCCGCAGACGGAGGGGAAGCTCCAGGCACGGCGGAAGCAGGTCACGGTCAGTGACTGTCATTGAAGAGAGTGGGCGAGGCAGATCTCGCAGCACCAGTAAGCACATGGACCCTGAACACCGCAACAATCGGGCAGCATCGGTTGGTCTCGCCTCCGCTGCTGTTGCAGGTCTAGTTCAACGGAACCGGAGCAAGTCTCGAAAGCGCAAGGGCAAGCGCTCACCCAGTCGTGTCCGCCAGGGTGTGCCCATTGCTGCCGCCGGTGTTGCTGGCGCAGCGGTGACCGGACTGTACGAAAGGCACAAGGCTAAGAAGGAAGCCAGGGACGTCTCGCGATCCAAGTCGAGATCGCGCTCAAGATCAAGGTCGGTGCTCTCCCGTTTTACTGGGCGCAGCTCCAGTAGACCTAGAAGCGCAAAGAGTGACCCTGTGCTAGTAGAGTACGGTGGTGATCCGATCTATACCGACCGCGAACGGAGCCGATCGCGAGGCGCACGCAGACGGCGACGCGGTTCTTCCTCCTCTTCGGATAACCGACGCGGCAGTCGAAGTCGAAGCAAGAGTCGCACCCGAAAGGTGGCAGAGACAGCCGCTGTTGCAGGTGTCGCTGGACTGGCCGCTCATGAAGCAGCGAAGCGGCGCGATCGCAAGAAAGCAGAGAAAGAGCGAGATCGACGACGTAAGTAGCTACTCTCCTCAGTTATGACTGCATGCTCACAGTTTCTCAGACGACGATGAATCTGCTTATAGCCAAGGCAGCTACAGCCCAGGCAGGCCATACAGTCCGAGTCGCTACAGCCCTGGTCAATCGACTGTGCATCCCAATGACTCCCGCTACTTCCCGGAGACGAACTACTTTCCTCCACCGCCAACAGCTCCTGTAGATGCTAACCTTCCTAATGCACCATACCCACCCTACAACCCTGCCGACTATCCACCGCACAACGACTACGGCCCGCCTCCACCTCCTGGAGGCTATGTTCATGAGGATATGAACCCAGGCAATCCTTACGTCCGCCCAGAGCAGAACCACTACTACCAAGCACGTCGCGGAGACGAGAATGTGAGTGCTCCAGTTCGCGAAAACTCTAGCACCGAGCACGCTACTCCTGATTCTACGCGTGGTGGGTTTCAGCCTACGCACGCTTCTGATGATTGTGCTGATGGTGTGTCAGGTCTAAACAGTACGCGCAATGAGTCGCCACCAATTGCCCCCAGTCCGGTCAGCACCCGCGAGAAAGGAGTGAAATTCAATCTTAACCCTCAAGAACAAGAAATATCGCCCAACCCTTCACCTGAGCGCAGAACCAATCGCGACCGCAGAGACGATAGCATTTCTGATGACGAGAGACGAGCCTTCGATCGTGATAGGGACCATCACAGGCGAAGGCACGCCGATGAACGATCTAATGGCTCTCAAGGCTCAGGCCGTGATCGAAAACGCCATCGACGTGGTGAAGCATCAGGATCAGATACTGATTCTACGATCGAATTACCTCCACGTTTCGACGACAAGGGGCGCAGAACAGAGGACGATCCAGCAGCGGACAAGTTGGAGAAGGTCTTACAGTCCTTGTTCAGGTAGCGTACTCTTGAGGCCTGCTTTTTCTTTAATTTATTGTTTCCCCCTTTCATGATGACCCAAGACACGAAAGCACGAAAGAGCTTACGATACCCACGACATGCTTAGCATACGATAGAACATACATAATGCAGCGCTTTCACATAATGGTTGTACAATGAATCATATGCTGTGATGTTTCTTTTCCATGTATGGTTGAATTGGTGATGGATACTTTCAAGTTACCGCATGATGGCTTTTGCATCCCAAACCATGACCCTCTCATCCCAACCTGTGCTCGCACACCACCCCTCGGCGCCAAACAAACACCAATCGACGCCCGTAACGAACTCGGTATGCCGCCCCATCCTCCCCATCTCTCTTCCTCCCCCAAGCACCATGGGATCCTCCAGCATGTTCTCCTGCTTCATGGCGCCCGCGCCCATGGCGCTGCCATCTGTCCACACACGACACGTCATGTCGTAGCTTGCACTCAGCAGAATGTCGGACAAGTGCGGACTCCATGTCAGCCGCCGGACCGCGTACTCGTGGCCTGGCAGCACGGCAATGGGCCCTGCGGCCGCCATCCTAATATCAAAGGTCCGAATCAGCCGGTCCACGCCCGCCGTCGCCACAATGCTGTCCCTGTACTTGTTCCAGTCATGCGTCAGGGCCTCGCTCGGCGGCACCCCGACAGACGCTGCGGCCCCCATCCGCGGCTTAGGCGGGGTGTGGATTGGCACGCTCATTGTGAGGTGGTTGCTCGCGCTCGCCGGAGTCCTGAGATCAAAGACCCTCAAGTGGCTGTCGCTGCTCACGCTGCTGACGATGCTGGGGGCGTGCGGGCTAAACTGCGCAGAGTACGTGCAGCTGTGTGTCGGCAGTGTGGTGATACTGGCGTTGTGGTTGGGGTCCCAGATCTTGATTGTGCCGTCCCACGACGACGACAGGAATGTGTCCTTGGCCACGAGGTTCCAGTGCACGCTGAAGACTTCGCGCGCGTGCTCGGTCCAGGACTGGATGGGGAACTGCGCGACGTTGATGTCGAAGAGCTTGACTGAGCCGTCGCCACCGGCGGTGAGGATCTGCGATTCGTGCGCTTCGGACCAGGTGGAGTCGAAGAGCGAATCTTGTGTGTCAAACCTGGGGCAGAAGACATTAGTATGCAAGCTTGGAGCTCAAGCATGTGGGAGGAATATTCGACCCACCATTTTTCTGCTACAATGCCGTTTGCCGTCAGGCCGAGAATGTAGAGCCTGCCATTTCCTACAAGCCCAAAGTTTGCTGAGCTGGCAACGGCTATGCGCGAGTCGAAGAACGGTGAGTACTTGACGCTGTAGCCGTTGTAGCCCTGCGTGCGGTACTCCAGCATGATATTGTTGGTAATTTATTCAGAATCGCCAACTGTCAGGTTTCCACGTGTTATGTTTTGTGTATCAGAAAGACTCTGTAGAGCATCGTCGCTCGCACGAATCCCGAGCTGGAGGTGTATGGCGACATGGTTGAGGGTGATCAGTGACGAACGGCCGAGGCTGGTTCTAGCGGGGTTGTGCCAACTTGAACTATGCACGTGACACCGCGCTGAACCGGCGCGTCTCTCAAGACCACTCCACGACTTCTGCCTGGTCATCGCAGAAATGCGTTAGACAGACCCCCTTCACGACGAAACATGGATGCCTTTGTGTCACGAAAGAGGAAGCGGTTGGAAGCACCGCGCGTGCCTGCACCCCCACTGTCGATACAACCTTCCAACCTAGAACAAGAAGACGAGTCTACGGATTTCAAGCTGGCTCTTTTGGCTTCGCTGCATCCAGCTGTTGATGAGACGACGCTACTCGAGGCACTGCTGGCTTCGGATGGATCTGTTGAGCAAGCATCAACCTGTCTTAAGCAGACCACACTCGCATCATCTCCTAGAAAAAGAAGCACAAACGCCGTCGTTGGTTATCAATCCTCGTTGTCATTGTATCGTCTGAGTTCCGATGGTAGTGTATCTTCGAGGAAGTCGCTGGTCAAAAAAGGCAAAACACTGTACCTGTACAGTCCGGACGATATTGAACAACACACACCGTGCTCCATTATCCATAATTTTCTCCCGCCCCAGCAAGCGAATGCCATATTACGACAATTGCTAGATGAAACGCCATCGTACCAGAGTATTGAGTTCCAGCTCTTCGACCGTGTAGTCAAAAGTGCTCATACCTTTTGCTTCTACGTCAATTCCCTCGCCGACGTCGAGGAGCAGCAAACTCAGTACATTTACGACGGGCGCAAGGTAGAGGTAAGACAGCAGGCTCATCGTGATAGGAGCAAAAACTCACATGCTGCAGAATGTCCAACAAAGTCTTCCAGAAATGCTCACTGCACTGCCCCGAGTCGAAGAAGCCGTCAACCGCGAGGTACAACGCAGGATCCGAGACTTTCAACCCAACAGCGAGAAGCTCAAGTACCAATCTCCGCACCCGTGGAAAGCCAACACAGCATTTGTAAACTGCTACGACGGCCCACAGGAGCACGTTGGCTACCACTCTGACCAACTGACCTACATCGGCCCCCGCGCCATCATCGGCAGCCTGAGTCTGGGAGTCGCGCGCGAGTTCCGCGTCCGCAAGATCCACGCTGAAGACGACAAGTACCGCAAGGATGACGGCTCGCTGGCAGATGCACAAGGCCAGATCTCAATCCACCTCCCACACAACTCACTGCTCATCATGCACGCCGAGATGCAGGAGGAATGGAAACACTCCATCGCGCCCGCGCAAGCAATCGACCCACACCCCTTGGCCAAGACCAAGCGGCTCAACATCACCTACCGCTTCTACAAAGACAGCTTGCATCCGCGCTATACACCCAAATGCAAGTGCGGCGTCCCCACTGTGCTGCGATGTGCCACGAGAAAGAAAGAGTCGCGCGGACGCTACATGTGGATGTGCCACACCAACTACGTCCCGGGCCAAGAAGGCTGCTCATTCTTCCAGTGGGCCGAGTTCGACGACGACGGCGAGCCACCGTGGGCGGGCCAGGCGCGGGCTGATCGCGAGACGCTGGTCAGAGACAGGCAGCAGGCAGCAGCAGCAGAAGACAAGCAAGTCACATGAGACCACGGTGTGTTCGTCCAAGTGTCTGTATTGAGCTTGTCCGCCGTCCACTCCGCCTTCGGGTACGGCACACCACGCGACCTGCCTCGCGCCACGGTATACACAGTAAGCATCTCACGCCCACACACCACACGCCGCTTCTCCTACCTAGCCGACATCTCACTCCGCCTCGACGATACGCTCGGCACCTCGCATGCAACTTGGCACCTTGTATGCGCTTTCTGCGCTTCGCAGTGGCACTTGTGTTCCGGGCTAGGATCGGCTCTGCACGCTACCCCGACATGTGGATCCGGATAAATCAAAGTCGATAATATGGGGTGCATACTCGATATCCCTGACCCCTGCTGGCCTTTCTGGGCGATGCGGTCAAGCTTCACTGTAATATCTAGATATTGACCTGGCCTGAGTCTTACGCTGGGGCGAAAGGCTGTGTGGAGTGAGCAGAGGGCTCACTCTGTAGGAACAGTGTGAAGCTACTGTGGCAATATGTGCTTTACACAAGGCTTTCTTGAATTTTCATCTGGTACGTCAACAGATGGGTAGTACTGGAACATTCTCTCGGCGAGTGATAGATTCTCTGTAGTATGACACAGTATCACAGAGTTTGCCGATCCTCCACTGCCCTGACCATAGGCTGAGCTCCTGCCCCACCGGATGCTACTCGTCATGGGTACACCCACCTGCTTAACTGTATTTGCCTCTGACACACGGTCATTTCATTCATCATGACTCGCAATTCCCGTTCTATATGACCGTTGTACGACTGATCCGTACCCCGTGAGGTTCTGGCGGAAGTACGACATCTTTTACCCGGTGGAAATTTCAACAACACCGATAGCGTGGTACATTGCCCGCCAGGCACATTGTTGGCCGTCTCTGTGAGTTTTGACATTCCATATATCGTCACCCGCATTAACGCGACTGTTACGAGATATGATCTACTTCGGCGGTGTGACGTCGAGGTCAGGTCTCCAGTTGTGTCATTCGAGTCGGCCACACGGAGGATCACATCCACAGTTGTGAGTGTTCACTCAACTGTTCGAATGGTCGGTGCTGACGAAGGCTACTCACAGATTTGTAAGTGACCTATTGTGGCTTTTCAGGTATTTTACTTCTGGGAGCTGTCGTTATCAAGCGTCGAACTTGAGTCCAGCAGTGCGGAGCCACATCTGCCTTTTACCCTCCGCTTCGCGAACAAGCTCAGCAGAGAGTTGAATGCTGGGTGCAAGGTGTGCGTAGCGGTTTATCTCCAAAACAACGTTGTTGATAATATCATCCATGGTCGCTGGTGGAGGGAGGAGTTGCGATAGTGACTGGGTCATTGTTGCTCCCATGATGAGAAGCGTTTGCGAGACAATACTTCACTTGCATTAGCACCACAGATGACGGACTGGGAAAGTTGAAACTTACGAGAGGGCACCTTGGAAGAGGTAGGGCAGATGGCCAGCGTGGTGCGCGGTGATGTACTCTAGCTGGCGTACACATGCCTCCAAACACTTATGGCAGTTGTCTTGTACGCTTGAATCCAATGCCAGGCTTTCATCCTGCAATACAAGCAGTACGTAAGGCCGGAAGATGATTGTCCGGCAGGCAAAGTATCGCAATCTCAACACAGTCTGCACCGGATTCTGCAGGGGCACGCGGTCAAGCGGAAATTGCATTGCGGGCGGCAACCCCGCATACCACTGGTTCAACTGAAAGTCTAATTCCACCACAAGCGGATCCAGCTGAGCGATTGATGTGGCGGCAGGACCTTTCGAGTACGGCGTGGTGCGGATGTATAGCATGGAGCTCACCCGATTAAGGAGTCTTCGCAGGGCAATTTCGGCGAGGAAGTACCACAGCTCATCTCGCCCGACTGCCTCAGAACCCATGTCTTCGAATCCGGTGGGCAATGAAAACCCCTCCTCGAATTGTGAGATGCCAGAGTGTGGCAAGTCGAGCTCGGCGAGGAGATCACTGTTTGAGTGTCAGTACCTGACACGTCGATGTGCAAGAATTGGTCGCCTCACCTCTCAATCATTACCGCATTCCAGTACACTCTCCTGCCTAGTTCTTCTTCAGCAGGAGACACTCTACCGGGGGCGCTGAGAAGCAGCTGGAGCTTCATGCTGGCGCCTGATAAAACATTCCAAGCTTCGACAGGGCGGACAAGATACACCAGGTAAGCAGCAGCTAGTATCTGACATTGCGCAGCCACCATGTTGTTCCTAGTCATAACACTAGGGAGTAGATCCCATGCTGCAGCAAAGTATGGCAAACCGGGAGGCTCCTTTTCAGGGTTTTGCAAGGTTATGCTTCCAGTGCTACCAGCGTGCCCAAGTGCAAGCACTAGAAGCACTATACAGCTTTCTGGCCCCCCTCTGAATCCATGTGCAAGAGCAGTTTGGTAGTAGCTGCTCCAATTGTATGGGTTTACACAGGCGTAGAAGACGTTCACACGCTCGAAGTACGCCTGAACATACGGGCCAGTATTGGAAAGGTCGAGGCCTCGAGACGTACCAAGGCTGACCGGCTCCCGGCTCATTTCGAGCTGAAGCAAGATCTTGGGATCATACGGACGAGAGACCAGCTCTCGAATCATAGGGGACGACAGCAGATTCAAGGCGGCAGTGTTGTGCGTCTTCGGCATGGTCGAGATGTTGGACGGGTGGTTGGTCCACGTGCCAATGCCGTTGATTGGCTGCACCATTCCCAGGTTGGGCATATGCCCGTTGGCACGTCCAAGATAGTCTTCGCTTGTGGCGTTGCTCGTAGTTGGTGAATGAGTTGCTAGTGAGAAAGTGCTGGTGAGACTCGTTTGCAGAAGGCCTTCAATACGATTGAGATGCTCCAAGATCAGCTTGTCGCCTGCATCCAGCTTGATTCCAGGCTCTCTGTAAATGCATTCTGCGTTAAGCTCTGTACAAAGCCTGCACTTTGGTCTTGTGCCATCGCATCGAGACTTCCTGGAACGGCATATTTCGCACTACAACTGTTAGCCGGTACCAGGTACAAAAGGACGAGTTGCAGTACCGCGATAGTAGCTCGTCGTCTCGGGTAGTCGATCGTGTCAGTACTGGGACGCTTCTTGTTCGGAGGTCGCTGCTCATTGCTTGTGCCGTTGGAGTTGACACTGGTGGGCGCGGTGGTTCCAACATGGTTCGTTGCGGGCGGCGTGCCGTTTGTGGACATTTCACGATCTGTGCCCGAGGATTGAGACATGTTGCGGGGACGCTTCCGGTAAGAATTCAGACCACCGCCACCAAAGAAAATGCCATTCGGGGACTCGAGAAGATGAGGAGATCGCAGTGCAGACTTGAGCATGAAGCCGCTCGCGTCCGGCAAAGTCGAAAGATTAAGGCAAAAGGAATCGCGCGGAAAGAGACCATTGGTGGTCGCTGCTGACACGGGACTAATGTCTGGAGAAGGCGTGAGTCCGGCCATGATTGGTGGACCCACAACACAACGGCCGGAGGAAGATGTAATGGGTGTTCTGGCGTAGGCAAGCGCGCAGCCACGATATCGAAACAAACGACCAAGATGCAGAGTCGGGCGAGATATGAAGGTTGTTTCTTTTGTTCAAGAGGAAACAAGAGGGCAGCTTGTACAACAGGTAGTGGTGAATGTTAGGTAGACACCCTGCCCGCAAATATATTACCTCGAGATTTCGCCTCCCTTAGCCTCAGGGCGACCAAACTGTCATCTCGAGATGAGGGTTGCTCGAATGCGGGGACGGACTGGGGCGCACGACTCCACAACTCGGCACAGACAATCAAACTGGCGCCAGACACTCGCGCAGGAATATCAGTGGCTTCGAGTTCAGGTCTCCAACACGCCAAGGTGGCAGTGGATTGCCTCCAACCCTTTCACGGCCACAAGGGATGATCAGGCTGCCAATAGCCGTCAGCCATGCGCTGATGGCTTGGGGTCTTTGTTGCTTACCGACCGATTTGCAGGAAGCACAGGGCACGAGGGTCCCAGACCCTGCTTGAACCATGCGACAGGTCTGAACAAGGTACAGAAGCGAGCAGTCCTGCATCAATTTCTATATTGGCTGCAGACCGCTTACACGGCTAAAGAGGAGGATGCCGCCGCCTTAGCACGGGAACCCGTGTTGATAGCGTATAAAGTCAGGTACTACGAATCTGACCACAAGACGATCAGCGTTGGACCTGCATCAGAGTTATCTGCTGATCAAACAAATGTCCAAGTGCTCGGGATACTAGCAGCCGCCCGTTATCACTGCGAATCACTGTAACCGGTCATTCGAGGATATCTTGACTCTGCTATAGGCTGTAGTGCCTTTTATGTCGCAGTTAATATCGAGCAAACGTCCCAAAACCTGGAAAGAGTATATTCCCAAGCTACACATGCCTTGCAAGGTGTAGATTGGTGCGAAGAATAGCCAAAGAAGCGCCGGAAGAACTAAGCTGTTCGAACTGCTCTGGCATACGTTTCGATGCTTGCTTGTACACATGCCTCTATATCGTGACCTGCTGCAGGTGCTATTTAAGCCATAGTATCGGTTGGTTCATAATTTCAATTGCCGCTTTTGGAACGGACCTAAGAAGTGCTCTGATGGTCTGATATGTAGCTACATATCCACGTGGCATGCAGATTGAGTGGCTGAGGGTTATGGTCGTATTCAACTTAGCCTCTCAGTATAACGGAGCATTTGTTCCAGGCTGAACCCCGTGACACATCGACGAGGAAAGCAGGAGGTTTTTACCACTTATGGTGTAGTATTGCACTAGAATACACCATAGTTTTGAAGTTACTGCATATTTACATCAGGCCGGTCTGTGATTGACTTGAGCGTCTTCGTTGAAGCCAACTGCTAACATCTAAGGCCTGAACTTCGTTTGTTTTGTCTCACAACTCCTGCTAGTTTGACAACAATGCTGCAAAATGACAGTGTAGGAACCGCCAGACGGATCGATCAATCTCGCGCTTGCAGGCACTTACGCTCTCTCACTTATCGCCTCTCTAATATTTCATGTGCCACGACCTCAGAACTACCTTAGGCATCTGCAATCCCACTCACTTACTACCTCTCCGATAGTCCGTTTGCCTCGACGTCATAGTTGTCTAGGTCACTCTCAATCCGGAACGACCACTTCAATAAGTCTTAAACTTCATTGCCTTACACAGTGGATGCAGTCTATCACCAACCGCGCGCAACCAGAAAATGCGGTGCTATCATAACCTACACTGTAGGCTAAGAGGCATAGGTATCATCAAGTCGTTTAGCCGCTTCGCCACCTGTGGTCGAGCAAGCACGAGTGAGCACCGACAGGAAGGGCGACCGGTGGCTTTCGGTGAGCCAAGCACCGACCAGGAACGCACCATTGCGCCACATAAGCAGGGCTGTCTTTTTGATAGTATGGACCAGAAACATAGTAGATTGACTCCCAGACCGAAAGATCTCCGGTTGGCCATCGATAGCCCAGACATTACTTTTCCTTCAGATGCGCCAGAGGTCCAGTTCACTAACTCATGTACCGAGTTTGAACGACCGACGTTTCGACCGACATTATAAAATTCGTGCATCAGAGTACTGGTCATGCTCGTAGAAGCATCAAAATGCTCATATCGAAGATATACCAGGGAAGACTAAATCGACCGTCCGTCCAACAACAGACCTAGATCTAGGTGGGATTTCAACCACTGAGTGTCCAGAGCAGCGTGAGGTCCTACGCTGGTCAAGCCTTGGTCAGGGCTCGATACTCTTTGAAGAGCAGTTTTGTGAGCGCATGTCGGAAATGTGTGGAGCGGAGCTTTGTGCAAGGGAGAGCCTAGAAGAGCTCTTGGAGGAAGTTGCTACTCCTATCTGGCAGTCGGACAAGTTCTTCAATCTCGAGCACTTGGCACGAGAGATCCTGCTGATGGCAAGACGCTTTGAGATGACCGCAGTCCTTCCGTTCTTCGGACCGATCATTAATAGCACTCGAGAGGCTATCGCACGACAGTTGCAAGATCCCACCATGGCCCCATTGAATCCTTCATTCGATAAAACTATGGTCGCATAGTCGGTCTCCATAAGGCCGACTTTGACTACAGCAAATTTTGACCGCAATAACAGGGTGGGTTCAAGCGAAAGGGGGGTAGCCACACTCACCAGACCGTACTGTCCACACCCTCACTCGCCAGTATGCCCTATGACGATTTAAAAATAAAACGAACTGGTAATCCCAAGATCAAGATTGGCAAGCACATCGAATCTTAGGTATCCAGCGCATTTAATGCTGCCTTGGACCGATACAGATTCTTCACCGTGAAGAAACAAGACCATCATTGGTGGAGGCGAGACACCACTCCAAAGGTATGGATACTTCTAGCAACAGAGACGTCGACCGCACGGCTGAAAAGAACAGACAACAAGGGGTATTAAAACACTGATTAAATTTCACTGAGCGCCCACTGGATGGACTGGAAGCCGGCATGAGGTGCAACTATGCGGACACTAAGCACGTGCAGGCTGTACACCATGCTACTATGAAAGTTTGCAGTTGCTAAAAAACGTTGCAAAGAATGAAAGAGACTGTGGCTCAGACCAACCAAGAAACGCGTGTACTGCTAACAGATCGGGCTTGAGAAGCTACAGCAGAGGTTCGACGAGGTCAGAGATATAGCTGGTCGTGCCTTGACCAGTTTCGACGCCGCTAATATCAAGATCGTAGAGACAACGACCAAGAATGTAAAGACCCTTGGCATAATGAGGTTGGCCCCCTTCGGAATTCGAAAAAACTCGGGACAGAATCGTCAAGAAGAACCAAAGCCTTGAACAAGACCGCATTTCCCTACAGATCTTGACGTGACTCAAAAATACTGTCGACAGAGAGGAAACGCTAGCAGACCGACTCGATGTCAGCGGGTAGGCATTCCAAACGCTCGAAAGTGATACACAAGAAGCTATTAACTATGTTCACACACTCTAACAACGGCTGCTCGAACAACGGGCGGCTACCGATAGCGAGGCATTAAAATGCACGAGAGATTACAGGCTAAAGACCGAGATTCTCGAACTGAAGAGGACCGACAGACCGAGAATATCAATACATCCAACCTCAAATGTCAATTACAACATACAACAAGCAATGCTACTGCACATAAGACGAGAACGAAGAAGTGCAAGGAGACCGCCAAAACCAAGACAATTGACCTGCAGGATAAGCTACACAATGAGCGGATTCCGTTCCTATACGCACGCAGTCACAGATGAAATGATAAAGCCTTACTCGGAGAGAACTGCTGGACTTCAAATTAGTCACAGCGACCCGGGCCTGGCACGTGTGTGTTGAGACAGAGTCGCTTCGGCTCGAGTTTGCAACGCTCCAGGAGCCGCAAGAGTCTACAAGAGTAAGGCTGACGTGGAGAATATAGCACTATAATATCGAATCAAGACCTAAAAAGGGGAATTGTAGGCGGAAATAAACATATTTGACCATGGTTTGTAGAGGCTAGTGCTCTATGCGAGATGGAGGCAGTCAGGTTCAACACTGCTACTCAACCACTTGACTCTTTCAACAAAGACACCGAAAATCAGCGCTGACCACTGGATGAGCTGGAGGTAGATGTCTATTGTGGGGTTGGCGTTGGATTGTGGGTGTGATCCTCGAGATTTGCGTGAACAAGGTCTCCCTGGCCCTTATGAATGCTGATATATATTGTATTATGTCCGAATGTTACACGAAGTCACTAGCATTAACCAGCGAGTGATCTCGGGCGTTGTGGCGGAGTGGTTATCGCGCAAGACTAGAAATCTTGTTCCTTCGGGAGCGTAGGTTCGAATCCTGCCAACGTCGGGTCTTTTTTTGTTGATGTGTCCAACTTTTCTTTTGCTACAGTACACGTCTGGCTCGAAGCCGTCTGTGGGCTCTCATACGGCGGGCTGCTATGCAAAACCAACAGAAGTCTATCAAGGCGATTGCGCGCACATTTTTGGACCTGACAATTGAGTAGAGAACTACGTTGCCTTCAGTAATCGAATCATAACCTCGAAGGAAATACTAAGTGCCTTCTGGATATCACATACAACAGAAAATCTCAACCCTGACTGCAGCCTCTTTCTCCAAGTGGTGGCAGATTCATCGAATACCCACATATTTATGGAAGCGTGGTATTCCACAGTATGTCATGTCTTTCGGAACTCAAAAAAAGTAGCCTGAGTTTAACTGGGTACAGCCTCGCCGGAACTATGAGATGGTGCAAATAATCTTGCCCTTCGTCTTGTTCTCCTCCATCAACTTGTGCGCATCCTGGATCTGGTCCCATGGCAGCACCTTCTCAATAAACATCTTGAAAGACCCGTCCTTGAACTTGGGCAACGCATGCTCGACCAGCTGATCCCTCAGCTTGCCCTGATAGTCCTCGTCTCTGCTCCTCAAGCTGCTGCCCACGAACGTGACGCGCTTGAGGATGAACGCGCTGATGTCTGTGCCGGCAGGGACCTGTGTGCCGCCCATGAAGCCCAAGTTGACAATCACACCATCCTTGGCCACAGCCTTGAGGTTGTTTTGGAAGTAGCTTGCACCCACGAAGTCGACGATGATGTCTACACCCTTGCCATCTGTGGCCTTTAGCACTTCATCGGCCCAATCCTGGGTCGTGGTGTTGAATGCGGCTGTCGCGCCCAGTTCCTTGACTGCAAAGTCGCACTTCTCGTCCTGACGGGCTGTTGCATAGACTGCAGAGGCGCCGTCGCCTTTGGAGAGCTGGATGCCTGCGATGGAGACGGAGGAAGCGGCCGCATGCCACAGGATAGACTTGCCCGCTGCGTACTTTCCAACGAGATACATAGCTTGAGTCGCTGTAATCCAAGTCTAATGTTGTCAGCAATTAAACCGGATTATTGGATCGACGAGGACCTACTTCGGGAATACCGGCGCACTGCTCCCAGGTCAACTCTTTCGGCTTCCTGACCAGCATGTGCGTCGAAACTGCAATGTATTCTGCATATGCACCGCCGTATGCGAGGCCAAAGACCTCATCACCCTCTTTGAAGTTCTCCTTGCCGCCGCCTTCTGCACTCAGCTCTGCAATCGTCCCGGAAAATTCCACACCCAGGATTTTGGAGGCACCTGGCGGTACTGGATATTTGCCCTCGCGCTGCAACAGATCCATGCGGTTCAGGCCGAACGCCTTGACCTTGACGAGCGCTTGAGACTTGCCGAGCTTTGGCTTGGGGACATCTGCGATGTGCAGGGCATCAATTGATCCCTTGCCATTCTTAATGTCTGGTGGTAGTGTCAAACGTGTGTCTCTACACAGATTCGGACTTCATTCTACATACCTACTGCCTTCATTGTGTCGCTCATCTTGAATCCCCACTTGTAAGTCAAGACAAGCAAGCAATTGGACTCGCGGATATGAGAAGGAAGGAGGAGTGTGTAATTGTCAAGCTTATTGAGATGCCTCTCGGAGCTCGAGGCTTGAGGTATGGCTGCTCTTCCGAGGCTGTTCCGGCGTCATCGGAACGATTGGTAATGACGTTGGTGGGGCAGCTTTGTGCACTTTGAGCGGGGTTGATTGTAAAATGAAAGCTTGGATTAACTGCAAGCCATCGCTAAGAGGCAAATATGTATATGAGAACATTGCACTGATATTTAAGGAGTCTGTGCTGATATTTGGCAAGCTACACGCCTGGCGAACGATGTAACAAACATATCGACCATGAGGCAGACCCACACGGATAGATACACTTTACCACCACCTAGTTGACAAACAGGCTATCGCTGTTGTCATTTATGTCATACTTCTTAATGAGTTGTGCAAGTTTGTTGGCCTCCTGGCCATAGTTGAGAGGGTAGATATTCAGCACCTGATAGCGAGGCCTTTGAACTGGTCAGCAGTCGAGTTACAAAGATGGCGAAAAGGCACTTACTTGGGCTGATCCTGATACATCTCCATCCTAGCTCGAACCCTGAAGTTGAATGTCTTGCAGGTGGCGTCTTGCAGGATATTCAAAAAGTTCTTTGTGGTGTTATTCTCTTCGTCTGCCTCTCTAACCTTCATCACCTCGTTAGCGGACATGCCGACAATCAACTGGGCAGCCTCATCGAAGCAGCTCAACCATATAGTGCCGGTGTGGTCTGCGACATTGACAGTCAGCACGTAGCGGTACTGTGGCTCAGGGAAAGATGCTTGGCATTTCTCGCACCACCACGATCCAGGGTTCTCCTCGATCACCTTCTTGTTGCATCCCGGCGTCGAGCATGCCGGATATGCGACAGTCGAGTCCCTGACATACACGACGGAGGCCCGCAGGCTAAGGTAGGTTGGTTGATCTTGAAGATAGCTCTCCTCCTCGATAATCTGAGAGATGAGCTTGTATTCGTTCTTGGTGGCGCCCGACGCTGGTGCTAAGCTCTGGTGGGTAGAGAAGGTTGTGTTCTGACCAACGGCATTGAACCAACCTCGCAGCTTGTGTGCCTCGTCGATGTCAGGGTCAAGCATCATTGTGCCAGAGCTTAAGAGGCTCAGACTTCGGCCGCCGAAATCAGAAACTTTTACACCCTTGAAGGCAATGATTGATTCGAGCGGCGCATCGAAGCTCTCTGCTGTCTTTCCCCATACAGTCAGTCGTACGGATGTCTGGCTGTCGTCGGCGAGTGTCAGCTCGCGCTTGACGAAGTCTTTGTTGCTGTTTTTGGATGTTATCGTAGATAGCTCGCCAACTTCCTTCAGCACACCGATGGTGTCGATGGTGGTGTCCTTCTCGACAGAATTGAGGTCACCGATTTTCATGAAGTTGTACCGAATCTGGGGTTTATTGTCCTGGTCTTCCGCTTTTTCCACTTCGGTGTCTCGCTCGAATTGCAGCTCGTAGTCGTTAGGCAAATTCGAGAACTGCTTCTTGGCAAGTGTGACTCGGCAAGGCGCAGAGATGTAGTACACCACGCCTTCCTCAAAGATTGGATAAAGCTTCTCGGCAACCTCAGTGAAGGCAGTGGCACGGATCTCGCCAGTGTCGTCCAAAAGGTTCACGCTGAAGAGCTTGCCGGTGCCCTTCGCATTGTGCCACTCCTTCATTTCACCCTTATGTGTGCATCGAGCTCGGATGGTCCACTTGTGCGCATATGGCGAGAGGGACTCGATCGGGTAGAGATGTGGGTGGGTGGATGTACTGGGGTTGTTCTGGTGTACGGGCAATGACCTCTGCTGTTGCTGCGGCGCGGGAGCAGGCTTGTTACCGTAGAAGTTGTTGCCCGAGATTGCAGCAGGCTGCTGCTTGGGTTTCGAGTCGAGAGCCTCAGGCTGGCCAATTTTCTCGAGTTCACCATACTCTGCGAGGACGTCAAGCTCCATGATGATCAAGATGCTAGGTGCACGTTAGCTATGTAGCATTGATCATGGCTTCATTGTGCATACTTTTTGTCTTTGACCTGCTGGGGGTTGTACTTGATCAGTCGCACTATGGATCCTTTCTTGAGTCTACCGGACGTGACAATTTCGTTCGCAGCTGCACGCAATTAGCTCGGCCTTGCTGAATACCCGCTGCACATACTGGTCGCAATCATCGTCTGGATGAAGTTGCGAACGTCACTCAGCACAACGCGGAAGCGCTGCACTGCATTTGGCTCACCCGCCTTGGGCTCCATGGTCTTGATTTGCACACATTGCAAGATAGGCTGATCGACGAAGCAGCCGCTGGGCTCAAAGATGCTCCTGTCGGGTGTTGGTAACTTCCAGATCGTGTTAATACAGGTGAACGTACCTAATGGCACCCTGTGTGATGGCCTGCTCTGCCATGTTGGATATCGTGTGGTTCAGACGAATGTGGTGATGTTGTGTCGAGGTGGCGGCGCAACGAAGTTCAGAAGACGCGTCGAAGCGCGTCCCGCGTAGAGTGGTTGACGCTAACTGCAGGCAGCGGCCAACCAACCCCGCCAACCGAGTGAGCTGGGGCCCGCCACGCGCGCATACGTAACTGGCTGAAGTGGCTGCTTGGACCCTCGCTGAGCTGCACAGCCATCCACACAGTACACACCTCAACACAACAGCACCATGGCCGATAACGAAGTTGCGACGCGAGCGCCCGAAAGCGATGCACAGGAGAACCCCTCCGAACAGACTGCTGGTCAGACTGAAGCGACTGCGCAGAGCGTTTTTCCAGGCGACACGCCTGCGCAGTCAGGGTCGACTATGGGCGTATGTTTGAGATGATGATTCCTAGGCAGCATCGACTGAACCATCAGGAACATTGCACATCCGACCGACCGACTCCAGCCGGTGAAGCACCTACGGGCGAGCTTACAAAACTGGGCGGCGTCGAATGCTACATCACGAAACCGTCCGACTATCCACACGCACCCTCGAAGCTTCTCCTGCTGCTTACTGGCGGCACTGGCGTCAAGTCTGCAAACAACCAGCTTCAAGCCGACAAGTATGCCGCAGAGGGCTATTTGGTAGTCATGCCTGATCAGTTCGACGGTGAGCCGGCCACCAGCACAGTTACCATAGACGAGGTTACAGAGAAGACATCTTGGCTCGACACCATCAAGCTCAAGGCGGCAGAGGGCATCAAGGCATTCACAATCGACATGTGGCTTGCACGGCACACACCAGAGAAAGTCCTACCAATCCTGCACAAGGTCGTGGAAGGCGCAAAAGAGGAGTTTGCAGACGCCGTTGCAAATGGCGGCGGCGTGTATGGCGTGGGCTATTGCTTCGGCGCCAAGTACATCCTTATGTTGGCCGGAGAGCTCCCAGATACAGTCGCATGGGGACAGGCAGCTCCGGGAGACGAAGAGCAGGGGGCGGTCAAGAAGGAACCAGTGCTGAAGGCGGGCGCAGTGGCACACGGCACAATGGTCTCGAAAGAGGACCTCGAGGCTGTACGGTCACCTGTCTACATCGTAGCGGTCAAGGACGACCCACTGTTCTCAGAAGACGAGGTCCTGACACCTGGTCGACGGGCGCTGGAAGCCAACAAGGTTGAGCATGAAGTCAAGGTCTATGACGGGGTACCACATGGGTTTGCGGTGTACGGAGATTACGAAGACCCCAAGATCAAGCACGAGCAGTCGCAGGCATTTGGGGAAATGCTGTCGTGGATTCAGAGCCACTGAAGTTTGCAGAACTCGGATGATCTGCCTGCCTGACAAGCAGGGATCCCCATAGTTTCCCACATTGGCGTTGAAAGGCTGGACTCTTTACAATTTCCTCGATCCGTAGTGAAATGATACCACCTCTGGCGATCGTCGGCATCTAGCAACGTGCGGGAATTTCCCATTCTTGCCCACGGGCCTCCACATTGACGCGCATGTCAGCCTCACTGTTTGGGCGCGCGCGCATCTCGTTTTGTTTCCGTATTGTCGTGACCGCTTTTTCGCACCCCCCGGCAAGCGTTGCGTTCACGACACAACACAACTGACTCTTCTGTTCAGATGAGCTCTACGTCACCAGTTCCACTGCCAACTGCCCACTGTCTGACTGCGCTCCACCGCACTACCCAAACATCGCCTCTCTTTACTTGCAGTCGGCGGTCCGTGCCTTCTATAAACACAGTCCCAATATCCCGAAGTGCTCGTACGAACACGGCCTTGTCTTCGTCAGGCTTATCCACCATGCTGATGCCACCTGTTGTGTCGTCTAGCCGTTGCAGTGATGCGGGGAATTGCGACAAAAATGACGATGAGTAGTGTTGCGACAGGAGCGCTTGGTGTGATGTAAGGTACTGCAGTTCAGCTGGCGAGAGGAGCGGCCTCGTGGTCTCCAAGGAAGCTGTATGCTGCGCGCGAATGTGTAGAGGATGTTGGTCAATCTATCCAAAGCATGGTCAGCGCATACACGTAAGTCGCAATCCCACGCATCTGTAGCGCACCTTGTTTAGTCTCGCCCTCAGGAAGCTCCTGACCAGAAACTTGAACCGCTCAAGCTCAGTCTGGATTATGATGAGTTTGAAATTCGTCGTCGGGTCCATACTACCCGTCTGGTCTTCCACCAGCTCAATCTGCCTACGCCATTAGCCCTCGTGACAATAACCACTGCCCCTTTTGCAATTGTGCAACGCAGCGCTCCGACGAGAGCTGCATACCTGCCGTCTGATCCTCTCCAGCACCCTGTCCATCAGCTCCTCAGGCCAGATGAGGATCTCCGGCGCCGTGCGCTCTGCGACCCATGCCCGTGTCAAGTCCTGCAGATCTCTTGATTCCTGGGGCGTCGAATCGACTGCGACTTCGGCGAGGAGGTCGTCAATGTCCATGTTTGTGCGACACGAGAACTGCGCGGGCTCCAGCAACGGACAGCTGTTCAGCAAACTGGAGCGAGACGCTGCGGGACAAAGAAGGGAATATTGGTTAGAAATATGAGGCACGTGTGAGACGATATGCGAGCCGTCAAAGACCGTTGGCAAGGTACCGCGAGCCGCAGGTGCAAGGCTGGATAGAGTCCCAGATTCCGTCTCACATGCTGCAGCATTCAAAGTGGGGCAACTAATACATGGCGCTAACACTTAGCGCGTCTTCGACGCGTCGTGCCCGTTTATTGGCTTGCAGTTCTGATGCAGCTGTCAAGTCTCACAACAGTATTGACAGAAAAAGCTTTTGCGCAGGATACATGTAAGGTACTGTTTCATTTCCCTAGTTTCTACATGCAGTTATTCAAGCCACCATCGTCTCTTGGCTGCATTGTGACAAATGACGTAACAATTACCCCTCAAGTCTCACTCACAGGCTTCCCATCACCGTCACCGCCCAGAGAGAACAAAAGACACATGGATAAGAACACAGTCGAATGGAACAAGAGCCTGAGTAGGATGAAACGAAGTGAAGACCTTTCAAGTTGCGCCAAGTGTGCAACAAATGCTGGAGTGCTTTCAGTCTGATGTAGTGGTGCCAATCTGGTGTGGAGAAGGTGTCGAAGAATGTAAGACCAGTTGGAATAGGAGAGGATGTCGGATTGACGATGTGGAAGGTACGTAGACCTGAGTTTATTTGATTTCGTAATGGTTCTGAGATTGAGTCGTTGGAGCGATGCGCTGATCTGCCCCACGGGCCATGAGAGATCCGAATGAGGATGATAGTGACAAATGAAACGAATGAGACTGCAAGGCAGTGGTCTAATGCTGCCAGAAAAAAAAAGAATTATGTCCGGACCGGCGGCGCCGCGACATTGGGTATAAAATGCAGAGGCAACGGGAATGGCGCAAGCCCAAAGTGTAGGTGCAGACTGCTCGCAGTCGGTGTTGTTCCCGCCGTTTGGAAGTCCAAATTGATGCAGAGAATGGGCCAAATGGCAAATCGCTAAAACGCCTCGAGATGAAAATGGGTAAATGGTCAAAACGCCGATGCTGTGGAATACCGAGACAGTAAGTAATAAAACGCCGTGGGCCGGGTTCGCCGTAATTAAGAGATGTCGTGTACAAAATCGTTGGCTTCGCGGGCGCTCAGTATGACGCCATGCGACGCGAAGCACCTATTCGTCCAACGTTCAATGAGTCGTCACCAAGCGTAAAGATGTTGCCTCCACTCTTTGACCTGCTGAGAGACGTTGGGCTGTCTTCCATCTGGCAAAACTGTTGGCCATTTGCGAAGGTGTGAGCACGGTTGAGCTTTGAGCGCTGTCGGAGCTTGTTCAAGCCACGTTCGCAGGATTTCTCATGCTCCTTAGCGTCCATGCGGAGATAGTTCTGGGGGAAGCATCTAGTCGAGTTCGAGTGGTAGAAAGAGCTGTAACCACCGTCAAGTATGTAGACCTCGGGATAGTTCAATTCAGGATAGCGATGCGCATTCTCCTTACGATCCTGGGAGCGCACAAACTTCGCCCTGGTGTTGTCAGAAGGAGAAGAGATGATGTTGGGGAGTAAACCTACATAAGAGGCGCGCGATGCGCGGAGTATTCACAGTGCAGGATGAGGAGGGTGTTGTTATTAGTAGGGGCGGAAAACAGACGCTCGGCGAGTTGCTCCTTGTCACAGAAGTTCAATGCACCTTCAATATGGCCGCCATTGTACTCGTACTCAAAGCGGCAATCGATGATGGCTCTCTCATCATAGAGGTGATCGTAGGCTCCGTCAAGCACTTGAATGAGGGTCTCATGAGTGATGCGAGGCAGGCTCTCAGGCTCAGTGGGTGTAAAATGAGGCAGCTTGAGCGACGGAGTGTCCTCTGTATCCATCACCGACGACAGGCTACTAGGCGAATCAGAGTCGTCACCGTCTTGCTTTGCGTTCATCACGTCGCCAGGGTGCTCAAACATGCTTAGCGACCTCCTCATCTTACTAGGGCGAGGGCGTGAGTGGGCGGCGTTCTTATTCTTGATAGCAGCAAGGGGCGAGCCATTGTTACGAGACTGTATGTTGGAGCCAAAGGGGAAAGGCTTGGTCCTGGAAGACGCAAAGAGCGACCCGTTGGAGATGGGCCGGCGTTCACGGGGTGGTGAAGGGGCGAAGCACTCGTCAAGGCTGGGTGAAGATGTGTTATCAAAGCTGTTACGATCACAGCCAGCGCCAAACCTGAACGGCTGCTGTTCTTGCTGCTTGAAGGAGACGGTGTTAGTCGAGAAGTTCTTGGTGCGCGACAGAGACGGTCGGAGGAGGATGGACTTCTTGCGGCTGTGATGCGTCAGCGAAAGCTCGAGTTGCTCAACGAATGGTGCACGCACTCAGCAGCAGAGCTCGGTCGAGGAATGTCAAACCCGTTAGGAGGCAATTGTGGGTGCTCGCAGAGAGAGAGCATGTCGTCGTCGTCGTCAGTTGGCATGACCTCGGGCGAGGGTGACGGGAGGGTGAGGTAGCTATTGAAGGGGGCTTTGTGCGGCAGGGGCGAGATGTCCATCGAGTCTGGCAAGAAGCTAGGCGAGGAATCTGGAATTGGGGGCGTGGTCACGCCTTCCCACCTGACAGGAGGGGTGGTTACGCCATCTGATGCTGCGACGGAGGTCAGTATTTAGACGCGTGCCGAACAAAGGCGAGCGTGGCTTACCCTGGGCGTCGACTTGCTGAAACAGAGCCGACGTAAATAGCGAGCGACGGGGCGTGGCAAGCTGGGGGCTGACAAAGAGAATTAGCAGGGCGGACAATGGCAGGGCCGACAATGAAAGGATTCGGCATGCAAGGGCGGGCGGTACCTCTGGTCGACATGCAGATTGGACGACATGTCTGCGGCTAGGCTCGCCGTGGGCGACGACCCCCTCATTGGCTGGCAGCCAAAGTAGGAATTGTCCATGCCTCCTGTCCTCATGCTCATGTCGCGGAAGTTGAAGTTCTTCTGCCCCAGTGTGTGAGCGCCAAACAGCGGCTTGGACGGCGGCAGGTCGCGGCGATAGCCCCACGGGCCGGGGATGGCGGCGGGCGGGTGCATGGCAGCCAGTGGCGACGACATTTCCATGGCAGCGAGGGACGGTGATGGGGTTTGGCAGTGGTGAGCGGCTAAGCATATAAGACTGGAAAGCGAATTCCACTCTGGAGGAGCTCGCAGTAAACAGGCTCGCAGCTCGACGCTAGGCTGCTGAGAGATGCTGGTATGGTGGTATATGGCAGGCTGCCGGGCTGCTAGATGCTGGTCGTGGTGGACTAGGCGGGCATGGAGGCACGCAGTTGGCAGTTCGGTAGCGGCGAGTGGGCGAGTGGGCGAGGTGCTGGCAGCGGCGTCCCAACAGGAGATCCCAGGCAATGGCCGTGGATACTGCGTCGAAGAGTGTGACTGGGGCCGGTGCCAGCTGTCGAGGGGAGAGAATGGCCTTCTTGGGTGCGAGAAGGGTGAAGAAAAGAGAGGCAGACCAGACGGCACCCAGCTGGGTTTGAGGTTGCCGAGCCTACGCTTCCACAGCAACGACCAAGCTGCAGTGGAGGTGGTCTAAGCGCTCAGCGCTGCACCGAGGGCCTCAAGGCTCACCACTAGCAGGCGACAGGCCTGTTACAACCCTGTCTGCACACGGCCCTGGCAGCAGCGGGACGAGATGGGGCAGCGCGCGCTTTCGGTAATGCAGCGTGCTGCGAGCGCTGCTGATCCGCTGCGTTTCATTGACGCTGCCCAGCACCGCCATGATCCATCACGATCACGACCACCAGCCGCTGCAGCTAGGGCGCCTTGCGTCTGCAGCAGCCGGCGAACCTGTGTTGACGGCCGTGGCTGCACAGTAGACGTTGATGTTGTTGTTGTTGCTTCTGCTTCTGCTTCTGCTTCTGCTTCTGCTTCTGCTGCTGCTGCTTGACTTGATGCCATGGCAATGCCTCTGGCACTGGCTGTTAGTGGCTCCAGTACCTATTGGCGCTGGCACTGGCTCTGGTACTGGCTCTGGTACTGGCTCTGGCTCTGGCTCTGCTTCTGGCACTGGCTCTGCCTCTGCCTGATGCCCTGTCCAGTGTGTGCACCCTTGCAGCCTCTGGAGCTGGCTTGAGGCTCCTGCACACGACCTGCCTGCTCAATGCGTAAGTGCTACCGCCTCGTTACCTCGACAGCGCGCTGGCACGGATCTCGCCCCGACCAGCATCATGCCGGCAAGCCCTGAAAATTGCGTGAAACCATCAGTTCCCTCTCCGCTCAACTGCTGCACCGGCCTCTATCCAAGCAGTAGGTGCTCCGGCCGACTTCCTGTGAGGCGTCGCGAGGAGCCACAGTGCCTTCTAGCCGTGACCTGCGTCACGTAGAGACGGTTTCCCATGGAGACGCACCCGGTGTCGACCCAACATTGATTGCACCGGCACCACTGCAAGTATTACCACCGCAAGGCCTAGCCGCGGATCGCCCCAGTCGAGCACTAACAGTAGAGAGCCTCGTCAAGCCTCGTCTGCTTGCGTCCTGACACGGTAGCCCGGCGTCAGCGTGGTCAGCTCTCGCCAGTCTTTCGTCATCACAACATGGCCTGTGACTTGGCGTTGCTCTGCCAGGGCAGGCGCCTCGACGCAAGAGGCCACCTACTCAACCTGACTGGCCAGAGTACCATCTCCTGAAGCAGTTTCGGGCAATGGCCCATTGGCCCCAGGTCTGATAGGGCAGGCGGCTCAATTTCGCTGGCCCAATGGCCAGGGTACCGACGTCGCAGCGCTTCTGCTCTGTGAAGGGTGCTGCGCGGCCCGTGAACTCGTCGATATTATTACAAGCTTTTTACCCTATGTGGATGCATAAAACTGGATTCGACCAAGCTCCGTTGGTGGCAGAACTGTCTCCTAGTGCGTGCTCGAGATCGAGCTGTGCGGAGGCATCGCGATGGCGATACCCCTTCAACGTCATATTCTATAAGGCTGAGCTCGATGGTCCGATTGCCCAGTTTGCTATTCCTGCACTCCTTGTTTGCAGCCGTGTTCCCCTGGGACAACACGCAGCCCATGACGATTGTTACTTTCCGCTTCGGAAAAGGTTGTTTTTCGGACATGGGTTCGGGCAGGCCGGTGGAGGCTGTCGCCATAGCAGCTGAACTTAAGAAGGGTCGTTCGAGAACACGGGCGTTCCCAATCCACCGAGCAAACCGCGTGCACAAAGCCTTCACAACGGGTACCATCATCATTTCCAGTTTGGACCCCACCAACCGGTGACCCCTCTTCTGTGGACCGCAGGGCCTGTGGAGCCAATTGCGGCGCTTGCAAAAGCGCTATCAAACAGTCGCGCGTCGTCTCCCGGTGGACGCGACCGGCTAGAGACACAAATAACCTAAACAGGCACACAAATGGGCAACGCGCGCGTTGTCTCGTGACAAAGAGCATGGGTTTTTCATTCAACCCCAGACCTGCAGGAGGGCCTCTGCGTCTCAGGACCCTGAATACTTCTGCATTGTGACAGACGGTTTGATCTCACCCAGTCACCCTTCGTCAGACGTCAGCAGTAGGCCGATTGCATCCGAGATTCGTGCATGCAAGCCTCGTCACGTCGTGGAGTCGGCAAAGGTTTAGACACAGATTTGCACGCAAGTGTTACGCTCGCCGCTGGAGATCATTATCGATAGACGCATGGCCGGGAAAGAAAACCTAATGAAGGGTGGACTCGAGTCGATCTCGGCTGAGGCGTCCTCACCTCACCGTTGTCCCATGCAACTATCGTCAGCTTCCACAGGGGGAGACTGGTCCCCCTTGGCAGCGCCTCAAAAACGTGCGATTGTCGGCCCCAGCTAATCTATCTCGAGCACCTCCAGGGTCTCTGAGGCGTAGCTGAGCGGGAAACTGTGCGGTCTCACCGGACTGCGCCCTCGTGACTGTGGGGTCAAGAAGGGTGCTGCTGCTTCAAATAACGAAGCTTCGCTCTTTCGAGTCTGACGCTGACGTGGGCGTATAGAACTCTCGGTGTCATCACGTAGTACAGACTTGTGCTCAGAGTTGTGCTTTTCAGATGTAAGCAGGATGTGAGGAGGATGCTCAGAGAAAGACTCTTATCTCCAAACCATCTATGGCCTATATTTATTTGGCGGAGCGGCTATCGACATCCATATTGCACTCAAGCAGAGGGGAGCTGTCTGTTGCATTTCATGTCTCCAAAGGCCCTTGATCAACTCGAGCATCTCCGTGCCCCAGTGCCTCGCCCCTGTGCCTCTCAACTCTTCCGTGCTGGCCCATAGAAAAAAAATCTTTGCTTTCTTTTAGAAGCTAACTCACACAAAGCAACGTGTCCGATCGTGCCCGCGACCGACCCGCCAGTGGAGTTGGTCTGCAGGACTATGGAAGCTTTAGATACTTCTGAGGAGCTCCTGGAATGCCACGATAGCTCGCATCGTTGAGGCTTGACCGGCGGGCAGGGAACATCCACCTGAACCATAGCTATGGTACGCTTGAGCCAACGTGGTTGTCAGGCGTTGCGGGGTGCCAAGCCACGGACTCAAGTTCCGCCGTGATCAAAGCTAGGACACTTGCGTGAGCGGTGAGAGCTACATTCTGTGGCAGAATCTTTTCGTGAACTTTTCGCGTCAAGCCGTGAGCATCGGCGGAGACGTGCCATCAATTTGATCAAATCCGAGGAAAATGGGGAGTAAAAACCGCAAGAGGGAGCGTGAGCCTGTGCAGGCTGAGACTGTTGGAGAAGCTCCCGCCAAACGCCGCAAGCAACTCAACGAAGAGCATCTGAAGCTGTCGAAGCTGTACGAGGATTTGGCTGCAGAATCCGATCATGTTCGATTTGAGGCTGCCAAACAGCTTATCGTCAAGTTTTCGCCCGAGAACAATCCAGCTGCAAAAGAGGTGGAAACAGCTTTGACACGCTTGATCAAGGGCCTTTGCAGCCAGAGGAAGGCAGCCAGAGTCGGTTTCTCGCTGACGTTGACCGAATTACTGCGACAATTATTCGGTGGCGTCAAGATTGAGGGCCTGGATCACGATGTCGCGTCGATCATCAAGATGGTCGACGAAAAGACTGAGATTGAGGGAAATGTTCCCGGAAGAGTACGACTTGCAATTGGACATCCCTTGGGGTGAAACCAGAAAGCTGACCAGCACAGGCTCGAAGAGACCACCTGATCGGGAAGTTATTCGGTTACAAGGCCATCATGCAATCTACAATAGTCATCGAGCCGGAACTTTCTATGGAATGCTGGAACAAGCTCCTGGACCATATCTATGGAATGGCACGCGACATACCATGGCTACGCGAAGAATGCGGACTGGTCCTTGTGGAAGCCGTGAAGAGTCTGAAAGCCCAGCCACAATTGGAGCAATGCGCCGAGGAAGCAATTAAACGCTTAACCCCATTCAAGCTGGTTAGCACGCCCCAAGGAGTTGCAGTATGGCTCACGGTACGGGCAAGCTACGAAAAAGTTCTGCCAGAAGGGGTTTGGCACCAAAAAGACCCCCTGTCGAGGAAAGAACGACCGCGCTTGGCGAAGCTCATGAAGGAAGACTTCCATGTCGATTCTGAGAAGGCCAAGGACGAAGCCATCAAGTCTGCTGCAGCGAACCCTAATCCAACCTTTGCGTGGAACCTCGTCTTCGGCGAGATACTGCGACGCGATGAGGAAAGCAGAGGGAGTGCCAAAGAGCCAGCGAAGCCGGAGTTCCCTCAGCTGTGGCTCGACATTGTAGATAGTATGTTCCCTATATGCTTAGCATGATGACAGAACTAACGGAAACAGACAACTTGTTCTCGACAACCTCGTCTCACGAGCGCAAGTCGTGGGGCTTCAAACTCTTCAGCAACATGATCACTCAAGTCCCTACATGGGCTGTTCCCGCTCTATTTAGCCCGAACCTCATGAGGACTGTCATCAACCAGAGCAAGAAGGATGACAGATTCCTTCACACGGCAGCAATTGCGGCTCTCAAGTCGGTGCAGTCGAGGGTTGACAGTGATGCCAGTTCTGCGATTCCGATTGTTGTTGCGCTCACTACCAAGCGCGGCAGTGTGGACTTTGACCGGGCTACCAAGACAAAAACACTTGAGCACATCCTCCTCTCGGCTGACGACAGTGCGCTGAAGAAGATTGTCCGTCATTTGAAGTCTGTCATTCTCCGACCAGAGACCGAGGAGCAGAATGTTGCGGATAGCCGTCGACAAGTCGTCGCTGATCTTCTCATCAGTACAGTAAAGCATTTCAGGCGCTACGATGAGCTGTCCGAAGAGGTGTTTGAGGGCGACAACTGGCTACGCGGTGTTCTTGAATTGCTAGTAGAGCAAGCGTATTTCACCCCATCAAAGGATGTGAAAACTAGCAAAGTACCTCTTCCACCAGTGAGCGAAGCCAGCAGGACCATGTTCCAGGAGCGCCTGTCTTCCTGTCTTACAAGGCTGCTCGACGTTGAGGTTGGATCCAAGTCATCATTCGCGTCGATGGTCATGAGCGTTGTTCGGTCGAAGAATGCTTCTACCAAGACATTAGAGTCCGTTTTCAAGGCGGAGTCAAAGGTCATTGAGACGGTTGAGAAAGCATTCGAGACGCTGGACAAGATCTCGAAAAAGGTGGGTTTTGACAATATAAGCTACTGGACACAGCTAACATCAGCCCAGGGCTCGATTGCTGGTAATAAGATGACAGCCGAAGGATTCATACTCCTTTACTCATTGACATTGCTGCAAGTCTACAACGGCGACGGCGATGCTATCATGATGCTGGATGACCTCGATGCTTCCCGCAAGGCAATGGCGAAGAACAGGGAATCGGGCGAGGGCTCTGATGCATTTGTCGAGATTGTTCTGTCCTTCCTCGGCAACCCACGCACTCTATTCCGCAAGATTGGTGAAGAAGCCTTCTCGATCTTCGCTTCTGAAATTGGCTCGGAAGGTCTACAGTCGCTCGCTGAAATCCTGGATACCGAGGAGAATCTTGAAGGGCAGAAGGAGCTGTTTAACCAGGGTGACGATGACGACGAACAGGCCAAGTCTGATGATGACTCGGACGACAACTCGGAGATGGACTCGGATGTTGAGATGATCAACGGCGAGGCCAATGACTCGGACGAGGATGATTCGGAATCCGACTCGGACGACTCAGACAGCTCTGACGATGAAGATGAGGATGAGGAGGACGACGCAGAGCTCACACAATTCAACAACCTCCTCCAAATGACGCTAGGAACAGCAAAAGTCAACATGGACGGCGACGATTCCGACGAATCCGACATGGATGACGAGCAGATGATGGCTTTGGACCCCCAACTCAGCAAGATCTTCAAGCAGCGAAGCCAAGTCACAAGCAAGAAGAAGGACCGAGAGGACGCAAAGCAGAACGTGGTCCAATTCAAGTCAAGAGTCCTCGACCTACTGGCAATATACTTTGACAAGCAGTACTCCAACGCACTGACACTGGAACTCCTCCTGCCCGTGCTCCGCCGCACGCGCGCCAGCGCAAACAAGCAGCTTGCCGAGAAGAGCAGCAAAATGCTCAAAACATACTTCGACACGCGGTCCAAGCACAAGGCCCCGCTGCCCAAGCCAGACGCTGTCGACACAGTTTGGGCCATCTTGAAGGGCATCCACGACGAAGCGAAGAACGGCGGAGGCGCCAAGGTGCACGCAGACGTATGCAGCAGCGCCAGCTTGCACGTTGTCAAGGTGCTTGTGGGTCTCGACAAGGCCAACTACGCCGGTGTCGTGGATGTGTATGCCGAGACGCAGAAGCAGTGGTTTGCGGACAAGAAGTCGCCGCTTCAGCCGACGCTGTTTACCCAGTTTCAGAACTGGTCCATGAATGCTCAGAAGCAGGCTAAATAGGGTTGATGAATGATAGTTAGCGAGTTGTATATCGTTGTCCCGTAATTGCACATGCACGTTACCTGTGCCAGTGGACTTACCATGAGATCTCCTGGTCCCTCTTCCCAGTTGGCCGTGACATTTGTGATGATGTGGCCATCTGTACGCATAGGAGACTGCATTGGAAACCCGCGCGCACTGCGCAAGGGGACAAGTATGAACAAGAATACAACCTGTTTTGCTCATCACAGGAGCTACTAGGATAATTGTCAACGTCGTCCTTCTGCCTGATGGTGTCTCTCCCAATGACGATTTCCATGTTTCCGTTGGCTACTCCAAGCTTTACCAGCTCGGCAGACATACTCCGATGGAGGCGTCATTGGTGGCTATCATGGGATATCCACATCACGAACATTCATTATATACTTCACAATGATTGACAGATCCGCATGACGCCGCGCAGGTTTTATTTTGTACAAGTTTGAAACAATGACTATATTCGAGTATAATGCGCGCTAAATACAAGACGTGCGATGGTTGAGGACTTCCAAGCAGCCACGGGCAATAGTTGTGAGACCTGCAACGAGCATTGAGGGTTTCCACAATGTAACAGGGGTAATACCTTTTTCTCTCCCCATGCAGCTGAGCAGCCCCTGCCTATAATCTTTTGAGTGTCGTGTGTAAAGGCATACACATGACCCGCGTCGGAGTTCAGATCAAAGTGCCAAACCCCCCAAGAACGTAAAAGGCAAGACTTGATCTCGGGTAATAATATTCATCACGTCACTACCAGAGTATATCGCCTCTCGCAACAGCGCTTCTTAGTCGACCTTGATCGACCTGTATATCCTGAGCGTAAAGAGCCAGCTGGCAAAGAAGCCGATTGTGCCTGCAGGGTATGTTAGAACACAGCTTTCTCAATTTAGCCTTCGACTTACCAGTCAAGACAAACACCAACAAGCTCAGCAGCGCTGAGTAACCCAGATACACAACCCCGCTTGTCCAGCTGATGAAGCTGACATCCTTGACCCAGTACAGTAAGCAACTAGCAAAGACATAGAAGGCGCTCGCTCCTGCCGTGAAGAAGCTACGCCACTGCCAATGGTAGTTCTCAGCGCACAGCAAGAAGTAAATCATCAGGACCGTAACCGCAGCAGAAGTAATGATCATCAATCCGAAACAGATGAACAGGAAACCGAACATATAGTACACTTTGCTGAACCAAATAGAGTTCATGATAAAGTACAGCTCGACAAAGATAGCGCCAAAAGGCAGGACACCAGCAAGCGCCATGGATGGAAGTGGGCGGAGGTAGCCACCTGACGGGGGGATCTGACGGGGGATCTGGTTTGTGCGGACAGGCGGCTCGAGAGCGGCCTGCTTGAATCCAATCCAAGACCCTGCGAAGCTGAGAGGAACGGAGATCACGAACCAGATGACCACGATGACGAGCATGGTGGTGAACGGAACAGCGCCGGAGGCTCCACGACCCCAGACGAAGAGGTTGAGGAGGAAGAATGTAGAGAATACCACAACTGGGAGGGCGAACGGTGTGTAGAAGAAGCAAAGCTTCCACTTTTCGCCGTGGAAGAACTTGTAGATTCGCGACGCAACATAACCGCCAATAAAGCCAAAAAGGGTGTAGAAGATGATGATGACAGTTCCGAGAGCGCCGCGGTTGCTGGGAGATAAGAAGCCAAGAAGGGCGAACGCAATGGTAAGCGCAGTCATGGCGAAGAGCTGCGCTCCGTTGCCAAGCAGAACCGCGAGGAACAGAGGGTTCTTGGGTGGCCTGAAGACATCGCCGTGCACCAGTTTCCATCCCGAGTCCTCTGCAACGCCGTCTTCAACATCGTTGTCGGCGCTGAAGTCGTCAAGTGCAAACTGGTCCAGACGATTGTACCTTGCGATATCTTTCCTCAGCGTACGGACCAGGATTGTGCTGACCATACCGACGAGGAAAACCACAATGACCGCAGAGTTGATCAAAGAGAACCAGTGTATCTTGGGATCGTATACATGAAGATATTTGTCCCAGCGTGTCGCAAACGGGGTAGGACTAAGTCGCCAGTAAACGCTGTAAGTGAAGTCCACCTTGTCGCCCTTGTCTTCGTTCAGGATTATGGGAGTCTGCGCGCTTTGACATTCCGATCCCTTCGGGTCCTTCATCGAGTACGGGTCTACCAAGACACCTACAACGCGGTAGTTGTTAGGCCCAGCCTCATGGTAATCGATAACGATGTCATAGTGATTGTTGAAGATGGGATTCTCTCCATCCATCAGACCAAGCGCAAAACCAGGGCTATAGAAAGGTAGGTCCGAATTAGGGTCCCTCAGTAGCTGCGCTGCGGGCAGGCCGTCTATGAGCCAGTTCAGATCGTACCCCTGTTTAATCTTGTTGTTGACAAACACGGCGTCTTTCGAGTTGTACTCTTGCGGTCCACACAGTGCCTTGCAGGTCTCGTTTATCCCCATCTTCAGCTCAAACGGGCTGTCCTGTATGCGGTCGCCAAACAATATACTCCCCAAGCTCTCTCTGACGTAGTGCGGTCCATCCTTTGGTCGACAAAAGTGGAAAGGCTCGTGGTAGTAGTCGAACGAGAAGACGGACCGTAGTTTGGGGTCATTTTGCGAGTCTGCAGGTGTCAAGTGGTTGACGAACAGCGGTACATTGTCTCCTTCTTTGTAAGATGTCGGCGCAGTCCCTGGAAAATAGAATGCCGCCGACGGCGATGGCGCCAGCGCTAACAATAATGCTAGGACTGAGCCGGAGATTGATATATCGAGTCGTCGCATCGAGGGTGTCGAGTATGCGGTCGCGACAGGTGGAGGTATGCGCGGAGTGTTGCTGAGCTACGTTGCCTTCAGCGCAGCCTGGAGGTGGCCTGGGTGTACGTGCGTAAGATGCGGGAGAACGATGATATGCAACTCGATGACGATATGCGAAAGCTACCAAAAGATATGCTGTCCTCACACAGCATTGACTGCAAGCTGAGGGAAGTGCTGGGAAAGCAATGATGTGGCCTGTCCCAAGCTGTTCGTAACACAAGCTTGCTGTTACGCGTCAGAATGCCAAGGTAAACGGCCACCCGCCACGATATCCCTGAATATTGATCCTACCAACAAATCATTTCTTGATAGCGGATTCTGGGGCTCAAATTATCCTAGTACAAGTATGCAGTCATTCGTATTCAATAGTTTCCAGTGGTCACTACTTCTAACAAGCAACACTACGCCCGAAGCACCTGTACATCATCCTACTGTGTGTACTCTTGGACGACCCCGGGTCGGATGTACACACTGTATGTAGAGCGGTCCAAGTCTTTCACGATGAAGGCAGCAAGCACAGCACATCTTCAAGTTGATGTTGTGTATTGCATCTTGAGATGCACGAAACCAATGCAAAAAGCCGTATCTACATCAGTCGTGATGGATCCTGCGCTCAAGCGAGACGAGGCATCCACCTCATGCGGCATGCTAAATTACATGCCAGAAAACCCACGACGCAATGTGGTATCGAAAGACGGAAGAACAAGAAACAACAAGCCGCTGCCGCCTACACTAGCCCATCGTAGAGAGACAGTGCTGATACGATCGTCTCGTCACGTTTGGAGCCTTCCTTGAACTCGGCCATGTCTAAGCTGCCGTTCTCGTCCTTGTCCATCATCCTGAAGATCTTTCGCACACGTTTCTCTGGAGTATCCTCGTCTTCAGGGAGCTTGACCATTGAGCCGACCTGTGTCTGTCAGTCCACGTGATGTCAGCAGATGGCGTCCACGAACCATTTTGTAGATGGCCTCTACAATGGCCAGCATCTCCTCGTAACTAATCTTGCCGTCCCCATCAATATCGTACAGTTGGAATGCCCAGTCAAGCTTGTCTTCCATCTTTCCTCGGCTTGTAACACTGAGCGCGCAGATGAATTCCTTGAAATCGATAGTGCCGGATTTGTCTGCGTCGAAAACATTAAACACATAATCTGCGAACGAGGACGGGTCCCCAAACGGGAAGAATTGCTTGTAAATTTTTTGAAACTCCTCCTTGGTGAGCATGCCGGATGGGCAGTCCTTCAGGAAACCTGTGTTGCTTCAATAAACATGTCGCATAGCTTGTAATGCCTTACGAACCCTTGTACCATTGCTGCAGCTCCTTCTTGTCGAAGTGGGTCGCCTTCTGAAGCTCGGCCAACTCCTGTTGTGAGAGCTTACTCTGGCTGTAGTAACACACGATCAGCTTTTCGTTCTCTAACTTGACGTATTTCACAGCGCTGCGCGATGATAGTTCGTTCCACAGCTCGTGGACGGCATTTGTGAGTGCAACGTGGTGTATAGTCTTGAAATGAGTGTAGTCCGGGTCCGTGGAGGCCGGCATCTCGAGACGGCGCTGTCGCGCAAATTTGAGCGGCAGATGCTGTCGTTCAAGCAGGGGTATGTTGGACGAGGCGTTTGGCGTTTGTTGCGACGACATTACGTAGGCTCAAGGCGAGGCGGTCGTGAGGCTCGCGTTCGGCTGGTGATGGCTGACTTTGCGCGATGTGAAGCAGCACCGATGGTGTGGTCGAACGCTGTGCGGGTGGGTGTGAAGTCTACGCCAGCGCCGGAGAGGTAGCTCCATACTGTCTCGCCCAAGTACTGACCAGAAGCAAGTGAAGGGAAGGCGCAGGTGGAAGCTGAGGTGGTGGCCGGCACTTGGCCCCACGCAGTGAAACAAGAAGAAGACAGTACTTACGATTTGCCCATGTTGAAGGAGGATACCTAGGGGAGCGTAGTGGAGGTGACAAGGCGCAGGAGAGCAGGAGATGTTTGGTAGGCAGAAGTCAGGCGTGGCAGCAGAAGCGTGGATGCGGGCCAGCTGTTGTGGCGGGGCTGGACCGCGTTGCGTTTGGTGGGGTGCAGATGAGCAGATGGGCGAGGCACAGCTGCGAACACGGAGAATTAGGGCTGGTTGGTAATGCGAATGCTGGGTCACAGGGAGGGGAAGATCTGAGGATGCTATCGAGGGCAGCTGAGGAAGGATATAGGTAGGTGGTTATGACGAATGAGCGCCGGAAGCTCGCGCTGCTGGGTCTCGACGTCTCGACAAAAATAGGCTCACCCACCACGGAGACCCCGACTTGAGGTCGGCGTCGTCATTCTTCGAGCTGTCGACCGCTCATCCGTGCCCCAGCACAAACACCCCACAGGACAACCAACGCCCTGTCCAATGGCCTGTGTCTACGGGCCCTGAGAGTGCTCGACACGCTCTGGAAGCGTAACAGCGTGCTCCTGTGCTGCTGCACCCCGAGGCTGACCGACCACCCAGCTGGCGGCGTCTGGCGCTCACGGCGTTTTACTTGTAGCCCTACGCTGCAAGCTGCACGCTGCACGCTGCACGCTGCACGCTACCAAGTACCCACGCGACGTTTGGCTGGCCGCTGCACGCCGCGCCGCAGCTGTGCATTTGTGCACAAACACACCCACCCCGTCACGTGCCTGCTTCTTGACTCGCCCCATCCATTCTTAGCTCCAGCGTCCCAGACCCTGGCATGAGCTTGTTCGCAGCTCGTAGCCTCGTACCGGCCAGATGACACGCCTCGCAGCCATGGACGACATCTTACACGCACAATTCGACCGCGTGGAGCAAGCCTTGGGCACCCTCGTCGACTCCATCGCCTCCTACAACCCCAACCCCCAAGCAGCTATTGACCTTGTTGCCGCCGACCACGAGCTCAGCCATGGCCTTGACCAACGTACGACAGCCTACCGTATTCTTTGCAGACTTATGACTAATACCTGCCAGTCGCCAGACATCAAGCAAACCATGCCCGTCTGCAAATCCTTCGCGCTGAAGCTGATGCTCTGGAGGAGCAACTCAGAGCTTCTGTAGCAGCGTTGGCTGGTTTGCGCAAAGAGCTATCTGAGGCCCCAGCGACAGTCTTCCCTAATGACGCGCGCCCTGTGCCCTTCGACGAGCTGCTCCAGTACGCAAAGAGCATCTCCAAGTACACCGTTCCGCCCACCTTCCGCGAACGCATATCAGACACAGACGGCGCATCAGACCAGGACAAGGAAGCGCCTGCAGACTCCGCCAGCGCGCCAGCCACAAATGGACTCAACACGCCAATAACCGCGATGGCGCCGGTTGAACCGCCCAAAGACACCACCGATGCACCGAAGGACAGCGAAGAGGCAGAAGCTGCAGTGCCTGAGATAACGGCAGAAGAAGAAGAGTGGTTGAAGAAGCTCAAAGACAATAACTTTAGATGGTTTCCCTGGCCAGACGATGAGAAGATTCGGCGAGGAAATCTCTGGAAGCTATACCACTATCGCGAGCAGGGCCGCAATCTGGACGATTTCAACATCGAAGCGCACGAGGAAGAGGAGCGGAACAAGTTCTCGGACGAGGCGGAACCTGGACAGGTGCCTGTAGAAGTACATGCCGAACCACAGCTGCAGGAACAAAAGCCCCAACAGCCACCGCCCGCTCAAGCTGTTCCTGCAGCTCCAGCAAAGGCTGGGTTCACGCTTTTCGACGATATGGAATCAGATGAGGATTGATAGCACATCTGAATCCCATGCATCGGGCTCAGAGCTGGATTTTCTATTCGTCGATATGTTGTCCGTCTATATTCACAACAGGCCAGATGACGCCCACAACCGAGACTTGGCTACCTACTGACACGCAATAACGTGTTGCATATTTGGCGCTGGTGGTTAAGAATACACAAATCGGAAGAAGGCCTAGGTGCCCGACACGGTAGCAGTAAGGGAAGTCATGCACAGAGTCCACGCAGCTTCATTGATTGGGTATCTTCTTGGGACAAGCTGAACATTGCGCTCAAAGAAACAAAGCAAGGTAGACTGCGAGAATCCATCACGATTAATATGGCATCACACCGTGACCTTACACGCGTTGGCCCATTCTGCCGTAGACAAGATCTTCCTGCTGGTGCGCGCGCGTGTTGGCCGTGCTGGCCACCGACGCCCAAGCTGAATCCTTCGCAATCATGATGATGGCGATGAATGCTACAGCGTACAAGATGGATGCGAAATATGCCATGACTACGAAGCCCGCGATTGTGTGAGAAAAGTCAAGAGAGATCGAGGTTGCCACTTGGATGATAAAGATTGTGGTAAAGCCGACAATGGCGAGGATCAGCACCGAGATCCAGATTGTGAGAGACTGTTGTTGCATTAGCCACAGGGCATGTTTGAATGGTTGCAGTGCTTACATTAGTAGTACCGTGCCTCTTCTTGATAGAGCGCGCCGCGATGATGGACAAGGTACCAGAGCCCAGGATACTGATCAAGAATGTGCCATCAAATGCCAGGTTTATGTAGCTGAGGATCATCGGATCGAAGGTTATACCGTTGTAGCCGGACAAACGACCGTAGTGATAGTAAAGATACGATTGCATGACGAGCATCACCAGGAGAAGACTGCCCAGAATGAACAAAACAGGTCCTAAGACCTTTCTGAGCGTGGAGGGATCGTGGCCGAGTTGCTTGCGGAGCATAGTGTTCAGAGTGTAGATGACAACGACGGCCAGCAGAAACGAGTGAATAACGTAGAATACGTGCTCTGCGGTAGACCAGCCGTACCAGATGCGGACATCTTTGAATACACGACATGCTCCAAGCGTACTCATGAGGAACGCGCTCAACAGTTGGCTTGAAGCTGTTAGCTCTATGAATTATGGGTCATAGGAACAGGTTATAGTAGTAAAGAGGCCAGCTACGGGTGCTCCCATAGCAGCGAGGACATTAGAAGTACCACTGAGAGTCACTGGCCTTGAGAAGATGCAACGTTCTTCTGTTTTACCAGATCCTGTCCTTGACTGACTTGAGGGGACTTGACTCATCGTATCTGGCCTCTTCGCTTGAGAAAGAATAATATGAATGAAACTCACATGAATTTAAACACGACAGCTAATATGAAGGGCAAGCCGATAAGGTGTCTTCCAGGCCCAACTCTCTTGCGAACGATGAACAGCGCTATCAATATACCAAGATGCACCACAAGGAAAATGACAGTGCAGGCATATAGCGCAATTTCAAGGGCACTATAGCCATATGCCCGAGAAAAACATCTTGACGAGGAGCTTGACATAGCAGCTTTGTTAGGTAGCCGCAACGTACAAAAGTGTAAAGTAGAACGAGATATGCTACAAGCAAGAGTAGGACTCGGGTAACAATATATGTTGTCTCCGCCTCAATTGAAGTCCGCTCTTACACTGCCAACTTCCTGCAGCTGCCTCAATGCTTATCATCTCCGTCCGTGTCTTCAGGCGCAAGGTTCTTGGTCGCCAAGTCACATCAGTGCACATGAGTGTCTCTCAGTGGCTCTACGCAATTTTGCAGGGCTGTAGCAAAGGAAAACACAAGGCTGGGGAGGGCGCCTGACGGCCGCAATCAGGCAATACCTTCAAAATGGTACAGACACGCCATGCTGTGTTCTCTTGCCAATGCGCTTACACGGAATTGGCAGTGTCGAATGAGGGAAGTCGGCGAGTGGCTTACCGCAATGAGCGAGGCTGTGCAGCGCGACAGTGGTCACCGGAACAGAGGCAGAGGTCAAAGCCACCACCCCTTGATCAAGATGGGTGGAGTCAAAATCCACGTAGTCGTGCAGGAGATGTTTCATCTAATCTTCTCACGTGATGTTGGAGTTGTGCGATGACCCCGCGCCACTGTGGCTGCTTCCCGTCTCTAGCCACATGCAAGTGGAGGCAGGTACCGTTGCGTGCGTCATCGGTCAGGGCTCACCACCGAGCCTCCGCGAACAGCCAGTCACCCAGCCTGCGGTCCTTTTCTTTTAGTCCGCGGGCCTCAGCGGATGCAAAGTTTGTGCACGCTGTATGGAATTCAGGAACAACTGATATTGTAACATCTCCCCATCGGCATCTATATGAGTATAGTGCTCCATGTTGTCACACGTATCCGCACACAAGAGTCGTGTCAAAGCTCCGTCTTAACCCACATGGCGGCTGCCTGAAACCTCTACCATATACACTTCGGCTACCTTTTGAGAGCCGGCCATACGATCGCAATGACGACGAGTGATTCTGATCGCCGACCATCGGTCATCGCACACGCGCTCGATGGACTGTCCAGTCCACCGCAAACCGAGCAGGAAGGAGGCGCATGGACACCAGAGGGCTCATCTGATATGGACATCGATGGTGCCATTCAGTTGAGGTCTTCTACGGACAAGGATACTGTCGGCAAGCAAAGCGGCAACACAACTGCGATACCATCGGATGAGAGCGAGGATGGAGCATATGACAGCAAGGGAGACGTGGACAGATACAAGAAGCAAAGAAAAAGCATCCAGGTGTTGATTGACGACTCGGGTAAGAAGACGCAGCACAGTCTCACGGCAGAGGATTTCCGGGAAATCATTCAATCTGGCATGCAGAAGGAGGTGGAGAAGCTCAGCGGAAGGTCCAAGGCTCGGCTCCGAGACTTGGTCTTTACTCGTCAGTTCACGACATTTGACCGTCAGAACCCCAGTGCCTCGCAGTCACCGTTCCATGGCTTCTTTACGTTGTTCTGGATCGCCATGGCACTGCTGCTCACACGGATCGCAGCCTGGAACTACAAAGAGGAGGGTTCCATTTTTGGGAGGGCAGAGATATTGCACTTGATGGTGGACCGCGATCTCTTTGTCCTATTAGCAACAGATGCGGCTATGTGTGTCGCAACTAGCTTTGGCTTCTTCTTGCATAAGTTCATCGCAGCAGGGTATGTATCGTGGAGCGGGTCAGGTTGGATCATCCAATCGGTATGGCAACTGTTCTTCACAGGTTTTGTGATATTCTGGACATTCTGGAGAGAATGGCCTTGGACACACACAGTGTTTGTCGTTCTGCATGTTTTCGTGCTACTCATGAAGCAGCATGCGTACTCATTCTATAACGGATATTGTAAGCCCCACGTACGCCTTACGCGCGCCTACCAGCTAGATACTAACTGCATTCCAGTATCACGGGTATATCGCAGGCGCAATTTGCTCGAAAGAAAACTTCAAGAACTTGATGGCTTAGATGCTCAGCAAGGGCCTTTGCCGACCTCGCCTAGTGCGGAGACACTGGCTGCGACTGGTGTCGACAAACCCGGCAACAACAGCCTGATAAGCCGGAAGAGCCATGGTCCGAGCTATTCGACCGACTTTTCAACAGAAGAATCGCAAGTCGCGTCTATTGGCCAAGCCATCGAAGCTGGTGAGCCACTCGATACTGAGCAGATTCAAGCTTTCCATCGGGTTCTCACCACTGAAATTACCATTCTGGACGAAGAACTTCGCGGAAAATGCACAAAAACTGAAAACAGATATCCGAACAACTTAACGTTACTTAATTTTGTCGAGTGGACATGCTTACCAACCCTTGTCTACGATCTCGAATACCCTCGCCAGGAGAAGATCAACTGGTGGTATGTCGCAGAGAAAAGTGCAGCTACTCTGGGTGTTATCTGGGTGATGATTGTTGTTTCCCAAGCTTACATCTATCCTGTCGTTGTTGAGACCACGAGACAGAAGGAGGCAGGGATGTCGCTTGATGAACGTTGGAAAGAGTTCCCATGGGTAGTCAGCGATATGCTGTTTCCAATGCTACTCGAACAGCTTCTCTCGTGGTATGTTATTTGGGAATGTCTTCTCAATGTCCTAGCCGAGATTACAAAGTTTGCCGACCGTGGCTTCTACGGCGACTGGTGGAACAGTGTAAGCTTCGACCAATACGCGCGGGACTGGAACAGACCGGTGCACAACTTTCTGCTGCGTCACGTCTACCACTCCTCGATCTCGTTCTTCCATCTGTCTAAGATGCAGGCAACCTTCTTTACATTTCTGCTCAGCGCAATCGTCCACGAGGTACTTATGTTCTGCATCTTCCACAAAGTCCGGGGCTACCTCTTTACATTTCAATTGACGCAGCTCCCACTTGCAGCATTTATGAAGACGAGATGGATGAAAGGAAGGCATACACTGGGCAATGTAATTTTCTGGTTTGGTCTTTTCATCGGACCTAGTGTGATCACGAGTCTGTATCTTATTGTATAACACGAGTTTAGAATGAAGGCGCATGCTGTACACTAGTGGCTTTGTATGTATATGCTAAGGTATCAGGGTATTCTCAGCACTTGTATGAGACAAATCTATATCTTCTCACCATCCTCATCACCAGCCCACATGCTCCTCAACCCCGTTCCGTTACTTGCACTCCTAGCCTTGTCCTCTTGCCGCGCGATACTCAAAGGCAGCTCTGCTCCAACGCCAAAGAGTACGAATGCAGCCCACTTCCAACGGAAAGGATTAATCGCAATCGTGAAAAGAAACCAGTAGGTTAGTTCACTGTATGTGAAAAAATCGAATGCGCCGCCGGGAGCTTTACTCTTGATAAACCTGGTCATATCGATCCAACGCTTCATCCACCACGTTCTCGGACGAGCTAGCGGGTCAACAAGGTACATGAGCAGAAATCGCGTGTAAATCCCGATGTGGTAGTTGCCCACCGTCCCGATAGCATTGATATAGGTGCAGTTGTTGGCACAGACAGATGGGTGATCAGGTGGGAAGACCTGGAGGTACCAATTCGGCGGGTCGTACGGTTCGCTGAACACCTCGTCTGGTAGGAAGCCGAGACTTGGCCGCTTGTAGCCCGTAGCCATGATGACGATGTCTGCTTCAATGAGCTTGTCGCTGCCTGGTCCGCCCTTGGGAACGCCGCGCGAGCGCTGTGTGAAGGAGATCCCAGTGCCGGATGATGTATATCCGTTTGTGTCGCCGCGGAGCCAGCTAGCCTTCCCGTTGCGGATCATGTCAAGGACTGCACTGTTGACCATGGGAGTTTCGGTGAAGATGCCCTTTCCGCTGCTGCGAGGTGGTGAGATGTCGTAGAGGTCACGGTAGAAGAAGAGGCGCAGAATGCCTTCTGGGATCCATGAAAAGATGGTTTCGGAGCCGAAAATGTTCAGAGCGAGGAGCATGTCGACAAGCGGGTTGCGAGGAATAATCCACTTCTCTGAGCGGGCGAGTACTGTGGTGTGCTCTGCATCGGAGTCGGCGACGAATTCAAGGGCTTCGACCGCTGACGCTCCACCGCCGATGATGACGACCTTCTTGCCCTTCGCCGACTTGCCATCCAGCTGTGAGCTATGCCATATGTCGCCCTGGAAGTGCTCTTGACCAGGTAATGTGGGCATCTTGGGGTCGCCACATGTACCAATGGCCGCAATAACACCATCGAAAAGCCCATACGACGGATCATTGATGATCCAGCGTCCGGATTCGTCTTTGTACACCTTTTCCACCTTTGTGTCGAAGTTTGTCTTTTCCTCTAGCCCATACTTCTTCCATAGCTCGGTGATCTGGCTGACAATTTGCTTGCGGTCTGGATATCCCTTCGTCCAGTGCACGCTTGGATGGAAACGGTACATGATTGAGTGGATCTGCAGACCTGATGTGTTGTTGACTTTGCTCCAGATTCCTCCTACGCTTGATCGAGATCCTGACTCGAAGATGCGGCAGTCGAAGCCATGGCCGACACAATGTGAGGCAGACGACACGCCAGTCAGACCGGCACCAATGATGGCGATCTTAGGACGTGAGAGCTTTGCGTGTAGGGGTGGGGGTGTAGGGGAGAGGAGGAGATCCAGAAAGTACTGAAGTATCTGGTAGACAAACAATATGGGATGCGTAAGCGCATACTGCAGCGTGCTTGTTATGCGGCCCATGATTGCGGTAACGGAAGAGTAAATTTCGAGAGCGAAAGTGAGCCTCAAGTCCTGACATATAGATATTTAGTGCTTTCTCGACGCGTGTAATCTAGCATAGAAACGTGCAGTGTTGAACACGCCGTTTCGACAATTACAACCCGTGATGTCATAGTGGATTTATGCTGCCTGCATTTGCATGTGAAAGACGGTCTCGTATGGTGTTTCAAGATTGCCAGCAGCGGAGCTCCCCAAACCCAGCAAATTGTGTCGAGATACTTCCGGCGATACCCGGCGGCAGCAATGCATATTTCTGCGGGCGTCGTGTAGACGGACTGTCGTCAGAGATCGTAGCTGCCTCGCTCACAGATCGGCAGCAGGGATCAGCTCGGCTAGGCGAGAGCGCTAAGAGACGCGTCTGAGGTCAGAAGTACCGTGACCAAACCAGAATATGTAGCGATGTTCTCATCTCAAAACAACGACGGTGTTGAGGCACGTCTCTGCACAGCAGTGAACAACGCGATCAAGGCGCGAAACGCCGTAGAGCTTGCGTCGATTGTCCTCCTAGAACCACCCTTCCCGCCAATTTATCAGGAGCTGGTGCAGTCCCTACAGAGCAACTACCCGCAGAACGCACAAAACTCTGAAAATCGACTTGATCAGCTTGTGCGGCGAGTTGTAACGGAGACATCAGAATATGAAGACGAGCAAGGGAAGCCAGTCCAGAGCTGGAATGGCATGGTTTCCTTCCTTGTTGGCTGGATGGCTTTCTTAAGAGATATGGACCTGTCCAATTTGTTGCATACTTACCAAGGGCTTAAGGATCTGCAAGAGTAAGCTATCAATGCAGTGATTGGATTGAGTCTGCTGACATAGACAGGCAAGCTAACAGCGCTCTGACACATCCGATCAAAGGCGTTTTGATTCTGCCGACAATTGTCAACTATGCCAGAGTCTTCTCACGCGTCGCGCTAGGCTTGGATAAGCATCCAGAGCTCATACAGCATCTCCTCACCTCGACTGACGAAGGTTCCCGTGAATCGTTGTCGGAGAAAGCAGCTAATGTTGTCCGAGGTGCTTTTACCCAGTGCCTGAACGATCGAGTCGGCACTCAAGACAAGAAACTGGGGATCTACAAGATGGCGAATATTTGTTTGAAGATCCTGTTTCAAGCCGACAAGCCAGAGAGTTGCGAGACAATTTTCCGAAACATCACCAACTCGTCGCCACCATTACACTTGTATCCCAAGCCGGAGCAGGTTACATATCTCTACTACCTCGGTCGTTATCACTTCGCCAACACGAACTTCTATGGAGCGCAGCTTGTTTTGGATCATGCATACGACCTCAGTTCGAAATCGCCCCAATTTAATAAGCAACGGCGCCTCATACTCATCTATCTCATCGCCTCAAACCTTATAATTGGTCGCCTTCCCACACCACACATCTACTTATTGCCTGAAGCACAAGGCCTAGAAAACATATTTGATCCAATAGCGAAGGCAATCAAATCCGGAAATCTGGAGCTCTTTCGTCGTATCACGAATCCCGATCTCTCAGGCTCGACTGCAAGCTGGCTGATGAAGTTCCGGATCTTCTACCAAATCGGTAATTACTGCGAGGTTTTGGTCTGGCGTTCCCTGTTCAGAGCGATCTATAGGAAGACTGGGCAGGAAGGCGGACAAGAGGGAGATATGAACGCGAGCAAGGCTGCCATCCTAGACCTGGGTGTTGTTCAAGCGGCATTTGCATCCCTGGAGGGACGGGCGAGGATTAAGAATGCAGCTGTCGCACAGCAAGGCGCTATACCGGGACATCGCAACTTTGGGCACATATTCCAAGACCATGCCTCTGTGTCAAGGTCCTCTTACGTGGACCCTGATTTCGCCGGCGTCGATGGTGTTGAGCCGTACAATCATGAAGTAGATGTAGCTGAAGCCGAGTGCATCTGCGCCACTCTTATCACACAAGGATTTGTAGCTGGCTACATTGACCATGCATCTGGAAGGCTGGCTATTTCAGGTGCAAGACGACAAGGTGGCGCGGCACAGAACGGCTTCCCAGCGCCCTTCCTTGTGATCAAAGGTAAGAATAGCGACAGCGTCCTTGGGTGGAAGAAAGATGCAGGAAATGGTGCGCAAGGACAAGTCATTCGAATGAGCGGCGCGAAAGCGGTTGGAGAGTGAGGAGAAGATGGTTCCCATTGAAAAAATTATCGACAAACACCGGCTCCAAATAACTCTGCTGAACTTCCTACAATGCTGAACAAACAACAACGACCGTGTTACTGCGTCTCCCCTTGAATCGTAGACTTTTTGCTCTTCTCGACCCTCTAGGGCGATTAAAGAAGAGATGGTTGTCTTGATTGCGTCAGGTTGATCTTCTGTGTCAGCGGACATGGCTCACCTGAAGTATTATTGGCGTACTTCATGGCCGCTCGACGTCTTTGGAGGCAATGCTTGAGCATTAGACCAATGCATGGTACCAGCACAACAAACAAAACCCCCAGCAGACCAAATAATTCCTCCTTCGACCAGGCTTCATCCGCAGCACTCGCATTGGTGCCCGATATCGCTGTGGACAGCGGAAGTTTGGAGGAAAACACATGGCCAGTGAAAACCTCAGATGATGTCGGCGGTGTCATTCTTGGTCACATACAACAATTTCCAGAATAAAGAGCTGGCCCTTGGAAACATGTGTCTTAAAAGAACAGAAATCAAACTTGACTAATACGATAGCGATCCAGGTAAATATAATTGAGACTGAAAATAATTCCGGTGTGTGATGAGGCCTGTAGATTCAAACAATTGAGCTCTACATACTTCAACTCGACTTGAAGGGGCGGAGCTGCACCGCTACACCAATAGGCGGCGAGCGGGCTTCTGCAAGGCTCGGATGCCAAGATTTCAAATGACTCCAGTTGGGCAGGCTCGAAACAGCGTTGGTGGAGATTGTGCAGGGCACCTTAATGTGTGGGTGGGGAATGGTAGTTTGTTTGTGTCTGCATCGCTTGCAGGACCCATTCGTACTGTGTATGTTGTCACCAGTTTGCTGCTGTTATTGAATATACATCACGTGACTGTTGAGTTCCAAGGACACGAGCAGAGCAATAACACTTATTGACTCAAAAATTCCTGTGTTTTCGTGCATTACCTCGATGACTTCTACAGTTCGATCCCTGCCTTAACCCCAATGGTAGGGCACTGCCTCAATCGTACGTGTGGGATTCAGGCGAGATCGAGAGCTTGAACAATGAGCAAACCTTTCACTCACAAAAGTGAAGAGAATACTGAAACGTTGGCAGCCCATTTGGCATGCCCGGCTTGCGAAGGGTGCTGCATGGCTTTATGCTTGCAAGGTGTAAGAAGGTGTGGCGGGGTATCGCCCCACGTTCGATGGAGCTCTGGCAGCCTAGCTTCGTCATTGCCGATCACCAGGGACCAGCAAACTGCAGGCGCGCCACAGCGCGTTTGTCTTGCTCCTACCTCCGATTTTCTTTTCCCTGACTACCCTTCGACATCTCGAGTTATCGACATAAAGTCCCCCGTTATTCATGATGGCGTGCGTACACGTCGACGCGCCAGGTAATACCCTACGTTTCTGGTCGCCCCGCAGCAGTGTATTTACATATTTACAGAGCTTCGCTCTCCAGGACCAAACCAGTCTGTGTATCGCGAGGATTGCGTCCAGTGTTTTGACTCTATCGTGGGTATCTCCCATACATCGAAACGTCCATGCTGACATGTATTCAGGACGACCCTACAGGTCTGGATGTGTGCTTATACTGCTTCAATGGCGGCTGCACAGCAGATCGTGGACACTCCCTGCTTCACGTGTCGGGCAGAAATCACCCTCTCGTTCTAAATATCAAGCGCACTCGTAAGCAAATTTCACGTGAAGAGCCGCCAGCGAAGATGACGAAGCTCTCGATTGCCGCCGAGACCGAGACCGACCGCTACGACACCACAACCACAGTCAAGTGCTATGAGTGTGGCATCGATGAGGTAGACAAGAGCTCTGGAAAGCTTCCCGGGCTCGTTGATGCCGTGCTTAAAGCGAACACATTTGCAAGGCAGGAGGAGGTCAAAGCCTGGGAACAAGAGATGACCGCTTGCGAGCACACGTTGTGCCTTGAGCAGCAGGGAGCGAGGCAGATTGAGTCTGGGACTCTCGGGCATTGCTCCGAGTGTGAACTCAACGAGAATCTATGGCTGTGCTTGAGTTGTGGCAACCTCGGCTGTGGACGACAGCAATTCGGTGGCGTTGGTGGCAATTCGCACGGTGTAGGGCATACGAAATCGACAGGACATCCGGTTGCTGTCAAATTGGGCTCCTTGACTGCGGATGGAACGGCTGATATCTACTGCTACGCCTGTGACGAAGAGCGGGTCGATCCTGAGCTCCCGAACCACCTGGCGCACTGGGGCATCAATATCAAGGACCGAGTGAAGACCGAGAAGAGTTTGACTGAGATGCAAGTTGAGCAGAATCTGCGATGGGAGTTTGCCATGACAACGGAGGATGGAGAAGAGCTGAAGCCCTTGTTCGGTTCAGACTTCACTGGACTCAAGAACCTGGGCAACAGCTGCTACCTCAACAGCACATTGCAGGCAATATTCGCGATACCGGAGTTTAGAGATCGCTACTACCTTCCCGAGCAAGGTCCGCCTGATGTGGCTCTGCCTGCTGAGGATCTTGAGACTCAGCTCCGCAAGATTGCTGATGGATTGATCTCTGGTCGATACTCGAAACCGGACAGTGATGTCATTGTCACCGAGGATACTCCCGAAGTTCCGCACCAGCGAGGTCTGGCACCGGCTATGTTGAAACATTTGATTGGGCGCGGACATGCAGAGTTCTCTACGATGCGACAGCAGGATGCGTTTGAGTTGCTACTTCACCTTCTGAAACTCATTTCCCGATCGCAGCACGTTGCACCGTTCAAGGACCCCGTCGATGCATTTAGGTTCGTCATGGAGCAGCGTTTACAGTGTGTCAGCTGTAAGCGCGTGCGATACCGATCCGACGAGCAAGAGAACATCTCCATCCCTGTGCCTATTCGTAGAGTACCAAAGGATGCGCAAATGGACGCTACTGACAGTCAAGGCAAAGAGAAGGAGAAAGAAGAATTCGAGTCGGTATCATTGAAGGAGTGCCTTGACATCTTCACAGCCGAAGAATTGGTTGAGCTCACATGCGGTGCTTGCGGTAGCAAGGATGGCTTCACGAAGAGGAGCATGTTCAAGACTTTCCCCTCTGTCTTGGCTGTCAATGCCCGCCGTTTCGAGATTGTCAACTGGGTGCCCACGAAACAGGACGTCCCAGTCATTATCAACGATGAAGCGATATCGTTCGATGCATACAAGTCACATGGTCTCCAGGACAATGAAGAAATGCTCCCTGATGACGCTGACACTGGGGGTTCCTCCAAGTGGACGCCAAACGAGGCTGCACTGTCCATGCTGGAAGCCATGGGCTTTCCTCGTGTGCGATGCGAGAAAGCCCTCCATGCGACTGGAAATGAGGACCCAGAAGCTGCTTCGAACTGGCTCTTTGCTCATATGGAGGACCCTGATATCGACGATCCTGTTGACTTCAACGCTGGTGGTGGAAGCTCCGGCGGTAGTGCACCGAGCGCAATTGACCCAGAAAAGATCGAAATGCTGAGTGGCATGGGTTTCAATGCTCCACAGGCTCGACAGGCGCTGAAGGAGACCGGGGGAGATATGGAGCGAGCTGTCGAATGGTTGTTCAGTCACCCAGAGGCTGCCGGCGATTTCGGTGACGATGCAAACGCCGAGGTGAGTACACATCGCCGACGCAGTAGATTACACACTGACACAAGTAGGTAACTACTGAACCACAGAAAAAGTTGCTGGCAGGGAGCGACAAGCTGCCCGCCAACTTCCAGCTGCAGTCTATTGTTTGTCACAAGGGCAGTTCTATCCACGCCGGGCACTACGTTGCATTCGTCCGCAAGCAGCTACCTGGAGGACAGGATGCTGCTTGGGTACTCTTCAACGACGAAAAGGTAGCCAAGGCTGCCGACATCGACGAGATGAAGAAGTTTGCATATGTGTATTTCTTCAGGCGTTTGTAAGACGGGCGGTCTAGGTGCATTAATGAGGCTAGCATAGCGGAAGCGGAGTTGGCTACGATTGGCGCGTTTGATTTTGCCAAATCAGAGAAGGGATGTTACGGAGCATGATTGAGCATGGTTGATGAATATAAAAGAGAACATGTTGCAAACACATGGAACTTTAGCAAAGAAAACAGTGCAGCACGACACCTCATCCGAGTTGTTTGCATGTGATGATGATTGTGGTTCATCTGATAAGAAATTGCCACCCGGAGATAGTGGTCGCTGCTCGGTCAATAACTCGCTTCTCCGACGGCTGAATGTGGGGTTTTGTCAAAGCTTGGATTACATCGCCGAGATTCGCAGGGGCGATAAGTGACATCTTTTCCCTGCGATATCCTCGATGCACATTACACCAACTCCACTTACGTCCAACCTTCATACCTCGGCACTCTATTGCACTCAATCGATTGCAATAAATCGCAAACTTCGCACCTACACATACACACATAATCGCCATGTTCAGGAGAGTCGCAGCAGCAGTTCCCACCCAGGCCGGCCGAGTGCTCGCAACCGCCGCCAGACCCAGCATCGTCTCGCCTCTCCGCACAGCAGCACCTACGATTTCTGCCACAGGCAGGCGGCAATACCACGAGAAAGATAAGTCGCACTGTTGCGCAACGATGGCGATGAGGTAGGAGTGGCAAAGGTCGGAGGGTGTTCCGAGTTGCGCTGCTCCATCCATTACTGGCGCACGATTCGATAGTATAAGCAGCTAACCTTCGCAGCACTGCTCGACCACTACAGCCGTCCCCGCAATGTTGGTTCCATGTCGAAGACCGACACTGATGTTGGCACTGGTCTGGTCGGCGCGCCCGCATGCGGCGACGTCATGAAGCTGCAGATCCGTGTCGACCCCAACAACAACACCATCAGCGATGTCAAGTTCAAGACCTTCGGTTGCGGCAGTGCGATTGCCAGCTCAAGCTACCTGACCGAGTTGGTCCGCGGCATGACTCTGGAGGACGCCGCAAGGATCAAGAACACCGAGATCGCAAAGGAGCTGTGTCTGCCGCCTGTCAAGCGTAAGTTTTCATCTCGAAGCCAAATGCCATGACGTTGCTGATTTCTTGCAGTCCACTGCTCCATGCTCGCAGAGGATGCCATCAAGTCCGCCATCTCGAACTACTACACTAAGAACCCGAAGGCCCGCGCAACAGATCTCGGCGGCAAGTCGGCGCCGCTGCCCAAGGTCGAGGTTGAAACCGTCTCCGCTACTGCTTAGACGGTGGAGGAGGAAGGATAATGAAATTGATATTGATACCAGAAGATGACGAAGAGATCGTGACGCAGGGATGAAAATTTGGAACGATTGGAGACGACATGGAGTGGATGTACAAAAACCTACTTTGCGTGTTATCATGACCACGCCTTTCGCTTTACAGTCCCATCTAGGAATTGCTCGGCGTTCGTACGTTCATTGCTGGCTCGAGATTGGAGACGTGACGAGTCGAAGCTCCTTAGTGTAAACAGCAAACGATGAATAAAAAAGATGAAAACACAACACGATGTCGAGGTAAAAGTTGAGGGTTTGAAACAATCTGTCGATGCTTATACGTAGCACCAGAGAGTACCGTGATGAGTAGGCGGCTTCATCTGATAAGGGTGAGGCTTGTGCAGCCAGGAGCAGCGTCAGATCTTATTATATGGTATCAGTGAGATACGGCAGATCCAGATCGGCATACACGCCTGTGTGAGCTGAGCGTCACGCCACTTTCGGTCAGACTGTGGGGAAGGCCAGGCGAGCCCAGAATCTGATAACGATGCTTGTGGTGATCCACCATCTGATTACGCATCTCGATGTAGACACAGGTGCTGTCGACGTCTGGCTTGCCTCGACGCATGTCAAGCCATGGCTGTGGATTTGGATTCGTATGTCGATTGTTATACTCTATTAGCCCGACCTCGTGGAACTATGTTGGTACACACCTTCCTCCTTTCCGTCTACCTACAAGCAAGGACTGATTGTATGTGTGCTAGAGATACCAGCTGAACGCCAACGCCGTCGCTGTGAAGTCGAGGGTAAACAAACTCTTCCCCATCTTCACTATGTAATCATGATGCAACTCTTTTGCACTTCGCAATATGCCTCAGCATTCCGTCATCGAGTAGTTGGCCGAGTCTTGCATATTAGCGAGCACAGAGCTTCTTTCTTGGGTCCTCAAGGCGGCAGAGGCTGCCGATGTGAAAAGAGGTCGCAACAACGCCTTCTATAAGAAACCGGAATTCCATGAGCCCATGAGCATGTCGCGTGTCATCTCGAAACTGAGCCAACTACTCGCCATGCTAGGTGCAACCTTGAGCAGATTTGGCACGATACCCTTGTATAACCCTTTGAGACCCTCTGACATGACAATCTGTTTGACCGCGTCGCCGACGCCTGCGTATTTGTAGCCCATGCCGCTCATGGTGTTGATCTGGAATCGGCGTCGTAGCACGTCGAATGGGTATGTAATGGTTTGCGCAACGGCGCCAGACACAGCACCGGCTCCCAGTTTTCCGATAGCACTGGGGTCCTTCTGGCCCTCGGGCGTGAATTGCGTGCGTGCTAGTTCGTAGACCATGAAATTCAGACCGACGTATGGAGCCACTCCAGCGACGGTGGGAAGAATACCTCTGTACAAGGCAGGTAGTCCACCTTCAGTCTTGTACATGTTGATCAAGAGCGTCCACATGCCGGGCAATTTCTTGCCTTCTTCCCTTTGAAGACTTGAGAACGATGCGGACTGGATCGATAACCGTGTACGAACGATATCCAGTGGGTATGTGAAAGAAACCGACGTGATTCCAGCGAGACCTCCGCAGACCAGTCGCTGGTATGCACCTAACGGGGCGCCTGGTTCGCTTTCAAAGAACTGAAGCTGTCAGCCACAAGGTCGCAGGTGTGTCCTCGCCGTCAATGAGGAAGCTGTCGCTCGCCATTCCTCAGAACTCCCGAAAGCCAATTTCTTCTACTACTGTGAAGCTGATGCTCACGTACACAGCCGTGGACGGCCGCTTTGTACGTAGATCTCGAAAAGATCCAGTGACGACCATAGGCCGAACAAACGACAAGATGTTTCGTGAAGGAGCTACTCACTCTTTTGTAGACGTTGTATGCGCTGAATTGCACAGCAGAGTAAGGTACGATTCGTATGCAATTTGTCCCATTGCCGGCCATGAACCCTCTCCAGCCCTCCTCTCTCCACATCTTTGCGAGAGCCTTTGGTACTGACATCTTGTACTCCTCACGGCCGACACTCTGGACCTGGAACAAGATCTTGAGGCGCTCGAGGGGCGAAACAACGGTTCGCGAAACAGCGCCGGCGACACCTCCAGCGACAAAGGAAGCGACCACGGGCTGCGCGAGGACTTCTCTGAATCTCTCGAGTGTTGTGGGGTCGGGTGCACTGAGGGGCTGCCATTGCTTTGTAAGTTGAGGGTCGGCAGCTTGTGGTTGAACGTACATTTGCGCCCGTCCCTGGCTGAGCCGGCGCAACAGACATTGTTGGGGCTTGGTGAGAGTTCTATGCGTTCTGTAATAGCACTTGGAAGGTAGGATATCTGGCGCAGTAGCAAAGTCCGCGAGTCGAGCAGCTGCACGTTCACCGAGAGCAGGGGAAGGAGGTGGTCGCTGATGTCGAGCTCATCGGTATCTGCAGCGGCGCAATTGTTGACAGGCTGGCGCTTTCGATGGCAAGCAGGAGCTGGTGTTATGCGTCGAATGGATCAGCCATGTAAGGCAAGCAATTGGTGGACAATTCCGTGAGCTGTGGGTGACTGGTCGCGGCGCAATGGGCGAGTGCGGGCGTCTGAAGCTGTGATCCCCGACGTAGTGGAGTTTGGGTGATCCAGAGATTTTAGCGCGCCTGGCCGAGCGAATGCCTGGGGGCCCGTTTCTCAAAGGAGAGACTATTGGGGACAAAGTTTCCTTGACGTGAACTGCTCTCCCGGCCTTTCGCGCTGCTGCAGCAAGCCAGCACGCCTTAAGGACTAGTTGTCCTTCGTGTTTGGCAGCTGCCACTCGAGGGCTGCACCAGACAGAGGCAGCTTTGTTGTTTCCTGCTCCTCTCTACATCACGTTCATTGCTGGCCGGCGGAACCGCGCTCTTCATTTGCCAGCAAAGCAAGGATGCCATGGGAGCACAGGGCTCGTGGATGGGCAGGCGCTCGACTCCTGGTGCCCCTTTCCAGCCTCGAGTCACCTGGCGCTGGCATCTGCGCCGGTCACGTTTTGATGGAATACACTCGCAGGCGCATCAGGTCATTGTCATCGCCAGTGCTGCGAGACACACCTCCAGCCCATACTGGCGCTCGCTCGTGCATGTAACCGCAGAACTGGTTTATGGGTACATGTCATTGCATAACCGCCAACGCCACCTCATCGACATAATCGCTATCACTGCTCATCATGTCTGCCTCCTCTCGGTTTCCTAAATCATTACACCACAGCGGCTCTGATTTGTCGTAGCGGCTCCACACCTCGGATACGCCATTTCTCTAGGCTGGTGGGGTGCATAAGTCGGCCGTGGAGGAGTTACGTCTTGGGATATCTAGATACGGCCAGAGACGAGAAAAATCCGGGGACTACCGACGTGCTAGCTCTACGAAGCTATCTTCAGATTCAGCAGGTATTCACGTGTGCCACAGCGTTATTATCAACAATTCCAGAAACAGGCAAGCATCTATGCCAGTGCCCATGATAGAACCAAAAGGATGAGACCAAGAAAATATGCTCGAAGTTTTGCTCAATCTCAAACGGGCTGGGTACCACCATCTTATGACATCCACTAGCCGTACATGAGAGGCTAGTGTGTTGAACAGAATGTTACCAAAGAAATACAACCATCAAGTGGCATCTGCGAGAGCCTTCGAGCCCGCAAACACGTGTTCGGGCAGGGATTCGATCAGGCGCTCCACCCCGCCCCTCACCTGTAAGGGGACTTCTCAGCCTGGTCGAAGATCTGACGAGTTTCCACCAACTTTCTTCGGTCAATCCTACTGTTCACATCTCCAACATTGAAGCCAAACCCAGTCTTAGCACACCGATTGCAGTTATACATCTGCCTGGTGTGTCAGTACACCAATGTAGATTGGATCATCAATCGTTTCTGGTAACCATGGCCTCCAGTTCAGACTCGCAGACACAATGGTCCCCCGAGAGCAACATGCAGCGTCTACCGGCGACTCGGAAATTTTCCAATGAGATACCGCACTCTATTTCGCAAGTCATGAATTCTTCAGAACCCACGCTCGTTGTACTCAAGACTGGTGACCGAGCGTCTGATCATTTGATCATCTCACCATGCGGCTCGAAAACAGTAGCGCTGTTCTTCATCTCATACTTTGTACACACCAGTCTTAAGCAACCTCTATCTTGGTCTTCCAGTCTCATGGTCAGGTTGCTCGATGACGTCGACTTTCGGACCGTGGGACGCTATCTGCTCCACGAGACCTCAAGTCGCGCGCAGGACCCTACTGGGAGCATGTTAACTGGGATAATTCTCCAAGGCTACCCTAAAAGCATACTCTCAAAGCTGCACCTCCAGTGGTGGTCCGACTTTGAGCGCCGGTTGGAAGCAGGAGAGATCGAGTTTCAGCAGTTCATGATGCACGACTCGTTTCTTCTTACTTTGCGACCAGATTCAAAAATACAGGAACGTGGTATACCACGCTACAGCATTAAAAAAGCCGATCCCACGTGCATTTCTTCCTGTTTCGAAGCCATTATGAGCATAGCAAAAATACCGTTCGTGGACTCACTTATCAAGGAGACGCTGCCCGCTGACAAAGAGCGTCAACCGATCAATTTGGATCAGAACAGGCTCTTTGAACACCTTGCAGAGTTTCGAAAGACTCAGACAATAGCACGTAATGAAGCGCAACAGCTGATAAGGGCTGGTCAACGGCCGAGGACTGGTGACCTAAGAAGGACCACGGGATTGACAGTCGTTCGACAATCCCAAAGCAGTTATGAATTATCTCTTCACCCTAGCGAAAGTCCTGAGACGCCAAGATGGGTCCGGCAAATGCAAGACGACAGACACAGGTCACACTCCATTCCACATGCTGCGGGAACTTCGACACGAGACCGACATATCTCTATGAGTAACGAAACGTTCTTCTCTACTAAATCTCATGATTCCAAGGACACGTTTGTCACAGCTTCAGATGGGGTTCGTTCTTCCGGTTCCATAAGCAACCCTCGGACTGGGCTCGGAAACAAATCGTAAGTTGCACCTCCTCTTTTAAAGCAATAACTACTGATGATTCGGCTCTAGAAACACAGACCCATTTCAATGTGCGCATGGTCCTCGCACTGATGGCCCTTTCTTCACACTGCTGAAATCGAGAGGGTTATGGCCGCCTCATCCCACTCGCGAACATAACTGGAGTGGCAGAGGACAACATGTTGAATTTCAACGTGATGAGAGGCATATCATCAAAGAGCTACTGGATACGAGTTCAACGTTAGGCTGTACCAATTCAGCCGTAGTGGAAATTGTCAAATGCAAACGGATACACCTTGCGCGCAAGACCATCTTCTGCTCAAAGCATTTCACCAAACAACAGGCGATTGAGGAGGTCGCTCACTTAGAGAAAATTCAGCATTCTCACATAGTACGAGTTATTGGCACCTACACCATTGCGAACGAGATCTCGATATTACTCTACCCTGTGGCTGAATACAACCTCGAGACTTTTCTCCAGGAATTAAGAGATCACTGCGTCGATGCCTATGAACCAGGCTGTCTTTTGGCCGTCAAAGACTTCTTTGGGTGTCTTGCCAACGCCGTAGATTTCATACATAGTAAGAGAACCAAACATATGGACATCAAACCCAAAAACATTCTGGTGCGAAAGGTGCACCGAAAGAGCGACGCACATGAATCCCCTTGGAAAGTTTACATAGCCGACTTTGGTATTGCGAGATCATATAGCTCGATAGCAGCATCAGAAACTGAAGGGCCGACTATGTTTACGAGAAAGTATGCCGCACCCGAAGTTGTTGAGCAGGATAGGCGTGGGCTTCAGGCCGACATCTTCTCACTTGGTTGTGTTTTCACCGAAATTGGAGCAACCATCGCTGAGATAGTCCCACTTGAAAACGCACTCTTGTCATCGCCTGTGGAAAATCTCGATGCAAGGCTAGCCTCTAATGAAAACGGCGATTCCTCGTATCACGCCAATATCCGAACCGTTCAAGAATTTGTTCAGAGGTCGGACATCGGGAACATACTACGCTACTATCTTCAATTCCGCTTGAGGTATGCCCACGACGTCATCGCACAAATGCTTGAACCATACCCCACAAATCGTCCAACCGCCCGTGTCGTCGCTGCTTACTTCAGAGGTGGTAGCGCTTGCTGCTGGGATCCACCAGATCCTCTCGAAGATAATGTTCCAGGAATGGACGAGGAGTTTGGCCATCACTTGAAAGATTATGACATGACTTGGGACTGGTGCGGCGAAAGGAAACGTCCTCCAAGCCCTGGAGATCTTAGTGGTGAGAAGAAGTCCGCTTACCGTATGAGCCACTTGAGTCTTCATTCTACTTCGAATCTCAACTATTGATGCGTCAATGCGATTCGTACGAACAAAGAAGACGCCGTTTCACATCAGTCTACGAAACATAATGGGTGGTCAAGGAACATGCTCATATCCTAAGACTGATCGTCTTTTTTTTTACATTCTCTCCAAACTTGGAGGGTTGCCATTTTAATCAGCCGTGGTCATTCGGAGGTCTTCCGTATATCATTCAAGTCTCGTGCAAGGACAACAAGATGAAAACCCGAACTCTCAGCTTGGTCGTCTTCCCACCTTTCTACACAGACGGCCATTTGTAAGACATCCAAGTCTCTAAGGTGCGATTCCACCCTCCACTTCCCAACTGGACATGAACAAATAGGTCCATGTACTGCTTCCATACTGCATCTCGTCCAATCAAATAGCCTAGCTCTTCGAATGTGAAGGTTGCATTTGGATTGACAATGCAAAGCACTCCAGGGTGCAGTCGGACCTGCAATTCAACTTCGATAATATCGCTGATCATGGCATCGGCTTCTCCATCCATGACAGCCTTGAAGACAGCGTTGTTGTCTTGCACTAGTACGATAGAAGCTGCCTTCAAGTTCGCTCGGTCAAACGCTTCATTCGTACCCCCCGGATTGACAGCGACTTTGACACCAGCAGTATCGATAGCTGCCAAAGATGAGAACTTGGCCAGGTCTGCACATCGCACGCAGGCGGCCTTGCCGACACGCTGGATCGCAGTAGAGAAAAAGGCCTTTTGCGCACGGGCTAGAGTGATGCTGACGCCGCTCATAGCAACATCGAACTTCTGTGCCACGATGTCTGCTGTGATATTCGCCCAGATAGTGGGAACGAACTCAACTGGGCGCGAGAGGCCAAGAGAGTTGGAAAGCTTTTGGGCCAAGTCGATGTCAGCTCCAATATAAGTCGTGTTGATAGTCGGAGTAGCGGGCAGGGCTGTTCGGTTCGTCACTTTGTATGAGAACGGCTTGTAGTCTCCAGTTGTGCCGACTCTTAAGTACCCGCGCTCTTGGATCTTGTCAAGGATCGATGTGATATTGCTGTACGTGGCTGGTACCGAATAGCTGTAGGAAGTCAGTCTTCCAGAATGGGAAGGCAAAGAAGGAGCGTTCTGATTACTTTGGAGAATATCGAGATTGATGCTCTGTCTCTCCTCCCGACGCATCAACCAAAGGGCTGACCAGCAAGCAAGCTGCGACAAGTACAGATGTGGGGTTTCTCATTGTGGCATGTGTTCCTATTCGTATTTGACAACCTAGGAAACGACTTTGTTCAGACTATAAGGATATCCACACACTTGCACGGACCATAGCCCTCCGCAATCGCTCCGGCTAGGATGGGTATCGACCTCCCGCTTATCTTTGTTCCGATGAAGGCCCGTTTCGCGGAGACGCCAAAATCGCGTACACAGTAGCTGTCTACTAGGGCTCTTTTCAAGTAGCAGTGGCTGACATAAGCAGACGCTAATGATATCATCTCCAAGGCCAAGGCTGTCGAAATGGGATCTATAGTCTTGTTTGACGGAGAACAGGTTTCTGGAAACGGTCGGTGCTCAAACTTCGACTGTTGTGTAACGATGGATACACAAGCATCTGTTAAGCAAGCCAGATGAAAGGGTAGAAGTTGGTTCGAGAAGTGAAGCCCAGGCCGGAAGTCCGAAGGCGCATGACCAAATCTTGGCATCTCTGTGAGAGTTCCAATGTTCATCAGACATTACCTCGGCGCAACTTTCTCGATAACCCATCTAACGTTCATCAAGCCGTCAGAAATGGAGCCTTGCGAATACCCACTGACGACTGGCACACTCAAGCGATTACAGGCCTCGAAAACCTTGAAGCTTGGTATGGTCCATTATCAATCGAGCGGACCGAGTCAAGAAAAAATGCTGCCATAATTTAAACGCAGATAGAATGGCGGAAGGCGGAACATGATCATTAAAGGACACCAGCGATCAGAGCGTGGGAGAGTGAGATTTGCAGTTGTAGATGGAGATGCCACCGATGAAGTTGCTGTTGATTGTAAGGGCACCCACTTGCTTCGCGGTACACGGAAGTATTTGATGACCTAATGCTTTGCGAAACACATAGAACCCCGAAAGTCCATGAACGCTAGGCTGTAGGTTCTTTTGATTGGCCAATGGCCGAGGCTGGCCAATCAAGAGTGGTCCTCAATGTGATCTACCAGATCAAGGGGGTCTGCATATTTCAGCAAACACCGATATGTATGCTTCACTCTATCCACCATAATGAGGGTACTGACTAGAGAAACCAAAGTTCATTCTCTACCTATGAGTTTCCTCTCTCGTGTCAGGCCCTTAACCTAAACATGCGTATGTCAATCATAGATTCGAATTGGCGCGCTGTCTCGACTCTCCCCTATGGAGCATACATGGACTGTGGAGACCAGCCAACCCGCTTTGAAACTTAGCGCGAAGCTCATCAGCCAGGCCATGAATACACGAAGGCAATCTTAATTCGCCTTAGGCACTTGTTTCTAACGTAAATATACGGATCAGAGACAGTTGGCACAGCAGGAAAGAGGGAAAAACATAGCAAAAGCTAAAAGAAGCGATAAGATGATCGAGAATGATGCAAGTCGACGTTACTGTGGTGTTTCAAATGTGATGGCTCGGCTCTTCCCTTCTTCGCGGTGCGGCTCGCTCAGACACCGTCCGCGCCATCCTAGACCCTGTCCATCCCTTTATTGAGCCCACGTACTCGCCAGCACACCCACCCGCCTTCAGCCACAAACGTCAATCCACGTTTTTCCCTCCAACTCTCGACACCCAGTTCGACAAACTTTGGTCCTCTCTTTCACCTTTTGTTGTCGATTGCGCATTGCTCACACAATTCTCTTGTCCAAACATTTATTTACATCTTACTACTATTTATAGTGCGACCCTTGCGAGCAATCTAGTGCCTATTAATTCACACGACATGCTACCTCGGTAATCCGACCTTACTCTCAATCCATTTGCTACAACCGCACAACCATGGACCGACTCAAAGAACGGTGGGAAGCTTTCGAGGAGGATCATCCTAGAATCCACAAGATCGTTGAGGCAGTGAAGCCCTACGCTCCGCCAGTGAACTTCATCACGATCCACTATGCGTACTTTATTGGCGTTACACTTGTGGGCACTTTGATCTTCTGGGGCGCTTCAAACCCGTCAAAAAGCATTGGATGGTGGGATTGCATGTTCATGTGTATGAGCGCGATGACCGCTTCCGGACTCAATACCGTAAACGTTAGTCAACTCACTACGTTTCAACAAGTGGAACTAGTGGTCTTGATGATGATGGGAAGTCAGGTAATGATCAGCTACTTTACCGTTGCGTTCAGGAAACACATCTTTGAGAAGAGGTTTGAGGATATTGTGGAGGCCGAGAAGGAGAGACGGAATGCGCGAAAGGGAGATGTTGGAGCTGTGGTCGGCATGACAGGAGCGATGTTTGGATTGCCAGTCATGGGGTCATTTGGGAAGGGTAAAGTGGCAAGTAAGACAAGAAGATTGACGAAGGTCGTGACGTCCGCAGAGAGACGTGCGGAGGACATACCGCCCAGCACTCCAATCACAGGAGACCAGGCCCAGATGGGGCTTTCGCCAATCTCACCTCTTTCAAGAGAAATAGGCTCACCACAGCACATCGGTTTTCTGGATCCCATACGAGAGCGTAAATCTCATGAGAGGCCCATGTCATCAGCGACGGGACACTCGATCTACCAGATCCACAGCCAACAGAGCGCATCGAAGCGTCGCCGCTCACTGGCTGAGGAATCGAAGCTAGACGACAGCTTCAACGTGCAGACCTTCGTCAAAGAACAAAGGCGCAATATTGGTCGAAATGGACAGTTCTTCAATCTGTCGTCAGAACAGCGAGAGTACCTAGGCGGTGTCGAGTACCGCGCGCTCAAATTCCTCTCCATATTCGTTCCGGCCTACTTTATTCTCTGGCAGTTATTCGGTGGTATCGCACTCGGGGCATACATGTCCGTTTACGAGCGTGAGGCTTGCGCTGTCAATGCGCAAAATCCTTGGTGGGCTGGCATCTTCCTCGCCATCTCTGCATACAGCAACGCTGGTTTTACACTGCTAGACGCAGGCTTTATACCCTTTCAGTCATCTTACTACGTCCTTGTCATCGTAACGATATTGTCGCTCGCGGGACCTGCCTCCTTCCCCGTCGTTGTGCGGTTCCTGATCTGGAGTATGTCCAAGCTTCTCAATCTCTTCTCTAAAGAAAAGGACTACAGCGTATGGAAGGAAGGCTTTGACTTCATCCTCAAATTCCCGCGACGCGTATACACTAGCATGTTCCCTTCACGGGACACGTGGTTGTTCATCGCAACTTTCACCTCGTTTGTAGTGGTAGACTGGGTTCTGATCCTCGTCCTTAGCATTGGGAACCCAACCATGGAGGTCTTCCCCATTGGTCAACGCATCTTCATCTCCCTTTTCGAAGGTTTTTCGATCCCGACTGGAGGTTACGCTATCGTCTCACCATCAGGGATGTATTTCGATGTTCAAGTTTTGTGGTTGGTTGTCTTTTACACCGCAGCGTATCCACACATCATCACTATGCGTAAGACCAACGTATACGAGGAGAGATCTTTGGGAATCTACGAGGGCGATGAAGCTGAGCTGGAGCAGCTTCATTCGGCGTCTAGCTCACTCTTCGAGGTTGATGTTAAGACACCTTCGCTACCTACCGCTGAAATGGAGCAAGAGAGGACGCGCCTTGCGCCCATAAAGTCCCTTGGTCAAGTCGGCCGCCGCGGCACTGCCTTTGTAGGCCGCCAACTCCAGCGTCGTATGACGGCGTTCCAGGGCGTCGGTGTCGCTTCCGTACCGTCCGCGGCGCATGCACCGTTAAGGCGATCGAAAACCATGGACTTCAACCGCGCAACGTCCATCCACTCGCTTTCCTCACATCCACAAACGCGACCTCCCTCACTCATCAGTCAACAGGTCCGAGGCCAGCTTTCGCACGACGTATGGTGGATAGCCCTCGCACTGTTCCTCATCACACTCATCGAGACACATCACTCCATTGAAGACCCACGTACATACAGCGTCTTCAACATCTTGTTTGAAATCGTGAGTGGATACACGACTATTGGTATTAGCATCGGGTTGCCGGACCAGTCGTATAGTTTCAGTGGTGGCATGTATACGGGAAGTAAGATCGTTATGATCTTGGCTATGTTGAGAGGAAGGCACAGAGGGTTACCTGTAGCGCTTGATCGGGCAGTCAGGCTGCCAGGGAAGCGGTTGGCAGAGATGGAAGAGGAGGATGCGGAGATTAAGAGTATTATTTCTCATTGAGGAAGATGCAGTGGATCCCGCAATTGCTGGGTCTGGTTGTCGAATGAAAAAACGCAATCCCATCTTTAGATTCCCGGGTGACTGGAGCAATGTGACAATACATACTCTTGTTCCCTGACATCCATAGCATCTGAGTCCGATCAGCGAGTCCAGACAACTAAGGTGCTCGCAAATCGCGACGATCGATTCAACGCGGCTTGAACCTCAACACAACAAAGCTGTGAACAATTACGACAGCAGGAGTTTTGATCAGTGAAAGTCTGGGTCGTTCAAGTGAAGAATCTTCACTGAGGATGCTATCCAAGGGTACGTTCTTCAGTGTGTGAAAGACCAATAAGACGCTCTTTCATTTGTTGTCTAATCCAAATTACCATGTCGCTTTCTGTATTATGTCTGCTGTACAGGATGTTGACCTGTCTACAACACTTATCCCGTCTTAAACGTTGACGAATGGCAAGTTCAGATTCTGGCGAAGGTGAAGTAGGGATCTGATTCGTTGGCATGTGTCCCTTGAACTGATAGTGCATACATGATGACCAAGACGATAATATGATCCTTACCTTGCGCACGCTGATCGAGACCTAGACCTGACTGCGTCGTACAAGGGGAGACTCAAACTTGATCAGGTCAAGGTATCGAAAGAACTAGACGTGATGGCTATGAGTTAATATCTTTACCGGTATGTGCCTTTATCTTTTTGTTATGCTCTTTTCAAGCGTCAATTGTGAAAACACATACCAGTGCGCGTCCATACTGTCAACTTGAAGAAATGCCCCATTATAGGTATATTTGCTTTTCATACAGATATGTGTGCTTTTCACTTTCGCCCACATATTTGAAAAAACGGACCAACCAGACTCTGACACATGTACTATATGTCCCGAGCGGATGTGTTGCGGAGCTGCTTTTCCGAGCTTTATGGTGTATATAATTGATCGATTCCCTCCAACACGAGAAGTTGAGGCTCATCTTCTCTTGTGATAACAGTATATGCCATCTCGGTCGAGCTGCTGATCTTCACCATGCCAGCACGGAAAGAACAGTCACCAGAGACGGCCTTCTTGTGCGATCGATGCAGTGTCCTACAGCTCGACGACAAGAAGATGGGCGGTCGCATTGAGATATCGAACGAAGGCGGAAAGAAAGTCACTTTTGGGTCCTCTGACAAGCTCCAGCTGGACTACAGCCTAAAAGATGTTCTCCCAGATCTACCTCTTCTGTCCGCATCAGCTCTTAGTGGCTGCGCACTGTGCGCCCTCATCAAGGAGAAACTCACCAATCTGCAATACAAGGGAGACGGCAAGGAGGTACACATATACCATCTATGTTATGGAGTCGTACCTATATCGTCTCCAGAAAAAGGACCTGGGCTTGATGCTCTCTGGATATTTTTCCGGCTTACAGGGAGAGAAACGAAACGCTGTCTCGGGTTGCGACTTGACGTAACTGCAGCGACCGAAGGTATGATCAATCAAAAACACAGCACACTTTCCTCACTGCGATACAGATCCGCGTGCTGGATGGCTATCAATATACAGAAGGCCTCTTGCATCGCACTTTCTTTCAGAGGCGGGACTTCGCAGGCTGCAAGAGCTCACCCAGCGAGCTTTCCAGATTTCGAAACCCAGCTGTTCACTCTCCTCGTATGTTCCAACACGACTTATCGACGTCGGTGACGGCCAATCCAGAGAGCCTCGCCTTATTATCTCAGCACACCATGCGCCTTTCAACAGCGATCCACAAGCACGAAGATACGTGGCTCTCAGCTATTGCTGGGGTCCTCCTGATGTCGCCCAGCCGCAATTAAAGGCAGAACAAGAAACGCTCAAATCTCATCTGGAGCAGATCAAAATGTCAAAGCTTCCGAAGACGCTCCAAGACGCTGTTCAGGTGTGCAGGGCCCTTGGTATCCAGTATTTATGGATTGACGCACTTTGCATCATTCAAGACAGCAAGTCCGATTGGGAGGTCGAATCTGCACAGATGGCAGATGTTTACTCGAATTCGACACTTACACTGTGCGCTGCTCAAGGCAACTCCTGTCGAAGTGGCTTTCTGGAGCGTCGAGATTGCCTCCTTCAGGTCAAACAGATCGACGTATCCTTTAGCTCGACACTAGATCCTTCAGTATCGGGTGCCTATTCGCTCACCTGCAGATCAGAGGACGAACTATGGGACAACCCTTATGACACGAGAGTCTTTTGGGACATCGAACAAGGCGACTTAGAGTACAAAGATCAGCTGCCTTCGTACTCTGATATGACGCACCGCCGACATGAACCATTCAACGATGACATTAAATACTGTGCTTGGAACGAAAGGGGCTGGACGTTCCAGGAGGGCAGATGCAGCCCGAGAATGCTCCTCTTTGGCGACAGAATGGCTCATATATACGTGGGAAACACAGCCGAGTCCGAAGACGGTGCGTACAGCGATACAATACTGGCTTGGGGAGAGTCTCAAAAAGATGTCCTTGAGGGTCGAGACTCTTTCAACTGGAGAGATACAGTCTCAAGCTACTCGTCCCGTGAATTGACATTTTCAACGGATGTCCTTCCCGCCTTCTCCGCAATAGCACAAAGCTTCTCTGCACTCTCTGGAGGAGGAAAGTACTTGGCAGGTCTATGGAGCACAGATCTTGCTAGCCAACTCCTGTTCATACGCCACCAGAATACGCCATTGGCTGCCATCATACACTCTGGTAGGAGTTCAGAGTCTACATATACTGCCCCATCATGGAGCTGGGCGAGCCAGCCGTTGTACGTACATCACGTATGCAACCAGAAAGACCGATGGGAGTTCAAGCCCGAGTTCAATCTTGTCCACGCAGACACTGTCGCAAGTGGCCCAAGTCAATATGGACAGGTGCGAGACGGGTTTTTGACCGTGTCAGCAAAGATATGCAAACTAGTCTCGACTGATCTGATTGAGAAGAACGGTTCTCTTGATATGGTTTCGCACTTTCCTTACGCCACTCAGGATGTAGCAGGGGAGTGTGTTGCGCATCTACGATTCGATTGGAAAACTTCGTCAGTCACGAAAGCCGCGGAAGATCTAGATCTAGACGTGGTCAATCAATTGTACATGGCACTGATAGCGAGGAGGGCAAACTGTTCAAAGGATGGGAAATGGACTGACGACGTCTTTGTGGGGCTTCTCTTATTCCCAACAGGAACTCCGAGCGAATACAGAAGGGCAGGTCTTTTCTTTGCCGAGATGGAAGGAGCTGGTGGTATTTCGTTTTGGAGTCGGATTAACACTCGGACTGTACGTCTCATATAGACATAGCAAGTGTTGATCTATCAAAGGTGGCTTTGCAAGCAACAGTATGTTCTACACGCACTGCTGATAAAGAGCCGATAAAGAGCCATGACTCTCCATCAGTTTCGAAAGCTCTAGTTAGTGTGGTCTCAACTAGTGTCAAAGCTTCCAAGCGTCCAGACAAAGAGCATGAGATATCGTAGATCGGTCCTCTACGAGTTCACTTGGGTCCCCTACTCCCAACGCCTGAGAAGACCACTCACACCCTCAAGATCTTTTTCAATGACTCGGACATGCTCCTGACTCCTTGGCGTGAACCGAACCCGAAATGGCTTTGGCCCCGTGATCAACTTCTCTTCGTACGCATTCGTATCGATCTGTATCTTCTCCCCTGTAACCTCATCGACCGCGTGCTCGATACGGAAAGCCCACAGGAGACCCGCTAGCATACGCCACTGCGTTCGCTCGGCGAGGTGGATACCAGCGCAAATACGGCGGCCCGCACCGTACGTGTAGTGGTCGCGGTTTTCGTAGTCTGGGCTTGATGCGTATTCAGTTGCTAGGCCGGGGTGGTTGAGGTAGCGATCGGGGTTGTAGGCGTCGGGATTGTCGTATTGAGAGTGGCTGAGTGCCCATTGGGGGATCATTACTGTGGCGTCTTTGGGCTGGGACCGTAGTTAGTACGCAAAAGTCTGACGCTTTCTAAGGGCAGGCAACTGACAATCAGCATCCCCTCGTACCAGTTGTCTTCTGTGCAGCGATGCGGAATTCCTGTTGGGACTCTGTGTGATTTATTAGGATGTCGAGGCTTCTACTGTGGCCCACCAGATTAAAACCTACACAGGACGTATCCGAAGGCCTTCTTTCATTATGCAGTTGATATACGGCAGGGCTTTGAAATCGGCGAACGTGGGCGCTCTGCTCACGCCGCAAAGAGCATCGAGCTCCTTCTGGGCCTTTTCTTGAACCCACGGGTGCGTTGCAAGGAACATGATGCTTGTGCGCATAGTAAGGGCACTGGTCTCTGCGGCGGCTTGCATCAGCGCTCCAACAAAATTAGCAAGCTTTGTTCCTCGGAAGGCGTCATCAGACTGAATGCTCTCATCGTTAAGTAAGTCATCCATCAGTGAAGCTCGCCTGTCTCCCTTGTTGCGTCTCGCTTCAACATGCTCTCGCGCTCTTGTCCATATCCTTGTCGGTATGCTGAAGCCTTCTTCTGCGCGTCGGGTCGAGCTGAGCCACTGCTTGGGTATCCACTTGAAGATTGGAAACTGCTCTGTTGGAAGATACGTGCCTGGACTCAGTGCTGCGTTGACCTGTTCTTGATGTCAACATGTTATTCCGGAGCAATCGTTCAATGTGGCCATACCGCTTCCATGGCTTCGTAGGCCCCCTGAAATAGTTAGATCCCAGCTCAAGTCTATTAAAATCGGTGACTTACTGTTGCCCAGAAATCATCAATCGACGTAGCACGCTGTCCAAACAGTGCAATGGAGGAAAACGAAGCAGTAGCTCTATCTACATGCTTGCTGAAGCTGTTAGGGTCGATGAGTAGGTCGTGCATCAAGGTTATGACTCTATTTAAGGTCAGCACTGCGATATACTCCCCCACTCGGAGAGTTGCGCCTCATCACGCACTTTCGCACGCAATACTGAAGTCATGATAGAACTTACTCTGCTTCTGAAATCTTGGCCAAATCGCCATCTAGCTTGACAGGTGCGAAGAACCGCGCAGTGATCTTCCGCTGCGCCCTCCACCCCGCATCGGCATCCATGTTTGCAATGTTCTCGCCTTTCAAAGCGATATGATATTGCTCATCCTGCGGCCTCGAGGAGTAAATTGTGCTCCTCTTGTCTATGAGATCATGGACTGCGCGTCTGCTATTGAGCACTATCATGGTGCCCTTCCCAATCTTGAGGGAAAACACTGCTCCATACTGTTCGCTCCAGTCTTTGAATCTAAGATTGGTAAGTCAGCTGCAGATGGTGTGTCAGTTTGCACCAACCTCTTGTAGAGATCCTTGTCAACAGCAAGGTGAGCATTGCCGACAATAGGATAAGTTTTTGGGCCTGGAGGAAGGTGCCGCTCGCGTGCTCCAAAGCGCACAAGCTTGAAGAGAATGTATACGCCTCCAAGGATTGAGACAGCCCAGAAGTAGGAAACAGCTTCCGGTATCACGGTCATGATACTAGCTAGCTGATGACGAGTCTGCAATTGTAGAGAGCGGGTGGCCTGCCTCGATGCAAAGCGGTGAGGCCGTGTTGTCTACTTATACACTGTAGCAAAATTGCTGTAAGATGTGATGATGTGAGATCTTAACCCCTGCAAGGTGCGACGATTCTCGCGAAACTTATTGGCTACCTGAATTTATCCAGATCCTGGTATCGTTAACCTAGTCACTTACTGGGATACTACAAGGCTTTTCAGCCACTGAACACAGGTATAGTGCCTGCTTAACCGATGTCATGCGTAAACACCGTATGCCCAAAATCGATCTTGCAATGTCTTGAGCTGTACTCTGCAGCATATGCCAGACGCATGATTGGTGCGAATGTGTGGATCATGGAGGATTTGTGGAGACATCGAACTCGATACGGTACGATGCCTTTTGAAAGTTGTGTCAGCAAACATTGAGTAAGATTGTTTAGAGATAACGCTGTGGAGGGTGACATCCCCAAGATTTCCTTCACGAAATATGATGCATGATCAACTGTCGTCATTAATTGCAGCCGCCACAAGCTCTATATTCGAGGCGACATGAGGGTCGACCAGATGGGAGTACAGTCTTCTGCGTCCGCGATTAACCCTCCTAAACCGCTGAAGCAAATACTCGCAGGCTTGTTCCGAGTTGGTACCACCCAGGAAATCCAAGAAATGTGCTCCCAGAGGGCTGTCTACCAGCTTCCGTCGGAACGCAGTGACATTATTCAAGAAGAGAACGAACTTTGCATTTGCAAACCACTTGCTGCTCACCGCGTTGTCAAAATATTCAATCTGCGCCGCCATTGCGTTGGTGCCTGAGGCTTCCTGGTCGTAGCATGGGAGATCCACCATGTATAGTACTGCAGTGACGTTCTCAAATTGGTGAATCCACTTCCTTCTCTCGCATCTTTGCGTTCCGACATCGACGAGGCTGAGCGTCAATCCGTCCACATGGAACCGATGCTCAGAGACCCCTCGAATGCCCTTGCGAGATTGCACTATATCGGCTTCTGTCGGAATGTAATCAGGGGCGGCTATCCTGCTGATCTCCCGAAAGAAACTGGTAATGTGAGTATGAGTGCTTCGTGCAGGAAACTCCTGACTGACTACGCAGATGGACTTTTCAGATCGGACTTGACGCTGGATTGGAACATTTCTCGGATTGAGGAGTTATTCCACACTGCGTCAATCGCCCGGCCAGCTTGTTCACTTGGCGACGCATCGTCGCGAGAAACCGCAATGTAGCTGCGCAAGTAGCTGAAGTGACGATTAACATCTTCCTCGAGTTGAACTTCCGCCGCTTTTACTAAATCGACTAGGCTTTTAATACATGTATCGACGAACTGGTAGATGTTGTGTCGACAATCGATCAGCTCGTCTTCTGTGAGGCCAATCTCGTCGTGATTCTTCAGCTGGTTGACAATCTCCCTCATGCTGAATGCACCAAGCGGCAGGACACTTGCTCTTCTTTCGCGGGTTTTTGCATCTTCTTCAAGTGTTCGATCAATGGCTTCGGATCGCTTCTGGGCTTGAGGATCTACATAAGACAGACAGCATGGTTGCGTTCTTGTGGATGTGTCGCTGTTGTGCTGTGGACTAGGTCCGCTTGTTTGATTTAACGTGTCGGCCATGAAATCTATGGTAATACAGCATTCAGATACATGTATATTCAGAAGAGGCATATAAGAGTAATGGAGATGCTTCACGATCACGCTGTCAACAAGCTGCACTGCCCCACTTTTAGCGGTGTTGGTGGTCGCCTTGCACATGTTACGTATCAACCCTAGTCCTCACTTGTACCATTCAACATCAGCATCATACAGAAACATAGGTTCTCCGTACATAGTCGACTTAAATTAGACTCAACCATTCTAACCAATAAAACAACACAACAAACTCAGAACCCAAGGCCCTCCTCAAACCCTCTCCAAGCCGACCCCACAGGCTGAATCAGCGTGTAGCTCTCCGTCGTGCTGCCCAATCTCTGCACGCCATTAACCATATACAACGGGGTAACCTCACCATCAAGACTGAAAAGCAGCTTCGGCCTCTCCCTCCGATTGAACGTCTCAACGCTCCCATCGGTAAAACTCACCGTCGAGTTAAACGCTTCTTGCAGCTTGAATGTCCACGGGCCTGTCAACTCCCGCGAAAACATGTGTGCACCCACGCGTGGGTACTTCTTGTTGGACTGGGTGATGTCGATCATCCAGTGTGCGAGTGCGTGCCAGTTGCCGCGCTTGTCGCGCCAGAGAAAAGGGTCTTCGGCCCAGGTGGGGGAGTAGTCTGAGGTGTTCCATGGGGCGGTGAAGATCTGCTTGTAAGGCCCGTTGTAGGATGGGGCGGTGAATATCTTGAGATCTTCGGCGGCGAGGATGGTCTCGTTTGTTGGAGTGCTGGGGGTCCAGAGAGGTGCTGGGGCGGGGTTTGTGCCATTTACTAGGATTTTGAAGGGAGTCCATGGGCCGCGGATGGTTGGTGCAGAGGAGACAGATATGTTGTTTGGCCATTGCGCTCTGTGAGACTCTAACGTTAGTTTACTGATGCGATCCGTAAAATGTAATATGGACATACTTGTTGATGCCACCACATTGCTTAGGATCCGGCACATCTACCCCAATACTCCAAAGCAGATACTTGTCATCCGCTGGACTCCAGTAGACATATGCATTATGTCTAAAGCTCCCAGTGATGTTCTGCTTCCACACATAAGGCCCCTGCGGCCCACTTGTGCTCTCCGCTCTCGCGATGAAACTCGTTGGTCGCCACCCACTGAGTCCGCAGCCATGCGCGAACTGGTCATAGATAAGATGGAAGAGCTTGGGATCCTGCTGATCCTGGACAATTTGACCACCCCATGAGGAGTTCCCACGGTTGTTGTAATGATCGGGCGCACGGTAGTCTGTATTGTTAAAGCCAGTGTATCTCGTAGCAGGCGCAAGGTCCAGACGACCGCAGTCCGAGCCAAACCAGCCGGGGTCGCATTTGCAGGACAACGTCGAATTTGCACCAGTGTTCGAAAGACATAAACCGTTCAGACTGCAGTCTTCATCGGTAGCGCACGCCTGTACGCCAGTAGCTGCTAAGGCCCAAACGACAACGACAAAAGAAAATGGTTGCCAAGCACGCATAGTAACAGATGCCAAAATGTGTGCTGAGAAATCTGTCGGCGCAGTGATCCTTCTCTCGTGATCGTGATATAGACATTGCCGCTGATCTCGCCAAGGTACACAAATGGAGATAGATGCCCCGAAGTCGCCTCGCCGGAGCAACTTTGATCATCTCTTTCCTGAACAGGACAGAATATATGCACCCCGCATTAACTGAGCGCATGAACTATATTACGCACCAAGTATATCCGTGTAAATTACGGTCCAACAGACAGACTGGCCGCTTCGTTGTTGTGTTTTGGCCGAGAAAGGCAAGGCGACTTCGTGCTTTTGGAGATATAGCTACCTGATGGACACTAGTCAATCTGGCAACAAATAGAAGTGCATGTAACAATACGCAGATTAATTAAAAACGCGAGCAAAATTCATTTTCCTGTCCTATGATGCATCGCTCAAAGTCGCGAAGAGACTGAGTACAAAAGGGGTAGTGTCGCTAAATTACGCTCACATGGGGAGAAGATTGGAAAGAAACGATCCGACCAAGAGGTCTCGCTCGAAGAAATACGAGAATGTGGAGTGTCCAACAATTACAAACACCTTCGCTGAAGCGCATAGAACCGCGCACATTGTGCATGCAACCAAAGCGTATACATGTAGCCAGCCATGTAAAAGGCCGACGTGACTAGCAATGCAAAGCAAGAAAGCAGAGCACAAGGAAATCGTTGGGCTGCGAAGCCGTAGTGTGAAGACGATCGTACGGCCAGGTTCGCGGATGGGGCGGAACGCTGCCCGGATACTGTAAATCTATGGGTCGTGAACTCGTTTGTATGAGGGTATCTGATTTCTTTCGGCCGTGATATCTGGAACCGCGAATGACTGCGGTCTCTCAAGAGTTCGGGTACTAATGTTGTACATGTGGACAGATGGGGTTTTACCGATACAGGATAATGGGATAAGCTCTGCGGTTGTACCTTCCCGGCGTCTTCGATGGATGAGTGTTTGTGGAGCTGGAGGGGTTGGCTCTCTTCATGTCAACTTGGATCAACTTCTTTTTCTCAGCATCCGGATCGTAAGTGTAGTCGGCTCCGACCAAAACTTTCAGTTCTCTAGTGCTGAGTGGAAGCTGGTACTTGAAGTTGCCCCGAACCAGCAGTTGGAAGGGGTACTTTGATACTTCTTGCCATCGTTCAGCTCCACCGGCTTCGGTCTTGTTGCCTGGATTTGTAAGACGAATTTCGCCAACCGACGAGGCGTTATGTCGATGCCAGAACGAGCCGTCAAAATTTAGTGGAGAGTCAAAGTGGACGATGCGGCCCAGTAACATGGTGCGGGGCTCACCGACGTCAGGGTCTCCAATAGGGTCTGTACCTTCATCGACCCCGTCGTGTTTTGTGTCAGCCGGTTTAGCAGCGTATGAGGCCTCGATGTTTTGCCAGTCTTCTTCATCGTCGTGAGGGATGCCCGTGCCGTGATCATGCCACCATTTATCGGAGCTGATATGCTTGCTTTTCGCGAATATGCTGACGTCCATGTCGGTGATGGTCACGCCGACGATATTCGGGTTCACGGCATCAACGACAAGGTCCAGAATGAGCTCCTCTTGGCTCGCAACCACGTTGCGGATTTGGCGAATACTGACGTGGTCGAGAGGTTTAGTGGTTGCAAAGACCAAGCCGACTGAGCTGAAGATGACAACCAGTAATAGGATAGAAAGGACCAAGCATCCAGCAAATCGACGGCACCATCCACCTTCATTACGCTGCCTGCGATCTAACTGTCGTTGGAGGCTGCTGAAGGTCACGCTGTCCCTCCGGCGTGGAGTTCGAATGCGAGGGCTTCGAGTGGAAGGGATGAGTGGCGTTCGTTCATCGTCAGCCACAATACCAGCATCAATGTCGTATGCTGAGAGTTCTCCGTACTTGTTGTTACCAGAGAGGGTACCGTTTTGGACGGTAAGATTATGAAATCGAGGACTGTTCGGCTGCGACGGGTGCCGAGAAGAGGGACCGCGTCCGCGCGAGGATTGTGACATTGAGGCAGCATCGTCGTTAAGTAAGATGTGCCCTAGTCCGCCACGACCTTGCCCATGTCTACCAATGTGGTGGTGGTGACTGCCTGTTGCGGCGCGTCCGGAGCCCAGTCGTATTGTGCCTTCACCACGGTCCAAGCCATCAAGATCGAGGTTCGGATTGTTGTATGGGTTGGTGAACTTCATGCTGCTCTTCTTGCCAGGATTCTTGTGTTCGTTGCGTATTGCAAGACGTGGATCAGCAAGACTGGCTATGGAGGTCATACTGGGCGTCCTTGAGTGGTGACCGCCTCGGCTGCGATGAGGCTGTTGTTCAGGAGGGTTTGACTCGTATATGAAAGTTGCATCTGAGTCTGAGGAATTGGCTTCGTCGACTGCGCTGGCGACCTTCTGCTCGAAGACATCTGCTTTCGATGAAGCTTTACGGAAACTTGAGTTAGTATTGTAGTAGAAATAACTGAGTGACGGAGCATAAGCAGAAACAGTCATCTCTGGGCTTGCAGGCGGGGACAAGGTCGCCATCGATCGCCGGTCGTCGTAGGAGCGCATGGAGGCCAGACTCCCAATTGAAGACGCGGTGTTCGAGCGCTGGCCCATGCCGGGCCTGCTGGGAATGTTATGGTGATATGAAAGCTGCGAGGACCTACCAGTGCCCGAATGAATTGACGGTGCCTTTCGCTTGGGAGGCTTCCTCTCTTTCTTGGGCCGAATTGTTTCGTTGCTAGGCTTCAATCGCAAACTTCCATCCACGCGCCCTGAGGTGGAGCGGTCTTGGTTGCTGATGGTGGCCTGTGCTATCGACGGGACAGTCTCCGTCTCGACGGTCATGTTGCGCAGAGGTGGGTCGCGGGCTGCTCGGGACGAGAGCGAGGTCAGTGAGGGCTTGGTGGAGACGTTGCTGCTGATGCGATGTGTTGACGACGAGCGCTTCTCCTGCATCTTTGCCTTGCCGCTGGTCTTGGTGCCACTGTCGCTCCCGCTGCCAGTGCTGGCCTGCATGTTGTTGGGTCGGGTGCTGAGGTCTTCGGTAACCTTTGAAGGACTGACGTCATTGCGTTCTTCCTCGGACTTTCTGTGTATTGTTGACGTGGTCGACGTGGTTGCTGTGGGAGTAAAGCTGCGATAACCGTTAGCACGGTTGTGCCGGTATAGTTTTTCGCACCGTGCGTAGCTGCAGCGTGCGTCGCCATGACAAAGAGTGGGGCATTGCGGGGAAAGGCTTACCTTTGCGGCTCAATGCCGTCAAAACCCGGTGTTGCAGGCAGACTAGACTCCTGTACAGTCTCCAGCTTGGGAGCCACACCGCTGGCCCCACGAGACGGGCCCTTGATGCTCATGACGATGGGGACGTCCTCCTCGCCGGGCGTGACAACGTCCTCGCTGACGGGGGCACGGGCGGCCGAGGCAGGCGACGGCGACGAGTGCTGCACCACAATCGAGGGCGTCGAGGCGACGTCGGGCTTCTTGTGCTGGGTGCGCAGTGAGTTGCGACGTGAGCGGGAGTGGGCGCGAGCGTCTGGCGGTGGTGGAGACTTGATGCGCGGCGAGACGGGCCAATGCGGGGTGGTGTCGCCAGAGGCAGAGCCAGAGACGATGGTCGAGGGGGACTTCAAGGGGTGGGGCGCTCTGATCGAGTCCGAGGCGGCAATGGGCGGCAGCTGGGGGATGCTGGTGGACGAGAGGGCGCGCTGGATGGCAGCAGCAGATAGACCGGGCGAGTTTGTGCTGGGCGCACGGCTGGGGCTGACGTCGGTGCTGCTCTTGCGCGAACGCAGCGCCGACTGGGAGTGCGAGACAGTGCGTTGCAAGGCGCGGGCAGGCGAGGCGTCGCGCGAGTTGAGGGCCGAGTTGGCAGGCGACGGCGAGCCAGACGCGTTCAGTGAGCGATCTCTGGCAAGGGACTGGCGGCGCATCGAGGGCATGTGCGTGGCAGGACTGCTCTGGGGGGCAGACACGGGGACATGCACGACCGAGGCTTGCGATGCTTGCGAGGCGTGACTGCAGGTCGAGTTGTCGCGCGTCGAGGCGGCCGTGGTCGGCGTGGGCGTGGTCGAGGACGATGACGACGTCGCCGGCTCAGCAACCTCAGCAGCACCGGTGATGCTGTGGAAGCGGACGTCGGGCAGAGCAGCATCACTCGGGGTCATGTTTGCTGCAATTCGTTTACTACTTCAGTTGGCAGGAGCGCTCGGAGCAACGGTCATGCTGAGCTGGGTGCGAGGAGTGCTGCGTGCCCAGATGGACTGCCTGGGAGGCGTGGCGGTCAGCGCTGAAATGGCCCTCGCCAGCACGCGGCAGGCGCCCGTTGGACGACGAAATTTGCTATCGCAGCAGCAGAGGGTCCGTGGCGCGGCGAGAACTGGTGCATCTGGCAACGAGGGATGGGTGATGTGTAAAGTGCGTGCCGCGCCTCGTCGCTCGTTGCTCGTCGTCGAATGGCTGCTGGGCCGAGACACCAGCACCGGCCGCTTACCGTGCTATGAATGCTGTGAACGGAGACGAGTGCGCTGGCGTGCACCAGAACAGCATGGCCAAACCACACCTGCTTCCCTCTCGCTGCCTCTCCCACCTGGCTCCGGTAAAACACTGCCGCATCGGATAGGGCTGTCTTTGCAAAATGCATGCCCTGTTCCCACTCATGCAGGAGCAACAGGGCCTCCATGGCTGTGAGCCCAACACGTGTCACCCGTCGTCACCCTCCCACGCCTAACGCTGCCTCAAAAGCACGCCAGCGACCCTGATTCATTTGACCGCCGTCTTGCAACTCGCAACTGCTCTGCTGCTCATCAAGTGCGTGCAAGCAACGAGTCTGCTCGTCTTGTCTAGTCACCAAGCAACGACTACTGTGAAGGTACTGTGTGTAGGGACTGTGTGTAGCTACTTTGCTGTTGTTTCACCATCTCGAATTCTGCATTAGCTAATAGGCAGCTGCTACCCACCCTAACCTGCCCACCACCCTAGTCCATCCTAGTGCATCCCATAGTCGCCCTCTGCTGCAATGCTCCTCTGGCACTCTGCAAAAATGGCCGCCTGCCTTGCAACGTCTGCCAACTTGCCAACAACGTGCTTGTTCCCCTCCACAAATCCGTACAACGCATAAGGTATGTCCACCTCATTGCAAAACTCTTGCACTAGCTTCTGCGTCTTCCTCAGATTATGGCGAGGGATCCTGGGGTACAAGTGGTGGATGGCTTGGAATTGAAGGCCGCCGTGGAAAAAGTCAAGCCACTGCGGGCAGTCGACGTCCATGGTCGTGCGCAGCATCTTCTGCGCAAACGACTCGTGAATTCCGAGGTCTGTCGTACTCATGGCGAAATGCGACAGCGTAATCTGCACGTGCAAAGGCGACGTAAGAGCGTGGCTGATGAGGACGAACCAGAACCGACTGAAGTTGTCGGGCATCGTCTTGTACACAACACCGTAGCCATACCACGTCCAAAACACCACCATGCCCGCCATTTCGTAATAGCGATGCCACCACGCAGGGCCCTTCTTTGGGCCCTTCCCACCCACCAGGTACTCCAAGGACAGCCTGTACAGATTGAAACGAGCGAACATCATGATTGGGTAGTATGTGTAGTGTTGAATGCGCACCAGAATCTTGGCCGCCGCATCGTACTCCATAACCCGCTCATAATATGTCGTTGTGAGACTCTGCAGGAAACGGTGGGTTACAGCAAAGATCGGAATGTATTGAATGTCTGGATCGTGCTCTGGATCGTTCGTCACTAGGTGGTGGACATTGTGGTTGAACTTCCACCAGCACGCACTTAAGCCGCCCAGGTACGAGGCAATGGTCATTGCAATAGTCGTGTCGATCGTGAAGTCGTGTGTTATGCCCATGTGACCCGCATCATGGACCGTAAAAGTGAGCTGGTGCCAGACACAGGCGAGTGGGATCGCGCTTGTGATGTACCAGCCCGAGTAGAGAGCATACAGAAAAAGGGCGATAAACGTCCCGTAGCGCAGACATTCTATGCCGTATGAGGTGTAGTTGCATTTATACAATCCTCGCGCTTGGATTTCCACCTGTAAGTCGCGGTACTTCTGCGTAATCCTGTCCTGTGTCTCCGCATCCGTTGCAGGATATTTCGCCTTGTCGAAATCTAACTCCTGCTGCGTTCGCCTATCGAGGACAGACATCCTCGGCGACTCTGCAATGTCTGCTAGCCCAATCGAGGATACCGACGAGGATGACGAGGCGCGTGCAATGTTGGCGGCATTCCGTTGTCGCAGGGCGGGCGTCTTGTCCGCTGGCTCGAAGATTGGACTCTGATCTGCAGATGACGAAGAGCTGGCGCTTTCGTGATCTGACGAAGAGCAAGACTCCACATACTCTTCTTCTGATAGCTTCTCTAGTTCCTCTTGTGTCCTGAACTTTCCTCCTTGGATCGGTGGTAAGAAATTCGTCCAGCGTCCTTCGATGCGGCCAATTTGATAGCGGGTCATAAGCTCGAGTGTTTGAGACGAGTGAAATCTGGGCTTTAGGTTAGTTGTCATCGTTGGCCAACGAGCTGCGGCTTACCTTGTCACTTCGTCGGTAGCATCACGTCCTACCATGTGGCGCATAGCTTTATCACCACCTGGGTGATATGGCATCCATGCTCCCACATTGAGGACTTTGTTATCCACGATGACGATTGCCTTTCCGCTAGCAATCTGACCTTCAATCTCCCTACGGCTAAAGACTCTGGCCTTTCTCTGTGTCGCTATGTCCATGATTGCGGTGGGAGAGGTTGCGGAGCAACACCGAATTCAAATGTGCGCGTCTAAACCTGACAAGAAGCAGTATCAGAAAACAATTTTAAATCATGCTTGAAGCGAGCGTCGGAGGAGGAAGCGCCTTAATCGGAAAGAAGCCTCAATGCCACGCAAGGAGGGCAAGATAGGGTGATGCAGGTCGAACCACCGTTGAGATTTGGAGGTCTGGGCAGGGCCAGGGTCGTGGTGGCTTCGTGGCGGAGTGCCCCACGTGGGAAGAGCCAACCATTGACCACTCAGCACTCGCCATTAACAAGAGGACATGGGAAATGCGCCGATTTCCTTCAAATAGCTAGCATGGCAGACTACATAGGTCAAAGACATAATTGCGCTAAAAAGAATGCGATCCGAAATTGTGGCGACGAAGCAAAACAGGGAAGGTGCTGACCTGAAGTCGCTTTGGTCCTGAAGCCGGCCATCTCCGCCATCACCAGATTTGCAAGACCTGCAACGCTTTGGTCATAGCTACCAGCCGAGGGGCGCTAATAAGTATCCAAGACGTTCCTTTGCTTCTGCCCTCCACACTCTCCACTTGTAGCGAACGCACAACCTTCACGACCATGGCAAAAGATATCAAGGATTTGGCCAAGGATTGGCTTGAGCTCGACCAAGACAAAACAACAAGAGACGAAATCTACCAACTGTTACACGATGGCAATACATCTGAGTTGGAATTACGACTACGAAACCGGATTGCCTTTGGTACTGCTGGTCTGCGAGGCCCTATGCAAGCCGGCTTTGCCTGCATGAACTCTCTCACAGTCATCCAAGCATCCCAAGGACTGGCGGCATACCTCCTGAAGACGGAAGAGAACGTCAAAAAGCGTGGAGTGGTCATCGGTCGCGATGCCAGACACAACTCGGAGAAGTTTGCCAAGCTCACCGCAGCCGCTTTCGTGGCGAAGGGCATCAAAGTCTGGTGGTACGAGACACCATCGCACACACCACTTGTACCTTTTGGCGTGCGAGAGCTGGGAGCTGCCGCTGGAGTGATGGTCACCGCAAGCCACAATCCTGCTAAAGACAACGGCTACAAGGTCTACTGGTCCAATGGGTGCCAGATTATTCCTCCACACGACACGGGAATTGCACAGGCCATTCTAGAGAACCTCAAGCCCGTCACATGGGACACATCCATCGTGGACGAGCCGTGCCTCATGGTGGAAGGATCTCTCGACCTAGTGCGGGATAAGTATCATCAAGCGGTACTGTCCGCCTCGCAGCCGGACCATTCTATCAAATTAAGTTCAGATCTCAAGTTTGTCTACACACCAATGCACGGTGTTGGGCTACCAGCCATGAAACAATGCGTTGAAAGCTTGGGGATTGCATCGCAAATGACTGTCGTAGAAGCACAAGCTCAACCGGATCCGGACTTCCCTACTGTCAAATTTCCCAATCCAGAAGAGAAGGGAGCATTGGATCTGGCTATCCAAACGGCCGATGCAGCTTCATCCAACCTGATCTTAGCCAGCGACCCGGACGCTGACCGACTTGCCGCGGCAGAAAAGGTCGGGGATAGGTGGCACATTTTCACTGGTAACCAGCTCGGACTTTTGCTTGGTAGTTACATCTTTGACCGTTATCCTTCTTCCAAACCTCGGGAGAAACTTGCTATGCTGGCCTCGACGGTCAGCTCCAGGTCGCTGGCTGCTCTGGCGAAGAAAGAGGGCTTCCACTTCACCGAGACGTTGACAGGCTTCAAATGGCTGGGTAATGTAGCACGAGATCTCGACAAGGCGGGCTACAATGTCGCCTTCGCGTTCGAGGAGGCTCTTGGCTACATGATTCCGCAGACAGTGCACGACAAGGACTCGATCAGTGCCGCGGCCGTCTTCCTGACCGCCGCGTCGCAGTGGTCTGAGAAGGGACTAACACCTTATGCCAAGCTCCAGCAGCTTTACGAATATCTCGGCTACTTTGAAGACGCCAACACGTACCTCGTCTCGCCCTCGCCGACCGTCACCACATCAGTGTTCACGGCTATCCGCGCATTGGGCAGTCCATACCCCGCCACCATCGGAACCCGCAGGATTGTTCGGTGGAGGGATCTCACGCTAGGGTATGACTCAAAGAGCAGCGATCACACGCCTGATCTACCCGTGGATCCGACTGCCCAGATGATCACCTGTGAGCTGGACGACGGTGCGGTGTTCACAGTCAGAGGCAGCGGGACGGAACCGAAGATCAAGCTTTATATCGAGTGCCAAGGGAAGAGCAGTGAAGAGGCGAAGAAGGGTGCGAATGGCATCTTGGAAAATCTTTTGACGGAATGGTTCAAGCCTGAGGAGAACGGGTTGAGGCTCGCCTAGAGCATGTATGGTGAAGGTCTGCTAGGTGGTCGATGAAAGTAGCAGTAAGGTGCATGGTGTGTTTCTTGCCTGCACTGTCTACCTGAACGTGTGCTAGACGTTGATAATGAAGAATAAGATGATAGTGCATGAGTTGTGATGGAGGTGTTGGAGGCATCATGCGACATGGCATGGACGATCGAGTCTGATATGATAAGGTTATTAAGCATAGCAGACTGGATGCTCAACCAAGAGGTGAGTGTAGTATCAAGAGTCAACTCTCACCCACCTATGACGTCCGCAATTCATAGTCTGCCGCTGTGTGCGACTGGACGGATATAGCACGGCTTCTGTATCCACAAGAAGGTTACACTGAAACAGCTCAGGCATGCCGGGCAATGAGGCCAGTGCTCGCACTGCGCACCTTGCACCTTCTTCATCTGTGCTCACCATGCACGCTCTCCACGCACACAAGGCTGACGACGACGGCCATGAGTGCGCACACCACGCTGGAAAAGCATTGCGATCAGCAGTCACGTACTCTCGCTGCCTGAAGTACCCAGCCATGTACTCGCCAAACGCCAGGCCAAGCTCTGCGTCGAGGGACCCCTGGGCCTGGCTGCACAAGCGGCATGGTCCTTGGGAAAGGTGCCCAATGAGCGGCAGCGCGCAGAGCAGGGCAAAAGTAACTTGTCGCGCAAATGCAGTGCTGGCTGCGTCTGGACTGCTGCCTCGACAAAAAGACGTGGTGGCTGCTCCCATGCAATGGCGTGCTGCTGCGTGTTGCAGACAATGCGTGAGACTGTATTGGAAAAGCAGGCAAACGAGTTGGACGTGCATGACTGCGCCCAAGACTGTGATGGAGTTGGCTGGCAAAAAAGTTGTTAAGCTCGGTGCAGGGCTAGTGCAGCCGCACTTCCCCATACTTGTAGTGTCTTGTACCCTCCTCTGGTGGCGCACAGCCTATCAGGCAGCGGCCAGGCAATGGTTTCCAAGGGGCCGTTCCGTGGTCCTGGGCGGCCGGCCGTTGCTGGCATGCGAGCAGACAGCCACCGACTCTGCGTCGCTGCTGTGTCGCTGCTGCTCCCCCACCCCATACCCGTCGACCCACTCGGCGATAAGGCTCGATCGTCAGGCATCGAACCTATAAAGCCTGCCGCCGCCCTCGCAAGGGAATCTGTTTCCCTCGCCTCCTGCTCGCAACTTTCTCGGTACGCGCTCGGCCCCGCCAGAAAAATGTCCAGCGCGCTGCTAACGCCCGTGGCAGCTCCTCACGTATCACATAGTTCTGCGCGCCAATGTTCCCCTCCTAGACTCGCGCGCTCCCTTTGCGGGATGCCCAATTGCTGGCATCCATGGCGGGGTTCGCAGACCCAGACACGGTCCCCTCGCAACGCTCTCTCCACCGTCCAGCAACTGATCGGGATCCCCCTCTTCCTCGCGCTCTCCCCAACGGACCCTGCAATTATCGCGATGCCTCCAGTGGCCCCTGTGGATGTGACCAGTTCTGGGACAAGAGCAGCGCCGAGCTCCATAACGCCAGTGCCCTGCACCGCCTGGCGAGCGAGCGTGTGCCGTGGTGTGTCTGTGGACATCATGCCTGCTTCCATCTAAGAACGCCGCGCGCGCCTGAGCTGCCGCCTCCTGCCATGTACATGGGCGCCAAGCACTTGGGGCTGCAAGTGAATGTAGACGAAGCTCAGAGTAATAACGACGAGCGGATACAAAAGTCGTTTTGCGCCAATAGCCAACGACTCCAGCAGACAGCCACCACTTCTGAGGTCAATGGGCCCGGTCGCATGTTGCAAAGTCGGGACACTCCATCGCAGCTCAGCTCGTCTGGCTTGCCTGGACTCCCCTCAATGTGCATGCTCTCCAATGACCGACGCCCAGCGACTGACGACGAAGCCAGGCCTGCTGTGAATAAGCCCCGTGGGAGTGTAGCTGGGCTTGGCCTTTCAATGTTGAACATGGAGAGTATGCAAAGTATTAACCGTCAGCAGTCCGCCTCGCCCACCATCGCCGACGAAAGTGTCCCGCCGCCGCTCCAGAGAGCCTTTGGCGAGCCTGAGCACACCTCGACCACGGGCAACTCTCTCCCCTCCGACTCAATCATCCTGCTCAGCGACATGCGTGGGCCCTTTGAGCAGATCAAGGACTTCAACCGCAATCTGCATCTTGACGTCACTGGCGACACGATCCCCAACACGCTGGATCCACACGAGTTTGTCCAGAGCGCTACCGAAGTCGCGACGCCAAGCGTTCGTGGCACGCCCGACCTACGCACTGCCGACAATGCCGTACAACAGGGGAAGAAGCTGATTGATACGCTCTCTCGACTGACTTCGAGTAAGCCAGGCCTACACACCAAGATTGCCGATCTTGCTTCCATACCCAGCCAACAGCCAAAGTCACCCTCGGTACAGCAAGAGGAGCAGCTGCAGAATGTGCTCCGAGCGGCATCGCCCCAGGATCTCCAAAAGCTGGTCTCCTACCTGGCGCCATTACACAACTTGCTCATTTCCATCCCAAATGTGGCCAAGACGATGAGAGATCTCAGCCAACGCGTGGAAGTGCTCGAGAATGGCTCCTTCAACTATGTGCAGCCCGAGGATCTCCACCAGACTCTCGAAATGTACGATGACAGGCTCATCACTGTTGAATATCGCATCGACGAGCATGAAAAGATGCACCAGGCGCTTGATGCTGACAACAGCAGCACCTCACATTGCAGACGTCGCGTCAATAACGTGACAGGCTCATTCAATTCCAACTACTCTGTACAGTCCACAACCTCGTCAGCGCTCATCCTCGCTGCCATGGAGCGCAAGGAAAAAGAAGCTGAAATAGGTGACATCAAGGGCCGGCTGGAGGTGCTCGAGTCTGTAGCTGTACCTACTACGCTCAACCCCTGGGAGGTCGAGGTTGTCATGCTGCCCTGGGGTCGCGAGCTTCGTGGCATCTGGTTCTCTCCCGATCAGCCTATGCACGATTCGTCTAAAACCACCACTCAGGACTCTGAGGAGTGGACGCAGGCAAGGAACCTAAAACCGGCACAGAGCCTCCACAACCTGCGCGGTACTGATTCAAGTCCCAACCCTGCCACCAAAGGCATATTTAGTGACACAGAAAGCGGATGGAGCAGCCAAGCCATCACCGACTGGGCTTCTGGGTCCACCGACGATTGGTTGTATCCCAAAGCTTGCGGAGCAAATAACCTTGTCTACAGACGCCTGCTCAGTCGAGGTTTCGTTCGCAATGTCACCTTGCACAGCGCCAATGCTCGCGATATCCAGGCCACGCTATCGCATGCATTCAGCGATGTGATGGAGTGGCTGCAATTTACTGACAGGGACGAGGACCAGATGGTTGCCGCGCATCCTGCTCTGCGAGCATCTTTCATTCCACTCCGTAAGGTCATGAAAGAGTCCAAGCTTCGCTTTCTCACCCCGAGTGAAATGTCAAGCTCGGCGCTCTGGTCAGCACAGTTTCTCGCTGCCGGTGTGGTCATGCGAGTGTCAGGCGGCAAGAGGAGGCTCTATGTCACGCAGCGTGAGGCATACGTGCAGCGGAGTGATGAGATGGGTAGCTCGTGGACCTGGCAAGAGTTGCGGCAGCTGCCTCGTCATCAACCAGTTCAGGACTCGCAGGTGCAGGGCAACGAGGAGCACTGCCAAGCCGTCCCGGAAGCAGATGCAAAGGAGGCATGTTGGCAGTACGTAGCCACATACGATGCCCCTCCTCCCAGCGTGCACTCTTCATTCAGCAGCCATCAATCGGTTGAGCTCTCCATGCGCCCGGCTGACCGACATTGGCGTCGGTCCATTACGCCCAGCTCGATCTTGAGGAACAGGCAGCAGCAGCCACTCTCACCTCTGAGTCTTTTCCATCAGCAACGACCCCGGTCCCTGAGCCGCACAGCCTCTACGTCCGTTCTTGACGTTTCCGGTTCTTCAAAACGTCGTCTGAACTCCTCGCCCACCAAGCACCCAGCTTCACAGCCGATGCACTCACGGGATCCCAGTGTTTCTGCGGCGCGATTGAAGCGTAGACGAGTCACTGGGTCCTCGTCGCCGCGTGGAGATGCGGCTGCTCCTGAGATGGGCCCAGTCACAATCTGGAATCCTACCCCACGACGCTCACGCGAGCCGCCGTCTCCTCACCTGACACACCCCACTCTCCCCAGGTCGAGCTCAGACGTCACCAGCCGTCCCAGCCAGCGGTCTGTGACGCGGACAAGTAATGCTGCCGCTGCAGCCTTTGCATACGCCACGCCAGCATCGGGGCCATTCCTCGGCGGGCCCGCGTTTGGCGGGTACAACCAAGGCGGAGACACGGAGCCTGACGACGATGCTGACGAGGATGGCGACGATGCCGACGACGACGACGACGGCGAGCAGAGCTGGCATGGCGTTACGGACGGCGACGAAGTCAGTGTGTCGTCGTCGGAATCAGATGCCGGGGCTGGCGCGCAAGAGATGGTCAGCTTCTCGGGCGACGACAGCGGCTTCGACTCGGAGATTGATGTCTCGCAGTCAGATGGAGAGCGAACGCCGACAGCGCGCCGACGGCGGCTCGACGAAGACGAAGACGACGACGACGACGACGACGACGACGATGACGATGACGATGATGATGACGACGACGATGATGATGACGGCGTCGAGATCTTCGACACGTTGCTCGAGGTGCTGGAGCCCAGCCACCACCAATGCACATTGTATGAGTGCGACGACTCGTGCTAAGCGGGGGATCTCTGTCTGTCTGCTTGTCGTCGACCGCCGCACACACGCACGAATACAGCATTTTGGAAAGTGGAAAGAAGAAACCACGGCCATAACAGCATGCGGTGCTTGGTCCCCTAGACGAAGACGAAGACGAAGACGAAGACGATTGTTCATGAGATTTCTTTTTCTGTTTCTGTGTACATATGCATGGGGTTTAGCTTTGAAGCGAAAGGAAAGGAAAGGAAAGGAAAGGAAAGGAAAGGAAAGGAAGAGGGAGGGAATGAGCTTGAATTGAATTGAAAGGATAGGATAGGATAGGATAGGTGTTACAAGGGCATTTCGGGCGCGAACAAGCGAGAAGCGAAGAAGCGAATCTGGATCTGGATCTCTCCCCCCCCTTTTTTTTGAAACAAAAGGCATCATACATACCGTGTTTGCTGTTTGCTGTTTGCGTGACGTGGCGTGGCGTGGCGTTGTGCTTTATGAGCGCTTTTTTCTGCTTTGTTCTTGGCTTTGTTTGTACTGTACTGTGTTGTACTGGTATTATACTGTCTTGTCTTGTATTGCATGTTTGGAAGTCTGCAAGTCTGCAAGTTTGCATGTCTACATAAGTGGACAGACGTACAATTCTGATTTTTGATTCTGATTATTTTTTTATTTCAACATCTTTCTCCCCTCTTGCGCGTATCTCTCTCTCTCTTTCTCTCTCTCCTCTTCTGCTTCTATCTTCCTCTTTAAAATCATCTCCTCTCCCTGTTCTAGATCTTCGCGCACGCACGGTGGTAGGGATGGACTATGTGTGTATGCATGTGTAGTGTAGCGTAGCATAGCGTAGCAAGCGTATAGTATAGTAGTGTAGGGTAGTGTAGGGTAGTGTATAAAGTGTAGTATAACAATTGCTATCCCTTCTTCTTCTTCTTCTTCTTCTTCTTCTTCTTCTTTTTAGACTTAAAAGAGAAAAAAGGTATGTATATAATAAATAATACTAGTACTCCTAGTCCTACTAGTCTACTAGAGGAGATTCTAGAGTAGAACTATAGTAGGTAGAATCCTTGAATCTTAGAGTAGAAGTTTGAATGTACTAGTTGATATAGAGTAATATATAGGTGACTGATTAAAATCTTTCTTCTCTCTTGTTCTTTTCTCTCTCTCTCTCTCTCTCTCTCTCTCTCTCTCTCTCTCTTGTAATTATCTCACAGTTATAACCTAACACAACCCAACGCGACTTTAAACCCTACCTAACCACCTAACCCGAACAAGAGTCAAGAGATCAGCTGATGCCTGGATGGTGGAAGATGTAGGGTCATGGGTCCATCGTTTACTACGACCGCCTCGTGACTACCATGAGTAATGATATGTTTCAGATTACAAGTGACGTGTCACGTTCACATTGATTCACCGCCATATTGACAAAGTGTAAACGTGATGATATTCCAGCCTGTCGTCGGCTATCTGATATATGGGAAGATGCAGGCAGCAGGCGGGCTTCTGGAAATCAGCGGCGCAGGCTGAGATCCGTGGGCCGGCAAGAAAGAACCATAGAAAAAAAAAAAACAGGGAAATCCTCCCAGCTGCTAAAGACTGCGAAATCCAGGCTCAGCAATGCATGTGCCGTTGAAAAACGCATCGTGGCCATGACCCTCCTAAACGCCGACCCGTGAAACTGATCTCCAAAATCCCTTGATAGAGAGCTTGACGCTGTCCCAGTCGCGGTCGCGGCCGGTCGGCGTCGATGTGTCCTTGGAGTGCTCCGTACTTGACGTTGGACTCGCCGTCGACGAGCGGGAGGCGCCGGAGCGGTCCAACGAATGCTTCGAGTGTACACTATCAGTCTTGAGGCCCGCAGGATTCTTATTACTAATTCGCTCGTGCGACTTCACCGGTTCCTGGGGCCTCTCCTCATGCTAATCGATGCCGTGTTGCTGCTTGAGCTTTTCTAAGTTCTCCTGGCGCTCGGCGAGATCGTTGGCGGCCTTGAGCATTTTTTCTGGCTGGTGATATAATACTGGGCTTGTTAGCGTGCCGGATGGAGATGCCGCGGAGGCGCGTGGCCGTACCGACAAGGTAGCGGTTCTGGAAGTTGAAGCCGTTCAGCTTGTCGCAAGCCGACTTTGCGTCCATGACGTCCTCATAGACGACGAATGCGGTGCCTTTTGTGTTGTTGGCGATGCCTTGGCGGATTTGGCTGGGCGTGTGTCAGTGGGGTGTGTGTGGTGGACTTGTTCTGGCAGGGCTGGCTGGCCTGGCAGGCGGAGAAGAGCGACATACCGCACCGGGCCGAACTTGCCAAAGAGGTCGAAAAGCTCCTCTGGGGTGACGTTGAAGCTGGGGCGCGTTAGCATGAGCGTGTGGGAAAATTGCGTATTACGCACCTCAGGTTCTTTACGAAGAGAGCTCTGTACACGAACGGCAGATTAGCAGAGGTCGCGTGGAGTGTGCATGCATGCGACAGCAAGAGGCTTGCCGAGCAGACACGGCTGGGAGGAAGACTCACCGATTGACTTCGGGGGCAAGCTTTCCACCGCGACTCATACTTTGGCGACTGTGGCGGAGTGTTGAAGGGACGTATGGGTGCACGGTCAGAGAGCGGCGTGGGGGGGATGAGGTAGTGGCTAAGTGAGGGCAGGGCGCAGAGGAGGCGCTAGGCCAAGAGGGTCACGTGACTAGCGAGTCGGGGAGATGAGCGGGGGTTATGCGGTGGACCGTGGACGTTGTATGTACTGTGAGAGTGTAGATATTTGTCGATGTTTGTAGATATCTGTAGATATATGTAGATACTTGTGATCATGTGTAGATATTTGCAAGTATGCGTAGTCTACACATCTGCAAGTATGTTTAGGTGTGCAGGTGTGGAGGTGGTCCGCATTTGGTGAGGAGCACTCGAGCATAGAGCTGGAGACGGGAGTCGATCCAGTCGGAGACGCTGCGGCAGCGAATGATCGCAGGACCTCCAGACCACCAGCCAGTGCAGAGCAACAACGCCCACCACCACCGGCCGAGCCACCACCCACCGCTCGTGTGCCAGCTTCCGTTGCGCCTCTGTCCGCGCCCGCTGGGTCCTTTTGCTGCTGCGTTGCTGCTGCGTTGCTGCGCTGCTGCGCTCCCACAAACCTCGACCGCATTCGCTCGCCCTCTCCCAGCACCTCCCAGCACCTCGCCAGCGCCTCGCCAGCACTGCCCCCAGCACCTCCCCCCGCCCCGTGTCGCCTGGCTGCAGGACATGGTTGCGCGCGCCCGCCTCACCCCCCCGACGCCCTGAGACGACTCGTCGACTGCCTCCCCCGCGACTGCGACCACGTCCTTGCCCGCACCACCACCCGCCGCCATGCGCAGGATCACCAGCTTCAAACCGCAGCACCGCCTGCACGATGCCCGCGCTGCCACTCCACCACCGCCGCCCTTTGAGCCGCTGTCGCCGCTGCTGCCACCGTCGCCCATGGAGGCGCACACCACGCCGCTTGGCCCTGACCACACCAGCCCTAGCCACACACACCACATCCCATACACGGCAGCCTCGCCCACCGCCCTCGCCCACTCCGGCCATGTCGCATACACGTTCGACGACCGGCCCATCAAACGCGCGCGCTCCGAGCTGTACAGCGCCTCCTCGCCCACATACGCGCTGCAGCAGCAGCACCACCACCATCATGGCCAGCAGGAGCAGCAGCACCACCAGCACCAGCACCATCCCCACCACAACCACCACACCCACACCCACACCCACACCCACACCCACAGCCATCCCTCGCGACCAGCCACCAGCCACAACCCAGGCTGGTCCTACAACGTCGAGCACATGGCCGACACTGGCCTGCGCATGTTCCAGGACCCTGCCAGCACTGCGCCCAAGCAGGAGCACAACCCGGACAAGAGGCTGTCAGATGCTCAGCTGCTGCTCGACTTCTTCCAAGTCTCCGCACACACCGCACAGACGCCCCCCTCGACCGCCAAACGTCTGAGCGTCTCGCAGGTCGCGCCCACCTACCCTGCACAGTACCCTCCACTGCCGTCCCCCCACTACGCGCAGCTGCCGCCGCTCCCAGCGAGTCCACACCGCCACGCTGCCACGCTGCACCAAACTCCCTGCCATGCTCACCAGACCCACCCGTCCTCGGACCTCGCGCACGTTCCAGATGCCCCCTCACTTCCCACCCATCCAACAGTGCCTGCGCCCACCGTCCAGACGCACACGCCTCCTGAAGACAACTCGGCCGCGCAGCCTCCGCCACCAATGTCCAGCGCTGCTGCAGACGATGCGAAGCCCAAAAAGCACCAAGGCTGGCCCAAGGGCAAGCCTCGCGGCCCGCGCACCACACCTTCCAGCAGCAAGAGGAAGAGGGCGACACCAAAGCCCAAGGCCTCCTCTGCCATCAATTCAAAGACTCCAAACGATCAAGCCCAGCTGCCACCGACCAACGGCGTCGCTTCAACCACCGGCGCCTCGACACCCTCGTCCTCGACCACCACGCCACCACACCACCACCCGTCTGGACCGCGCCGCCATTCCTTCTCGAATTCTTTTTTAGCATTGCCCATCACTGACACACCCCCTGTAGCTCTGCGCTCTCAGTCTGTCCCACTCCAGACTTTGCCGGCCACAGCACCACCCGCCGCCGAACCCAGTCGGCGCACCAAAGCTCAGCAGGTTGCCGAGCCAGAACTCATATGCGCCTCGTGCAAGTCTTCCGACTCGGAGGTCAAGGTTGGTGATGGCGAGCAGTGGATCGGCTGTGATGGGTGCAAAGAGTGGTACCACTATGCGTGCGCTGGTTTCAACAGCGAGCGCGAGGTACGCGACGTAAACAAGTTCTACTGCGAGCCCTGTAGGCCAAAATTCGGCCAAACAACCAGTAGGTCTCTTGATACGCTTTTCATACCAAAGTCTGACCTGGCCCAGAGGTTCGCAAGTCCGTCAGAGCTCATACTACCGTTGACTACGCTGGCCTCAATCAAGGCCTCTTGAGGACCTCGGACGACAACCCCGAACATCACTATATCGCCGCCTTCAAGAACGGAGACCTCGACTTCACCCCCGAAACGTTTGCACGCATGCCACCGGAACTGCTCTCGGCCGACTTTCTCGAGAAGAGCAATGGCTTCCGAGAGCCCATCCTCATACCCAGAGAACTCAATCCTCGACCCTGGTCAGAACCAGACTCTGCTGCTGCTGCTGGTACCGCGTCGCCGAGCGAACCACTCCCGGACACACGCCATGAGGCAGAGGCTCATTTCGATTACGAAATGACCGCTGACGATGGACAAGACAAGCTGGACATGGTCATACCCCAAGGCCTGACGGTTCGCCGCGTCGCCGAGCTGTATGGACCGAATGAAACGGTGCCTGTCATTGACGTCAAAGCACAAGAGGGCGAGGGCAAGAAGTGGACCATGTCAAAGTGGGCAGATTACTACGAACAGCAAGGCGAGAAGCCGGTTCGCAATGTCATCAGCCTGGAAGTCTCTCGAAGCCGGCTTGGCAAGTTGATTCGTCGGCCAAAGGCTGTGCGAGACATGGACCTGCAGGATTCGGTGTGGCCAGAGGATGACAAGTTTGCGCCTCCGCCTGTTCAGTTCTACTGCCTCATGTCGGTCGCAGACTGCTTTACAGACTTTCATATCGACTTTGGCGGTTCGTCTGTCTATTACCACATCGTCAAAGGCAAGAAGGTCTTCTTCTTCATACCACCGACAAAACAGAATATGAAAAAGTACGAAGACTGGTGTCTCTCACCAAACCAAGGGCACGACTGGCTCGGCAAACAGGTCAAAGAATGCTATCGGGTGGACTTGTACCCTGGCGATACCATGCTCATTCCTTCTGGCTGGATTCACGCTGTCTGGACTCCAGAGGACAGCCTAGTCATTGGCGGCAACTTCCTGACACGCATACACTACGGCATGCAGTTTCAGGTTTTGGAAGTTGAGAAGAACACCAAGGTCGCCCAGATGTTCCGGTATCCATTCTTTCAGAAGATTATGTGGTTGACCGTCATCAAATATCTCGAGGACGATCCTGTGCCGCAACAAGTACAGGAGCTCTTGCAGAGCGGCGGGCAGTTCAAGCGCAACACCCCCATCTACTGCGAGCCCGACAAGTTTGGCCATAACTCGCATCTCGGTCCAGCAAATTACAACAGGCGATACTACCCCAAGCACGAACTTGAAGGTCTTGGAGACGTCTTGAACTACATCCATAGGACTGTCCTGATTTCACTGGAAAAGATTGAGATGCCGCACAAGACACGCAATGCCGTCACCAAGTCTATACCAAAGGGCCATGGTGATCCGGCTATGCTAGAGCGCCACTTCGCCATGTGGATTGCTTGGAAACGCGGCAACGAGACCATTCCAGCCTGGGCCATCTCCGATGTTCCGCTGTCCGGGCCGGCAGAGGTCATCGAGAAGAGATTGAGCGTTTCTCCGGTCAAGAAGGCCGAGCGAGAGACACCACCAGAAGTCTCGACAATACCTTCTGACATTTTGCCAGAACCCATCAGAGCCCACGAAACATCTCCGCCAGTCGTCGTCGATAACAGTCACACAGTCGATGCTAATGCACTGGCCGAGCCTGTCACGCCCTCCTCTGCCGCGCCTATGACTGGCTTCCTCAGGCCAAGCGCAAACAACCCACACATCACCACACCCAAGACATCTCAGCTAGGCCCAAAGCGTGTTGCTTGCGATGCCTGCCGAAAGCGTCGAATCAGATGCAAGCACAAAGACGAGCTTGTAGACTCTTCCAAGCCTGGCATGCACACTATCGATCTCTCTGGCTCGTACGGTATCTCGGTCAAGCGTCGCCTGAGCGACCACTCTGTAGTCGAAGGACATGCTGCCACCGTAGCTGGCCCTGCAAATGGAGGGCCCATCATGGCTGACGTGAACGGCGATCCTTATGCGTTGAAGTCTGGCCGAGTCAAGGCATGTGCCGATTGTCGCAAGAGCAAACGCCGTTGCATCCACGACGAATACGGCAATGTCGATCCCATCAAAGCGAATGAGGTTCCCGTGCCTCGCGGCTCTGCAGCAAAGCGACGCCGCATCAGTGAAGAAGATTCGACTTCCATGCCGAAGAGGGTGAAGCAGGAATCCTCCATGGATGAGGGTGGTTTTAGCAACAGCCACCACCCGCGACACTCTCTCCCGCATCAATTCAACATGGGGGGCTCTCTACTTCAGGACATCGCATATTCTGCTCAGCAAGCCCTGAACCAGCAGCCGGAGAATGAGCATATGCCGATTGACCCCGCACTTCAAGGCTTCTCTCACAACGAGTATCCTTCTGCTAGCACCGCGCCCCCCTTTCCGCCAACGGGGGACGCCATCATGACATCCATCGAGCAGCAGCATGGTAGTCATGAGCCCATGGATGGTGTTCAGTACCCACAAGCGAATGGACAAGGGCCCAGCATCGAGCCACTCACCCCAGGTCCATCATCATATCCTGGCTCAGAGCAGCATCAAAATGGTCGCCACCAGGCGAATGGCTACATGCCTTATCCCCCAACGCAGCATGATGCAGTCCGGCCTGTATCTTCGCCTGTATCACCCCGACACGTACAAGCTGCATCACCAACTTCTCCTACCACACACAACCATAACATGTTCACGACCGGCTCCGACTTCATCCCCCCCGTCACGCCTACTGCGCCACATGGTACTGCGCCGTCATCGAGCCACAAGTCTGGTCAGCGAAACAGCCGGACCCCCAAAACCACTCCCGGTGGCAGGCGCCGCGACAGCAAGGACAGTGTCAAGCTGGAGCAGGGTCTGACCATGGCTATGACACTCGGCATGGGCATCAACCTCGATTTCATCGACCCCAACCTCGATCAGGCCAGTCGAGACCTCATCAAGCAGCTGCAGGCCGAGGAGCATGGTCTGAGGCGGCGCAGTCGAGGGGAGGCGTCGGCCGCGTCGCCTTCGCACCCGCCAGCCCAAGTCACGCCAACCCGAGCCCAGGCAGGCGCTTGAGCATCGCACCATTGTTTGTTTTCATTTATGCATTTTTTTAATCCCACGACTTTCATGGCGTTTCGAAAAGGACAGCATCGGGCGCACCACGGAACTACTTGTCAGGTTGCTTATACCCATGCACTGGAATAGTGTATACTGCACCGACAACGTCTTGGCTTCCTTTCAACACAATCTCTTCTGGGTTCTGGCGGCGTCTTTCCATATCATCACATGTTTTTATCTGGGTTTTGCTTGGGTGGGGTCCAACTCGCCAGCTGCATTGAGCTGTAACCGTGCTAGTCCTTTTGTCATTACGAGTGGAGGAACCGTACAACGTACTCTCACTCGGCTTACTTGCATTTGAAATCGTAAAAAAAAAAGTACTATCATCATCATCATCATCAGCCTTCCTCCCTCCCTTCCTCTCATTAAAGCCACCGCTCCATGGCCCCAAACGGCGGATACTTGAACCTTGTCCCTCCCTTCCACTTCCCCCCTCCCCCTCTTCCTCCTCCACCACCACTACTCCCCACAGTACTACTCACGCAGTCCCAATCCCACGGCACCCTCTTCCCCAGCACCTCGTACCCGCCCACACGCCGCACTCGGCCCCTGGACCTACCGCCCCGCACATCCCGCAGCGCGCTCCGCGTCGATGTCCGCACCGAGGGCTCCACGATCTGCGTGCGGTACACGGGTTCTTTGGGCTTGTAGTGCAACGTATTTGTGGCGGAGGAAGACGAAGTCGAAGTCGAGGTCGAGGAAGATGAGGATGATGATGACAACGAGGACTTCCCTCCCGGCGCTGCACACGAGGGAGCGGGACGTCGTGGCCGTGGCGGAGCTGCTCGGTTGGACTCCTCCTCGATGACGACGACACCGCTGCCGCCACTGCCGCCGCCGACGACGAGCTTCTTCCCGACCCCGTGGAGGGGTGTTATCGGATGGAGATGGAGTGGGTGTAGCGCGTGCAGATGGGGTCGTCGGTGGTGGTGCTGCAGCAGGCCGTGGGGGAGGGGTGCGTGGGGATGGAGATTTAGACCTTGATGGTGATGGTGGCCGTGGCTATGACTGTGCCCGTGGCTGTGACCGTGATGGTGCTGTTGGTGGGCGTCTGTCGTCGAGGCAATGGTGCTGGGCAGTGCGATGCTGATGTTGCTGAAGCGCCGCTTGGAGGAGCCAGAGTGTACGCGTACTATGTCTGCCGATGAGCAGTCTGAGGCTGTGGAGTTGCGTTTTTTCTTCGTGGGTGTGAGGGTGATCCAGCACATTTTGGTTGACTTGGTTTGTACTGCAGCGGTGGTGTACTGGTTGCGATGGGGTTGGAGTGCACCAAGAGCACAATCTGGTGGCGGGTAGATAGATAGATGGATGGATGGATGGATGGATAGATGGATAGATGGATGTACAGATGGAAACAGTACGACTGAGGAAAGTGACTACATCAACCAGACCTTTAAGACCGCACCAGCAAGAGAATAACCTGCTACTTAACCCCCTCCCAGCACATCACCCGCCGCAGTCCCCCCATCCCAAATCCTGCTCTTTGGCCCTCCACAAAGGCGCTCAACCTGACCGTATATACACTCACGCTCGACATCACTCGGCAGCATCACCCGCAACACGCCGTACCTCACACGGCCCCTCCACGGCGCTCCCACAGGCGCGCTACATGAGACAGGGTGGGCAGGAAGTGGTGCCTGCATGATTGTTGCCGGTGCCTGCAGCTCGGGAAGACGAACGCAGGTTCGACGGCGGCGGCGGGTGATGGGGGCTGCTGAGGGGGTGTGGGTTGGCGCGTGCGTGGTGGGAGTGTCTTGGAAGACAGGTGGTTTCAGCGGCCATGTGATGGGTCATGGTCCATGGATCATGGGCGAGGAAGGAGCCTTGTCTTGCCTTGATGCAGCCTGGTGCTGAGAAATCGTCATAGCGAAGGAGGTTCTCGGATTGGTGTTGGATCATGGAGGGGTTAGTCGTGTTAGAGGTCCTTTTCTATCATGCAGTCCTTCGTTGGCTCTCGTCCTATGCTCCAGTCTCGTGCTAGGTCCAGCCTCAACGACGGACGGCGTCACAGTGCAAGGCGCATCAGCAATACAACATGAAACCCCAAGCTACAGCTGAATTTCAAAATGGCCTGCTGCCTCGTTAAAGGGTGTTCTGATGTGGGCGGCCATCTGTTGTTGAGGGGCGAGGTTCGAAGGCAGCAATCGCCGCGTCGTTTGGCTTGGCAGTTGCATCAACGAGCTAGGTCGCCGGAGCTCCAGCACCGCGACATCAACCTCACGCCGTCTCGCCCCACCGCACTCCACTACACTCGCCATCATCCGCCGCCGTAACACCTCCTCGACCTCCACAACACCAGCGCCGCACCCATGGACTCGCTAGTGGCGCAGTACAGCCGCCCCGTCGACGCGGACGAGGGCCAGACAGAACAGCAGCAACTTGAGCTGTACAGCGGCGCGCCGGAGTTGTCTCTCAAGTTTGCTCTGCCACCAGTCGCTCAGGTACGCCGTCAACTGCCCTCTCCATACGACCAGACTCGCTGACATCAAGTTCAGGCACAATCATGGCTCCGCGCCATGACAGACGACTACTCCAACCCCAACTGCCCAATCAAGATTGCCCACGGCACCACAACCCTCGCCTTCCGGTTCAAGGGCGGCATCATCGTAGCGACCGACTCGCGAGCAACAGCCGGAAACTGGATAGCAAGTCAGACGGTGAAGAAGGTCATTGAGATCAACAGCTGTTTACTGGGGACCATGGCTGGTGGCGCTGCGGTAAGCAGACACAAGACCATGCATGGTGAGGAGTTGTGTTGACGTGGAACAGGACTGCCAGTACTGGCTAGCATACCTGGGCATGCAGTGCCGTCTGCACGAGCTCCGACACAAGCGCCGCATCTCGGTCGCTGCGGCGTCCAAGATCCTGGCCAACCTGGTCTACTCATACAAGGGCATGGGACTGAGCATGGTGCGTACTCTTTGATCTATCTCGTTGTGCCGTGTTTAACACCACACTAGGGAACCATGTGCGCCGGTGTGACTCCGCAAGAAGGCCCTGCTCTCTACTACATCGACAGCGACGGCACACGCCTCGCCGGCAACCTCTTCTGCGTCGGCTCTGGTCAAACGTTCGCCTACGGTGTGCTCGACGCAGAATACAAGTACGACCTCGAGGACGCCGAGGCGCTGGAGCTCGGCAAGAGGAGTATCCTGGCTGCCACGCACCGCGACGCATACTCTGGTGGTTTCATCAACCTGTACCACGTCAAGGAAGACGGCTGGGTCAAGCACGGCTTCAACGACACAAACCCCATCTTCTGGGACACCAAGCTGAACAAGGGCGAGTTCTCCAACGTCACCAGCGAGCTGGTGTAGACGGGGCTGCAGCAGGCAGGGGTAGTGTAGACACGTGCAGAAGCGGTATTGACTCGCACACGGATCGGTGGGCTTTGCACAGAGCACAGCGCAGAGCACGAGATGACATGAATGAATGAAAGAAACATGCACAATATTCGCTCAACCATTAAGAAGCTGTTTGCCACACATGCCCGACCTTGTGACAAACAACATCAACATTTCACGTTGGATAATCACGAAAAAAAGAACAATACTGTCCTCGTTCGTCATCCACACTTTGAATCTTCGGCATCATTCTCATTCATCCCCAGCCAAACGAGGGGTGGCTATAATGTTCTACTTGGTCTCCTCCTCTGCTGCACTACCCTGCACTGCCCTGCACTGCACGCAGCGTGCTCTCTCTCTCTCTCTCCTACATCACTTCTAAGCCTTCGTCTCTCTTTTAAGCCGTATCTTCCTCCTTCTCTTTCTCTACCAGATACTCTCTCTCTTATGGGGATATAGGATATATGCGTGACATGCGTGATACAAATACAACAATTGCGACGGGGGGGATGATGCGTTGGGAATAAATGCAAATGCAAATGCAGACATGGTTCTCTCTCTTTCTTCTTCTCTCCCAGCGTCATGCTAAAAGCAAAAGGGGAACGAGGCGAAGATGTTCATGGGGAAAAAAGAGAGAGGAAAGGAGTTCAATTACCACAACGATGGGACCAACGGAACGCTTCCTGCCATCGTGACAACTACCGAGAAGAGACACATCAAGTGCCCTTTTCAGCCTTTTTTTCAAAAAAAAAGGAAAAAGAACAATTTCATCCCTCCCTCCCATTCTCTACCGTCAATTCAGTTCATACGGCTCCCCGACTCTCCTCCGATGTGCTATGAGTCTTGTCTTCATCGCCGTACACTCGTGCCGTTCAGCGCGCCAGACGGCGAGGCATCTCGCCCAAACCAGTTCCCCACACTACTCGTGCGACGACTCCGCACCGTTGTTGTCCTGGCAATGCTGTCCCGCATCTGGTTCATGATGCCCTTAAAGCTCAGCACTTCGGGCCTGTCGAGGTCAAACGGATCTGACTGGCGGTCCAGCCGGCTCGTGCTGGTGGGTAGGCCACTAGTCAGAGGTCCTGGAGTCATGACGGCGGCGTTGAAGAGGTTGGTGTTGGGCCGCCCGATACTAGGGTTGCTGGGCAGGCCCGGGGTGAATACATTAGTGCCTGGACGGCTGGGGCCGGGCTCGCCGAAGAAAGTGTAGTTTGACTCGCGGGCTGCAGGGAAGGCGGAGTAAGTGCTGAGTGGTGGCTGGCGTTGCTGTGCGGTAAATGTCTGTGTGGGTAGTGGCGGGGCTGGTGATGGATCCGCGAAGGGGTCTCTGCTGTAGACGGATGACGGAGGGTGGGAATTCAATGCCGATGCTGAGCTTTGCGTCCGTCGATGGTTCGAGACGGAACTGGCTGTCCAGTTTGAGTCTCGTGACCAATCAGGCGCACCGTCGATCTGGTCAATGAGCGATGCAAAGGGGTCTCGAGCTACGATAGGCGTTGCGGCGGGCTGCGGTGGACTGGGTCTACGGCTCGTGTCTTCGATCATGTCAGGATTGGAGATGCGGAGGGCCTTAGGCGAATTGGGTGACGGGTCTTCAAAAGGGTCTCTGCCGACGTTGTTGTTCTGAGCTGGCTCTTCCGCAATTCCCGCAAACCATGATTGCGAAGACACGCTGCTTGTCTTTTTTCGTAATACATTGCGTTCACTTTTCCTGCTTGACATGCGGCGAATGAAGCCACCGGCAGCCTGACCTTGGGACTCGCTAATGGATCGACCTCGTCCGCTGGAAGTAGTCGAGTATACGGATCCAACACTGGAACGCGGCTGATGTCGTTGGTAGGGGTTGTCCAGAGGTCCTGTCTTTTCGTTCCGCAACCTTGCAAACAGCCCCCCAAAGCCGGCAGGTACCGCCTTTAGTGTCGAAGCGAAGCCTGATGAGTCTTCATTCTTCTCCCTCCAGTCGCCCTCTCTTGATTTGCGTCGTCTCAAACAAAAGAAGAGAAGAGCGCTCAGCAGTGCCAGCATAACGAAACCGCCGACGACACCGCCGACTACACCACCGAGATTGACATCGCTGCCGCTATGTGAAGAATGTCCGTCTCCAGTGTGCCCATCTCCACCACTATGAGAGCCTTGCTCTGGGGCGATGATACCTACTGGCTCACGAGTAGCGCTTCCTAACGCAGCAGATCTTGTTTGCGAAAGATTCTCAGCAATTGAGGTGGCCGACAATAGTGCTTGCGAAGAGGAAATGGCCGTGGCGATTTCCGGAACTGCGGCGACAGAGGTCGAACCCGGAACTGCGACCGACTCTGTCACCACCGGCTGCGCGATGGGAGGGGTGATAGACGGTGGTGAAGGTGGAGGCGATGGCGGTGACGAAAGCGATGGCGAAGGCGAAGGCGATGGCGATGAACTTTCGGCTATTTCGACAGTGTCAGAGCTTGTCGGTACTATCCTCGGAGGAGGAGGTGTAGGAGCTGCAGCAACTTGTGAAGAAAGAACAAGTGTTTCGCTAGGCTGTGAAGGCGCACTAGAACTCAAATCTTCTGGTGCTGGAGCTGACGGCTGAAGAATTGCAGGCAATGGAGTAGTCGCAAGTGATATGAGAACTTCATTACCCGTACCTGCTGCTGAAGATACTGCTACTGGCGGCGTAGGTATCGACACGATAGCTGATGCTTCTACGGGAGCAGAGGACTCTGCGGGTGCTGGCGGCGGCGGTGGTGGGGGTGGTGGGGGTAGAGGTGCTGGTTCAGAAGCTGGACCACCAGCAGCGGTCTGCTGTGTTGGTACTGGGTCGGCAATCGCTGAAGAAGGATCGGTAGGAGTGATCGATGTTGGCACAGCTGCGGGCGTTGAAATCAAAGTCGATGTGGCCGCTGTACGGGCCCGGGAGCGAGTACATCGCCGTCCATTCACGGTCGTGACCGATTCTTGAGGGGAGGCCATGCAGGCGGTACAGTCATGAAAGAAACGCTTGCAAGGGCTCAGAGAAACAGACGGAAATGAAGAGATGCAAGCGCCGCAGACGCATTCAGCATATTAACAAGGAGAACAGTGCTTTGCCGCTGGCAATGCTGGAAATTTGGAGTCACAGAGAAGTTGTCAGTAGCCGTTCGTACACAAGTTGGACCGCTCTTGCTCGTTGGCACATGGTGGTGCGCTTGGGTGCTTCTGAAACGCGGGCAGCTTCAGATGCCGCTCAAGCAGCGACTATAACAAACCTGAAGCGCGACAGGCCTCGCCGTTGTCCATATTGGCGCCATGGCTGTCTCAGCTAGGTAGCCAGGTCGTGCAGGTGTTGCACGGATCTTTTGCGGAAAACATCACGATTTGGATGTCGCTGTGCATTGTGCAGGCAGTCGATGGTGTTGAGTGGAAGAGGGCGGCGTCGTCGCAAGGAAGAACAAACCAGCCACGCACGTGACGCAAGTGCTTGAGCTGTTCAGAGTTCTGCCAAAGTCGCTGATGCAGATGAGCGTTTCAGTCGTTCGTGTGCCCGAATCGCATCGCTCCAAGACCCATCGAGCGACTCGTCATGCCAACCGTCCCAGCATTGAGCCATTGCACCAAGGTCTACTGAGAGCCTCGGCGCCCGAGACAGAGCGCATGTCATCGGTTGTGACATCTGTCAATGGTGTGTTGTCCGGGACCGATCTTCTGAGCGCAATGCATTCTAGATGCTGATCAGCTTCGATTTGTGCGTACTCCCGAGGGTGTGGTGGAGACGAGGCTGCATGCACGTTGCGCGTAAATGGCAACCGAACGCACCTGCCATCTGGGGTCGAGGAGCACCGAGGAGAATACGTTCAACCATTGCAACTACCGCTTTCTTCCTCGCTGCCACCTGAAGCTCACGGCACTTCTGCACGGCCATGTTCAATTTCAGCGGTAAGTACTATCGCGACTTCTCCGGCGCGGGTGCTGCCTTACGTCATTCCCGCGGCCTTTGTGGGCTCTGGGCTTCATACTACTCACTATCAACATACCTACCCCCAAGCACGGTACACGTAGTTCCGAGCCTCGATGGGACTCTTAGTCTTGCGTCCTCTTTATCCCGGTCATCGAACCGACGGGTGCAATCTGTACATTGGGATCACGTTTCGTTTCTTCCCCTCAACATCACACGTGTTTCGTTTGAGAGGCAATGCACAGGTAACAATGTCGCTGATATAAGGTTGTTCAGGCCACCTTCTAGCGGGGCAGCATGACACGCAAAAGGACCGCCCGCCTCCAGCAAGACCAATACCTGCTACGTTCCCGGTGCTCGATCCCCCAAAGTTCTCTGCGGGAGCCCCTCCGGCATCCTGGAGCAGAGACAATGTAACAGGGATCACCAAACAATTTTTGGGTCTGAGAAAACCCTCAGACGTCACCAAGGAGACTCTGGCGGCGCTGAACGTAAGGTTCCAATCGGATCTTGACTTTGAAACAATACTGTCGTCGTTGTCGAATAACGCGGGTGCACATATGCCACCTGCTGCATGGCTGGATGCACCGGACTCACAAGAGCCTTCGACTTCAGAGCCTGCTGTCACTCTCTTGAGCAATGGTAGGAGACTACCAGATCGCAAAGAGTTCTACGTTCGCGCTAGGGAGTTGCTGTTCCATAATGGAGATGCATTCTCAACGTTGACACGAAAAGCCACTGGAGGCCAAGCACCATTGCGACTAGCGCATTTTCGCAAATTCTGGGAGGGTCTCGATAATATGGCATACTACTGGGATAACTCCCTTGACGACTATCGCAACATCGACGCAGAGACTGACACGGTGGCTGCTGATAACGACAATCTCTCCAGTCAGAGCACAGGGAGCAACCGTCAGGAAACATGTGCTGAAACAAAACCGGACTGGATTGCAAAAATGGGTAGCGGTTTTGGGTCACCCGTTGAGGATGGTGAGCCTCGTAAAAAAGTAAAGACGGAAGTCGTGAACCATCAAACAATGTCTGGTTCTATCAATCCAAACGGCTTCGGGGGATCTACTGGTATTGGCGCTCAAACAGCAGTCATTACTCCAAGCAGGGTATTGCCGGCTAGAATTGCTCCGTCTCGGTTTCCAACCACAATCAACATGGAACCTCAAGAGAAGCCAATTGACATGTCCAGAGGCTCATATCGAGGCTACCGTATTGGCAATGGTTCAGAGATGCCCGATCAATATCGAATTGACTGCGTTCGAGCCTTTGTCGAACCCATTGCATGGGCCTTCGGTGTCACGCTCTCACAGCACAGACGACCCCCTGTCCTGGTACTGCAGCACGTGCGCTTCCCGGTACGTATGAGCTCTGTAGCATGGCGCGGTCCCCAAGACCGTTTAAAGGCTCGGCAAGGTTGGATGGAAGGGCCTGTGTTGGGGATTCAGTGTCGTCCTGACGTGAATTTTGGGTCATCCGGAAACTTGGATGCGGAGTCCAACTTGGATGCTCTCCGTGAATTGGGGGGGCTACTACTGCTAGCCCAAGAGCGCTCAAGGGAGGGTAGAATCGAGCAAGTGGCTGGGGAAGGTAAGTGGTGGACCACGAAAGAGCGTTGGGGAGGCTGTTCAGGCTGCGAAGCCGAAGATATCGCAATAGCCGGTGAGACAAATGGCAGTGAAACCGGCCACAGCCCTCCGTCTAGAACCATTCCGAGAAACTTGGATGGGTCGAAAATACGACGGCGGCAAACACCTGCGCAAATCTGGAAGACCGTCAAACCTGGGGCCCCCCTCTGGGACCCCAAAGTTGTCTACGAAGCAATCGGAAAGCAGAAAGATGCAGACTGGGACGATGTAGGCAGCTTATCCTGAACTATTGGAGCTTAGTTTCTTGCTTACACGAACACAGGTTTTTATGGTTTCGTCATTGAACCACCATGTAAGCCTGTTAAAGCTACACGTGCACTCGGCCTACCTGTGCTACCTCACAGACGGCAAGCTCCCTGAGATCCAGCCCACGGATTCAGATTGGTGCTCACCTAAGCTTCAAAGGACCCGCTGGTTCGATCTATTTAATGTAGATGACCGCTCTGAAGCCATGAGGGGCCTTTGGGGCGTAATGTCTTATTTGATGCGAGCTAGGGATGGGGGCCAGGAAGACGTGGCCATGAGCAATTTGTGATGACCTGCGACCATGCTCATGGTTCCGTCTTGAAAGCAACAAGTTTCTTAGGCTCGTGCGAGCGGATCCTTTCCTCATGAACCTTGTGCCCATCTGAACAGCAGAGCTCACTTCTCGGTTCTACGGAGATCTTCGGATGCACTGCAATGAGGACAGGGTTAATGTTGGCAGTATCATTGCATGTCGCCAACCATGAAGCTTTCGTCATAGTCTACCGGAAAACAACTCATTTCTCCATCTTTGCATCAACTTGAAGCAGGTACTCACAGGCATTGGTACAGACTCACTGTGCAAGATGCCCAAGAACCACATGCTGTTATGCAGACGCTTCCGCATGAAGTGACTCTCAAGCTTCTGGAAACGAGGTGGGACAGGTCCACAAGATTCTGTCCTACAACAAAAGCAGACCTCATCAACAAGAAGGGATACTCTAGTGGTTTAAGACGAATCATTTTCGATAAAGTGGCGTACGAGACTGTCGAGCAGAAACGGTCGACGCAACAACGCCACAACGCGATTGGCAAGCGCCCTGCCTACTAGTGGTGTTACTTATAGCTCTGTGCCCTCCAGTCGACGTTCCACCTTTAAGGCCAGCACGTGAACAGCCTTTGATTGGACAAGTTGTTATAGTGTTCGTAACAGCACATTTGCGTTCGCATACACGATTGCTCGGTGTTACGCTTTGTGACGACCATGCACAGGCAGACATGTACTCATTCAATTCAAGGCACTGACGACAGGGATTTGAGAATGGAGTAGAAGAATACGACTTTAGCATCATGGCGCAGCACAAGGCCTCCAAGATTTAGCCGATTTCTCACCCCCCAAGAGCACCATCGCAGACGCCACTGCTGACCCCCAATCTTCAGCACTCTTCCGGTTCTTCCATGTGCAACGCTACTCCAACGTGTCGGCCAACAAGCTGCTCGATAGAGCGGAACTCGTGATCGTCTATCCACAATCACGCACTTACAACCAAAACTAGGAGCTAAGGTACAAGCCTCGTAGCCCAGTCCTGCCCCGGGCGAATACCCCGACCAGGTCACCAGGGCGGCCTCCAGTGTATCCAGGAGATCTTGTTAACCTAGATCTTCCTTGCGCACAGTCGGGACTGCAGCTACCAATTTTGTAAGAGACCCGCTGACCAGGTTCAGAGTTTGTAAGACACATCGCGGTACTTAGGTACTTAGCAGCTATTAACAGTGGGCCGGATCGCAGTAATACTGCTGACCTCGCTTGAAAACTCTGTTTGAACTGTACCTTTCATGTTGCTCCTCAGTCGTCACATAAACTATCGAGGGGCCGGGGGAAAGCAGACTTCTGCAGAATGCAGAGCGAACCTTACTCGACGCAGAGCGTGCGATGAGTGGCCACTGCTGTAGAGACGCCTCTTCATGGCAGAGTAACAGTGGCTGAAGAGATTACGACAAAGCGAAGGGGCGGTCAGCAGCCATTCTGATGCTTTACGTAGAGCATGCTGCCAGCCTTGCGGTCCGCTGCGATTATATAACTCGCTGTCTTCACGAGGGATACATAACGCACCTCGATTCTATAATTTTGAAGCATCAGATCCTCCCAGGCTTCTTCTTCAATATCTCTTCTTGATACCAAGACTCTACTTGACCACATACTGCGCGCTTGTAGTACAGACACACCCAGACCTACTAGCCAGGTACTACTAGTCGACACCATTCCCACGAAGTACAATTGCCATTCTTCCCCAGACCGACCCCACGTCGAAGTCAATACACAATGTTTGCACCCGTTTTACTGCTCACCTCTTTCTTTACCCTCATTCCCTCGATGGAGGCTGCCAAATCGGTCAACCCAAACCTGAACGCCATGCTCAAGATGGCCGCTACCAACTACGATCGCCATGAGATACTCACCAAGGACAGCGACTGGTACTTTGATTTCTTCAACCACCCAGACTACAACAACGAAGTCGGTGCCGTCATCACTGCGGACGCCGCCACATTCCCAGCGCTTACAGGCATGGGCATCAGTTACGCCCTATTGAAACTCGGACCTTGCAGTATGCTTCCGCCGCATTTCCACCAGCGCGCACACAACGCTGTGGTCGCTATTACAGGCAACACGACGAGCTGGATGATCAACGAGAATGGCGTGCGTCCCGTCAGGATAGAAATTATACCCTTCCGGATGACTATATTTCCTCAAGGCAGCTTGCACGTCATGCAGAACAACGGTGAGGCTTTGAAATGCAGTCACTGAGTACGCGCTAACAGTGTGAAGGCTGTGAGCCGGCGTTGCTTCTGAGCGCATTGAACAGCGATGACAGCGGGACTTTAAATGCCCTTAACGGTGTCTGGGCTATTCCAGACGATGACGTGAAGCGCGCAGCGTTTGGCGACGAGAAGATCGATATTGCGCAGGTTGGCAGACGTATCCCAAATGTCGGCACTGGTGCAGTGAGGGGTAGTTACGAATGCAGGAAGAAGTGTGGGATCGAACATGGAAAGAAATAGAATCCCGCGTTCATGAGGTAGGTATGATTTCGGCCTGTTCAAGCGACTTCCTCCCTGGAGATTTCGAGCTGAGCTCAGCATGTATTGAGTCATGATGTATGAGTAGTAATGAACAATCGTTACGGTCTAAAGGGTATTTGTCGGTGCAAGTCAACTGCTGAAGACTGCCAAACACTGGTGTATGCACAGGCAAAGTCTCGTGTGACGGACATCAAGAGAACGGCCTCGTCGTAAGACGCGCCTATAGATGTACAGAAGACCGTAATATCTCATGGTTTCTTTGACACACCACCCTTCTTCCCGTTAAACGCCTCCTTAACTCCCGCCTCCAACTAAAGAAATCGTCAACACCCTACCACGGTCTATAGTGTCGTGAGCGTAGCTATCGCGCTTCTTTCATGACACTCACATTCGAGAAAAAAGTATCTTGGCCATCGCCAGTGAGTCTCCCACTCATCATCCTAATCACTTCATCCGTCCACCGGAAAGCCGTGATATCGACGCGTTGATAGTCGAGTAGTGCATTCAGACCTCGAAGAATCCACTCCTGTATTCTAGGGCTGACGTACTCGTAAGCCATGACGAAGCTGAAAGATGTATGCAGTGCGCCGATTGGCTTCGTTGACCACGCTTCTTCCCAGGTTTTGCAAATCTCCAGCGCCAAGGACCGACTCTCTGCCTCGAAAACGCTGATGATCGGATCGGACGGTGGGAGCAGCTTTATCAGGTACTCATTTACCATAATACAAAGTGCCCAAAAGCTGTTGTATGCAACATTGTCGCGCCAGCTATGGAAATGATAAGCAGTTGCTATTGGACAGCCAGGTTCGACACTGGGTAGTTCGACAGCTGTTGTACCATTGTGGAACTTAGCATTCATGTTGATGGATAATCTGCAGAATGTATCTCTGAGGCCTTGCACCTTGGAAAGCACGTCTTCACGTGCGGATATGTAAGCCAAAGGTGCTGCGCCCCTGGAAATGCCCTCGTTGCTTGGCTCCGAGTGGAAGTCGATGTTGTCGAAACTGTCAACCGAATAGTCGAGCGAAGGACAGGTATTGGATGGACTCTGACTGAAGTCGGGGCTAATATCAACGTCAAGGTTCGGATCAATGCACGAATCGTTGCGCATGCCGTTGTGTCTGTACTGGAACGATGTTCGGTGTGTGTTCAAATTCTTGAGATCTTTGAGTATTTCGGGAAGCTGAGAGAAGGCTCGGAGAAGGTCAGTGTGTAGTCGCTCGTCGAGACCGAGGCCTCGATCGTCGAAGGCCACTTCTCGCCATTCTGGTGCAGCGAGAAAGCACGGCTCTCGCTCATAGCAGGCCGACACAATCTGCACATTGTGAGTCTTGACACGACAAATTGGAGGCTGGAAAAAACTCACAATGCCCCCTCTATTGAACCGTAGTATTTCTTTTGCGAAAGGGTCATTGAATTGTTTAGGACCTTGGAGTTCCATCAGTCGTCCAGCTCCACCAACATGAGCCAAGTAACGGTTGCCCTTTCGGGGTCCTGCTAGTGCCTAGGCCTGGTCAACCATGAGTGGAATGCGAACTGCATGCATGACCTACTTCGACAAGTCCAAGAAGAACAGAGGCGCAAAGCGTGTTTGTAGACATTCCTTCACGAGAATCTTCTAGGCAGCTTTGCAGAGTCTTGATAGCTCGTAAATACAAATTGATGCCTACGATGTTATTCGACGTCTGCTTGTACATAAGCGATGTGTGAGTGTTAATCAATACGGCAACCGCTGCATCTAAAGCAGGGCTGTGTCCTATCCTCGATGGTACTTCCTGCATGAAAGGACCGAACAGGGACATTTGGAGGCCTATGCTGCTTGAGGCGCTTATCGAGGCAATCAATGCACGAGACAGCTCATGTTGTTGCGATGGCGGTGGTTGCCGAGGGAGGGGCGAACGGGGTGAATATGGCGGGCTGAGGCTTGCTGTGCTTACTGAAGCAGACCGACTTGCGGGCTTCCTCTGTTGGGCTGTTTCTTTTTCCGATGATATTTTAAACTTGTGAGACGTCGAGCCATCCGCGAAGGCCTTCTCATGTACCTGGGTCAAAAACCGCCTGTTTTGATCTGTTTTCAGCGTGAGCATCTACCCTCATCTGACTATCGTAGAGCCAGCGATTGTACCTTGTGCGACCGCTCGGTTCTTCGAAGATTGCGTTCCAGAAGCTCCGGTGGTAAGGCTGGGTCCAAGATCTTTGAAGGTGTGTCGTGCTGGAGGCCCCGGGCAGCGTTTGTTGTTCTTTTTACAGTTGAGGCACGTTGGCCACGCTTCGTCTTAGGCATGTCAGAAACGCCTACAGGCAACCGCTAATGGGTTGTGACACAGGCCATACCGCATTCTGATACATGTTAATCCCACGATCTATAGTGGGTAAACACTACTCACTAATCTTCCGCTTCCTGCAAACCAGACACCCTGTAGACTAATATGTTATGTTAGTGAAGTTTCAAACCAGGCTGCTTGTTTATTTACGGCGTACTTTTGGCACTCCAACCATCTTACTGTCAAGGCCACGAGCAAACAGGCGTTACCGGCAACAAATGCAGAACCAAAGACGCGCCAGTGTCATTAATGGGCTCCCGACTGGTGGGGGTGATGCACCTGGAAGCATCAGACTTGTGGTCAGTGTATCTAGGTACGATTGCCAATTCCGTTGTGGCGGGCGGACAGGATCCTGGCAGCGGCAGACAAGGCTTAGCCCGCTGTCAATGCGTGTAGGGCTGCCCGCATGAGAACCGTTGCTGGAGTTTAGGTGTGCAAAATCCCCTAGATGTTCATAAATCACATGCTCGCAGCATGATTCCGGAACGGGAAAGAGGCGATTGTTCTAGCGAAGAGATCAGGCAATGACCAGCACAAATGAATGGAACCGAATTGCGAGGTTTCGAGCACTTCAAGACTGGTGCAGTGGGAGCGTCGTCATACTGTACAACTGTTGCAGGAGAGTGGCTACATTGCAGACGCGTCCCACGACACGTGACCCTTTGTGTCAACATTAGCTCCCGTCCCGCTCATCCGCCTTGAACATCAACACCATTATGGACATGCGTGATGTTCTCGACCCGAAGTTTGTTCCTAGGGGATTGTTGCCTCGGGCCCTTCCTTGGGTACCGATAGTCTATTTTGCCGGGCTCTGTTGGCCCCCACTCTCTGACTTTATTCTACCAGATTGACCGTCACCATTTTGCCGTCTCATTGGCCAGCTCGCTCCTCGAAACAGCGTTCGCGACCGAGCGCCTTCGCGACTTCAAGCTCTGAAGCCGGACGTGCAGAACGGCTGTCGCGGCTCGTCATTTCAAAGGCATCATCAATTAGTCGGCCCCTGCAAGCCTGCAAGGCTGTCTGTTTGAACCGGCTCTGCCCAGCAAACTCGTGAATTCCTTGCAATTCACCTACGTAGCCGTGACAGCTAGGTTATGACTGTACAGTACACCAGCCATTGCTGACCCTGGCATGGTATGTAGAATACCTAGACTTTCATAATGAGGCGCAGATATGGAGGCAATGTACACCAGATGTGCAAGCATGTCTGCATTATACTGACCGCACATGTCACCCCGGGGACTTTCATCTTGGCACTGATCGAGGTACCTGATTCTACTCGGCAAGCGTGTGAGCTATTGATAGTATCACAGTTCGGTAACCTCCATGGTCACTGTATCGTCTCGCTCCACGCAGGGAGGACCCAGTTATGGGCACAAGCCGGCTTGATCATTGGCCTTTGTGGAACTATTGCGGATGCCGCTTGAATGAGCCAACTTGGTCTACCACCTCGACCACCATCAATGTTGAGTCACGCTCTCCGAAAAAAAAGTCGAAGAATTGAGTGGATCTTCTGCGTCAGAACTGGCAGTGAAGTCTACGTTTACTGTTCAATTGAAAGGTCTCATCGCTGGACCTTTCCGCTTGTCAGTTGACTCTAAGTCACAGGATAGCTTTCTCGAGTGCACGCTGAGTCATTTTTCATCTTTATGGACTAACAATTCTGGCATCTATCTTCGATCCAAGCATGCATGTCTGTGCGGACTTTTTCCTTAATCAACGCGTGGAAACAAGGTCATGGACAGGGTTAGGCGAGATGCTAGGCTGGACCAATATCCCAATACCACAATCATTCGCTTTTCCGCCCAGCCCTGCAAGGTAAAGCCTATTCAGGCTGTTTCCGACTTTCCGACTGTTCGGACTGAGAACAGGTATCCATGACTTGGGTGGGCATGTGCACTGCAGAAGCTTGATTGTTCTCAATTTGCGTCTTTCACAATAAAAGATGGGTACTGGTGAAGCTTCCTCGGTATCGCCGAGCTGCTGGTGTCTCAATCTCGATTGAAGTAAGAGGTCAGCCTACGTAATGTAGGCTGTCCGCCTGGGGCGTAACTTACGTTTGATGGTACCTTGATGTAGCATCCGTCATAGGCCACCACACGTTCCTCCGTCTCACGCAATATCTCCACGAAGGCCGTAGTAAGACGGTCGTGACTTTACGCGGCAGAGTGGCGGATTGTCTTCACGGACTTCCAGAGGCAACTGCGAGTCTTCAAGCACTCTCCGCGACCGATAAACATTATTCAAAAAACTAAAACGTTTCCCTATGCGTGCCTTCCGTCAGAACTCGTTCAAGGTGACCAGATGACCTCGACTTACGTTCGGAAGAGCGTTGCCACTTCTCGACTCACACCTCGCAGATAGCCTAAGACATGAAACAGCCACGCCAGATGATGGCTGACACTGCCTCACGATCAAGCACCACGGAGCCGTCACAACATGCCGCAGCCAGTACGACAATATACACGTCCAGCCTGGACGCAAAACATGCACAGTCTCATCCTAGCACCAATACAGTAGGCACCGCCAATGTACGCAGAGCCTTCCTCTACCAATACGTCCAGCCGAGTAATGAAGCAGAACCCCGTACAACAACACCCTGAAGACAGTGTGCGCCAACACGCAGCCATCCAACAGGCTATCAAATCAGAGGCGCCTCAGCTATCTGCGAGGCGGGTGCACCGAACACAACATGGGAAGGGAGATATATGGAGTAGGACCTTCTTGATTGTGTAGCCGGCAGATCGCAAAGGGAAGGAGGTAGGCTGGTAAAGGTCGGTTCAATGTCACCGAGACGAAAGGGAGTAATGGTCCTGACAAGGTCAACTACAATCAAAGTTGTGGTATGCGGCGCAATCACGATGTCTCCCAAGTGGTCAGACACAACGAATAGCAATCGAACCTGAACAATTCATGTGTGGCAACATAGTCGGCGACTCCGTGTGAAGCACAAGACTAACTCATCCTCATAATTGAAGATTATACATACAACGCCATGCTTTTTGGTATAGTCCAACGCCAACATATCTATGCCCATCATAAGAACGCCATGCAAATGCTCTCCCGCTCAATACGAACCCAACCTAGCTGAAGTGGATGCCCTCCTGATTGAATGCATACAGCAGCTTTAAGAAGTCTCCCTCATCACACAACCGCGGTCGCTTCTCAGCGAGCTGCGTATGGTCCTCCAGAACCTTGCGCACTTTCTCGCGCACCAACTCATTGACTCGCCCCTTCTTCTTGCGGTGCGCGCCCTTCTCGTGCTTCTTTCGCGACTCAGACTGCAGCTGTTTGAAGAAGTCGGGCAGCTCGTCATCCGGGTCGTCGGGGTCGGAGAAGCCCTTGAAGTCGTCATCATCGATATCCATGGTCTCTGGCTCTGCAGCCATCTCGTCAGCGTCGAGGGGCGTGTCGTCGATCTCGATATCGTTCTGCGCGCAGAAAAGGCGGTAGTTCTGCGTGAGGAGCTCGAGGACGGCGGTGGTGCCGAGGAAAGCAGCGCGCAAGGTGCGGTTCTTGCGTACAAATGCGATACGGAGGAGACCGTCCCACTCCTCGTAGGCAATCTGCGGCCGTGGATTCTTCGGCTCGATGCGTACGACGTTGGACTCGACCAGTGGAGGGGGATTGAAGTTGTTGCGCCCAACTTTCATGATGTGCGAGACCTTGGACCACATTTGTACGTTTACGGACAGACGGGAGTACAGCTTCTCGCCCGGTTTGGCAAATAGACGCATGGCGAATTCGCGCTGAAACATGAGAATGCAGCTTCGAGGTGGGTTTGGCAAGCTAAGCAGCTTGAAAACGAGGGGCGACGAAATTTGATAGGGCGTATTTGATATGCAGACGTCGAAGCGAGGAAGCTCAGTCTTGATAACATCACCAAGCATGACTTTCAAACGCTTTCCCTCTGGCGTGCCTTGCACTCGCTTTGTCAATTCGGCGGCCATTCGAGGATCCATCTCCACGGCTGTGACAGCCTTCGCAGCCTTGAGGATTAGGACTGTCAAGTTTCCAGTTCCGGGACCGACTTCAAGGACGTGGTCCGACTGCTTCAAATGCGCCTTTTGCACAATCGCAGCAGCGACACCGGGGTTTTTGAGCAAATGCTGACCGAGGTCCTTGTCCATCTTGAAGATCGAGTGCGCGGCAGCCTGTTTAGCAGAAGGCTTGGAATAAGGCGTGCTGTCGCCAGGGCCCGAGGCGCGCTTCCGTTTGTCTTTTGGCATCGTGGAGGTGATCGGTCGTGTGAGATGGTGCGGTTCGGGCGGCAAGGCGAGGTGTTGGTGGGATGGAATAATTTAGTTTTTGGCGTTTTCGTTATCTTATCGCATTTTCAAGGGTCCTTTTCGCGGGGAGGCCCACACGTGTTCTCGCGTATGCTGGACGCGTTTGGCCGATTCGCGGTGCGCTTCGACATCGAAATCTGGAGAACGAAAGGCTTGCCATCTGTATGAAGGTTTCTTGTTTTCGAGTCATCGCGGTCTTGAATTCAGCCTCAGGCTTTCGCTCTTTTCCGCTCTTTTCGCATCCACCTGCTTCTGGATTGTCCTCACCATCTCGAGCATGCGTCTTGGACCCCCCATTAAATAACCGCTACTTCCACGGCTCTCCTTGCACTCGTTTTCGAACTGTTCAATTGCGACAGCATAGACAACCTACATCGATAACTGCCTCGGCACTCAGACCGCAACGGCCGCAGGCCTCACTTACAACAATTTCTTCTTTTACCTCGCGCGGCTTTCACCTTTACCACTCGACCCACGGCACGTTGCAGCCACGTGATATCCAAGCACCAGCCTCTTGCTCCCCAAACCGTACCCCGACCACTCAACTCCACATTTCAGCCAAGCCAAACGCAACGCATCCGTTCTCCACAGCAATGGCCGCCAAATCCACCAAAGATCCAGAGTCCTCTCTGTCTCCAGCTCCTGAAGACCTGGTGACCCCAATTGAGACCGAAAGAGATGTCAAGAGTGTGACAAACGGCAAGAAACGCAAGGCCGAGACTACTGTTACAACCACAGTCAAGACTACAAAACGGGCCAAGAAGGCAGTCGAGGTCAAGGACGAGACTGGGACAGCTGAAATCCCACGCAAGGGACGCGCAACTGCTAAGAAGATCAACTACGATGAGGCTGCGAATGAGGGCAAGACAGCGACCGTCACCGAGAAGACTGTCAAGAAGGTGACTCGCACAAAGAAGAGCAAAGAACCAGTACTGCCACTCGAGGAACGCACCGTTGACACCAAACTGCGCATCGGCGCTCATGTCAGCGTGGCTGGAGGTTAGTCACATCAACCACAATGCACCATTAAAAAAGGGCACAGACTAACGCGGCCTGGCCAATCGTAAATTAGGCGTACACAATGCCATTCCCAATCTCTTGCACATTGGGTAGGTACACCATGCTCGCTCTTCGTTCAAGTCATCTAACGTCACCACCAGTGCCAACGCATTCGCCATGTTCATGAAGAATCAACGTAAATGGGACAACCCAGACATGGACCCCGAGCACGCCTCGCTCTTCATCAGCGGCTGTAAAGATCACAACATCGACGTCAGCAATTGCTGTCTCCCCCACGGGTCGTACCTGGTCAACCTCGCGCACCCGGATGCCGAGCGCAAGAAGCAAGCCTACGACTCGTTCCAGAACGACCTCGTCCGCTGCAACAAACTCGGCATCCGTCTATACAACTTCCACCCCGGAAATGCCAACGCCACCACGCGCGAAGAGGGCATCAAGCTCATCGCCGAGAACCTCAACCGCGCGCACGCAGACCCCGAAACGGGCTTCGTCATCACAGTCCTCGAAACCATGGCCTCGCTTGGCAACACCATCGGCGGGACCTTTGAAGACCTAGCCGCCATCATCGCGCACGTGGACAAGAAAGACCGCGTGGGCGTCTGCCTCGACACATGCCACGTCTTCGCCGCGGGCTACGATCTGCGCACCCCGGCCTCGTACGCGGCCGTCATGCAGCAGTTTGACGACATCATCGGCCTCAAGTACCTTCTCGCGCTGCACGTCAACGATTCCAAGGCGCCGCTGGCCAGCTACCGCGACCTGCATGCCCGCATCGGCACGGGCTATTTGGGGCTGCGAGCGTTCCACAACCTGGTCAACGACGCGCGGCTGCACGGGCTGCCGATGGTGCTGGAGACGCCTGTGGATGTTGTGGGCGCGGACGGGAAGAAGGTCGAGGATAAGGGCATTTGGGCGCGGGAGATTAAGATGCTGGAGCGCCTGGTGGGGATGGATGCTGAGAGCGAGGAGTTCAGCGAGCTGGAGAAGGAGTTGCATGAGCAGGGGGAGGGCGAGCGGGAGAGGATTGGTGGGCAGGTGGAGAGGAAGAAGGTCAAGGATGCGAAGCCGAAAGTTGTGCGGAAGGGGAAGAAGGGGGGTTGTGGATGGTGATGGGGAGGTTGAAGACGGTAGAGAGGAGGTGACGCCCAAAAAGACTGCGCCAAAGAGGAAGGCTGCGGCTAAGAAGAAGAAGGCTGAAAGCGAGGAGGAAGAGGAGGGTGACGATCAAGACTGATGGGCGTTTCCTGCGTGCGGTACTGATTGTTCCTTTGGGTTTTGGCACCGCTGAGACATGGGCGTTCAAAATGCATAGGAACATGTCGAGAGCTCAATCAACCGGACAGATGCAGCCATGAGCAGGTATACTGACTTTTCTCTACCGTACCCTTCTAATTCTATATGTAAGAACCACCCAGTCTCTAAATGTCTGCCTCGAACGGCCGCACAACCTGCCCCTTCTGCTGCAGGTGGTCCTTTACGTCTTTGACGGTGTACTCGCCGCGATGGAACTACTCTCATTAGCACACGTCTCAACAACAACATGTCAGAAATGAACTCACCATGCCTGCGCCCAGCGCAGCATCCGTCCGTGTCTTTGCAAACACCTCGTCAAAGTGTCCCGGGTTGCCCGCGCCACTGCTCGCAATGACGGGGATCTTGATCGCGGCCTTTACGTCGTTGATGAGCTCGAGATCGAACCCGCTGTTGCTGCCATCCTTGTCGATGCAATTGAGCAGAATCTCGCCAGCGCCCATGGCCTCGACGGCCTGCACCAGCTGGCGGACGTCGAAGTCGCGGCCCTCGCGCCCGCCCTTGATGGTGCACTGGTACCAGCAGAACTGCTCGCCGTTAGGGCCGGGGAACGCAGTCTTGATGGTGTGGTGGGGGGTGGCGTCTGGGGAGGCGACGTAGACTCGCTTGGGGTCGACACTGATGACGACGGCCTGGTTGCCGTAAGCCGAGGAGATTGTCTCGATGGCTGTGGTGCCTGCAAGACGTTTGCCGCGGGCGTAGTACTCTTCTGCGGCAGTGACGGCGTCGGAGCCGATGCTGACTTTGTCGGCGCCCGACTTGAAGTACATGGTTGCAATGTCGAGAGCAGAGATCTTGGTGCCGTCTGTGTCGACCGTGTCGCGGATGCCGCCGCCGATGGTCAGTGGCACAAAGACGGTCTCGCTGGTGCGGCGCAGGATCTCGAGCATGGGCGTGTCAGCGACGGGGCAGTTGCGGAATGAGGTGATGTTGAGGAAGGTGACCTCGTCGGCGCCCTGCTCGTAGTACTTCTTGGCCATGTCGACGGGCTTGCCCAGATTGCGCACGCCAGCGTTGCCGTCCTTTTCTCGGACATCGTACTGGTCGCCCTTTGTCACGACAAGATCGCCCTGGTCGTTTGTGCGGACATCGAGACAGGCGATGAGTCGCCGTGTGAGGCCCTCGGTTGTCTCTGCTGCCGAGGGCTTCTCAGACAGCTTCTGCGACCGCTGCCCATCCAGGAAGGCCTTGAGGACACGCAGACCGGCGGCACCGCTCTTCTCGGGGTGGAACTGCGTCGCCATGATGTTGTCCTTGGCGACGGCACCAATAAACTCCTCGTTGCCGTAGCGTGCTGTCGCAACCTGCCAGCCGTCCTCCTCTAGCTTGCCCGGCTCGTAGAGGCCGGCGTATGAGTGGACGTAGTAGTACTTGGACGTCGGCCGCAGCCCAAAGAGCGACTCGTCTGTGACACCACCGTCGCGCGACGTGTTGGCGCTGTTCCAGCCAATGTGTGGTACGCTCTTGTCGGCGTCGTCGAACTTGCGCAGGCGCAAGGGGATGACGCCCAGGCCCTTGACGGCCGGGTCCTCGTCAGAACCCTCGAACAGGGCCTGCAGGCCGACGCATATCCCCATGAAGGGCTTGCCGGCGCGGATGTGGTTGCGGATGGGCTCGACGTAGCCGGCCTTTTCGAGCTGGCTCAGGCAGTGGCCGAAGTGGCCGACGCCGGGAATGATGAGTTTCTAGGGCGGCATCTGCATCAGCGCGAGTCAATTGGCGGTTGCGCAGCGTTCAATGGCGGCGTACATGTGCGGCCGGCACGTCGGCGGGCGACTTGACCCACTCGACGGTGTAGCCAACCTTCTCAATGGCATTGACGAGCGAGCGCACGTTGCCGGCGACGTAGTCAAGGAGGTGGACGGTCGGCATCTTGGAGGATTGTGTAGAGAGAGGGGAGGGAGGAGGAGCGGCCAAGATAAGTAGACATGGACGATGACTATCTTGCACTTTGACTCAAAGATTTGTTCCGTGCCGGCGACTTCAGACTCAATGGCCGCGGCCATGACGGCTGCGCTAGGCCGCTTTTGGACTAGTTCCCGCCGCTCTCAACTTTTTGAATCCAGCACCGTGACTGCCACTCGCGACTGTCCAACAGTTCACACCAAATCTACCGCTTCACACCAAATCTGCCAATCCACACCAAATCACACCAGTTCCCACCATACCACACCACACCACTCCAACAAGCCTTGACCACACCAAACAAGACTCAACACCACCGCCGCTATGACGCGCAAACTCAAGCATCACGAGCAGAAGCTCCTGCGCAAGGTCGACTTCAACACGTACAAGTCGGACAACGACCACCGCGAGACCCTCGTCATGCGCCGCTATGCCATCCAGGGCCGCGACGACTACCGCAAGTACAACCAGCTGTGCGGTTCGCTGCGCCAGCTCGCCCACAAGATCGCCAACCTCGACCCCACCGACCCCTTCCGCCGGAAACAGGAGGACCTGCTGCTGGAGAAGCTGTTCGACATGGGCGTCCTGGGCACGGGAGGAGGCGGCCGCGGCAAGCTCAGCGACATCGAGCACAAGGTCACCGTCAGCGCCTTTGCGAGGAGGAGGCTGCCCGTCGTCATGACGAGGCTGCGTATGAGCGAGCACCTGACCAGTGCCATCAAGATGATTGAGCAGGGCCACGTGAGGGTCGGAACCACGGTCATCACAGACCCAGCGTACCTGGTGACAAGGTAAGATGTGTCGCACGACGTATACGTGGAATTATGCTGACACCGCGCAGAAACATGGAGGACTTTGTCACCTGGGTTGACTCGTCCAAGATCAAGCGCAATATTATGAAGTACCGCGACAAGCTGGACGACTTTGAGCTCGAGGCTTTGTAGAGCCCGCCACCGAGGCATTGCATATCACGGCGTTCATGGCATCAAGAGGCGTTGGGGGAAAAGTTGATAAGATATCCAACATGTTCAGTTCCGTCTTGGTCTTCCTACCATCTCCTTACTTCTCACTATTACTGTATGTGGCTCACCATCGCTGTATCGCTTGTGAAGCACCCACTTCATATCCGGCTTTCACGCCCTCCCGAGAGGTCTGCAACAACTTCCAGCCCCTGCCATTTGTCCAGCCTCTCCCGACACTCCTTCTCGTACGCAGGAATCCCCAGGATCCACGTCTGGTTCTCCGCCGTCTTCCCGGGGATGTTGGACGTGTTCCACCAGCTGTTCGTGTACGGAAACAGTGTGTTCTCCACCATGAGATTCATGTTCGTCTTCCACTCCTCCTCGGCCTCTTTCGTGGGCTCGATGCTTGTCTTGCCCTGTTCGCGCAATGACGCGATGGTCGAGACGATCATGTCGGCCTGGCACTCTGCACTGGGTTAGCCAACACCCTGATGATACGTTTCCGCACCGAGCACGAGAAGGACTCACCGATAATCGTCGGCCCGTTGGCAAGCGCAGTGGGTGCTTGGGGCGAGTACACCATGAACGCATTCGGGAACCCATTCATCATGATGCCCATGTACGTCCTCACGCCCTCCTGCCACACGTCACGTATGTCCACTCCATCCTTGTTCTTCAACCCCATATTGCACAGACTCCCCGTAAACGAATCAAACCCCGTCGCACACACCACGACGTCGAACTCCCGCTCCCCCTCTTCACCTTCAAGCCTCATCCCCGTTTCGGTAAACGCCTGAATAGGATGCCGATTCAGATCCACGACCTCAACATTCGCTTGATTCAGCACATCATAATAATCATGCTCGAGCGGCGTCCTCTTTGTACCGAAGAAATACGGCGCCTCGTCTGGACACATCAACGCCCGCTTCTCAGGATCCGTAAGGCGCTTCCTAACCTGGCGTTTCCAGAAATCATACACAATCGCATTCGCCTCGCGATCGACCGCCACATTGCTGAAATTCAGCATGCTGTAGTGGAACGCCCCGCCCGCCCAGATGGACTTGAAATGCGCCTCGCGCTCCGCCTCGCCCACATCCTGCACCCGCGCGTCGCCGTACGGCCGCTCGAGCGGAAAACCCGCGAAGCTGGCCCTCCCCGCCTTGAGCAGCGCAGGGTAGAACGGCTTCCACGCGGCCTGCTCGGCGGGGGTCCACGCGCGCTGGCCCATGGGCAGGCAGTACGAGGGCCTGCGCACAAGGTTGACGACGTGGGTGGCCTGCTTGCCTAGTTCCTGGACGATCTGGACGGCCGTTGCCCCTGCGCCGATGACGGCGACGCGTTTCCCCGCCACGTCTGCATCCGCGGGCCATGCGCACGAGTGGTAGATGGGGCCTTTGAACGTGTGCTGGGCGTGCCAGGTGGGGAGGTGCGGTTTGTGTAGCAGTCCCGTGGCCATGACAAGGAACTGGGCACGGGCGGTGAGGTGGTTGGCCGTGGTGATTGTCCAGTGCGAGGAGGGCTTGTCCCAGGTGCAGCTGTTGACTTTTGAGTTGAACGAGACGTCTTTGCGCAGGTCGAGCGTGTGGTCCAGATGGGCGCAATAGGCTCGTAGTTCGTTGTGGTCCGGGAACCGCAGGGAGAAGTTCCACGTCTTGTACACTTCGGGTATGTTGAGCTGATAGAAGGGCGCTTCCGAGTCGACGCGGGCGCCAGGGTATCTTTCCATTATAGAAATTAGCATCTTCCATCCGTCCATTATTATTGCATCGAGGGTTGATATACCTATTCCAGTGCCATACGCCGCCAAAGTCAGCAGCTGGCTCAAGTCAGCCACAGCATCCCAGCTTGACATGAAAAACATAGCCCAACGAACCAGATTCAAAGACACGCACTCTCAGCCCGAGTTTCCTCAGACGATACAACGTGCTGATACCAGACAACCCCGCACCCACAACCACAACATCGTACACCTGGACCTCACCCGCCGTTGACGCACCATTCGCCTGGCTATCCACAGTCATATCGTTGCTTGGAAAAAGGCCAGTCACACTCGAACCCAGAGATGAAAACAAATGCGCAGAACACGCCTGATCGTCCAGCCAGCCAGGACAAAGATTTATGTACCGCCCCGACCGATCCAGCGGGTACATGGACATCCGCGAGTAGATCCAGGCGATTCGCTAGTAGTGCCCGCGTAGCGTTGCACTCACTCCGCGGGTTCTCAGCAGCCACAGCGAGGTAGACGACTCCTCATTATGGTGGTTGATGAAGGGGCTTCCATCCTTGTCTTCTTCCCCCGCACTTTGTGCAGTGGGTGACAAGGCTTGTTGCTTGCAACCATTGGAGACGCTGGCAGCTGATGGTTACATTATGTACTCACTTCTGCTGTGCGAATAATCCTCTGGCTTAGTCATGACATATTCGTGTGTTATTGGGGAAAAGTTGTTGTCTATTGGTCTGCGAATCTTGACTCGTACTATGTGGTTGCCGCTATTCAGCTCCGGTACTCCCTCGCTAGTAGTGGCGGCGGGGAAGGATGCGGGGTTCTGTGCGGTGTAGAGGGACATCACAGTGAGTGTACGACAGGACCGATGATGCCACGATTGTAACGGGCTGTATGTACCAGTACGCAAGCAGGCAAAAGCTTGTGCTCAAAAAGGAGACTACGCTGTATTGCATTCCCTTCACTCAATCAAGTACGAAATGTGAAATCGCAATAACATCTGCTTCCATTGTCTGCTATACCGTAAATGCCTATTCGCTAAATATAACGCCACATGTGACTCCTGGCAGTGTCACTATGCCTTCCAATACTCCCAACCAAAATATGCAAAGTATGTGTTCTGTACCAAAGGAATAATAACAACAGTCGTGGCCACGTACGATGTATGGGCCCACATCTCACGCTCTTCTGATAGCTATCGACTCGGCATGCGGATAATGTCTGCTTGAAGCTTGGCAAACGCCAGCACGGACAAGACTGGAGAGCCGAGAGCTCAATTAAGGGAGACGATGAATTCCCAATTGCCTATCGAGAGTCAGCACAAAAGTCAGTGCTTCGTAGCAGCCATTCTTCACATACCTTGCTTGAGATTCTCAGCTGTGTCATTCAGAAGAATGACGCGTCGCTTCGTGCAGTAGGAAGTCTTGTCCATCATCTCAACCTTGAGCCCCTGCAACTGATCGATTGGCTTCTCAAACATCTCACTGAGATTCTCTACGGCCATCTCAAGATCCTTCTGGTTGTCCTCAAATATTTCAGTCAGGTTGTTTCTGGCCAAGTAATACGCGAATGCGTAGGTCCATTTGAGAACCTGCCGGCATTGCTGAAGCGCCTGGGATGCTTGGTCAAGAAACTGGACCTCAATCCATGACATGCCTGTGGAGTTTTGCAGCTGCTGCATCTTCTTCTCTGTCTTCAAGTAGATGTCTTTGTCGAGCTTCGCGGATTGTTCGTGGTTGGCGTATCGGTTGTAGTAGTGCAGATATCGCTCCAGCGATTGCCTGCTCTTGGCTTGGGCATCCCTAGCATCCGCTCCGCTCTTCTCCTCAAATCGGTTGCAGTTGTACCAGCTGGTGCCATGCTCTGACCAAACGCCCATGCACATCCAGCAGAATTCGTGCCGACACTTCCTGCAGGTCATGTGGTTACAGCCTCCGTTCTTTTCTATAGTCGAAACGCATTTAGGGCATTCTTTCGTATTTGCCGATATCCAGTTGGCCGTCTCACTGTCGTCTTCGCACTTCTTCAGCCACTTCTTTACCAAGGAGCACGGTGCCGGCTGATGGTCGGTCAATGTACATCCGAAGCAGAACATGTGCCCGCAGTCGCAATGAACAGTCGGTACGATCTTGTTCAGATCCTTGCTCTTCACACCGCATTGTACAGCGTATTTGCAGTCGGGCGCAGGACACCACTTGAGGTTCTCTTTGTCATCGACGTACGTTCGTGTGAGGAGCGTGTGGTATCTATACATGTTAGCACGTACCTCCAGCCTATTCCGGCATGCAAGTCGTACCGTTCATGGAGTTCTGATGAGACCAAGAGGTCCAGAGACTTTGAATCGACAATTCGGGTGCACCCTTCGCCCGGACATCTTATCCTGGCGGCTTCACCTTCGTCTTGAATCTTGGTTGCCAAATACTGCTTGTAACAATCTACGCAGAATCGGTGCCCGCACTTCATCGCAAAAGTGTCCATGTCTACGCTATCGTCGCAGCAAATGTCACAGCAGAAGCCTTGGATCCTCTGGAGCTTTGGCGGATTGGTCTGAGCGTCCTGCCCAAGTCCCGCGTTTTCCAAAGTCTCCTCCGGCTTCTCCATGTACTGCTCGATTAAGCGTTCCTTGTTCCATCGCATGTGTCGGAGTAGAATTGCGGCAGCTTCTGGTGGTTGCGACAGTATGCTCGATAGCTCGTCGACCTGCCCGTCTTGCTGTGCTTGGATCTGCGCCGGGTCAAAGACTTTGAAGTCAACCTCGTGAGCCTGTCTCGTAGGCTTGATGTCCTTGTCTTGCGTCTCAAAACCAACGTCATCCTGGTCCATATCGAAGTCCGAGTCTATGGCTGTTTATTAGCATGGCACCCCGGCCCCAGTGCAGCAGACACGTACCGTCTTCGATCCCCAGGTCGCTATCCTGGTCTTCAAAATCCCCCCCACTCATGGAGCTGTTAAAGTCGTCGTCGGAGTCCATAGTTTCGGAGGCGTTTGTGACTGGTGTGGCCGGTAGGTTGTCGATGACAGGCGAACTCGGGGATTTCAGCGCTTTCTTGCGAGGCTCTTCGGAAGAGCTGAGTGTGATTTCTGCCTCAGAAGCCTTCCGCTTGTGGACGGTTGGCGGCGTCGTGGTGCAGTTTGAGCCTGTCCCGCCTGATGACGGAACCAGGCTATCGGTATGAGTAAGTGGTGGGCGATAATAAGCGCTCGCAGGTGCACGCGGGTGGCGTTGTGCAGGTAGTCGAGCAACTGGAAGGATACAAGGTCCCAGGTGTATTGGTCAGCGGTTTGCGAGGTCACAAGATTCAGAGGATCGTTCGAGAGCTGCGTAGTTGGGGTTGGTGGATGTGGGCACCCTGGTCGTGCACAGACACCCGAATTCGGAAGCGGCGAAGGCGGCGGTGAATTTGCTCGCCGCAGTTGCCTCAAAGTCACGGTGGCGGCCTGTTTTGCAGCTTGTTGTGGGAAGGACAGTTGCAAATTCGCTGCTGCCTTTGCAACGGCTTGTCAAATTCGGCAGTCTGCAGATTCCAGGCTGAAGGGCTCCAGGGGTCACATTGCCGGACCGTGCTACTGGTCACATTGCCGTTGCATGTCTCAAATTCACATGCACGTACCCATTTGGACCTGACGATGCGTTCCGTGCAGGAAACCAACAACTTAAATTTAGGCTTGAAACACGACAGCAAATGCTTATCGATGGATTTTCAGCTAATGCTGCTACAGTACGGGTACTCCAACAGCTTCATAGACAGCCCTAGTATCGATCGAACACGGCATCGTTCATAGCTTCAGAGCTAATCGGAGTCCTCATCTTCCTCACTATCCTCTTCACTCTCACTCTCACTTTCTTGCTGCAGGAAGTCAACCAAAGGTTTCGTCTTCTCCCTAATCTTCTTCAAGTCTTCGTTTCCAATGCTCTTCTCATCTTCCCACCATTGGATTATTCCCTCTTCTTCAATCGAGTCCAGCTCGACCAGTTTCGTCGCTGCGCTGAGGAGGATAGCATCACCGCTCTCCTTGTGGCACAGATCCGTCTGAAGCAGGAGCATGAAGTCCACTTGATCAGCCTTGTCTGCCTGGTTCTTGTCAAATATCGCACGATCGATTAGCTCCTTGTGCTGGCCCAGAACACTAGCAACAGCAATCTTGATCGAATCACCAGACTTGATGAGCTGGTGGATGCGTTTGACAAACGATGTTGCGACAGCGCGACGCACTTGGTGATCTGACGCGTTTGTACTCATTCGCAGAGCTGTGAGCTCAAGCTGAATATTGGCGGAATCGTGGCCTTCCACAAGTGAATCGTAAATGCTGGCAGAAGCGTCGTGGTCGAAGTTTGCGGCGTGTTGACTATCTTGAGAGCCGATAGAGAGGAAGCTGCCGGATGCCTCGTGCCGTACCTCGTAGTTATCTGCCTCTGAGTCGGAATTCAATGTCGATATCGATTCCTGAGAAAGGTTTGCGAGGTTGTACACTGCACAGGTTAGTTGCTGACATGATGATCTGATGTGTGGGCGCGTACTTGGGCCTGAGTTGATAAGGCTATCGACGATCTCGTCCTCATCCTCTTCATCTGAGTCGTGAAATTCGAAGCCATCTCCCCCTTTGCCGACTATCTCAAGATCCGGATCACCTCTGACGAGTTCCTCGTCGTTCTCTCTTCTCCGCTTCGCACGCGTGATTCTGTGTTCTCCACGGATCGTCTTGCCCTCACCGATGGCAACACCATAGGAGATAAGCGCTCCCTCTTCGATATTGCAGTTCCGTCCGATAGACGCCTCATTCGCAATGACTGATTTCTTGATGATGCTTCCATCCCCAACGCTTGCATAGTCCCACAGGTAAGCACCATCAATCTTCACATTCCGACCAATCTGGCAGTGTCGCCCTATTATACTGTTGGTAATGACGGTGCCGTCTCCGATGCTGGTGCCCCGCCCAATGACAGTTTTCGAGTTGATGACGCAGTCGCGTGCCAAAATCACACCCTCCTCCTTGTAGATATTGCCCGTTTGCAGCCTGTATGACTGTCCCTGGACGAGATTGCTGTCAGGACACAGCGGATATGCCCAGCGCGACACAATATCCTTGCTGACTGAATCGTATGCGTGAAGATTTCTTACTCGGGCGGCGTAGTAATCAGAGATGATGTGAGTATGGAACGTCTTGCCATTCAGCTCATAATCCTTGAGCACGCTGTGTAAGAAACCTTTCCTAGGGGCCTGGAAATCGAAATTGTCGCTCCACAATGCGAGTACGTCCGGTGTACAGATATCAATACCGCAGTCGATGAGATCTTGTCGAATTTCAAGTTCCTGGTGGTCAGACAGCAGATCAGGATCGATTGAGAGGAAGTGCGTCTGGTCTCGGTTGGGCATCTGCTCGAAGTGCAGACATCTGTCTTTTTCAGGGTCGATGACAAATACTGGGCTTGTCCCTCGCGCCTTTGTCCTATGTGTTGTGCCTGCCTCGCGCAGTACCATGGTCATAATGGCGTTCTTGTCCTTCACTCTCCTCGCCCTATGCGCAGCAAGAGCCCCTTCCAGTGGTAGGTTGCTGACAACATCTCCGTAGACCAGGAGGAAATCGCCAACGAGCAAGCTTCTGCTATCCAGATCGCGCATTGCATCGCCAATTGAGTGTGATGTAGATTGAATGAGCTCCAGCTTCGAGAATGGCGACGATTGCGCGGACCATTTTGAGCGGTTGATGTAATCCTCAACCTGCTGCCTATGGGCGCCACAGTATACAAAGATTTCCTCGACTCCTGCATTTGCAAGGAACTCAAAGGTGTATTCGATGAGCGGGGTATTTGCGAGGGGCAGCAGACACTGTATGCTCGTCAGTATGCTACATAATGGATGAGTTTGGGAACCGGACTCTGGGGCGCTCAAGAGTGAAGGGGCTGAAGCGTGTTTCGAAGGGATCCGCAAGAATCTGTATTTGTTAGTATTGTACACATGGGGTCCTTTGAGAGTACGTACGACTGCCTGGAGGGGGTCTTCACGATCCTCCTCGCCAGCCCTGCCCTTATCTTGACCCTTCTTTCCTTTCGGCGGCATTGTCGGTTATGTGGCGTGTACTGTGTAGGAACGTCGGTCGCAGTGCTTGGTCTGGCAAAAAGTTCGGCGGAGTCAGCCAGCCCAGCCCCACGCCCCACGTCTTATCGATTTCACATTGCGTCCGAACTTGCTAACCACCAGGCCCGCGGAGCTGTCGCTGACTCATATACCTATGCACAAGGATCGCATAAAAAACCAGGAACGATGGCTTGACCGATTTGTTTAGCGCTCTGTGGGGTCATGTTGCGCTGCGTCTTCCCGCAGGTTCGAGGCGCGTCCCACGAGGAAGATCTAGAACACTACCTTCAATGCTTATTGTAACGACATCCTCAGCAGCGGGTAATGATCCCTGTCGACCATGGATTTACGCCGAACGTGCTTAACAGTGCCTGTCCTCGTGAGTATAATCTTCTCAACGCTGGTGAACACATGCTCGCGCAACAAACTTGACACAACCCGACGAAATTGAGATGTACGACTAGATATGTGTTCAAGCAACACCAGATGGATCAAAAGTGCACTGTCGGTAACATGTTTTGATTTTTCAATTAGTTCCCAATTGACCGAGTGTGAAGTTGAGATTGTTTCCGAGAAGCGATGACTTGTTCAAGGTCTACGCACTTCCTATGTAATTGCTTGTCACCTGGACAGCCAACGGGAAGTACCCGGTCCATTAACTCCCTTCACACCGAAAAGCACACTGTTCCTCGGTCTGCGAAGACCCTTCCAAACCTCTGCGCCGTTGGATCTTGATCCAACTCATAGAGCATTCGGGATTGGGCGTCCTCGTCTGCCATCCTGTTGTAACACACCTTCTTCAGATGATTAATCTCCCTGCAGAGAGCTCTTCGCATGCGGGATATCAACAACTTTTAAAGACCAGAAATTCAGGACACCAGTGGGAGACACAACTGCCCCCTTCGCTGGGCTCTCATCGCGGCCTGGGCTGCATGGGGTTCATCTGCCCTGGTATCTGCGGAGGATACATCTGCTGTCGCTTTGCCGGGTTGTTCATATCGTCACCTCCTGTGATATCAGAAATCTGTCGTCGGTGGCCAGCCGGAGGAAGTTGCTGCTGTTGCTGTCTTGCCTGCATCGGGATTTGTGGTGGGGCAGTATAACCCATGCCAGGTTGCATTGGATTAACCCCATAAGCGCCCGGATGATGTGGTTGCTGAACCTGCAAGCCTTGTGCATACTCATCTGTCATGTTGCTTCCGACCGGCGAAACCCCGGGTAGCTGGTTTGGTGAATTCCAATTGCTAACGGTTGCAGGCGACTTGGCCGGTGAGTCCTCCTCTTTCAGCAACAACTGCCTCGGCACTTGCACCGGTTGAGGAGCTGGCATTGCTTCGCCATGCGGCGACGCCTTCTTCAAATGGACGAGATGCTTCTCGAGCATGTGGAGCAAACCCTCCTTGGTAAATGGCTTTGGCAAAACGTCGTTCATACCATGCTGGAAGTACATGGAGATATCGTCACTTCTAATGTTTGATGTCATGGCGATGATTGGCGTGGTGTCGAATTGTCGGATTAGGTGGCACGCCGACACACCGTCCAGGTTCGGCATGATAATATCCATAAGAACCAAATCGTACTTGGAGCCAGCATTCATCTTGTTGACTGCCTCGAGCCCATCAAGCTACACAATATTAACCATTTCATCAGACAGTGCAGTTGTGGTCAAAACTTACAGCACTGTCAATAGCGCAGTGGAATGCATACAAGAATTTGCTTCCAATGCGACGGCAAGTAGGGTCGTCCTCAACCAGCAAAATCTGCGGTGGACGAATCCATCCAGGATCTGCGAATTGTCCCTTCTTTCTGACCTCTACAGGCTTGCTCTCACTCGTCTCTGGCGCCTTAGGAGGCATTGCGTACGGAATGTTGTTAATGTGCTCACTGTACATCGGGTCAATTCCGTTATTCTGTCCAACCGGGTAGACTAGATTGTCGAGGTTATCGAGACGCATGGAGCCTGTGGAAGTTGCTGAAGGTGGGCCACGGCTGGTGGGCCTTGTGCTACCGCGTAGCAAGTCAGGCGGCGGGGTGGTCAGCGTGCCATTCATCCTCATGGTAATCTCGTTCATATGCTCCAAGTTCCGTGGGTTTAGCATTACATCGGCATTAGTTTCACTGAGGAGCTTAGAAGCATGCTGCAATGGTGAAGCTGGATGATCGTCGTCGTTAGCTTGCGCTGGAGGGTCAGCATTGCCATTCTGTGTGCCTGCACCGTTGAATGGCAGCTTGCTGTTGCGCCTCTGTTGGGAATCCACTCCGTGCAGGAATGTCATGACGTTCTGCATGACATGCTCGTGATTGACAACAGTCTTCTGGAGGCCAATGACTTCTTGTAACAGCATCGAATGATGAATGCTGAGCTCGTTGTAACGTTGCTCCAGAGCGTGTAGTTGTGCCTGTGTTGCCATCAACTGTCCGCTGACCATATCCATCTGTTGCGAGGGCAGGCCGAGTTCGTCGGCGCTCGTCTGGTTAGGTTTGCGCGGCGCGGGTGCTTTTCTGCGAATGTTGTCGAGCGCGTCCTTGTTGTTCATTTTGAAGTCAGGGTGTTTAAACTCCCACGCCTGTAAGTTGTTAGCGCAGGGACTGTCGAAGGTCTTCAGGGTTCACTAACGCCTGGGCCGTACTGCGATTGACCATTCTCTTCATTGTTGTGTCGCACTTTGTGGAAATCGTACTTGTTGAGCTGGCGAACGAAACTGGCAAAGTTGCTGTGCTTGAAGTGCTTGGGCAGGATGTGTTTCGTGAATTTTTCATTCTGCGCAATAGTTAGCGACTCTGTCCGCAAGGTCAAGTCACAACGACGTACTTCCAGCACGACAAAACTGTCGCCATCATTTCCCCATCTAACAACACTTTCGTCGCTGGGGTTTTCCAACATTCTTTGCGCACACGTTAGCCTGTTCTGATAGAGCTCATCTGGCAATGACATACTTGTACAATTTGCGAACCTGCGATGATGATCAGCGTATGCCACAGGCAAAGATGTGCGACTGCACACGTACAAAGTCACTGGAATTGCTTGAGCCGGAGGCTCCGGCATTGTTATTATCCATGACTGCTGGAGCTGTGCGCAGAGCGTTGCGACCTAGGGAATCCAGGGAAACAGATACAGGGTCAGGAGACAGGCTTCGCAGAATGCAATCCTCCTCTTCACGGGCGCAAGAGCACTTGCAAGTTGAGGCTTGGGGCGACTAACTCCCCAATGCCTCGTATCAGTCGTCGATAGGGAGACTCGAGCGGCCGCGATGGTGAGGGCGGCGCGAGGCTCAGGTTGGATATAGGAATATGCCAAAAGCCGGGGGGTGTGAGACGGGCGTCCTGATGTCGTAATGCCGCAGCATGGGCGAGCCTGCAGTTGGGTGATGGGGAACTGAAGGTCGATGGGGGATCTGGGCCTTTGAGAGTAAAAGACTGACGGGCAGGGCTCGTGGCATCTCAGAGCGGGCTCTTTGACACTAGGAATCGCCCTAAAGCAGGTTGGAAGTGCTAAACAGGAATGCGCGCCCCAGTGCCGCTAGCGCGCCAAGCGCAGTTATGACCAGGATGTGTTCACGCTCGAGGGCTTTGGGTACGGGACACGCACATAGCCACGGCCGAGCGAGACGCGCGAAACGCTGCTCGCCCTGGCAGACACCCACCTGCACCACCACCACGGTGCGGTGCAGTTCTGGTCGACTATGCACTGCCCTTTGCCTGCTGGCTGGTCGTGCGTATCGGCGACGCGAGGCCTGCAGCGCTGCACCGTGGATGCGCGAATCCCAGCTTGGCGTGTGCTATGACGATTCAGCCAGCGCCGCTGAGCCTGAGCGGCGATCGGCATCAAAAGCAATGCCACTAGAAGGCAGCCCGCATCGGCTTCTCACAGCTGAAGCCTGAAGCCCTGCCAGCGTGCCTGGCACCTGGTAAGCCTCGCTTGCTCCACGGCGCCTCGCCCCCAGCTCTGGTAGTGGTGCCCATGTACTTCCAAGATGCTGTTACAGCTGTTTACAAGCGCAGCGCGAGTTGCAAGCCCTTGCCTGTCCAGCGCTCGGGCCAACCATGTTCACCACACTAAAAGACGTGGCTGGCTAACTCCGAGCCTGTTCGGCCAATCCCACCTGGGCAAGCACTGGGAGCGGCCGCCATCAACATCGCATTTTGTACTGGGTACCAAACCTCACTGATCAGTGACCAAGCCTGCCTCCGAGACATCATCATCATGTTTGCCGCTCGTCAATTGTCCTTAGCGCGCCCTGCCGCTGGCCGCCGTCTGTTCCATGCAACTGCCCCTGCTCTCGTAAAAGTCGGAGACAAGCTCCCCAGTGTCGAGCTCATGGAAAACTCGCCTGGCAACAAGGTCAACATCGCCGAGGAGCTGAAGACTGGTAAAGGTCTCGTCATTGGTAAGCCACTGAGACCTCTATACCAAGATTGTCGTGTCGTTGATCATTCGTGCTAATCAACTGCTGCTGCTGCGTACAGGAGTTCCAGCAGCCTACTCGCCTGCCTGCTCTGAGAACCACATCCCCGGATACATCAACTCTGCTAAACTCAAGGATGCTGGGAAGGTCTTTGTTGTTTCTGTCAACGACAGCTTTGTGTAAGTCAACTTAAGCACCGGCTTGTTTTGTGCAACCCAAGTCAGCACTCCCTCGACTGCTGAGACAGTCTCGGATGCAGATGCCGCACACTGCCCTCTGGTTGATGCAAACGTGACTAGCACACGCAGCATGAGGCCTCTTTGAGGTTCCTGTCGCGTAACCTCACCAGCACATGTCTCGAGAGCTGTGCCACCGTCGCCTCACATGTCAGACATTGAGTTTTTGTCACTGACTGTATATAGCATGAAGGCGTGGGGCAAGACGCTGGACCCAACGGGATCCAGTGGAGTAAGTCATGCCATAATCTCTTTGTTTCTGTCACAGTAGTCTAACATGATCAGATCCGTTTCCTTGCTGACCCTAGCTTGGCCTTTACCAGGAGCCTCGATCTCTCTTTTGACGCCGCTGCCATCTTTGGAGGCGATCGCTCCAAGCGCTACGCCCTGGTCATCGAGGATGGCGCTGTAAAGGAGGCGCATGTCGAGTCGGACAATACTGGATTGAATGGTATGTTTGCGAATCCCTTCTGAGGTCAATTACTGACGAGACAATAGTCTCTGCTGCTGACAAGGTCTTGTGATCATCTTCCGAGGCCGTCTGTCTCATTGAGCTATTGACACGCCGGCACAGGGTCCTTTTCCGTCCAGTTGTGACCATACCAAGGTAGCTAAATAGTAGAAATCCACCGTCGAAACGTTCTGTTCTCGAAGCAGGTTGGGAGTCATTGGGTCATTTCTCATACCGGCTAGCCATACTTTACTAAGTGTGCTCGTACCATCACTAATAGCACTTCTTCACAACAGCCAATCTCTTGATAGTAGCTAACAGGGCGTCCTTTCCAGGTTTGTCAATAGAACCTATCCTCTCGACCGACTGGTTGGACCAAGCTATACAGTCCAACACGTAACTGGCAAATTGCTCACTCAATTACCTGAAAATACTGCGACCAAGACATAAGGACTCCTTGCCTTCGTTAACACCCCTCATAGTTCCTAACCTACTTTGCGCTATGGCGCGGCAGTACTAGCGTGCCGCAATCTCCTTCACCTTCATGCACCAACCAGAGAACACCACTTGAAGGTCCAATCAATAATTCGAGTATCCATCACATATACCAAGGCACGCTCAATGCTTTGGTCTGATCAATTTGTGTATCTATGTAATCTCACGCCACAAAAACGCGTGGTGATATTACTTTGACAGCAGCTGACCCTCCAACAAGACGCAATACGAGCAGAGAATATCCCATGCCTGATCCACAGGAAAACATTGAAACTATTACTTGCTCGCAAACGCACAGCTGCCCATATCTCGTTTCTCGGCCGGAATGTGCGGCGAGATATCAAAGTCGAAAATATCCATCGGCAAGCCCATGGTTGTGCACGAGTTGGGAATGTCCACAATGCCAGCTACATGGCCCTGTACTGGAGCACAAGACAAGAGCAGGTAGATCTGGTAGTCGCTGTATCCTACAGCTCAGTCAGTATTCGCCAGCTTTGAGAAGAGAACCGTCGGAAGGCTAGCCACCTACCGTATCGCCTTAGATACTCAATCACTCGCAGACTCGTCTGACGGTATGCGACTGTCGTGTCCAGGTAGTGCTGCTTGCCATGCTCGTCAACCGAGAATCCCTCAAAGTAGATGTACCTCCCCGGTCCGAACGCGGGCTCAACCGGACCGGGAATGTAGATCGGACTCTTCATGTCTAGCTGCTTCACACCGCCCTTCATGACGGAGAACTTGATTGTGATGACACCCGCCATCTCAATCGCACCGCAGAAGGAGATCTCGCCTACTTTATATCAGCAACTGCTAAAATCGCATTGGGACAAGACAACCCACCATCGCCCTGCGAGAAGTGCAAATCGCCCACACTAAACTTTGCCCCCTTGACATGAACGGGGAGGAAAACCTTGGACCCCCTCGACAGATTCTTTATGTCGCAGTTACCCCCATGTTCCGGACGTCCTGGAATCGTCCTTGCGCCCTCCTTGCCCACCTTCTCCTTCAGCTCCTTGTCCGCAGAACCAGCATGCACGTTCCTAGGCTGCGGGGGCTCGGCCACAACGCGATTGTGCGTTTTTGCGCAAGCCTCGATTAGTTCGCCTTCGCGCTTGTTCCAGGTAGCGAGGATCTCCGCCGAGGGCGCGCAGCCCAGGATGCCCGGATGGATGAGGCCGGCGAAGCGGACGCCGGGGATGTGGCGCGATGAGCAGAAGATGCCTTCGAAATCCCAGATAGCCTTAGCGCTAGATGTTGTCAGTAGAATTTCAATATATTCGTACGGGTGTCTTGAGAAATCCACCGCCACAAACCTTGTGGTATCGTGCGAAAGGAAAGGAAAGGAAAGGAAAGCAACTCACGGCTCAGGGTAGATCTCGTCCAAGAAGCCACCCCCATTGTCTTTTGAAAACACGCCCGTGAACCCCCACGGCTGCTCATCTAAGGGCTGAACATCCTGGATCTCCAACACCAGGACATCACCCGGCTCGGCAGTCTCAATGTCAAAAGGACCAGTCAGGTAGTGGATCTTGGTAAGATCAACATCGCGCATGTCATCAGCGCTGTCGTTGTTTCCAATCTGTCCGCCGGTCCAGTCCACGCATTCAATCTTGACGACTTCGTTGTTCCTAATGGTTCCTATTGACGGGACTATGGCTGATTAGAACATTCTTGGCGGGACGGCAAGAGGGAGTTTTACTGTCAGGGTGCCAGCGGTTCTGGAGATGTCTTAGTAACTGCCTTCACAGCGCGAGCCAACAACGAATGTGCAGCCGCAGGGTTTCATACATGAAGAACATCCTGCTCGGCTGCCGGTCTGTCGAGATCTACCTTCGCAGCGTACCTGAGCCCCTGTTTGCCCATGTTGGAAGTCCAGGAGGCTGAGCAGACAAGTATCGATAGCTAAAAGTTCAGTCAAATTACTGGACTGGGAGCCAACTCGCGATCACTTTTTAGAAGAAGCAGATGGGTGCTGCGGCTATAATAGCTCTGGGCCGCGGGGTACATTTGTCAATTGTTATCTCTCACCCAGATCCACTCTCCCTACCCGAGGAGACATCAGCCGAACATGAGCGTCTCAGCCAATCTATGTACAAGGAGCTTGATAAGCTTAGTGATAGCTGATAGGCAGTGTTTACGTATCATCGGATACAGCTGCTGTATACAGCTCCTATTTTAGGCAAGGAGCTTGCCCCGCAAGTGGAGTTGGCGGGGTCAAGCCACACTTGTGCAGCTTCTCAATTCCCATATACATCATTATGCAGCGGCCCTAACGGTTCAATAGCGGATTCGCTTGTCGAAGCGACACCAGCTGTCCTTGGTACGGCTTCTGTCACCGCGTCTGCGCGATTGGGTGGACGAATTGCTGCTCCGCTTAATTCATCCCTCGTCCTCAACGGCCTCCGGTTGCATGGTATGCGGCATGTTCAACTGAACGTCTTGCGTGGTGTTTGACGAACATCGGATTTGGACGCGGGCTTGTGCATGCTGATATTGTAAGCGTCCATATGCTGCCACGGCAGTTCTAGGAATTCGTGTTTATTCTTCCAGCGAAGTGAATCCTCCTTGAACTTCTCAGCTTCGCTGGGTGGAAGAGGCGGCTCGGTCACTTTGGTGATCAAGTATGCTGTTGAGGCTTCTGCGAGGCCATAGATCAAGACGCCGACAAGTGGGATCTTGACAAGAACATAGAAGCCAAGTCCGAAGCCAAACAAGACGCCAGCGCGATCCTTGAACCACAAATTCTTTTGATCCTTGTTGTAACGAACGCGCGCGAAGTACGGCTCAAGCTGTCGAGGTTAGCGCGGCCTTGTAGTGAAGTGTACTCGTTACGTACCAGCTCACGCATCAATGTGCGGGAGGAGAAGTAAGCTTGGAGGAAGGATACCAGATAGCGTCGTGGCAGGAAAAGAGAGCCGGCAAAGATAGCAACTGCAGGCGGCGTCCCTACTGACTTGTTGAAGGTATAGAAACTGGCGGCAGGCAAGACAAATTTGCCTATATATGGCAGGTACGACAGAGCTAGTACAGCCAACGAGATACCGGCCTTTCTACCCTGCTTAACAACCAAGAGGACAACAGTATCCTTGATCGATTTCTTTTTCTCATTTGGACTCTTTGGCGCTTTGGTGGGGTATTGCTCGAGGTTTTCGGCGTACATTGCGCGCAGATTATGCGGGTCTTCGGACTTGTGCTTCTCCACGTAGGTGTGGTCCACCCATCGCAGGGAGTCCATAAACCTGCCCGGCACGTAAGTCTCTTGAACACATGGTGAAGGAGCATGGCTTACATTCGATCCAGGGTGGGTGTGACATAGCGCATCATCGTCATCAGAAAGAAAGGCACCTGTAGGACCGTGTGCTCGAGGAAATGCAGTCCGTCGATTATACTGTCATCCCAGGTAACATCGCTCATGTCGATAGCCAGCGAGGTGATCCATAGCAGTATTCTGACCCCAATAATCTGTAGGACCTTCGTCAGCAACTATGATTGTCCGAGAGCCTTTCTTTTTCAATAATACGAGGATTGATAATCATCAGCGGTCTTCAACGTTCAAAATGAACCAGAGTGGTAGTTGTACTCCTTCAGACCACAATCCCTTGACTACACTTATGCCAGCTCCTCAGAAGGTGGGGTACTCATACAGGTATTGACACAAGAACACGGATAGCGATTCCTGCAGCTACTGCGAGAGCTGCTTGACGGTAATGGTCCGATGTAAAGATGCCTGGATTCTGGAGTGCCCGATTGACTGTGAGCACATGTCAGTGCTGCAAGCAGGACTGCAGTTTGTAAGCGTCACATACCTCCAACCAGGGTCAATTGAGCTCCACGTAAGATGGCATTGGGATCGAAGTTGGACATGTTTGGCGGTAATGGAATCTCAATGAACATGTGCCACTGGGGACAGCAGTGGAAATATTGATAAGATCCACCCCATGCGAGTGCGAGCAGGTGGAGCAAACGCAATGACGTATTCCGCGCTTTCCGGTTACACGCAGTCAGTCAGGGTCCGCGCTTGTTAGCACAATAGGCCTGCATTTCGACTGTTGACACAGAAACGTTCAGCGCGTTGTCTGCAAGTCTGGAGTCGTCTACAGCCGCAAAGAGCTGGCTGTTTGACGATCACCCATGTGGACCCTGTAGTTCTGGGATGGATGTCTGAAGCGTTGTGGATCCCGTGAAACTCGCACCTCGCGCCAAGTGTTCGAAGAGCAAGGCACGCGGTCTCCGCCTCCACCTACAGAGTCAGTAGTCAACAGTCCACGATAATACGACAGAACGACACATACTACGACCGCGAAGCCGTTTGCGCTCTGTGAGCGCCACGTAGCACGGAAAAACTCAAATCGAAATGCATGCATAAGCAGATACCATGTCCTCCTCACTGGCTCCCTCGGGAACTGCAGACTACACGCCACCTCCACTGCACAATGGTCGTCGCTCGTTCACAGTTCCTGCTCGCTTGCGAAGCAGTCCAGCACCGGCTGCCGCTTCGACAAGCAGCGCCGACGGTATAGAAACCCTGGTCGTTTGCCCGCACTCGAGGATCGTCTCCTTTACAGCCCTAGGAGCCTCGGCTGCCAGTGGGGGAGACCACATAGCCTGGAGCACCCCTACTGAGCGCACACTGGCTGTTGGTATGTCGTCTTTGCTCTGTCACACATCATGAGAAGTAACACATGTCCAAAGGTGTCCTACGAATCTATCGCGTGACAACATCCAATGTATCCTTCCTTAACTCCGGTAGCCTCTTACACACCATTTTTCCTCGATCGCAATGCTGGTGTGTCGACGGGCAGTCCGTCTTCGTTCTCAGAATTAGGCAGGACTCGTACTATCGCCTAGAACTATCTTTCGAAACGGACGAGGATAAGGCCAAGGTCGAGCAATTCAGGTTGGTATTAGGCCAGGTTCTTAATTACGAAAAGACCCAGTGCCCATTCACGCGCAGCTTCGAAACTGATCTACCCGAACGCCCAAAAACGCCACCGCGCAAACGCCCTGTACGAAGGCCAACACAAAAGGCAAAGAAGTGGACATTCGACAAGACATGGCTGCCGGAGGACGGGCCACGACCGTCTACACCTGTGCTAGAGGGGTCTGACTCAGCCAACACATCCTCTTACGAAGAGGACGACCAATCCAGTATTCACACAGACACCAGCGATGTACCTGCTCCCGAAACACCAGGCACCGTCTTTGAAAACACGCCCTCTCCGAAAGTAGCAAGAAGACTTTCAGTCGCAGAACGCGCGCAACTGTTCCAAAGCCCACGCTCATTCACCGCACCAACACACTCAGGAAGAGACAGGTCTCTTTCGTCGGCATCCTTGATGGGTAGCATCCGGGAAACATCCATAGAAGAGGAAGGGAAAAGGCCAGAGTCCAAAAAGAGACCAAACCAGATCGAGAATAAGTCTTCTACGGATGCTGCAAGTCTTGTGTCAAGCACAGACTCATTTCACTCATTGCACACGACCCGTCGGAGCCCTTCACCACCCTTTTTGGACGCTGAAGCCGAGATTCTCAACCCATGGGCAGCCAGCCCACCAAAGCAAGATAACACGAGGGGCCGGGCAAGGCACCGCCGCGATGTTTCAGAACTCACCATTCGAGCTACATCCGTTGATGGTGTGGACAAATCTGCTGCAGTGACACCAGTCGCACCACTTCAGCCAATCACAACACCGTCGATCCAGCTACGCCCCTCATCCGCCCCTCACACTCCTCCACTGGTCAGTGATTCTGACGATGACAGTCTCGGGCAGCCGACATTGGATGTACCAACACCACCAGATATGATCCGCATGAGAAAGCTTACGGGTGCTTCACCGCGGCGAGCATTCTCTCCTATGCCTCACCCACAGAACTTGTGCTTTCCAACCAGACACAAATCGGATCAGAAATTTACCACTGCTCTGGTCCGTAAGACTTGTGAGATTGTTCTTGGGCCACCGCAGCACCTTGTTTCGCTCATGCTTCGCATTGCAGCGAGCATTTCCAATGGCTTCGGCTTTTCTACTTATCGCGTTCGACGCACTGTGAACATACCAGGCTCTTGGGAATCCAGTAGCGAAGAGGACGCATGGGAGGAGGACGACTTCGGCATTCCTCTCAGTAATATTGGAGAGCCGGTACGCAGGACTGGGCACTCTGGTGAGCTTGATTAATTCGGCGCATGACTACCTGCATACCATGCACACGATACCAGGCGTTTTGCACTGTTTTTTTAGCATTTACATGGTTGGGCGATATGACGGTTTACAGCTCGACTGCACACATTCGGGCATGAACGATTTAGACAGTATTCGATTGTAATGTACGCAAGGAGGGTTGTCTTTCCGCTAATGTATGAATGAATCGTGTTTTCATCTAGCTAGATGCACGAATGAAAGAACGATAAAGAGATCTCGTCGCGTCCATCTCACTCGAGACGATTCTGCAGTCCAAGCGTGACTGGTTTTGCAAGCACTCGCTTCTGCAACATACATCTACGTACATGCCCCACCACTGCAGACGCTCAAGCACAAGCCAACGGTAAAGGCGGACCACAAACCATGCTGCAGCGACCATGACAAACATCTCAATGGAGCCCCCAGGTGTTTGCGATCACGAGATTTCTGCTGGGCTGATAGGCTGCTTCTCGCGATTGCCAGACGGCGCACATGTGTCTTCGGGAAGGATGCTTTCGGCTCCAGTACAATGGGCGGTCTGCAGCTGGACTTCTGCACACCACCACAATCGCTCACTCATCTCAGCCATAAGCTTCTTGACGCCGAAGAGCGGTCACGAGTTGCTAAATTCCACCAGTTCGTCATGTGCACATATCTTGTTGACGTTATTTTTGAGGCCCTGATGAGCACCTTGTGACGCAGGGCAGGATCCCAGTTTTGCCAGCCACCGCCAACTTACGCCCAGCCAGCTTTTACTGACCACCAACTTGATGGCAGCACCCAATGAGAACCGTATCTGCTCCACTTTGGACTTCCAGCAGCTGCATGGTGAGCAAACAGGTCCACTGGTATGTTTGTATATTGGTTGACGCATAGTTGGGTGGCAGGCGAGCTGCCTCCTTGTTTAATAGTCACGATGCGTCCACGCGATGAGGTTTGTCTTAAGTTTTTTTAATATTGTTTTACAGCCTACAAACATCTAGAGTATATGGTCCCGCATAGGAACGAGTGTGCCAGTTCCAAAAAGAGCATAGGAAACTGATGGCTACCATGGACATGCACATGAGCATCAGGACCGTGTGCCGCGCACCAACAAACCACTACTATGACAAACCACTCCCACTGTTACCAGACAACGATGCCTTCGATATTGAAACAGAACTTGTGCCCAAGCCGCTCTTCAGCCGACCGACAGTATTGTCCCCGATATGTGCAGCTTACGCTGTGGTGGAACCGCAATCGCCGATCTACATACCCTCCAGGTCCACTGTAAGCGTATCACGAACGTCCTCCTTTCGGTCCTCAAGGCGTAGCATATCCTCATCAACTTCATCAATACGAACACGTCTGAGCTCGGCGCCAACATCGCCATACTCTTTGCGGCGTTCACTTGAATTGGCATGCACATCTCCATCAACTGTGTGGTACACGCCCGTGTGCACACCAGAGCCACAGCCACGACGACCCCTGAGGCGGAGAGTGAGTCCTACACATGACACCCTCAGGAATTTGCGGGCAAAAGAATCAGATGCTTGTTTGCAAAGGGTCTGTGATGAGCAAGTCTCTGCATATCTGAGCGGCGCACTCTTCTGTAGAACCGGGATGGAGTCGGAGCTAATTATGGTGGGCTGAGACTAAAGAGGAGAGACACAAAGTATGTTTTCACAAGATCTCAGGTAGCAGTGATATCGCTAACATAATACAGAGGTGGAATACGGTTCATGAAAGGGAATAGTCCTATTCATCAGTGACAATGACGGTGTTTTAATGGCGTCTATTTGAGCATACTTCAACATGATACCAATTTAGGGCAAGAAGAATCCTTTCTGAATCGCGAGCTTTTTTTTTTACAATCTCGATCTCTGGCTTGTGAAGCACTGCACCTGGGCTTGAGTGCATCTCAAGGTGTTACCATGTGAAGAGTTGTTGAACTCCTATAAGTATAATCGCGTGCTATATCACAGGTCTACAATTTAAATAATCTTGAAACATGTCGGACGGTAAGTGCACTCTGTACAATTGACCAACTTTATAGATTCTCTCTTCGGAACCGACCGTTGGCTAAAATGCTTCCTCATCAATGGCGTGCTTTGCGATACATATGGGTTGTTTGTTCAACAGAGCACTACCACTTTTCGAGTACGAGAGTCGGGCACAGCCTCTCCGCAAAGTAGGGTCCACGAACCCTGAACAGGACGTTGCATTGAAAAGTTACCTAGCCTGCTAAAGTCGTATCTACAAGCGCGGTCGGTCGCAAAGCAGAGCCGCCCGAGATTGCTCTTGACCGATGGCTGTTCGCTGTGAAATGTATTTGCCTCGAACTCACAGTGTCATATTTGTACAGAGAGCCATCACAGCGGTTAGGTGCCATTTTTGGGAGGCAACACATACAGTAGTAAGTCTTTGTGGAGTAGGATTGTCGTTGAGGTGGTCCCTTGACCAGTCAAATAGACACTCACCGATCGACAGCGTGGCTGACGTGCGTTCACTTCTACTGTTATGCGTTCGCCCTGTCCCCACACATGCTCAAGGGCAAAAGCTGAGGGCAACAGCAGGGACCGCGGTAACCGGCGTTATCGTGTCACGGCGTAACTTTATGTACCATTCGACGTCGGCATTACGGAGTGTGGCCAGGTTAGATTGAATTTGCAACCACGCCCGGCGCGGATCATTACGCCGTCCTCTCGCATTGAGCCTAGAAGGGAAGCTTTCCAGGTTGATGTCCCAGGTTCCTGCAGCCACATCCGCTAGCATGCAGTAACCACGAGTCTTGGCTGAGTCCAAGGGCGCTTTTGTGTCGATGCCCGTCGCTGCACCCGTGTGATGAGCTGGACCTCGCTTACGTGCTTGGAAGGATGGCAGTGAGGCCGTCACACGGCTGCGAACATGTCACGCTTGTCTGGGAGCTGGTTCTGCGTCTGCGTGGGAGAGGCAAAAGACGGGCCACTCTGGATGCAGCTGGCTGCTGGCCCTCCACTGTCTCATCAGGCACTAACTAGTGGCTGGTAGCAACGGTATGGGAGCAGCGAGTGAGCGACAGTCCGTGGGGTCGGATCTGGAAGCATGTCAAAGGTGGATCCATCTGGGCGCAGGGATCATGTAGGGTAGGTGGTCAAAGCACAGGTGCGTGGTGGAAACGACCGCGACGAGACATGCTGCCGGTTGTCTCCGCGGTATTGGGCCGGTAAGGCTGCTCTCTGCGCGGTTCTGCTGGAGAATCTGCGATGCTGGACGCTGGACGCTGCGCGCGTTTGACTGTGATGTTGCCTTCAAGATGCTGAGCAGCGGCCTGCTCACACAGCCGAGGGATGGCGCGGCATGCAAATTCGCGCAGTCGCCGGCCCTCCCTCTCACCGCACGTTATCTCTTTCACCACAAATCCAATCTAAACGTAGCTGTGCGACCCAATGAGTCGCAGTGTGTCCGATGGATTTCCAATCTAGCCAATATCCTTCGTCCTTTGCTGGCTTCTCCACCTCTGCCGCCCACCTTGGCCAAACTACGACACATTCCCCGCAGAATCAGTTCTTCAACTCGGATCCACAAGCTCGGTTCGCGCAATCAAACAACGCGTTCTCCTACGGCAGCCTCCCCAATGGCGGCCAAGGCGCCTCGTTTCCTAACAGCATGCAGAGTGGCGCCATGATGCAGCCTGGAGCTGCCATGTCCCAGGGCCAGCTTCACCAAGCACGAGGTATGTCAGCACGCAAAACGCAATGACGTCCTGCCACCGCCAGCAGCGCTACGCGCCTGCCTTTTGTGACCTTGTGTCGCGCCTGCGCCTGCCTTAACGTGCCCTGCCCTGACTGGGGGCTCGCCTGGCTCGACGCGCGCAGTTCTATGTTTGATTGCTTGTCAGCATGCTGACCGCCGTGAAGCAGCGCAACTGCAGCAGCAGCAGCAGCACAACCCGTATTCGAGCGCGCCCTACTCACAAGCGCTACCGTCGCCCGCCCACCAGCAGTTTGCCCAGAACCGACAGACCGCCTCGCCGGCCCTGAGTAACCAAGGCCAGCCGTATGCCACGCCTCAGCCGCAACAGTCGCCCTCCACCCTGCCATCGTCCAACGGCCAGCAGCAGCCCATGAACATCAACCTCCCGTCTCAGGTCAAGAGCGAGCCTACCCAGGCGCAGACGCCTGTCAAGGCTGTGCCACATTCGCCTGTGTCGCCCGTCACGCCTGCGAAAGCCCACGAGCGCGTCGCCGTTCTCCTGGAGATCAACAGCATCCTCATCAACGAGGCAACCACGCTTCAGACACAGGGCAAGGGAGGCCAGATCGGTTCGTCAGAGGAGGGCAAGCAACAGCCATCCAAAGAGTATATTGAGTGAGTCTCTTGTTTGTTGTACATCGCGCCTATATGCTGACGCGATCAGCTACGTCCGCCGCCTGCAGGTCAATCTCTCGTATCTTGCCCAAAATGCTGAGAAGGTGCCCAAGCCAGGACAGCTTGTTCAGCCAGGTCCTGCCATCATGTCTGCACCTACAACTCATGAGGAGCTTAGTAAGCTGTACGTGAAGCTGCAAGGTCTTTTCCCAGGGTGGAAAGGCGGCCAGGCAGCAACAAGGCAATCCCCTGGTGGACCGCAACGGATGAACTCGAGCACATCACAACCCCCCAACAGCGCCGGTCTGCAGCAGAATTGGGGCCAGAATCCTATGCAGCAACAGCCGAAGATGGAGCACACGCAGTGAACACGCTTCTCAGGCGCGTAGTAGCGCCAATGTATTACTACACTTCTTGCCGTCGTCAGCCAAGGCGGATATGATCTTTGAACTTGATACCGGCGGCACTATTTCATTCTCAGTGAAGGCGCATCGAAGACTGTGGCATAAAAAAAGAGCGGGCAGGAGTCCATTAGCTGGCCACACGAACTTGGCTTGTCAGGAGTACGGTGTTTAGCATACGAAGCGGGACAGGCCGCGTTTTGACATTGACAGCAATGAGCATAGCCAGCTCAATCTTTGTAAATGCGATTGCAAATGCATGGTTCTACAGTGTACCCAGACATTTCCCTCTTGCTCATTATGTACTTTGTATGTACCCCACGCGGTTATACCTTCATAAATCATCAATCATAAGATCCACGGCCCGTTGAACAAGCCTCCCTTCAATACCTCGTCCGACTCACCTCCCTTCGCACTTCCCTCTCATCCACATAGCCCGTGCTCCGCCTCGGCTCGCGAAAGTCCAAATCGCTCCGCCTCACATCGCTCACCCGCCTCGAACGACTGACGCTGCGCCGACTCGCCCGCGGCTCCTCGTAGTACTCAATGACACGAGGCTGCGAGTGTCTATAACACACGTCATCAACACACGTCAACACAACGCCAAGCTCGCAATCTCATCATCATCATCATCATCATCATCAGAAGAAGAAGAAGAAGAAGAAGAAAAAGAAAAGAAGAGGGAAACAAAAAACGGGCCAGCGTACCGGTGAGCATGGTGATGGTGTTCGACGTAGCGCGCTTGGTCATTGTACGAAGCCGAGCGGCGCCATTCGCGCGGGAGCCGCATGACGCCTGCGGGCGGGTGGGATGTGTAGTTTCCTCTTCGCGGGGGAGGATCCATGACGCCGGGTCCGCGCGTCTCGTAGGTTTTCATGATGCACATTGTGGGTGTGGAGGTGTGGGCATGCGTGTGTGTGTGTGTGTGTGTGTGTGTGTGTGTGTGTGTGTGTGTGTGTGTGTGTGTGTGTGTGTGTGTGTGTGTGTGTGGAGGTGGAGGTGGAGGGGGCTGTGGTGGATTTTGTGGAGCGCAATGGGGAGGCAATCAATTAGAATGGGGGTAGTGTGGTGAAGCAGAAAACTTTGGAATATTTGAAGTGATTGGTGGTTGTACATACAATAACCTTGTGTTTGGTGTTGATGTGTGATGATGGCTGGGGGATGCTCCATATGTTGGCGGGATGACGTGGGCCCAGAATCTTTGGTCGGGTCCAAGTTGGTGGACGTTGGCTCCAGGATGTCGCCATGGGACTGGTTGTGAAGGTCTGGAATTTGACAAGAGCCAGCCCGTCACTTGATGCGTAGATGGACTTCAAATTACTTCACTTGTGACAGATAAGCAATGTAGTATCAAACATACAAGTGTAAATCTTTCACTTGTTGGATGTCTCTTCTTCGAGGAAATATGCCACATGATGCTCTACGTGTTATACAAAGCAACTACGATGCCGGTGATTTTGGTCCCTCAAACACTGCCTTTCCACTCCTAATTGTTGCGTATTTCACCGCACCCACTGGACTGTCTTGTAGCCCAGGCGCAGTTGTGCCTGCACCAATCTGCTTGATCTCCTCCTTGATCTTACGATCCACGGCATCCTGCACGGCGCCGGGTTGACTTTCAGCGATCTCATCGACATCCTTGAGGGTCAGGACGTCGCTGACGAGCGAGGCGCGGGACTGAAGGAGCATGGTGGTTGGACCCTCGAAGCGGAGGAATAACTGGAATGCAATCAGCACGGTGTATTGTAATTTTCATGTTGGAAGGGACATACTCTGTCGCCCCAGATTGATCGCCGCGCCCATGTCTTCAGCGTGTACCATGTTCTTGAGATGGCGCGCCATGTCGTTGTCTGGCTCATGATTCTGAAGAACTTGGCGTTCTGGACGAGGGACCCAAATCCGAGATCAGGAACCTGGAGGCGGAAGTTTGAAGACTTGAAGCGGAAAGGCATTGGCGGTGTCGCTGAAGCTGTGTACGCGACAACATTGCTACAAAGGGTGAGCTCTTGAAAGATCAGGGTTTAGTTCCAGGACATGACTTACGCTGGGTGTGCGACATAGCTCTCGCCAGCCTTCAACTGCACCTGGTAGATCTGCCCACTTCCCGCGAGTGCAAGCAGACCACGTCCGGTGATATATGTGTTTCCCCAGTGCGCAAGGCCGAGCTTCACGTTATACTGAGGCTTGAGGCTAAGAGTGTGGCCTGTCCAGGCCAGCAGCGCTTGCCTTTGGCTGATGACCCAGTCTTGCCTGCCATCCAGGTTCACTGTGACAATGCTAGATATGGGCGACTTTGTGGAAACCAGTGCTGTGACTGGGGTGGTGGAGGAGATCTTCTGATACAAGAAGGGAATGCCGACGGGCGCGCGCCTGAATGGCTCGAGGAAAGCAAGAGTCGACAGCGTGTTTTCCGATTTGCCGTTGAGGCCGATCAATGTGCCGCGACGGGTGAAGAGGGTTTGCGAAGCGGAGAGGGAGACGGAGAGGAGCGAGAAGGGTGTGCCAATGACCTCGAAGTGCGCATCTAGCAGAGGTCAGTCATACGGGTGCGCTTGGCAGCGCAAAGGGAGTCTACCAGGCGAGACGACTGGCGTTGCCGCAGCATCGACGCTCAGCCTCTGGTCGAGTGCAGGCTCCGCAGATGAGTTTGTGGCGGAGATGTTGATGCATCGTCTTCGCACGGTCGCAGCACCAGCGCGGTGTGCGACCCTCGTCCAGGACGAGGCAGCCGGACGTAGCATGGCTGTGCCTATCAATTGGCGTGCGATCAGTCGATGATGGCTGTGAGAGGCAATGGCATAGCTCGGAGCTGGTCGCGGCTGCAGCGCGTACTTTGTAGGGCTGAGGGCGATGTCAAATCAAACGCAGCAAACACGCGGGCAAGCTAGCCTTCCTGGTGCTCAAGCACGCAAGAGGGCCGAGGCATCCCACCATCATTGTGCTCTCCGCGCACGCCATTGGGGCCTGTTGGAGCTCTCCTCCAGATAACTTAAGCTCTGCGACCCGAACATGTGAAGCTCGCCATGCTCATCCCACCGCTTGCCCGCGCCGCCAGCCGGCCGGGTCTTCCACCCTCGAGCTTGAGCTTGCTCGTGCGCCCACACCCACTATACCATTCCACTCGCGTCTTCACCTCCTCGCCCCTACACAGAAAAGATGTCCACGGCCAGCGGCCCGCACCAAGCTCGCAGCAAGTGCTGCCGGCTGCCAAATCCCCCAATCCAGCGACCGGCCCAGCCAAAGCGAAAGCAAAGGCCGAAAAGGCAATGGACCCGTTGCTTGGGGAAAGGAATTTGAGCAACAAAGAGCAGCGCAAGGCAGACTGGACCATCATCAAGGAGATGACCAAGTACCTCTGGCCAAAAGACAACTATGGCACTCGCTTCAGAGTCGGGCTTAGTGTTGCATTGCTCTTGAGCGCAAAACTGCTCAACGTGCAAGTGCCTTTCTATTTCAAGAGCATCGTGGACTCGATGAACATAGATTTCATTGCTGTTGGAGGAACTGCGACCACCGTGGCAGGCTCCATGATCATGGCCTGTAAGCTACACCAAGCAATGCCATTTCATCCCGTCCCACAAAAGACTAAACCAAGTAGATGGCTTGACCAGAATCGGCGCAACCGTATCCCAAGAACTGCGCAACGCCGTGTTTGCAAGCGTTGCACAGAAGGCGATTCGCAAGGTCGCATGCAGTGTCTACGAGCACTTACTGAAACTCGATCTGAACTTCCATCTGACAAGACAGACTGGAGGGTTGACAAGAGCCATTGATCGTGGTACCAAGGGCATCAGTTTCTTGCTGTCATCCATGGTGTTCCACATATTCCCCACAGCATTGGAGATTTCTTTGGTGTGCGGTATTCTTGTATGCATCAGATTGGTCCCAATGCGAGTGCATCTGCTGACTGCTTCCAGACTTACCAATACGGCTGGCAATTTGCCCTCATCACGAGTGCCACAATGGCGACGTATGCTGCATTTACCATCTTGACCACCTCGTGGCGTACAAAGTTCAGGAAGCAGGCCAATGCCGCCGACAACAAGGCAGCCACTGTCGCCGTCGATTCTCTGATCAACTACGAAGCCGTCAAGTACTTCAACAACGAGAAATACGAGGTCGGTCGTTACAACGCTGCTCTCACGGCATACGAAAAAGCATCGATCAAGGTCGCCACCTCTCTTGCATTCCTCAACTCCGGTCAGAACATAATCTTCTCATCCGCGCTGACTGCCATGATGTATCTCGCCTGCAACGGTGTCGCAACCGGTACCATGACCGTCGGCGACCTCGTCATGGTAAACCAACTCGTCTTTCAGCTCTCCGTGCCCCTGAACTTCCTCGGATCCATGTATCGCGAGCTGCGCCAGTCGCTGCTCGACATGGACACGCTCTTCAGCCTGCAAAAGACCAACGTCGCAGTCCAAGATAAGCCTGGAGCGCAATCACTTGTGCTCACAAAGGGCGAGATCAAATTCGAAAGCGTCTCTTTCGGATACCGCCCCGACCGTCCCATTCTCAAGAACCTGAACCTCACCATTCCCGCTGGTAAAAAGATCGCCGTCGTTGGGCCGTCGGGTTGCGGCAAGTCGACGATCTTGCGCTTGCTGTTCCGCTACTACGACGCACAGGAAGGCCGCATCACGATTGACGGCCAGGACATACGTGACGTGTCACTGGACAGCTTGCGCCGGGCAATCGGTGTCGTGCCGCAGGATACGCCACTATTCAACAACACCATTGGGCACAACATCCGCTACGGCAATATGGAAGCAAGCGAAGAGCAGATTATCCAGGCTGCAAAACGGGCGCATGTGCATGATACCATTGCGGCGTTTCCCGACGGCTATGATACGATGGTCGGCGAGCGCGGGATGATGATCAGCGGTGGTGAGAAGCAGCGGCTTGCTGTGTCAAGGCTCATTCTGAAAGACCCGCCGTTGCTGTTCTTCGATGAAGCGGTATGTTGTCCCCCAACTTTACCTTCACCTCACCCTCACAGTCCCTCGTTTGTTACACGAGCGCGTTCGCTGACAAGTCCTAGACTTCCGCACTCGATACACATACCGAGCAAGCACTCCTCACGCACATCAACTCGCTCGTGCGCGAGAAGAAGCGCACCTCCGTCTTCATCGCACACCGACTGCGCACCATCTACGATTCCGACATTATCATTGTGCTGAAAGCGGGCAGTGTGGCGGAGCAAGGCACGCATCAGGAGCTGATTGACAGAGATGGGCTGTACAGCGAGCTGTGGAGCGCACAAGAAACAATGTTCACGGAGAAGCAAGAGGATCCACAGGAGCAGGACGACGATGAGGTGAAGAAGAAATAGACGTGTGACATACTGCACTAGACAGATGACGATTGTATATACTGCCAGTGATGCATATGATATATCTATCAGGTGTCTCATAACTATGGTGATGGCAATGTGATGCAGAGTCAAGGACGTATTATTATTAAGATTATCTGTAGCATAAGTTCTCGCAAACCAAACACTGTATCCGGGTATCTGATGAACAAGCGGACCGGGTATATGACAAAGGAGATGGCCCTAAAACAAAAAAGCTCGCTACGATGCAACGAGAGGTATTCAACGCAAGAAGAAGGGCGGGGGGTATATATGTTGCTCATACGAGGATGGTACGGTGCTGAGATGGTGGGGAAGGGGACAGCAGCAACGGCGTCGCGAGGCAGTCGTCATGGAGTTTTCAGACAATGTGGAGGTGGAGGCCCTGGAGCAGTGGGGAGAGCAGCCGTGCGTGTGACCCACAAGGAGAGATCGACGCATCGGAGGCGCGCGCAATTCAGTATTCGGGGTCGCAAGGACGACAGCTTGTCCGTGCTGCTCTGAAAAATTCGTCGCAAGATGTATGCGTCGCAATTGCATATGCATCACAGGCGCCTGCCAGAATCGGTCCGATGGCAAAATGCGTCACAATTGTCGCATTTGCGAAGCGTCGGTCGGTCGTTGGAGTCGATAAGTTGTTACGCTCTACCAGGGCATCCACTTGCCCTTCTTGGGCAGCATGTCCTTTCGTGGGATGAAGCGCATCCAGCCCTCGCGCTTGGTCTCTTTCTTATCGGGCACCTGGCCCATATAGATGGCGTGGCTCCTTCGTGCGTTCTCCATTGCGCGCTCGTAGTGCTCCGGCGTGTCGTAGTCGATGTCGTGGTCAGGATTGTTCTCGGGCGAGTGGTCACCGTGGTGTCTTGCAGACGTGTTCAGATAGCCATAGTCGCGGACGACGAGATGAGATGTGGGAAGCATGGCCATGTGAGAGACGCTGCTCGTCTCTGAGCTGGTCATGTTGGAAGTTTCTGAAGATATCGATCGATGTAAAGGCGAGAGGGTAAACGTTTATCTGGCAATGCGCAGAGTAGAGGTGGGCTGGTAAAGAGTGCAGTTGCGGTGGTGGGTTTTGTGTGGAATGCAAGAGTTCTAGGTTGGGCAGGGCTTATGTTCCGAGCCGCACGATGACGCCCTTGCTGCAGAATTTCCAACACATCTGGCCAGACAATTGCCTAGAATGTGGCGGGCGTCCGCTGGCGACAACGAATAGCCACTCAGCTCAGGGGGTCGCACTGGGGACTGCATCTCGTGGCGCCCCCACAACCCGCTTGCAGCTGTATGATCGCCATCCAGGCTCTAAATGACTTTGTCTGGAACAACAATTGTGGCACAGGCTGTGGATCAAATGCAGCTCTCTACTTAAAGGCCTTTTCAAAGCCCTTTCTTTCCTGCCACGATACGCGACGACTCTATCGTCTGTGATGCGTCGCCAGGGTTCTATCTAGGTTGAAAGCTGCCGAGATCAAAGCCAGATGGCTAAATGCCTGCGGCGTATTACCAAGTTGTTCACCAGAGCGAGCAATCTCCTCCGAGAAGATATGTAGGTGGTTGCCAAAGCTCATCATGTTCTCGAAGATGTTAACAGCCCTGTTTTGTGTCAGTCGGATACTACAGACGGAACGAAGATACTTACTGCCTCAGGTACTTGTCGTCATAGGCGCCCGCCTGTCATCAGTCAGTAGTAGTAAGATGAAGATTTCCCCTATAACGTACTCGTGTGAGGGCTTCAACGAGCCAGAAAGTACACATGGAAAAGGCGCCTTCTCGACCACCCACACCATCATCGCTTTTCACGGTATTATATCGATAGACAAGTCCTGTGCTTGTAAGGCCGCCTTTTTCGGGAGCCTTGAGGATTCGGTCCAAAGTTTTCAAGAAACGAGGATCTGTAGGTGCGATGAAGAACACGAGCGGAGCTATTAGCACAGCCGAATCCAGAACGTCGTTAGCTTCGTAGCTCTGGATGAAGCAGTCGAGTTCCTTGTTGTAACCTTTTTCCATGACCTCTTCGCAGATCTCATCGCGCACTTTGTACCACTCTTGTCGGTGAGGGCAGGGGAAACTCCGCTTGTCTGCGAGTCGCAGCGCTCGGTCAATTGCAACCCACATCATGATCTTGCTGTACACAAAGTTTTGCTTTTGACCACGGACTTCCCAAATCGACATATCGGTTTCTTTCCACACACCGCAGACATAGTCTGCAATCTCCCGTACACGCAGCCACTGATCGTAAGTGACTGGCTTCCCAAACCGATTGAGAAGATAGATACCATCCATCAGCTCACCGTAAATATCAAGCTGAGTATGGAATGCAGCTCCGTTTCCAATCCGGGCGGGCTTGCTGCCTCGATAGCCTTCTAGATGGTTGAGCTCAATCTCCGGAATGTCTGTTTCTCCCTTGATCGTGAACATAATAGGTAATGAGCCTACTTTTCGCTCCTTGGACTCGTCAATACGCTGAAACATGAAGCTCGAATAAGCCTCGGCCTCAAAGCTGAAGCCCATGCGGAGGAAAATATAGATGGTAAAGGATGAATCTCGAACCCATGAATAACGATAATCCCAATTTCGTGAGCCTGGGTTCATAGTTAGTTATGGGGACGCAGAAATAGTCGCGTCCATATTACCTCCAAAGTCTTCTGGCAAGGAGAAGGTTGGCGCAGCAACAATGGCACCTGTTGGTTCAAAAATAAGCATCTTTAGGATGAAGAGACTCCTTGTCACAACCTCATCCCAGCGGCCACTGTACTTGCTGCCTCCAATCCAGCGATTCCAGTACTTGACAGTGTCCATCTGGACCTTGTCCACTAGATTGGTGTCAATGTGATCTGGAATATGGTCGTTGGCATCTCTTAAGATGAATGAAACCGCCTGGCCTTCAGACAGGTGGAAGCTGGTCGTAACCGAGCTCCCAAGTTCGGTTCCAGGTGTCTTCACGAAGGAAATTCTGGGGCAGACTGCGTCGTCCTCGCCGCAATCAATGGTTGTGTTGAGCTGCAAAGACAAATCTTTTGACCTGAAAACAACTCTTTGGTCATGCTCACCTTCCTCGCCATGATTTACGATCTCGGTTGAGTGTTTGTCTTGTGCGTAGTCTGGTGAGACGTAAGTGTTGAGAATGGTAACAAGGGGTAGCGAACTTACTAAATGCTGGACAGACCTCGACGTCTACATCGATCTCGCCCCGCATGCACTCGACCCTGCGAACCAGCCACTTTCTTAAATCTGTCCGTTCGGCCACATCTCCAGTGTGCGTACTGGCCAAGACCTGGGTATGATACTGTGCGTCCATGCTTTTGTTGTCGGGTCGCGGCAGAAAATCGACAACATTCATAACACCCTCTTCTTTCAGATAGCGTGTCTGAAGAACGTTGCTTGCTGGTAGATAGTGTTGTTTTGTGGTACACAGATCATCGTGCTTGGGGTTTATTGTAAAATGGCCTCCCTTGTCCTTGTCCAGTATCCGACAAAACACTGAAGGTGAGTCAAAGTTAGGCCAACACATGTAGTCAAGTCCACCATCTGAAGCAACCATAGCGCATGTCCGCAAGTTCCCAATCAATCCATAATCCTCGATCGGCATGTACCCTGTCGCTGTTCGTCGATCTGTTGGCCCCTGGCCTCCAGAAGCTAACCTCTTTTTCTTCGGGTCAATCATCTCCTCGTCGCTGCGTATATTCTTCTCTTCTCTTCTTCTGTACTCTCGAGGCAGCTCTGAATCACTTGTTGGGTGTTGTCGAGGATGTGGCTGCAATGGGTGGGTGACATCTTTGATCGTTCCCTCGCCCACACTAACATCATCTCCCTGTGATTCGGTCATCTTTACTTGAGTGCGGTCGACTTTGTTAGTTCGCTGCTGGTGAATTCTAAACTGTGTCAGATTATTAAAAAGCTAGGCGATGAACGTGTCGGGAGCTGCGGAAAGCGCGCGGAGCTCGAGCAGATGACAAGGTCTGACGTCATTTATCATAGTACAAATCCCTTCATTTTGATAGATTGACAGGCGCACACAATAGCAAGAACCGTGACCGGTTGCAGCAGCCAGTCGACCTCATCATGTATCGAATTGAAGCTACACTTGACATGGACGTGCTTGTCCATAAACATCAACCCTATACTGTCTCAGCGTCATGCATGCACGACCTTGATGTTGTGAAATATCACTTCGCTCGGCTCACTTCCTTGATTGTAGTTGCCGACCTTGAAGTAACTCTTTGGGCCGTTCAAGTGCCCAGTGCTCATTTCCCTCTTTTCTCCACGGTCAATCTGTACCGTGAATTTATCACGTTCGTACCTCAACTCATACTCGAAACTGTCACCTACGTCGACCTGTCCAATCTCAGTCATCTTCAGGCTACTCACGCCCGGTATCTGAGAGACTCCAATAGTCAAAACCCCTTCACGATTGTAGAATAGCTCTGCCACAGGCTTCTTGGAGATGCTGTCGTCAACTTTCACTTGTCCAACCACAGTTCCGTACTTCGAGTCGTCCGGCTTAGGAACCGCCAATTTTGCTCTAAGGCGGTTCATTTCATTCTTTGGGTCCCAAGAATTCGGCACAGCTTCTCGTAGCTCCGTACGGCAATGCTTGCTGTTCGGGGTCGTAACGCACACGGAACGCGACGGCACTTTCATGACAAGTTCGCCAGACGGAGAGGTGTAAAAGTAGTCAGGCGATGACCAGCCATTGCAACCAGATAGCTTCTTGCCAGGTATCTGATCGACCTTGCCGGAACTGCCAGTAGGTAGTTGCAGATTGAACCCAGTCAGGTCGAAGATGCCGCCGGGTGCGCATGGAGAATCGTCGGCACTAGCACGTATGACACGGTCGTGTGCCAAAGGTGTAGCAAGAGCTGTTGCAGCAAAAAACAGGGCAATCGTGTTAAGGGAATCCTTCATTTGCGGCATGGCAATGTTGTCGAAGGCAAGGACTGAATTGACTTTTAGATTCAGAGCAACTGATAGAAGCTTCCGTGCCTTTTATCACACCAACATTCTGGACTACGAACAGAGATTCAGATTACTCATCATCTGTGGAATTTGTATTAAAGTGTGATTTCGTAGGACAGGCCCACGCACCGGACTCCGGAAACGTACGATCACCAGCGGCCTATTAGACGTGAACTTCGGACTTGAGTCAGCATACGAGAGAGCCCAAAAATGAGTAAAAGAGGTGTAAGCAAACTTTCCACACATTATGATAGGACAACTACACTGATGCACACGTCTCGCTCACCACTTAGGATCAGGCGATGCTGGAACCATCCTATCTTCGCCCTCTTGATGAGCGGTTATTATTCAATGAACCAAATTTAGCCATCAGAAATATATGGGCTTGCATTGATGATGGATGCAGTTTTGACCAGCAAAGGATTTATGAGCCGAACGAGCATCAAACAACCTGCAACATGCCAAGCAATGAGCTGGGGACACCAAGACAGGACTGCCAGCTTAAACAGCACCCCATCGTTCCGCATACCGATCGTTCTTCGAATCTGTGTTTCTCTCATATTCGCTTCGATCAGCCACGTACTGCGCAGTTTCCTCTCCAAAAACCTCACTCATCCACGCGAAAGTCAAATCGATACCTGCAGAGATGCCGGAGCTGGTCCAGAACTCTCCATCAACAACCCATCTCGCCTTTGTTACCCAGTTGACATTAGGGTGCTTCTCCTTGACCTACAGAAATAGTCAGTATTTCTCTACAAGCTGTTTGAATACATTTTGGAGCGTATACCTGGTTGAATGCTCGCTTGTTGGTCGTTGCATTCTTCCCATCTAGCGCTCCTGTTCTGGCCAGAACCTCACTACCGGTGCACACTGTCAAAATCCACTTGATGTTCCCCCTCAAATGCTTTTGAGACGGATCGCCCAATCCTAGCGACACAAGGTACTCCACGACCGGCTTCATGTTCTCATCACTTCGATTACCCAGACCACCTGGAATAATTAAAACGTCTAGATCCTTTGGCGCATCGCTGAACGTATGTGTAGGAACGATGCGCTGATCAAACCTCGATCCTTGCTCTTCTCGCGCGAAATGAAGTGTTCCAACAGGGTCCCGAGTTGCGGCTATGATTGAGAGATTGAGGGTATGTGAGCTCGAGAGCACATTAAGGGCGTCCAGGGGCCCGCAAACATCGAGTAGCTGGAAACCTGGGAATAAGATGACTCCAAAATTCTTGGGTGGCGGAGAGGTAGACATTGCAAATGATCCTTCTCAGCTGAGCACTTGTGTTAGGCAGCAGCGTTGATGTGCAATTGGTGAATCCGAGTAGGACAAGCTGAAGGATGAAGAAACGACTTGTTATGCTAAGGTACTTCGTGACTGGAATAATCGGCATGGACTTAGTATGAATATGGGTTGGCCGTGATATTAGTCAGCATTGGTGGGGGTGACGACCCAGACTGGACTTGGCAAGGCGCCGCAGACGCTGTGTGGCGATCTGGAGTTGCAAGGAATGATCTCCTTATCTCTTTCTTAAGGATATGTTCATCATTGTTGCAGCTCGGATGTTGTACAGCATGCGATAGGCGGGCGAGTGTGTTTTGCTCGTAAGCGATCTACTAGACATTGGCTATTGAGTGCGGACCCTAAACTACACCATTCATGTGTACGCCTCGCTCGTCCTGTTGCTGCACAGTGGGGAACTTCCTACCTCTCTCAATCCTCTCTTTGGTCAAAAGGTAGCTACTTGGGATGTCGCCGCTCTGTACCATCTGTTTTTGAACGGCACTGAGTTCTTGACCCGCCTCTTCTCCAAGCAGCATATCCACAACTGCCTTGCCGCAAAGCGTAGTGTTTGGCATACCGTGCCCAGTGTATCCACCAGCAAGCCACAAACCATCTCGATCTGGCACTTTACCGACCCATGGGTGATCATCACGGCCTACAATGAGTTAGGGGAAGTCTTAATGGCAAAGAATGCAACTGCTTACTGTAACCCATGATACCTGTCCATTGTCCAACCGCTTCAAGCTCCTTCAGACCTTCTGTCTCTCCATCCAATTCGAGGATCTTAAGAAGCGCACTGCGAAGGTATGCTGCTGAGTCTTCGTCGATGACACTGTCGTCCGAGACGCCAACAGTAGGAAGGTGACCCGCTCCGCGGCCGCCACCGAACATGAGATGCCCACGTGGGTTTGGTACACCTTTGAACGGTCGTTGAACGAGGTAATCGTCATTATTAGCGGACTGACCCAAGGCTCCTACCATGCCATGCGAGTCTGGAAGGATTGTATTTCCCCTGGGAGGAAGGAGAGCTGACATCTGGCCGCGTACTGGAACAATCAGATCAGCAAAGTGTGGAAGCAAAGCTGATGTGTAGCCGTTAGTAGCCAAAATGACGTTCTTTGCACGAATTGTGCCGCGGTCGGTATGCAATGTATGCTTGCCATCCGCGGATGTGATTTCGTTGACTGGGGTGATTGTTTGTAAGTTCAACTGTCCGGCCTTAATGAGCTGCTCCAGTGTGAACGTAACGAGCTTATAGGGCCACAGGCTTGCTGCGCCTTGACTGAGGGTGACCCCCACCGCTTCAGAAGAAACTCGATGCTTCTTCAACTCCTCTTTATCACGGATGATGGTCACAAGCTTCCTCAACTCAGGAGCTACCTTCTCGAGATGAGCAAGCTCTCTCTCTGCCTCGCTCAGCAGATCTTCAGTCCAGAAAGAACGGCAGCCAGCCACGTCTCGCCATTCGCAAAGAACATTATTCTCCTTGACGTACGATCGAACTGCGTGGACGTTTTTCATTTCGAATGCAGCCACTTCAGCGTTACGGTCGAAAAGTAGTGGTTGACAGTGCCCACCGTTCTGCAGAGGTGTAATTAGCATAGTACGTTCTTGGCAGCACTGGCACACGTTGTCCATCGTATGGCACTCCCTGGACATATTGTATCACCAGTGAGATACCTTGACGTACTCTGCCAGTAGCGCCCCAGCATGCTTCTCTAGCTTCGAGAAGTACAACACTCTTGCCTTTCGCCCTCTTATCTTCGGCCAGATACCTAGCAGCCGATGTGCCTGTTATACCACTGCCTACGATGACGATGTCCGCTTCGGCGGGAAGCTTTTCGGTAGTACGGTGTCCGATGAGAAACTCGTTGGGCTCGCTGTGCCAGAAAGAACTGGTCGATGTAGGCGTGGGAAGCGTCGCGCGTTCGTGCTTCATTCTGCGATATCTGCCGGTAGCTTGGAGCGGGATGTGTGCGGGGCGAAGTGGATGTACTCAAGACAGCTCGGGCTGGGTCAATGGCAGCTTATATATATATCCACTTTACTTAGGTGTCATCTGTAGTGTGACTGTATTATCGCCGACTCGGAATGCAGCCTTGCTGTAGACTCTACTTCCACGCGGCGTTCAGACGAAAGATGATCTTCGGAATAACATAGGAAGGCCGGGATGCGAATCTGATACTAACAATGCCGAACAGCATCTGATCGCCGCCGACCCCTTTCTATAATATCGCAACCTCGAAGAACGTATCTTCGATGATCAGGAGCGTTGCAGACGCACATAGCACGGGGGCCATGAAGGTACTCCATGAGCGGTGAGGGCTGGTACCTGGCGACGGCGTTCGCGCGGCTTTGGGGCGCCTAAGCTCCGCAGGGCTAATTATTTAAAAGACAACACTGCTACCCCATGAACGAAGCACGAATACCCGCAGCGAGAGTTAGCAGCAATCATCATCTTTGGTCGATACAATAGGAGAGGTGCATTGTCTAATCATATGAGGTTATCAGGTCAACATGATCGATCAGTATCATTTCACGACTTGTCGTCTAATGTTCCATTCTAGAATACAGGAAGCGCAGCACCCCAATATTTTCGTCATCGCAAATTCGTATCTGCATGGTTACCATGCACCTTAAGCCATGGATGGCGTACCGTCCAGCGAAGCCATCATATAGCGAGCCAGTATCAAACCCCTCGCCTCAGCTTTCAATCACGACTTTCGACGCTCGAACGCCTCTCTAGCAGTATCCCTGAAAGAGAAGCCATTGAATAACCAGTCGTTCGAGTGTCGCCCACGCCACGGATCGCTCGCTCCAGACGAAGACCTGCTATTTTCTTGGAGACTCGGTCGTTGCGTCTTGGCAGAAGTCTGTGTTGGCATATATTGCGACACGAGACGGGTCTGCTGTGGTCGTGCCGTCGAAAATGGTTCGGGAGGCAGGACTATTGGTGGTTCGGCTCGCTTCTGGGAAGCGTCTATTCGCGAGCGACTTCTGGAGCGCTCACGTAGACGCTCGGTGATGACACCGAAGAATCCACGTGAAGTTGGAGAGACGGCTGCAGATGTAGACGAAGAAAATTGGCCAGTTGACTCTGTGGAATTCTGAGAATCGATCGTGGAAGTACGATTGGGTGGTGTTGGCTGAAACTCGGAACAGTCGTGTGACGACATGTTGGCTTTTGTATGGCCGTACGATGAATTGTGATGGTGTATCGTGGAGATTGTTCAAGTTGGCAGGATACTGCTCAAAGTATATCAAATGGAGAGAGTCAATCGAAAGGCCAATGTCCACGCAAGGAATGACCAACTTAAGTGGCATTTATACAACACAAGCTATACGTGCCCTTCAGAGTTTCAATCTTCTTCTTGTGTTTTGCAGGCCCGGGAGATGCATCACTAGCGTACTTTGTTGCTCAAAGAGGGTGTCGGTGACCAGATCCCCCATTTGGGTCCTCCACCCAATCAAAGTCCCTTGAGCTCCGACTGAACGCCTAATTTGGTGGCCGTTCTGTCGTTCGCACCAAAATCTCACCGACTGACCTGCAGCCCGACGTTCTGGAGTGGGGCCATGACCTGCACTCGACTGACAACGCACAGAGCCGAGACTCCATTCCTCACTTGGGACCTGATTGCGATGTGAAGCAAGCCAATAGAGTGCTGGCCGGTGAACAGCTGCCTCGAAACCAAGGCTTTTGTGTTACCGGCTGCAACTTCAGCAGTCGGACGCTCCCGTCAGTATTGACAGTTGGCCTCTTAGACGGGTGAAAACATCTAGGGCTGTTATCCCCACAGCTACCCAGGCAGCGCGCCAGAGAAACCATCGTTGCCAGTACGTTCCCTTAGGAACTCAAAACGCGGTGAATTGTTAATGCGAACTTGAGGATTATCGGCGTCTCCGCTGTGTTTAATCCGGCTGTAAAGCTTATGCGCGCCTTTTGCCAATTTGATCTGCTTGCGGCCAGGGTACAGAAACGCTGCCTATTATTGTGCAGACAACCTCACATATTGTCGCGTACCTCCGTGACTCGTGCAACTATCGTGGGCCCTTTGTGGTGTGGTGCGTGGTGGTGGTTATCGGCCAAAAAGCCCTCCAATGCACTTCACGATTACCACCGCCATGCTGGTCAGTAGGCCACAGGACTTGCTGAAAACATACTATAGATGGGAACATAGTGGCTGGTCAAGTTTGAGAGGGGTTTGACGGTTCAAAAACGAAAATTCGGTTCACACAGTCCCTCAGCTTGTAGACCACCCAGAAGGCCAAAAAAAATGGTAACTCCGCGACAATCATTGATAGGCTGCTTAAATGCATTCTCCGGGACTCGAACCCGGGCCAATTGCTTGGAAGGCAATTATGATACCCTTTCACCAAGAATGCTTTGATGAAAAGCTATCCATTGCATTAATATACATAGTACAACATCTCTAAACGCAAGAACATCACCACCTTTTTTTTCCAGCTGTCTCTCAACGATCATCAAGCTCCGAATCTTGTCGAAGACTCGCACCGTCAGCTGCGTGCGTGTTCTGACTCGTAACGGGCGTTCCGGATCCACCAAGCATTCTCTACTTACTCATGCTTACAGTCAAGAACGCCCGTGCTGGAACGAGGCGAACACGAAGCACACCGCAACTAAAACAAAATCAAAAATAACATCATAAGTTTACTTATGCGCGACCTAGAATTATATGAAGCCGGCTCGTCGATTTGTTACGAACACGTGACTTGGTTGCCCACGGTTCCGAGGCTTCAGTTCTACGCGAGCAGCTGGAAAATTGGTTTGATGCTTAGATGCACATGTTCAACCATTCATTGCTATATCTGACACTAAGCTGCTGTCGATTTATTGGCAATTTCTGGTCACTGTCACTCCTGTCTTTACCGTCACGACTACCTCTCAGTCTTCATCTTCACCCACAGCCTTTTCTAACTTCCCCTCAACAGCTTCGACCTCAGTGTCTTCGCTCTCCATGAGTGTGTATATGACCATTCCGTTCAGAGCGTGTGAATGCATTTCAAACTCGACCATCTTCGTCATATCCCGCTTGCCCAGCCATTTTATCCCTAATTCATTACATTCCTCCAGCTTCGCTCTCTTGTCTTCACTCTGCGCAAACGCCGTGTAGTCGTCTAAGATCTCGTTGCCCACATACAAGACTGGGTCCTTGTCTTTGAGGAATATGGGTAGAAGTATGTACCAGTCGACGAATGGACTGAACACAAAAGCGCCAGGCGATATATGCAATGCAATATCATCAGTACAGACGTGCACTGAGAGGAGCGAGAGAAATTCGTGGTCGAGCGAGGTAAACGCTGGTTCTTGGGCGAAGAGTTTTACCTCTCGAGACTTCCGCACTTTGGACAATCAGCAATCACACTCACTTTATGCGTGAAGGTAGAAATGGACACATACAAGACGAAACAACAGACATAAATAGCACGAGCTGCCACATAGCCCTATGTCTATGCTCCCAATCGCGGCTGAAGCTACCGATACCAATGCACACAGCATTAACCACGCCCGAAACCCTCTTCTCCAGCACGCCATGCAAATGCTGCGCGCACGAGGTAGTATTCCATTTCTCAGTGCGATTGTTGAAGTCCTGCAGCAGCCTTTCAGCTGTAAGGCCGTGTACAAGGTCTGTCGGCATTAAGCCTGCCTGAGCAATGCTTCTACCCGGCTTGCCCTTCTTCTTGCCACTCCCGATAAAAAGGTTCGATAGCCCATGAGTGATGACGGTCCAGCCATCCTCGGTATCGACTTGTTGCCGCTTCACGCGCCCGCGCCCGCCCATGATCGAGGTATTGCAGGTCGTTGGTTCTTAGTGGCGAGCATCGTCGGCGAGTCGCGCTCGCTCAAAGCATGCTTGCCATCATTATTTCGTGTCGTCTGTGGTTGGCGAAGATGGGAGCATACCTAGATCAACACAAGAAAATGGAGTGGGGCAACGACGGTGGGGCAGATCTGCTTGCTTCAGCCGTGAGGTCCGAAGCTAAAGGCTCCATCGGCTTCTAGTTACCTGTATCTAAATCCGATGTCAAGCTACCATCTGCTCTCCGCGGGCTTGGACGTGAAAACTTCTACAACACGAGCCTTTCCTATTTCTGCACGTAAATGACTGCTATTGGGATTTGATGAGGCACCTGTAGCAACGCCACTATTTGGCCCAAGCATTCAGGACTGTGGCGCATAGGCTGGTAACGGTGCACTTGGACAATAATGAAGTATTGTTTGCTCATTGCTAAAGGAGTAGTCTCTCAGTAGTTACTATTGTGGGTATCTCTATGATGCTTGTTTAGGTAATGCTTCGGGCATACCTTGACAGCCGAGCGAAATGATTTGACGGATATCGAATGCAAACAGATCTAGAACATCTGTCTGTTCCTCATCTCAACGGGCAGGAAAACCATCATCAGAGCGGAAAGCCAAATTCCGCCGGCGCCGAGCCAGAGGATACCTGAGCTTGCGTCGGCAAGCAACTGCGCACCCGCGTAAGGGGCAACGATGCCCGCAATTCGACCCAGACAGGACAGCATACCACTGACACTTCCGCGGTATGCAGTGTCAAAGAGTTCAGGCGCAGATGCGTAGAGGACAGCATTGAAGTACTATGTTGTTTGTTAGTGAACGTTCTCAGGATGCAGTTCGGTTCGGCGTACAGTTTGCATGATGTACTCGAGCGCGTTGAGACCAACGTAGCCAGCAGTGTTCTTGACCTGCGTGTACATTGCCATTGATAAACCCTGGCAAATAGCAGAGAACACCAAAGACCATTTTCTGCCGAGGAGAGGCATCTGCACAGAAAACAGAGCAAGTGCGGAACCGATGATACCAGGGGAGTAGATGATGAGGTACTGTTGATAAGTTTGGACAACACTTCCGCGGCCATCGTTGACGTTGTTACGCAACAAGATGATGGGCAAGAATGACCCTGCCAGATTGAATGACCAGTAGTCGCCCATGTATGTGATACCGAGAAGGATGAAGATGAAGCAAGAAAGCTTGTTGGTGAATATTCCCTTGAGACGGCGAATCTCCTTGCCAGCACCCTTGATAACTCTTTTGTTCTTTTCAGCGCGCGACAAGTTTATAGGTATCTCTTCAGGTATAACACCATCCATAGCGTCGATTGCAGCAAAGTGCTCAAGAGTCAGAGTGGGCGGTGGGGCCTTGTTGAACTTGGCGATCTTGTGCAGAACTTCGATAGCTTCAGCCTCCCTTCCTCTCGCAAGCAAGAACTTGGGCGACTCGTGGAAGCGGAAAACGCCGTATCGGAGGAAGAAGATGACTAGAGTCACGACTCCAAGGATGATGAGATTGTAACGCCATCCCATATTATCATCCACGGTGCAACATGGCTCTCCATCCGCAACATTTCTGCAAGAGTCCAGAAGAGGATCGCAGCGCCACTTGGCGGTAGTGCCCAAGGCGACAGCAGAGGCAAAAACGACACCAATTGGTTGCCACATGGAAAGAAGGGCTACGAAATAGCGACGCTTCTGAGGCAAGAACTCGAGAGCGATAGTAGCGTCGATAGGGATGTTGCCACCCAGACCAAGAGAAGCGAGGAAGTAGATACCGCAGATAGCAGCATAATTGTACTTGGGCGCAGCCTATGTTTTTGTCAAGGCGAGCTCAGTACCGAACAACTTCGAGACCAGTGCTTACCAGAATGAGTCCAAAGACCGAGGTGATCAAGCAGGTGAGCTGGAAAGCCCATTTTCTGCCAATGATGTCGACTGCAAGGCCGAAGCCGAGCGCACCAATGGCGAGGCCAGCATTGGCGCAGGTGAAGATTGTACCAGTGTCGCTGTCAGCAACGCCCATCTCTTGATAGATCGCAGTAGAAGCAAGACCAACACCTTGCGACCAGGCAAGATCCAGGAAGTAACCGAAACCGCAGAGGAACCAGATACAGATCTGATATTTGCCCAAGCCAAACTTGTCAAGCTCAACATTGATGAGAGCGGCTTTCTTCTCAAAAGTGTTCATAGGCTTAGTAGCCGTGCCGCGAAGGATTGCGCCTATCGACAGATCCTCGGAGGAAGCTGCCTCCACATCGTTGTAGATAGGAACTTGAACGCCTCCATCTGGGTGTGCGATTGCACCTTTCTTCTCGTCCTCGCGGGCAAATTCGTGAGAGTTTTGGGAAGCCATTGTAAGTGGACCTCGATGCAAGGGAGGGAAACACAACAACAGGCCAAGGTGGGCAGTCGCGTGTGTTTGGTGGTGCAGGACCGAACGGCTGGGTATTATACTTACGCCTGCTTCAGCAGGGCAACGGTTTACTAGCCTTGCCAGTCAGCCGCGGAGCTCACGCGTTCGGATCTACGCGACAGTAGACTGCGATCTCTCAGTGAGTGTTGGTTAGGCTGTTGGTACTAAATCCTGTAGTTCACCCCCAAGACGGCAGGTGCGCTGCTGATTGGTTAATGTCATAATCGTGACGACAGTGAATAACCCATGTTGCGCATTTTCGCCTGGCTTTGTCTTCTCGAATGCAGTCGGCTTCACCGTGCCGTGGCGCTTAAAGAGTTTGCACGACTATGGATTGATGACGGCACTAGTTAGACTGAATTCAAAGTCTTTGATGAGAGGCGGAGACTGAGGAATGCAATAGCTTGTAACGGAAACGGCAACGCCACGGTAGAATTATGCATGGTCGTTCAGCTTTGCCATGCTTCGTTTTCGTCCTAGTCAATGGGTATTAAACGATCACTTAGTGAATACTTCTTCTCAGCTGAGCCTAGCCCGCATTCAAATATTGAGGTGGATTGGCGGCATGTAGCCCAGCATGCAACTACATCTCACAATGAGCACTGTCTATGACAATCAAGTGCTCTGATGATGTGTAATGATGCTCTTTCTGCCCCGACATACAGGCAATAGAGCGCTCTACGCGCCCGAAAATGTGGAAACCCAAATCCTTGCTATCGCGTGCAGCGATCCTTCCGTGTTGCATATACCCATTGCGCCACACCGTCACGAACACGCGATTGCCGTTGCAAAGGGTCCAAGCAACAGCATGAGCAGTGTTCTTGGTCCGTGACCGAGACAAATGTGCCAATCTGCAACAATGCGAATCATCTCTTTCGGCCACTTCTTGTAGTTTTTGCCGGCGCAGTCCGAGCCTGACTGGCTGCAGTTGGAGCATCAAAGGTCCTTGTAGCACGTCTCTTTACGGGTTTTACAGAGGTTTCGACCTCATCATGGTCACCTGCTTTGCGCTTCAAGGACGTTGTTGTGTGAGGGCGGCTCTTCGTCTCCGTTTTGCTGGCTTTGCTGTCTTCTTGCAGGAGCTGATTACTGGCGTTTGCTGCCGGAGGAATAGGTGGCCGTACGATTTCGTTGGCGCGCGACGAATCTGGTGCAGTTGCTTCAGGTTCAGCACCACTGTTGCGCTGCTGCGCTACCCAGGAGAGCAGGTTCGCTTCTGCCTCGGGGTCTTCTCCGTCTTCGTCGCCCTGGTTGAACATAGCATCTGCCATTTCACCTGCAATGTCGTCTCCAGCATCCTTGCCTGTGGTCATTCTCATGGCGAAGTCTAGCAATTGCTGCGGGTCCATACCACTTAGAGGCCCACCAGCCTCGGCCAGTCGACTCTGCAGTGCAGCCATCAGTACCGCCGGATCAATATCCATCCCGTCTTCATGAGCGCCTTGGTCTTCCGCCTCAAGATCTGAGGGAGGAGACGCAGGATCTGCAATGCTAGCAGCCTCCACTGTGCGACTTTGTACCCTCTCAACTTGCATGGCCGGTGACTGAGGTGGTGAACCCTGAGCCCATTGTGGAGCGTCCTTGAGCTTCTTTCTCCAATCATGAAGGACTGTGTATGACTGGGCATTCTCGTCAAGCAGTTTTGTCTGCCGTCCTCGGCTTTCTTGAGAGCGCCAAACGATAGGTGATATGCCCAACACCGCTGCCTCTGTTGCTCCCAGCGTTCGCTGCCTTTTCTTGCTTCGGCTTTGCTTTACGTGTCGTTTTCTTTTCTGCCCAATTTTCGTATTCTTGGTGTCATGGACCTCGAAGACAGCGTCGTCGTAGCCGTCTGATGCATACTCGAGATCGTTGAAGTAATCAAACCTGTCCCAGTCTTCCGCGGCATCCTCGTCAGCGTATGTGGTGGGTGGCGGCGAAGCCACAGCATGCTCTGCCAAGTCGTCGGCTGCAACAAACTCCTCCTCGACGTAAAACCACTCCTCTCCATAGTCAGAATATTCGTCGCCGTATTCGCTCATACTGAGCCGTGTGCAGCGGGCTGCATGCGGAGCGTGTTCGTGTCGCACAGATGGTGAGCTGCATATGCAAGCGGCCGTCACGGTCGATGCAAGGCGATAGATGAGATGCAGTGCACTGCTGTCGTTCGTGATCGCAGGTTTGGAGCGGAGGTCTCTGCGTAGAGGTTTGTTGTTGGACAGGTGAACATGAGGTGCGACAACGAAGCGTGCAAAACAACGTCACATCAGGGTCCAGCCGCTGCTGTTGTCACCAACGTGCATCTGCTGGTCTGCGAGTCCACGTAAGCTGCTCCGGTCTCCAGCAGGCACTCGTCTACCCGTTCTTTGCAACTTTGGTTTCTTCATTCTCTGATTTCCTACCCAATTAGGCAGTTGCTTATGGTGAGCTCGTTGTGACTACCATCACAGCCGCTAAGTTGTCTCGGTTGCAGCTTAAAGCCGCACTCAACCGTGAGCCGCGGCTTCCCCATACTCCAGGAACGCGGTCTTGTCCCGCACATGCGCAACAATGTTCTTCTGTAGCTCCTAAACCGAATCAATTTGCTCCCCACAACTCCTCGCAATTTCTACTGTGATCATGCGTGCTCTTCGAAAGTCTACTCACCTCTCGCGCCAGCTAGTAGCTGGCACTGGCGCCCGCTTCATCTCTACTGCTACACCAGCCGCTAAAGCGCTGACCTCTGTACTGATCGCCAATCGTGGAGAAATCGCGCTGTATGAGCTTCTCAGAATTCTTTGTCTCCTACACTTCCTTGCTAATAACTTCCAGCCGTGTTGGACGTACAGCTTCGGAGTATGGCGTACGAACGACCACACTCTACACCGACCCAGATGCCCGTTCACAGCATGCTCTCAGCTCTCCCTTTGCTGTCAATCTTGGTGATCCCTCTGCGTATCTCGATGGAGACAGGATAATACAAATTGCGAAAGAGCAAGGCTGCCAGGGCATACACCCAGGCTACGGATTTGTATGACCGACAAGGATGAAGCGCGAGCTACTGTTTGCTGACGAGGTGCAGTTGAGTGAGAACCCACATTTCGCGAAGAAATGCACAGAAGCTGGCATTACCTTCATTGGGCCGCCAGCTTCGGCTATCGAAGCAATGGGAAGCAAGAGGTATGCATAACACAGCGCGTAGTTTGGAATTTAGCTAAGTCCTCAGTGAATCGAAGAACATCATGACGAAAGCAGGCGTCCCTTGTGTCCCAGGATACCACGGTTCCAACCAAGATCCTAGCCACCTAAAGAACGAAGCAGCAAAGATTGGCTACCCTGTCTTGTTGAAGGCGGTCAAAGGTGGTGGTGGCAAGGGAATGCGAATCGTCAATACAGAGCAAGATTTCTTCGACCAACTATCCTCGGCGAAGGGAGAAGCTCGCAACTCGTTCGGCGATGAGGTCATGCTGGTCGAGAAGTACATCACAACGCCACGACACATCGAGGTTCAGGTCTTTGCCGACAGACACGGGAACTGTGTTGCGCTGGGTGAGCGTGACTGCAGTATTCAGAGGCGGCACCAGAAGATCTTGGAGGAGTCCCCTGCTCCACATCTACCAGAGGACATTCGTCAAGATCTTTGGGAGAAGGCCCGGCAGGCAGCTCTTGCAGTCGGCTACGAAGGTGCTGGCACAGTCGAATTCATCTTCGATAACGACACCGGCGAGTTCTTCTTCATGGAAATGAACACTCGTTTGCAGGTCGAGCATCCTGTTACGGAGATGGTCACAGGTACAGATCTGGTACACTGGCAACTCATCGTCGCGGAAGGTGGTCGTCTGCCACTAACACAACAAGAGATTGAGCAAAGGATAAGGGAGCGTGGTCATGCCATTGAAGCGCGTATTTACGCCGAGAACCCCGACATGAACTTCATACCCGACTCTGGGCTCCTTCTCCACCTGCGTACACCTACACCAACGCCTACTGTGCGGATAGATTCTGGGTTCGTAGCTGGTGACGAGGTATCTTCACATTACGACCCAATGATTTCCAAACTCATTGTCCAAGGTCCTACTAGGGAAGCTGCAATCCAGAAGCTTCGAACAGCTCTAGAGCAGTATGAAGTTGCCGGCCCAATCACAAACATCGAGTTTATCAAGAAGATGTGTGTTAGTCCGGACTTTGTCGCCGGCTCGGTCGAAACTGGCTACATTCAGAAGCACCACGCCGAACTTTTCACACCTATTCCTCCTGCACCCGAAGTCTTCGCACAAGCCGCGCTTGGCCTCGCTCTCCAAGAAGTCTCGTCGAGCAGATCAGACCCTTTCTCCGGCCCGCCTATTGCGGCCGCTGGGTTCGGCCACGGCTTCCAACAGCGCAAATTTGACCTAGTAGAGACACCTGCTGATGGTAAAGGCGACATCACTAGCACACCTGTCACCATCAGCCAGACTGCACCAGCCAAGTTCGACGTCACTGTCGGATCAGAAACATATGCCGACGTGACAAGCACATTCAGCCCGTCCAGCAACACTCTCTCTACGTACTATCCACACACACGTATTTCCACAACCTTCGTACGTGATGAGGACCGTCTCACCTTGTTCCAGCAGGGCAAGCAGTATCGTCTCCAGCTTGCAATGCCTAAATGGGCTGAGAAGGCCCTTGGTATCAAGGACGTGACAAATAGCGTACTGGCGCCCATGCCCTGCAAGGTGCTGAGAGTGGAGATCGAGGAAGGTCAAGCCGTGAAAAAGGATCAGCCTCTCGTGGTTATAGAGAGTATGAAGATGGAGACAGTGATCAGGAGTCCAATGGACGGAGTTGTTAAGAAGATTGTACATGGGAAGGGGGTAAGTATTCTTGAACTCGCTCATTGAGAAGAACGAAGCTAACATATCATGCAGGATCTTTGCAAGGCTGGCACAGCACTTGTTGAATTTGAGGAGGCTGAGAGTACTTCGTAATATAGTAGGCTATCAAAAGATGATAAATGCTCATCTAGTTACTACAACTTATTCGCCGTAATTACCATGTTGTCGTCTCCAGACTGGTGAAGTAGACATCCGCTCTATACATATAACTCATCCATGGCTCACTCGATCTATCGGCCACGGCTCTCCGTACATTAGACGTGACATACTCCACTGCATGTGATCACACCAAACGACTGCATAGATCAGCAACGGCCACAAGGCTGAAGCAACAATATTATTTTTCGAAATCACCACAAACCACGGACGAGTGCACAATCTCCAACAGCACATCTATCAAGATAAGGCGTGCAACCGCTCCATACAAAACGGAGACAAGGATGGGATTGAGGATGAGAATGAGGATGTTTGTCTCAATCATTGTGTGAGATGGGCTGGATAGGAGTTTGGGACTTGCTGGGTGCTGGACAGCCTGAGGTTAGCAACGGTGATGTTTTAAAAGTTGTACACTCGAGAGTAGATTTGTGGTTGTTGTTTTGGTTGTCTATTTTTCCCCCAGCCCTTTGTTCTTGCGCGATGCCGCTGGTTCGACGTGTCTCTATACGTTGTCATGCCTTGCCTGCCTTCGCTCTGGTGGCATTCGCGCTGCAGTTTGGCAGCCAGAGCCGATCGTGGTGTTCTCGGGGCGCTTGTCTAAAGAGTGATGATGATGAAAAGAGTGTGATGACGAGTCTTTATTTGCTCTCTGCAAGTTGATATCAACATGGCACGTACGGTAAGATTGCGGGTTATGAGATTGTGTGTGTGCGTGTATTCTGGGATAACTTTTTTCTCAAGAACGACGCTGTGATGTCTCACAGTCTCGGATTCTCATCATCACTTGTTTCGACGAGTTGTGAGTCAGTCATGTAGAAGTCGAGCATGGCGGTTTCTGCGGTTTCTTCCCAGCCAAAGAGGTTGTCAGTCCTGAGGGCTCAAGGACAGAAAGAGTCGGATAGAAAGAGTCGGATAGAATGGTTCCCCAAGCTCATCCTGGAAGCTGTCATGTTGATACGAAACTAGTGTTGCAAGTGAGGGGGCAACGTGACCTGAGGAAACTCTTACTCAGACCCGCTACACACATTCATTGACTGGAGCATTATTCTACGCCCGTTTGTAGCGAGCTCATCAAGTGCAGGGAAGATACACCTCGGTATGCAGATAGCTGTATGAGAAGACACAAGGTTCAATATTACGGCTCATCGATGACGGTTCGATGGCTGGACCCAGGAAGCTGTGCCGACTTGCGAGCACGACAGCAGGGAACGTATACTCACTGCAGGAGTTCTTTTCCAGACGTTCCCAAGGCCACGCTGATGATCACAAACCCAAGAATAGAGCCGGTGGAGTCTATGCAGTGGGTCATCAATCGACGGAGCATCACAGCTGCATCTCCACCAACGAATAATGGTCGTCAGCCCGCCCACCCATATCTCCGACTGAAACGCCAACCTCTCTATGCACTACTTGCAGGACATGGTCCGACGTCTATGTATCTGTCTAGGCCGCTGCGGCAGTTACATGTCCTCTACGCAAGCACTCACCAAAAAGCCTGTTTTGCGGTGCTGGCGCTCGCGCTCGCGCACACAAGTGGCTGCAGACGTGCAGCGGGCGGACACGCGCCAGTCCCAGATAGATGAATGTAGTACCCACAAATCGACGCGTCAACTCAGTCTGAACGCTGGGTTCGTCAGTCTCTTGGCCGGCCTCAGCCCTGATCAGATCAGTGTCCGGAAGGATTCCGTCTGGCTAGGTAGAGGACTCGCGACGGAGACAGGGCGAGAATCCGGAGCCCAGAGTCTTCGTTGGCGTCTGCGGAAGTGAGGCGGCGATAGCGACGGGTGCGTGCGGGGTTCATAGGTAGGATGTGGTATGTTGGCCGCGTCTGCTGGGCGGGATGTCCCCGGCTGTCTCATAGTGTACAGGGGTGCGATGAGCACATGAAATTGCCTTTGAGCCTTGAGGTGATGACTCTGGCAAGTGTGCTGGTTTACCTTCCTCTTCTTGATCTTCTCCATGTGCACTTTGATGTGAAAAAGGGTATTGGGGAGGAGTCAATGTCACTGTCGCGGATGGCATGCCGTCATGGCCGCATGGATCATGCTGGTAACCATTTGAGTCGTGTAAGCGAGCCTCAAGGCGTGATTGGCACTTTTGAGTTCTTTCACGTCAACAGGTATCCGAACTCTCCGTCAGTTCATATGAGACGTTGGGCAGCGATACGATTGCTGCCTCTAGAGCATGATCTCATGCTTGCCATGTCTTCCGCAGGCAGGGTACCCGATGATCGCCAGCTCGGGCAGCATGATTGACATTTGGATTTACGTTCCAAGTACCGCAAACATTGAGAAGGCGTAGGTAGCCATGCAACTTGTGGGTAGCTGCATTTCGAAGCCTGCCCCAAATTATGCGTTCCACAAGTGGTCACACTCAGGTTCTCTGGCGCATGGAAGTCGAACCAATATGTGGGTCTTCTGGAAGCTCTTTCTGCGCTTCTGGTCTTGCCAGGAATTCCTTGCATCCATGTTAAAACTTACACGTTTGACTGACCAGACGCTCCCAGCAAAGAGACGGTTCCTGAATCAAACACTGCATGTTGCACGAGTCGACCTTGACAGCGGCTCCAGGAAGGCCGGTCTTGTCGACGAAGATGAGGCGGATGCTTGTCTGAGCTTACATTCGACGTTTGGCATCCGATTCGAAGCAAAGGGTCAGCCCCCCGAAACTGCAACGCTAAGATATTCTCGAACACCTGTCAGCGTTTCAAGGAACGACCGGCAACCAGAGCTACCGGTATCGGCAATCTGGGCGCGTGTCGCGGTGTATGTATCGCAACACCGCCTTTTGTCGAGTCGCGAATTCGTGAGCGGTGTGTTGAGAACATCAAATGTCGTGCTGTCTTTTGACTTGTCTGGAAGACCCTAGTGTGCGTCCACTTTTGCTCTACCACCAATGCCGAGTCGGTACCAGAGTTGATGACATGTTGCGAAACATACGATTCCACTGCAGCGGTGACACGGCTGTGCACAAGGCGCGTGGGGAGAGGGCCCGCGTTTCGTTTCGTTGGTTGTCGAGTCCGATGCTTTGGGCGTGGAACATGCCGTGGAAGGAAGAGTACATAGCTAAGGTGCTTCGCAAGAAGACAGCCGCAAGAGATGTGCTAGTGTTTGAGAGTGTGAGCTGAGCTGTTGTGGGTATACAGGGCGCCTCGAGCGCGTGATTGTGAGAGATCGTCAGCACGGCACTTTGCGCGTGTTGGCCGAGTTCCACGCAAAAAGATTGTGCAGACAGCAACGATGATGCAATGAAGCTCTGTGCTTGCGCGGCATACGCAGGCGGGGAACAGAAGTTGCATGGCGCCTGCCCTTTCGTGGAATTGTGAATCGTATTCTAGCAGCCTGAATCATTGTGCCATCCCGCATAGAGCGAGATGAAGGCATGGGCGAGCACTTGCAGGGCTGTCCATAGAAGGCCGCTAGAAGCAAGCTAGAAGGCCGCTAAACTGGCGAAACGTGCACAGAGGACAGTGTGGCCAGAGGCCACGATCCTGGTATGATAATGGTCTTCTCCCAAGGCGCTGAAGGGCAAGCCACAGTGTAATGGTACGTATGCGTTAGATGCAGCCGCCGAGGTGGTATTAGTATCACGGTGTAGTTTGATTTGTGTCATGCACTTCTTATCGACCAACAGACACATACTTAGACTAATGACACCAAGACTGATCAAGTGTTGTCGGTCAGCAAGACCGGACATTCCAATCTCGCGATGAGCTTGCAAAGAACTACCGCAGGCCTCGATACGTACGCGTGACCAGACCCGGATGTTGTTTCCGGAGAGTGAATGCAGGCTTGCAATCATTGTATACGAGCCTTCACGTGTCTGTCTCGTGATGAGAAATTTACATCACTAGCTAGCAAGATCTCATACGAAAACTTCGCAATTTATGCACAGTTGGAGTCTTTGCAGAGGTTATCATAAGTCATAGCAATCTGAAAACGTCTTGACCTGATATCAAGCATACAAGAGAAGCCCTGTATTGCACAAAAAAGATCGAGAACCAGCTTTGCTCAATGAGCGCAAGCACTGCTGGCTCGAAATCTCTAAACTGGATAAGCCAGACGGAGCTAGCAGAAGTGCTTGGATAGTAGACTCATCTCCTTCACAGATCATTTGCAGGGGGGGCGTGGTGGTGCTGCGGTACCAAAGGCGACGGAAATGCATCATATGGGGGTCTAGCTTAGTGTAATGAGATCTGAAAGCTCGTTGGTCAGCCGGTGACATCGGACGTTTGCTTTTTCTGGTGTTACAAGTTTAGTTGCGAAACTGGTGAGTGTCGCGTCAGAATGAGCAAGGCATCAATGATCGACAGCGAACGCTCCGTCAAAGCAAAGTCGTGTCTCATAACCCGCGTAGGATTGAGATCATGTTTAGAAACGATTAGGCATCGAACCAGGGCCTGGAACGTCAAGATTTAGAAAGAGCGGCTTGGCAGCTTTTGTCTCCTGGTTGCAGAGGATCGGTGCTGACATCACGAAAGGTTCATCCACTCACGATGAGCTGCAAGAATCAGCCCATGTCCTCCAATTGTCCGTTCGAATCGGAAGCGACACATGGAGTCTTGTGTGTTGGAGACGTGTTCGGAGGCTGGCTCATCCTTGTCGCGCCTGCCGCTGCGGCCTGGGATGGCACGAGCCTTGTATCAAAACAGAAGCCGGCAAAGAGCAAGTTTGGAGGTTGGCCAATCAAGGGGCTTTTTTCGCCTGTCAGGATTGACGCTTATGCAATAACGTTGAAAAGAAGGCTCGGTTGCGCAGCGTGCGATTTGAAAGCAAATGAAGAGCACTTGCTGTTATTTCGAGTTCGGATCGTGAGACAGATGGCGCTGTGACAGTCCGCGAGAGCGATCGAGGTGCGCATCCTTGGACTCGTGTTCGGATCATCAGCCCCCGTGCGGAACTACAGCTGACCCACGTACCAGCCACCTTGCGCAAACCTATAGGAGCATGGACATGTGATGTGTCGAAGTACCAGAGGCAATTAATTACCCTCGAGGTTTGCGGGAAGCAAGGTCGAGGGTGCCTGAGGGCGATCTTCCACAAACTCATATGGCTTCTTGACTCAGCAATCCACCATTGCTGTCCTCGAAGGCTGAAATTCTTCCTAGACTGCGTGATCATAAAGGTCTTCATAGTGGGAGCATGAGTATCTGGTACAGCCTTGTGGATCTTGAGATAAAAGTGGAGGCCAAGACCAATGCTCTTGCACTAAAGGCTGGCTGGATGTAACGGCCATTGCCGATTGATCTCCGGTCTCTTTATGCGCGACTCGTAAAAACGAAAAAGCCCCATCAATGCAGCCAATGAAGCACGTCATCCGCTTGACCAAATTTTCTTTCCAGTGGGATAGATTTTTTTTTTTTTTCAAGATGACTATCTTAGATTACAGGTTCGCTGTAGACATAGTCATTCATCGCATCAACTGCAGCTTGAGTCGAATCGGGATATGCGGTGAAAGCTCGTATTCGCGATGTAATCTTTGCAGGCATTGCAGCGGGACGAGTCGGGATACATGGATGATAGCGTCGCATCCTTGCCCTGTCTGTGATCGTCCGCCGCTGTTACAAGAGGCACACCCCTGTCAGCCGCTAAAGACAAACGGTGTGATGTGGTACACCAACTTGGTCTTCTACCCAAGACCAGAGCGAAAAAAGCGTGTGCAGACGCGGCTGTCAAATTCTGCTAGTCGTGGAAACAGATTGTCCAAGTAACAGCGGGCCATTGCCGGCAGTATGGAAGTCATCCTCAAGAGCCAGATGACCTTGAGCGGATGAATGACGCTTATGGACAGATGTTCCGCGGCAGGACTGCTCAAAAAAGGCATTGCAGCTGACCAATATCGATATGCACGTCGCCGCTAATCTGTGTCTGAGCAACCAACAGTCTGCACGGCGCTGTATATCGGTCGATGAACTGCTACGAACAGCAGGTCGATGCAAAGCTGCAGCGGAGCCATCTGCCTCCCCGCCTTGGATCGTACTAGGTAGTCAAGACCAAGAGTGTGGCTGACGGTATCAGGACGGCTGAATGTGTGAAAGACGACGTGCTCTCAGCATGGTGCGAAAAACGGGGACGGAGTGAAAGGGGAATCATGAGCTCGGCGGATTCGCCGGTGAGGTTTAATGATGAGGAAGCATTTCAAAGTGACTGCGCGACTGTTGAAGATCAAGTGTGTTGCTTCGAATCGACGTGGTCAAGAACAGTTGGCGTTGAAATAGGGTTCTGTCTCCCTGGTCGACCAGCCAGGCCAGCACCAGCACTGCCCTCAGGGTTTCTCCGCACCCCGCTGCGAACGACTCGCTCGGAAGATTACAGTTTGGACAGGTCAAGGTCCCATGTCGCGATCGCAGACAGGGAGCCGTGTATTCACATGGTAGCGCTCGACGTGCGCGTTGCATCTTCTTCTCGAAGCCCGTCAACCAGAGTTTTGCAGCATTCAGTCCATGGATGGGCCGCGTGTCGTGTGTCAGAGATTTGCGGATCACATCAGCGCACAACCAGAATCAGGTTTGAGACGTCCTCGAGGCGGGGCATAATTGCAATCCATGATTAACACCGACGCGCTCAGCAATCGCACCGAAAGAGTGCTTCTGGTCGACGTCCGGCGCTGCTGCAGTGGCGATTTACCGTGACGATTTACCGTGGCAAGCGGCCAGGCGGTCATTCGCCCAGGCTGCTTATGAAGGTCAAGTGGTGTGGTCGGCAGCTCCAGCATGAAGTTGCAATTTTACTTTGAAATAGGGTGCCAACATGCAAGCAGCAACACGCAGAAGCTCGCTGCATGGACGCGCTGGCCCGTGACGGAGCCCCTGGAGGATCATGGTGGTGCTCTGGGATGTTTCGGTGCCATGGCCCCGCGATCTATCGTGATTCTCATCAGTGCCAGGGCAGGCAGCGGGCAGGCCGCAGGCACTGGCAGGCACGCAGGCCATCAGCCCGTCCTCCCGAGAGGGCTTGGCCGCAGCGACAGCATCGCGTGGGCGATCCGGGCCTAGGGCTGGAAGCGGTAACCAGCAACGGGGGAGCCTCGGCCAATAGAGGGAGCTGTTGGGCAACGTTGGAAGACAGGCAGTGGGCCAATTTGGGCGTTGCTCACCGGCGCGAGCAGCCAATAGGAAGGCAGGCGGTGGGCCGGTCGCTGGTGGTGCAACTGTAAAGCGGCGCAGATATTGCACACGGCAGGAGTGGCAGAAACCGCCACAAGCAGAGTGACGCGTCGAATCAGCGGCGGGCGGTGCGCAGGCTGGGACGTGTGAGTGTGTGCAAAAGATAGCAACGTGCTGCAGGGGCGAAATTGGAGACGACGCATAAGCAGCAGGTGGACACTGGCACACTGGACAGGTCGCGCTGTATTGAATACACAGTAGTCTATAGCAAGGCGCTGGTATAGGGTTGCAGCGGCCGACGAGGGCCCGCAGCGCAGCGCAAGATGTGCAAGGAGAACGAGTGCGTGCGCAGTGCTCGTGGTGTTGCTGTCTACAATTCTGTCACCTCTTTACTGTGTAGTGTGTACAGTGCCTGGTGGTGGCTTTGTTTGCTGATTCCCTGGCAGCGGCAGGTGCCAGAGACAGAATGGTCGAGTACCAATAATTGTACCAATCAAGCACCAACAGCACGCATCTTGGATGCCATCAGCAGGACTGGTAGGCAGTAGCAGCAAGTGCAGCAAAGAACGGTCCGCTAGCGAGCCTGTCAGGCAGGTCCATGGCGCGCGGGCACAACTGCAGCCTGGCTCTGTCTGGTTTGTCACCGTGTGTGCATGGCCATGACTTTCACCGCGGTCATGGCGCCCCACTGCAGTCGACGCGTGCTCCACCTGGCGCGCAGGCAGAGGCAGAGCAGCCAGTACGTTGCCTGCGCCGCCTGCACTGCCTGCACTGCCTGCACTGCGTGCTCTGCCTCTGCACTCGCACTTGTCGCTGAGCTGCTCAGTGCTGCTCAGTGCTCAGTCTGCGCCAGGCTGTGCTGCCCAGCCAGCCAGTTCGCAGCGTGCACAAGGCCGTCGTGTATTCGCCGGCGATCCCTGATCCCGGCGCACTCGCATCCGCGGGCTGGCGCGCTCAAAACAGGACCGCGGCCGGGCGTGCATTAGCGGTTTGAGGAGCGTTGACGTTGATTTCACGGCCATCTCGGCGCTCTGGCGCTGCTAAGCCAACTGCCCGCAGCCCGGCCATCCAACCTCTGCAGTGCTGAAATTGCAGGCCAGCGCTACTGCACCTGCTCCTGACCCTCGTCGCCCCGCGCTCAGACCAGCCTTCCCGGCATCCTTCGACCTCCAGCGCGCTCTCACAATCAACATGTCGCTGTCGCATGCCCCAGATAGGGCCCCGAAGTATAAGGAAGACCCGGCGCCTGTAGCGTCGCAGAAGATGGTGAGTCGACTCTGCTTCCCTGCCCTCTCCTCGTCGCATACACTCGCTTCGCCGCACCCCCCCATCGGCCCTACTGCACTGGCACCCTCGACCGTTGGAGTTTGATCTTTTGCGCGCGCCCACAGCCGTAATCCGTCGCTGTCACCGCTCCTGTTGGCCTCATCCTCGTTCCTTTTGCAGCCTGCAGCAGCCTCTGCACGCTTGACGCTTGCACCCCCAGCGCCCGCCCAGTTGGCAGTGCCCCAGCGCCCACAACCCAGCACAACCCAGCAACACCCGGCGCAACCCAGCTCGGGCGCCCTCAGACTACATGGTATGCCCTCCCCCGCCAAGTGGCCCTGGTACACACCGCACCTGCTGCCAGTCGCAGGGCTGCGACCCAAGCTCCCCTCCCCTCCCCTCCCCTCCCCTACCCCTGTCGGCCCTGTCGCACCTCTGCTGGACGCCTGGTCGCGCTGCTTTCTCTCCGCCGCGTCTTGTCACTCTGCGCGACGCAGGCGCATCCCTGCCACCACCTTGACCTTTGCGCCCACCGCTCTCTGTGCTGTCAACGTCGCCGCGACGCTGCTAGCCTGCCCTTCCTGTCCTATAACTAAACCCTACCGTCCTGTCTCTTTCCAGACCCTGCTCCTCGCCTAGAGATTACTGCCGCCTTGCACATCGGCGCACATCACTGCCCCGCATCCCGGCCTCGAAGCTTGCTCCCGTTGTTCTTGTACCTTGCAACTGCACCTGCACCTGCACCCTCGTCTATTTGTTCCTGCACCCTCGCCGACTTGTCTGACACTCTTTACACACAAACACACAATTCTTTTTGCGCGACCACCGTTGCTGACCGCCTCCGCCTAGCAGCACCACCCCCACCCAGCCCAGGGCCTGCCGCCGCCAAACCACCACCCTCATCCCCCGCAGCACCCCAGGCCTGCCCAGGTCCAGCAGCAGCACCACCACCACCACCAGCCGCACCCTAGCTCGCCTCACCAACCACCACCAAACCAGAGCCCGGCCCAAGGACACTACCCTTCGCCCCATCCTTCTCAATCCCAGGGTCCGCCGCCGCACCAATCGCCCTACGTGCAGCAGATTCAGGGTCCACCACCACCGCCGCAGCAGCAACAGCAGCCGCAGCAAGAGGTCCCTTACTACCAGGCGCATCCCAGCCCTTACAGCACAAACAGTGCGCCAAGCAACTATTCATCCTCAGGTATGTACATGTTTTTGTCCAAATCATAGACGCGTCAACAAGCCTACAAACGCGTCAACAATCGCCCACAAACAACCTGAACACCCTCTGACATTATCCAGAAACACCTGAGCTCATGGCCGCCGCAACCATGAACCGGACGGGGTTCCCTCCCATTTCATACCACACGCCTCAGTCTAACTCTCCTGCATCTGTGCAGTCGCCACAACATGACCAGCACGGCAGGCCAATCTACGGCCAGCCATCCAGCCAGATGCCCCAGTCAATGTACTACACACCATATGCCTCTGCGCCTGTACCTCAGCAATCGCCTTACAGCCAACACCAATCTTCTGCCCCGCAACAGCCTATGGCATCCAACCCTCTTCTCATGTCCCACCAGCAAGGCCCGCACATGCAGCACCCCCACCAGCCGCATCCACGCACGCCAGGCATGAGCGGAAGCCCGAAGCCTCAATTGTCACAGACACCGCTTCAGCGCCCGCCATCCGGATTGGGGCCGCCCCAGCAGCAGCCGCAGCCACCACCAGTTGGCACACCAAACATGCACCAGGGCCCACCTGCTGGTCCTGGCGTTAACCCCAACGCTGCGCCTGGACCCATTCCTGCCACCACACCCCTCGTTGTTCGACAGGACCAAAATGGTGTTCAGTGGATTGCTTTTGAGTACTCGCGCGATCGCGTCAAGATGGAGTACACCATCCGGTGCGATGTAGAGTCGATCAATGTCGATGAACTCCCCCAAGATTTCAAGACTGAGAACTGCGTCTACCCGCGCGCATGCTGCGCAAAGGACTCTTACAAGGGCAACCGTCTTCACTACGAGACGGAGTGCAACACAGTCGGCTGGGCATTGGCGCAGCTCAATCCCTGCTTGCGAGGCAAGCGCGGGCTTATTCAGCGTGCTGTCGATAGCTGGCGAAACAGCAACCAAGATCCCCGACTGAGGAGTCGTCGCGTTCGAAGAATGGCGAAGATGACGACACGAAAGGCACAGTCCAACACTCATGGTGCCCACATGGCTGGACCAGGTGGCCCTGGAGCACCCAACTCGGCAACTTTAGCCGCACCACCGCGCCAGTCCAACATGGGCATGGGTGCCCCACAGATGCACCACCACCACGATCACCCAGGAGGACCACAGGGAGGACCGGATGATGTTAGCGGTATGTTTCACCAGATGAGTTGATGTGTTAAGCGCAATTGTTGGATGTTAAATGATACCTCTGTCCTTTCTGCACTGCATGTACATTACACACTCCTTGATGTAATACCCCCTTCGGAGTAGCTACCCTTATGCTTGTACGCAAATGCTTGTATACACCCCCGCATCGCGTCGATGCACACACACACACACACACACACACACATGTTTGGTTTAGCGCTGCGGATGGGGACAATCACGGCCTATTGAACGTGCGAGCTAACTTTTCTTTGTTCACAGGTAATGAGTACTCGGAGGCGCACACACATCATCATCAAGCCCCGAACGGGACGCAGTCGCCAAGCGATGTTCGTCAAACACAGAACTTCTATCCTCAATTTCCTTCGGGAGAGTCGGTGGCAAGCTCCAGCGGCCTACCGCCAACCCACGAAGATATGAAGTATCCACCACCACCGCCGCCACACGCGGCTGGTGTCCCGGTGTCAAAGCAGCAAGAACAGGATGAAGAGGAGAGGAAGCTGGCCATGTTCGGCGACCTCCCCGAGTCAAAGCGCCGCAAGTTTATCTTGGTCGACGATGCGCAGCGCGGTACTAGGGTCCGCGTGCGAGTCACCCTCGACACAGTCAAGATGGAGGAGATGCCAGACTCGTACCGCAAGTCAAACTCGGTGTTCCCTCGCAGTTACTTTGCCATGCAAATGACCTCGCCACCAGCGAGTCCGCGAGGCAGCAAGGTCTTTGCAGACGAGCCAGACGTCGAGAGTGACCCCAGTTTCCCGTTGTCTGGCTCAACGACTGTCGTCGTGCCGTCTCTCGACGGTGAGGCTCGTGTACCGAAGCCGCGTCTGACAAGGGCGAAGCGCTCCAAGGAGATTACGTTGAACGATCTCGGCTATCGTATGAGCTGGAGTCAAAGCCGTGTCTTTGCAGGCAGGACATTGTTTCTGCAAAAGTCTCGTAAGTGACTGCCACACGACCTGAATGGTACGGAAGCTAACCTTGTAAACAGTCGACGCCTATCGCAACAAGATGCGAAGCAGCATGATGGGCCAAGGTCAAGACGTGACCCAAGTTGCGCCACACTTTGAGACACGTGTCGGAAAGCGAAGGTGGAATGACAGAATCGAGCGAAACAAGAAATCGAGGCGCGATGGCTCTCCTTAAGAGCTTTCCACTGCAACGGCCAGGATGCAAGCCCTGGTCGCGGATGACCGTTGCGTTCCCCACTTTTCCGGTACTTTACAGGGAACCCCTACAGAACGACCGGGGTAGGCTGCCGCTTTTGACACTTGATACAATCCTTTCAGGAGAGTACCTTGTCTTGGAAGGGCGCTCAACACCGTGTCTCAGGATAGTGCCTGATGTTTCAGGCCATGTTGCTTTTCTTTGTTGAACCCTCGAGCCCTCGGATGCATTCACGCACCCTCACGATTGGCATAAGATACCCTCACCGCAAGTAACGAAACCTTGCAAGCTCCACAAAACTAGTCTTTTCTGTTCTATAGCGGGTTGGAGTGCAAATGCGGCCCACTGCGCGTTCGGCGTTGTCACAAGGCTCTCCATGACCGGCATTGTGATGTTGACGATGGCGGGACGATTGTGCATTCAGCGAGTCATGTCATGGGAGAGGAGTCGGTGTATTTCCCGGCCTGGGGTGCTGGTATATCATGGTTTCGTGTTCTTAATCATTTGGTACGGCTGGTCTCTCTTGATCGGCCAGAAACGCAATATATACATATACATACATATATAATTAGACATGATGCGTTTCATTAGACATGACTACCGTACTGTGTTACTGTGTGTGCACTCAACGAGAAGCACTCCCTTGACGACGACGTGTTATGACGAACATCCCAGCCTAGGGTTAAATCCCTACAGAGCACACACAGTGCACACACACACACACACACACACACTTGCTCTTTGACGAAACATACGCAGGTACCTATCAGCTTGCGGAGCGCGGAGCACGTACCTCGATGCAGCGCGCTCACATCACGCAATCTCTCTCTCTCTCTCGCCCCAAAAATCTAGACGTGGCTGTCTCCATTCACTTGAGAATCCTTCGGCCGTCTGCTCAGCCAATGGCCGGTAACGAGACGGCACGGCGCGCTAGAGTTTGAAAATTGGCACTAGTACGACAGTAGGTAGGTAGTCTATATATTTGTACCGGCGAAAGGTTGATTGACTTGCACTGTGCAGTTTGGTTGCCGCGCGAGCGTGCTGAGTGAGCAGAGTTGGGCTAGTAGAGTAGAGCAGAGCAAGACAAGAGCAGCGCAGCGCAGAACAAAACAAAACAAACCCCGCACTCATTGACCAACCTGCTCATCAGCAGTCGCCGTCGGCAGAACAGTGGCCTCGTCTGACCAGCTTAACGAAGGGATCCCAGACATTAAAACCAAGCCTGCGTGGGGGGGTAGGTGGGCTTCATCAACAATCTGACAAGCTGGGTCATGCCGGTCGGAGACTCAGGAACAGTAGGTAGACGGGACATTGTGAGAGGGGGGGTCGCACACCCGCGCTGTACAGCCTGTATGTAAGGGCAGCGTACATGACGGTGCGGGGAATGCGCTGTAGAAACAAACAGCGTGCACACGTGTGTGTGTGGATGTGTGTGGATTTGTGTACAACGACACACAAGCGTGTTTTGGCACGAGTGGCGCACGAGGTAGGTAGGTAGGTATCTACCTAGTGTTCATATGGTATGTGGTGCTTGGGGGAAACACGATGGTTGCACAAATCCAGCAGCGGCTCACGTGTGCGCCGGGGGGGTCACAGACTCACAGTGCATGGGTGCTTGCACCCGAGACGACATGTCATGGGTGTGTGTGTGTGTGTGTGTGTGTGCGTAAGTGTGGGGCGATGAAGGATGAGATGAGATGAGATGGGATGAGCTCTAGCCTCTCCGATGCAACGCAGGCGGACGGGCGGGGCGGGTCCCTCGAAAAGCTTTCCTAACTCGGTGGTAGGCACGTAGGTACTTGCCTTTTTCCTCGATTTGCTCTTTTCTCCGCCGAGCACCGCATCAGTAAGGAAGTGCCTATGGTACCTACCTAGTGCATTGTTATTGTATTGTATGCTCTCCTGTCCAGCTGATCGACATGGCAATACATTTGATGAGCCCTGCAAGTTGCAAACTCGATATATGCTGCTATCGATATTAGGGAGGTGGTGACAACCCAAATGGCTGCCATTGGCTCCTGCCACCAAACAGCCAGCCAGCGTTTGCCCGTTGCAAAACGCAGCTAACCCCCAAACTCAAAAAAGCCACCGCTCGCTCGCTCGCCCACCTGCCGTTTGGAACAGCAAAAAAAAACTAGCAAGCGTGCTGCCCCGCACTCGCATGGCGCCACGACCAGCGCAAACTCTATGCAGGCACGGTAAGTTAACAACAACCACCCAGAGCAGTTCGGCCTTGGATACGGCGGCAGGGATTGCGCGCGGACGTTGCCGCGCCGCGGCCTGTCAGTCGCGCGCGCAACGTGCACACATGCCTGCTTTGCTTTGCTTGCTCGCTCACTCGTCAGCGCTGTCGGACGCCTCTCGCGTCGGATTCGCCGGCCCAGCTTGCGATTGGGCCCCTCGTTCATGTGCTGTGCAGGGCGAGAACCGGCGTTCTTTGTTCTGTGACAGTACTGTGACTGGGTGTCGCAGTGCGAGGCTTGAGCGTGTGTATGGCTGGCTGCCGCTGCCGACATGCCACACGAACGACCAGACACAGAACGACCAGACACACGACCGGCCGTTTGCACAAGATTACATCACTCTGTCCCGCGCGGCCCGCGCCTGTAAGACCAATGAGCTCAGAACAGAACGAGGCTGGCAGCCCGTGTCTGTGAGCACGAGCTGGGAGTTCCTGTTCCTGTCTTCGCAGTCGTGGTCGCCATCTGGTCTGCGCGCGCTTCTTGTCCCGTCCGCATGCATGCAGCCCAGCCGGCCCTACTGTGTGCGCACTGCGTAGGTAGCGGTATGCTCGAGCTGATCGATGCACAATAGCTGTTGTATTGTGTTGCCTACCCAGCCAGCCTAGGTCCGACTTGATGTGTATCATCATTACCCATTCTGCCCTATTGTACCTACAAAGATTGCGCTCGCAAGGAGCACCTCGCCAGATATAGCTGGCCACGCAATCCCTCGACTCGACAACCGCCAACTTTGTCAGCGGACGAACGAGCAAGTGGGGCTGTGGAGAGTAGGGAATTGCAAACTTGGACAAGAGGAGCACGGGTGCGTGGTTGAAACGCGACGTCGCGGGTTGATGACGGCGACGACGCTCCCAAGATGCGCGATATGAAGAGCGGCTTGCCGAGTGGTACGATTGTGCATCGAGAAGGACCGGAGTGTCGTGTTCGCGGTCCGGTGAGCTGGAGAGGCCCCAAGGCCAACCTGCGGTGACCCTGCGAGATTGGCGAGTTGTAAGCAATTGGTAAGTCGGAAGTCTGAGGTGTCTGTGCGGGGTGTGGTGGTATGTACGTACTGTAGAGAATGGTGGTGCGTGCACGTCCACGCCGCGTGAAGGAAGGTGCTGTATGTTAGCCGGTCAGAATCGCACCGACAACAACGCGAGAGGAGCCATGGTTTCGCGGCAGTCAGACGCTCCCATCGCCATTCACTGTGTGACATCAAGTTTTCCAAAAAAAGAGTCCATTGTGGTGAGCACACGTGCAACACTCGACGCTGCGCTCTGTAGCGTGACCACTTTCTTCAAATGGCAGGCACCAGTATACGTCTGTTCCTACACGCACAGGGGACTTGTTTCTTGACAAAGCAGTGGTCGTTCACGCTGTTCCTTGAAAGCAGAGACCTTGTCCTGCTCACTGGAGAAACAGACGTTGCTGCGTCAAACAGAGTGAAGACGCGTAGAGTTGGTTGTGATTGGATTCATAAATGGTCTTGGAGTGTTCGACTCGCTGAACACCTCGCAGCATCCAAATGATGAAGATCTCACAGCATTCAGCTCATAAGACTTCACAGCACTGAACTCATGAAGACCTCACAACATTCATTTCAAGAAGACCTCATACCATTCAACTCGCAAAAGCACCCACAGCAGCCCCCTCCGTCTTCCCATCACCAGGCACAAGCTGCACGCCTTCTTCATCCCTCCCCTCCCCTCCCTCCGCTCCCTTCTCCACCCCCACCCCCTCCCTCCCCAAAATAACATCCCTAACCAGCATCAACGCCTCAACCGCAAATCTTACCATATTACCCTCTCTCTCGTTACTCCCCGTCTCCACCTCCCTCGTAACCGTCGCCTTCCCCTCCCGCCCAACACCCAACGCCACATACCCCGGCGTGCGATTCCGCGTGCTGCCCCCCGTCGGCCCCGCAGTCCCGCTCTCCGCAACTGCATACGTGCTGTGCAGCCTCGCGCGCGCATTGTCCGCAAGCAGCGTGACGACGCCGGGCGTCGGCCCGCGGTACGACGCTGTGTCTGCATCGGTCCAGCCGATGAAGGCGCTGCGTGAGGGGAGCGTGTAGAGGGTTAGTCCGCCGGCGTAGAAGGTTGATGCGCCGGGGTAGGAGAGGAGCGATGATGAGATGAGGCCGCCGGCTGCCTGTGGGAGGGGGGAGTTAGTGCGTTTGGGTGTGGGTGTAGAGGGAGGGGTGTTTGGGGAAGAAGTAGATATATAGCGAGAGAGAGAGAGAGAGAAATTAACTTAAAAAAAAGGGACAAAACCAACAGTCTCAACCACACAAATCGTTTCCTTCCGCTCCTTCAGCAGCGTCGCCACCTCCGCGACTATCCCGCGAAGCTCAGGAGGAGGAAAAGACGAGGTCGGCATTCTGGACTTGGCTTTCGAGTGTTCGAGTCGGATTGAATTGGATTGCATGGGATCTGGACTTGGACTTGGACTTGGACTTGGAGTCGGAGTCGGAGTGGTGGACTTGTACCTAGTCGAATCGGGATTTGAATTTGAATTCGGACTCAAAATCCAGGTACGTACCCATACAAACGCCGACGACAAAGCCACAAGTCAAGTTCAAGAAAGGCTACAAGAACTGCAAAATGGTGGGGGAGAACCCAGGAATTGCGAGGGTGTGCTGGCTTTGTGTTGGAGTTGGAATTGGAGTTGACGAGGGGTTAGTGATGGAACTGTGGGGCTAGGTATTGTAGCTTTGTAACCCCGGGTTAGCTATCCAGCTGTTCAGAAAGTGGTGACGACATGTGGGGTAGCTGGTAACTGGTTGACCACCACAAACCCCACTACCAGTACTGACTACCGATAGATAGCCCCAGAGCGTCGTGCTAGTTCCGTGCTAGCTGTCGCCAGCGCGCATGTATCTTCATCAATCCGCACAGACGATGATGATGATAATGGCGACGGAGATGTATAAAAAAGAAAGAAAGAAAGAAAGAAAGAAAGGTGACAAGATGGAAAAAAGACCAGCTCAAATCAGTGTATTCGCTAGACACCATCGCATCCCACACAGCGTTTTTCACCAGGTCCCACCAAATCCCACCAAGACCGAGTACCGCAAGGCAAGGCAAGGTAAGGCCTCAAACGCCCAAAGTTCAAATAAACAACATCGATATGACAAACGCATAACGCATGACGCATGACGCATGACGCAAGCCCTGTAGCAGCAGCAGCAGCAACAGCCGTTATGGAACTATGAATAAATACATGTTTCTTTCCATCGTCTCAAACCGTAGCCTGATAACTAGATGATAGCCACCGTAGCATCAGACCCAAAACAAAAAAGCGAACCCCTCGATGCCTCTGCAGAGCGAGCTACCGACGCCGGATTGTCCCAAAAAAAAAAGCAAGGGGGGGGGGAGAAAGGAAAATGCCATCCAATTGCTTGCCCCATAGTGAGTATCATAAGCCTGAAGGCGATGCCCAACACGCAGTACAAAGCTGGATAATAATGTGATAGTACATGATTCAACCTCATCCGCCTGGGTCGATATAAAGTTGATAATTAGATAGGTTGCATGGGAAAATATGTGTCGTGGTATCGTGCGCCAAGATACTGGTTGGCGTGGACCCAGGCATCACGGCCTGTCTGGTGGGTCACTCCTCATGATGGTGCCATATCGACCATCGCTGCTTGCTCAAACTGCTCCAGTCGCTTTAGCTTCGCTTCGAGTTCGCTGAAGATATCGCCCATGTGGCACGCCTGTTGCAGCAGCGGCGCTGAGCCAAAGGGTCGCATCATGTGGCGCAGGGCAAGGGTAGTGGCACACGACTGTAGTAATGTTAGCACTGTCGCTGTTACGGAACCAAGCAAGAACGTACCTCGATCCTTGAAATCTGATGTTCAACAAAGTTGATCAAGAATCGATCTGTAATCTCCCCGCCCCTATTCTTCATCCGCTCAAGAAGTGCGGTTTCAGGCGCCTTGAGCTCCGAACTGCCAGGGTTCTCAAGAGTACTGCACAACATCTCAAGACGCAAGCTGATATTCCAGAGATCCCAGACATCCTCCGTGTCGATGGTGAGCTGACTACCGGGCATCTTCTGACCAATCGACGACTCTGGTGCGGCTGGCGCTGCTTGTTCCTCGAGTTGGCGCTGTACGACAAGGCGGCTGGCAAGAGAGTGTGGGTACATCAAGTAGATGTACTCGGGGTTTTCAAGACCCTTGAGACGGCGTTCACCAAGATCCTTGACTTCAAACCCCTGGCTGCTAAGAGATCGCAGTTCCTGCCTGATGAGATGGCTGTGAATATCATCGCCATACGCCTCTTCCGAACCGGTGGAATTGCTACGATCGCCCTCGATGTGCGTTTCTAACAGACGCTGGATCTCGGCAATGAAGTCGGAGGAAACTGTTATTTGTCCTCCATCGGCCACGGAAGAGATACGTGACGCCCGATTGACCATTGGGCCGAAGTAGTCCATACGTTTGGTCACTGGATCGACTTCGCACACTGGCCGGCCCCAATGGATTCCCATACGGACTGACAGACCACGGAAGATGACGTTTCCATCGGCATCGACTACCTCTTGCCCGTTGACACTATTGAGGATTTCCTGCGGCCACTGCACTTCGAGGAGCTGACTTTGGATTGTGAAGCACCAAAGTAAGGCAGAAGTCACGGTTCGGAAGGCGACCATGAAAGCATCACCTTCAGTCTTGACCTCATAGCCCCCAATGATGCGAAGCTGTCGACGCATGAGCTCGTTGTGCATCTTGATGGCAGATCGCATGGCGATAGGATACGTCTCCCAGAGTAATGTCGAACTCTTGATATCGGTAAACACCAAGCTCACCTCACCCGTCGGGGCGTCCACTTCCTGGTCGAGTCTCGCGAGCTTTGAGTCATTGACCATGTTCCTGGCCCTCTTACCCGGCCGGCGATTGACAGCGAAGTCGTCAGGTGAGCCGGTGGGTCCCATAGACATACTGTGTGTGCGGAAACGGGCACGTTGCTTGCTCTTCAAGTCGCTGACTCCTAGCAGCATGACGTGGATCTTGTTAGTAGCACCAAAAGCGATTGCAAGATCTCGGAGCTTTTGCGCAGCCCGCATGAGATCGTTGCGCTCGGACCGTGCAACATCGACAGCAAAGTCCGGAGTGAGGTACTCCCAGAGTTCTCGAGAGGCAACCAGAATCATCTCGTCAGTGTCGCCCAACGTGAGATTGACAATGTGCGGAGAAGCTATGACAGAAGGCGACATCTGCACATATCCGAAAGCTCGAGACACCTCAAGGACGTCGTTCAACTTGCCTTGGCGAGAAACGAAGCCACCCGCTTCTCGGATTCTGGCCCGCTCGCTGGGCTCGGCAGGATCGTGTTTCCGGGTGAGAATCTTGTGTCCACCTTCTGATCGAATCAGCAGCGCTTGTGCATCGCCAACGTTGGACATGTAGAGCTCCATCTCTTTGAGGTACATGACTGTGGCGACGCAGCCAGAGGTCAAGTCATCGTCCCCAAGCTCGGGCACAGCACTTCTAGGCTGTGTTGGCGGCGTGTAGGCATTCTTATCCAATGACTGAGAGGCTGCAGTTGCCAATTCCTTGTTGAGACCCAAGTAAGTACGTCGTAACGCATCAACAGGCGTCTCATTCGGCCGCAACCGATCAAGCTCGTCGGCAAAACGATTCTTGAAGTTGTCGTACAAGAACTTTGCAATCTTTGAGCCTCCACCAGCAAGGGGTTGAGCGTCAAACAGACCCAAGACCTGCTCGTCATCGTGGCTCCGGAAGCGAGGCACGACCATATCCATGGTGGAGATGTGCTCTGTCCTACCCAGACTGTCCGCCATGCCATAAGCCATAGTACCTACAGCGGAGCCTGCTGTTCGCACTCTCCTGTCTTCTGTCTGCTCAGGCACAGATGGTATCATCATTGTAACATCCATCAGGCCAAGCACTCGTAGGCTGACCAGAGCGGTAAAGTCTGTCAAGTCGCGGCCTTCTCGCATAGCCACTCCACTGCCGCTGTATGAACCGCTGGGCTTAATTTCTAGTCGCTTGTTACCGGAGAGATTAAGGTAGCGTAACTTGTGGTTCCAGTTCCAGTTCCAATCGTACGGCCAGTTGGAGACATTGTACTTCAAAGAATTGCTGGCAACGTCCAGAACAGCAAGCTGCGCAACCTTACCAAGCTCGGCAGGAAGTACCTGAAATTTGTTGTTGTTGATGTGAAGAACCTTGAGTGAGCCAACCTCTTCCAGATCCTCCGAAGGTAGCGAAGTTAGGTCGTTACCGGAAAGATAGAGCTCAGCGAGATGCTGCCACCTCCGTATTGTCCGTGTGGGAACGTCGTAGATGAGGTTGTAGGACAGATTGACGATTCGCAGCTCAGGCAGTAAGCAGAGCTCGTCAAAAACGTTGTCCTCGAGACGGTTGTCAGCCAAGAAGAGATGGCGCAGAGAGCCAGCAAAAGTTGTGACCATTCTACTAGAAAGGCTAGAATCTTTGCGTGACATGGGTGTGAGCGTGCCCTCGGTCGGTGCTCGTGACGTTGCCGAGGGCTTCCGTGCAGTGCTTGCAGTGTTGAACGAGGCCATCGAGCCCTTCCGATTTGTAGATGCTGGCGAGGTACCTGAGCTGAGCAAGCCGCCCGAGGCTTGACTAGGGCGACGATTTTGGAAGTCCTCCAGTTTGCCGAGCTCTTCGTAGCTGGGGGTTTGGCCCAGTCCCGGAGTTGATATCGAATGCGATCCGTCCAGTTGCGTGCCGGTGTTCGTTTCTGCAGGTGGAGCTGCGCCAGGCTTCGGGAATGCATCCAAGACATTGGAAGAAACATTCAAAGTCTCCAGTCGTCGTGCATACCATATCTCAGGAGGGAGGCGCCCAAGATTGTTCTCTCGCACATCTAGATAGCGTAACTCGACAAGGCGCCCAATTTCGGCCGGGAGCTCATCTAGAGAATTTCGTGCGACGCTCAAATGCTCCAATCTATAAAGTCTGCCAATGTTGTTTGAAAGAGACGTGAAGTGATTCTTGTCCAAGATGAGCTTTGTGAGTCCGGTGAGCTTTTGGAACAGATCCTCGGGCAATTGGGCCAACTTGGCAGAAGCAAGATTAAGCACGCTCAAGGAAGGCACCGGCCCACTCAAACCAAAACGCGTGACGGGATTGTGGTTCATGTGCAAAACACGAATCTTGGGGAAATAGCCTTCGAAAGCTGATATCGAGTTGTGTCCGATCATGAGGAATTCGAGGCGTGGCAATTGTGACATGACATCCATGCTGTCGAGTGCATTGAAACGTACGTCTACTTCTCGCAGGTTGATGAGGTTGTTGAGTGTAGGAGGGAAGCTACCAGATAACTTATTGTTTGTAGCCCAAAGCCTTTCTAGACAGGTCAGTTGCCCTATTTTGGGAAGGCTAGATATCGAGTTGAAACTGATGTCGAGATCGACGAGCGTGCGCACTTCGCACAGGAAATCGGGAAACTCTGTCAGTGAGTTGGAGCTGAGGTTTAGGCTGCGGAGGGCGCGATACTGTCCAAAGTAGGATGGCAGAGAGGTCAGGCCATTGTTCGACAGACGGAGGCCCTGTAAGCTCTGGAGTTTTTGCAAATCCGCTCTTTCAAGTGTCTGGAGACAGTTGTTGGAAATGTCGAGCATTGTGAGTCGGCTTGCCATGCTCAGACTCTGTGGTAGTCTCCTAGCGTCGTTGCTGGTATACTTGATTTCCCTGAGGTTTGTGCAAGCTTGCACAAAGTCCTTTGGCACATCGAGGGAAAGGTTTCGAGAAAGGTTCAGGGAGATAATCTCGGTGGCCTTTTGGTAGAGGGTGATGGGGATGGTGATGAGATTTTTGCCTTGTAGGTCGATGTGGCTGAACTTTTGCATTTGCTTGAATCCTGGATCTCTCTCGAGACTGGAGAAGCCGCTCATCTTGGCCGGTAGAAATGTGAACCTGCAAAGGTAGCTGTTATCTTCTCGGCCAACGTCCTCGAGACGATCTGCCTCGGAGTATCCAGCCTGCTCAAGCAGACGTTTCTGTATGAGCAGGGGTCTCTCGTTCGAATCCAGCTGTCGTGAGGTATCGTGTTTCCGCATGACAATGTGGTAATTGTCAAGTTCGTCTTGAAGCACCGTCTTCTTGCCCAGTATCTGGATAATCTCCGCGACTGTGGTGTTGAGCGTAGCTGACAGGGTCGCAAACGTGGAATCAGCCCTAAAGATACGAAGACAATAAGTCTTTGTGTCGTTCTGTTCTTTTGCTGCTACCTCTGGCTCGTCAATCGATGCCTCGCGCACCTCATCGTGTCTCTTCACAGCCCAAGAATCCGGAGCGTCCCAGGTGTCATCTCTGGGCCCTGGATCATCGTCCCCTGCTAGCGCTGTGTGTTGTACGTCGCCGGTCGGGGGCGTCATCGGGGGCTTCTGCGGATTCACAATGCCACTCATGTCGTCGAGCTTTGTGTCCAAGAACCACATAGCCTCATTGCCTGTGGTATCTGCTTTGGCTTCATTTGGATCCTTCCCTCTCGCGTCGGGAAATGTCATCTGACGCTTATCAGAGGTTTTGAATGGTAATCGCCGGTATTCCTTCTTTCCGTCTTTGGGCACGTTGCTGGGTCCCTTCAATTGCTCAAACGTGGACTTTTTCCTCGAAATAAAAGAAGGCTGACTTGGATCTGCACGTGCAGAGGGTGGGCCGTTTATGGAAGGAGGTAGAGAGACCTGCGATGATCCAGCAGGCAGGTTCTTGAGACTGTCAACCACTGGATGGCTGTCTGTCTTGTCCTTTCCACGCAAGCGTGCAAAGAAACGACCGGGGCCCTTGCTGGTACTGGGTGATTGTGACTGAGCTGCAGAGTGTGGTAGCATCTCCGAGTACGCACTCGGAGTTGGGCTCGAAGAGCGTGGTACCAGACTTGTCTTGGAAGCGAATGCAGCGCCTAGAGCTGATTGCTGCGGTTGGGTGCGGCGGCTGTTATACGAGTCCTCGCGACTGGTGGCAGGTCGTAGAGGATACGGAGCGCTGATGTCGCCTCGACTGTCGGGTGCTGTCTTGTTTTCTTCTTTGCTGCGATGATGTCGGTGTCCCGGCAACCTCGAGGTGATTTTGTGAGTTTTTGTGCCTGACTTGGTGGACGAGGCTTGCTCTGATGATCTTCTGCGCCCATTTTCTGTCAAGGACGGGGCATCCTAAAGAGGTCAGTACAGAGTGCAACGACGCCCCGCGCGCGCGACGTGAGCATCAAGAAGATTTGTTGGGTGTGGTGAGTGATTTGTGTAAAGGAAAAGACCTACCTGAGGTGCCTGGAACTCCCATGGGGTGACTTCGGACGAGGGCTGTGGCGTGCGCGGCCGCGAGTTTGTAGGGGAAGTCGGTCTGGAGTGGTACCCGCCACTGCCAAAGTTGTTGCCCAGCGAATTGCCACGATTGCGAGGAGCATGCAGCGACTGCGTTTCGGTGTTTTGCGAGGTGCCGTTCAAGCTTGGATCCGAGTTTTGACGACCGTCACCGGGAAAGTCGTCCCCAAAGACGTTCTGCAGCTTCTTGTGGAAGCCTCTGGTGAAGCTCGACTTGGAGCCGGTGCTGCTGACCGTCATGGCGCTGGCCACCGAAGGCCTGCGGTCATCCTTGGGAAAGCCCATGGCGTCTTCTCTGGTGGCATTGCCGCCGAGGGGAACGAAGCTGGGCGACAGCTGGGCGACATCGTCATTGTCCGAGTCGTTGAAGAAGCTGTTGGTCCAAACGTTGTTGGCCATGTTTGCGCCACCATTGGTGCTCGAGGCCCATGGGGGGTTTGCGTTTGTGCTCGAAGCGGTGGGTGGATTGCGTGAGATGGAAGGGACGCGGGCGCCCGAGGTCTGCAGGACGGCGAGGTCCTTGCGGTAGTCGCGGAAGTCGTTGGAGACGGGGCCGTCCCAGGTGGGGGGCTTGCGAGGTTGGTGGTGGGGGTCTTTTGGGGGCGGTGCTGGAGGGACGGTGGTGGGAGAAATGTCCGACTCCTTTTCGAGGCTGCATGGAAGCGTCAGCAGCAGGTAGAGGAGGGAGGTGGATGGACATGTGGGCGTGCCGTGAGACAGCAGTGCGGGTGCTGAGACACGGGCAGAGACACAGCCAACGCGCGGGCGCTGAGGCGTGGGCGCTGAGTCTTGGGCGGCGAGGCAGGGCAGGACAGGACAGGGCAGGCAAGAACAGGACAGCACAGCACAGCACAGCACAGGGCAGACGAGGGGATACGTACGGTGCATCCAGGTCCTTGGACGTCTTGATGGTGACGGGAGTGCCGCGCAGAGAGCCGTGACGCCCATACGGTCGCGCCGTGTCGTTGGTGCGCGCGCTCCACGAGCTGTCGGTGCTGCCCTGGCGGGTGGTGGTCGCCTCGTTCCTCATCATGGCCACGGCGGGCTGCGGGCTGCGGGCTGCGGGCTGGTGGCTGCTGGGGTCGTCGTCGTCGTCGTCGTCGAGGGCTGCTCGCGCGCAGGTGGGCCTAGGACGGCTGCTGCATCGATGCACGGCGCCGCGCGGGATGGGCGCGAGCTGGCTGGCAGTCGAATCGGACAGGCAGGCAGGCTGGGAGCGCCGACACGGCAGGGCAGGGCAGGGCGATGGTCGCAGGCACAGTCGCAGGCACAGTTGCAGGCGCAGGCACAAGCACAGCACAGGCACAGCACAGGCACAGCACAAGAGGGTAGATGGGAGAGGTGCCACGCCCGGCCAGCCAGCGGGACTCCACTCTCCAGACGGCTGCCCGATCGCAGCGCGCCACCTGCACTTGCCGCTCCTGGTTCGCTCGTTCGCTTCCCGCAGAGAACCAGCACCAGCGCCATGCACGCCCATTGCAACTCACACCCTCACGCACAAACACTCACACAGTCACTCAAACACACAACTCACACAGACACACACACACACACACGCCTGGGACACCTCTCACACACCTCTCACACAGGCGCGTCACCGTGCGCCCACAGTCTCTCCGGAAGCAGCTGTGCAGCTCTGCCCATGGCTCATTCAGCATGGCCCGCGTTTGGGTCTGGTGTGGTTTGCACCTGGACAAAGCAGCAACCACCGCCCCCGCTCTGCGCACAGCCATTGTGGCGCCCTGGGTCCTGACGCCCTGACCCTGACGCCTGGCACCCCACTTTCTATCCCACACCTACACACACACACTTACATCTCACACCTACACACACAGGAACACCCCACAATGTCTCACACACATGCCCATACCATGGAAACAGAGATACTGCTCGCCACCACCACCATCAACCCCTTGTAGACGGTTGAATGCCCAATTGTAACTTGTCTGAATTGGTCTCATCCGAACCTCGGTGACTAAGCTGAGGTGACTAAGCCCCCATGACTAAGCATCCCGTATTAACATCCGTGCACCACTACATAGAATCAAATCAGGATATCAAATGTACTTTGGTCTCAGATACACTTCCGGCATAATCTTACATCCACATCTCTCTCTCTCCAACCCACTCCTTCATACAACGCCAGAGCGCCCAGTCTGCTAAGCTTGACCTCCACCACCGCCACCAGCCCCCAGTGCACGCAGAATGTCTTGCAGCGACTGTCCGCCACCTTGGCTGTTACCCTGTTGCCCATTTGCGTTTGGTGCCGCTGGCCCGTTTGGCGCATACTGCCACTGCTGCGGCTGCTGCTGCTGCTGGTATCCGTACTGAGCATGAGCCGGAGGAGGTACCGGCGCTGACGCTGGTGCTGCCGGCACCGGCGCTTGCATGTATTGCTGAGGCTGGGCCGCCGCTTGTGATTGCTGACCCTGTCCTCCCTGTTGGCTCAACGCCCCAACCACTTGGAACCACTGTGCCCATGCTGCCCAGTTGGCTTGCTGGTTAGGCTGTGCCGGTGCCGCTGGCTGCTGACCAAATCCTGCATTTGCAAATGCCCCCGTAGCAGCTGGCGGTGGAGCTGGAGAATACGTAGTGGGCGCTGCTGCTGGCTGGGCGTACTGAGCGGGCCACCCTGTGCTGCTGTTGTTTGCGTATGCGTTGTTGTTCGATGGTCCAGATGGTGCAGCAGGAGCGTTTTGCTGTTGCGACTTCTGCGCTTGCTGTTGATGTTGCTGTTGTGGCGGCGGCTGTTGACGATGATGATGTTGTTGTTGTTGTTGTTGTTGTTGTTGATGTTGTTGATGTTGTTGATGTTGTTGATGTTGTTGATGTTGTTGATGTTGTTGATGTTGTTGATGTTGTTGATGTTGTTGATGTTGTTGATGTTGTTGATGTTGTTGATGTTGTTGATGTTGTTGATGTTGTTGATGATGTTGATGATGTTGTTGTTGTTGGTGCTGTCCCTGCTGTCCCTGCTGCTGCTTCTGAGGTTGCTGCTGTGACTGATGCGCCTGCTGTTGCTGGTTCTGTTGCCTTTCCTGTGCCTCGCGTTCGCGCTTCTCCCGCTGTCGCTGCTTTCGGTTCTTGTTCTTGCTCTTCGCTGGAGGAGAATGCTGTGGCTGGCTGGATTGCTGTCGATCCGGCTGTCGAGCCGGCGAAGCCGAAGTGCCAGATCTGTTGTCTGGACGTGGCACACTCATTTGGCGGTTGTCCTGCTGCTGGTTTTGAGCTCGCCCTCTGTCGCCTTGCTTGTTGCCGCCGCGTCCACCCCGATCACCACCGCCTCTATCACCCCTGCCACTCTGTGCGTCTCCTCTTCCTCCTCGACCACCACCAAAATCACCACGTCCGCCACCAAAGTCGCCACGACCCCCGAAGTTGCCTCGTCCACGGAAGCCGCGTCCGCGATCACCCCATCCTCCACGACCTCGCATCATGCCCCTTCGAACATGGCTGCGGTCCTCGATCGGAGCGCCTTGCCCAACAACATCCTCAAAGTGACTTGGCCGTGCCAGTGGCTTGTACATGCCCAAGTCTTCGTCTTCGTCATCGCTGTACTTGAGCCCTCCACCCTGGTATTCGTTGGCCGGCGAAAAATAAGACACGGGCTTGTTGACGTAGCCCTTCGGTCCAGTAGGTATCGGTTTCTGCTCTGGCTCTGGCTGTGGCTGTGTCTCCGGCTCCGGCTCGTGTTTTGCTTCTTGTCTAGCCTTCTTGGCCTGCTTCTGCTGTCGCTTGTACTCTGCTTCAGCCTCATCGTCCGAGAACTCCACCTCGTTCGTTTCTTCGTCGTGAAGGTTCGATGCATCGGTGTGCTTCTGTCTGCGCAGGGGCTCGGTGAACACGAATGTCGAGTGTGCATCGACATAATAAATAAGGGTATCTTTGGCGATGCCTAGAGTCGTAATCTCAGCGGGGTCGTTGAAGCCGACAGAATATCTAGGCTCCTCAATACGGCCAATCTGTTCCGAGATTTTCCCAATGACGGTGAAATTCTCAAGGCAAAGGGCAGATCCAGACTCGAGTACCTGATAGTCGCCAGAGGTGCTGGCCTTCACCAATACGAGGTTGTCGACAATTGCTTCAACCTTGCCTAGTTGTGTGATCTGCGTCTCGTTCTCAACCTTGATGTCTGGCTTCTCGTACTTCTCCTCTTGCTCATTTAGTGTCTTTACTTTGGTCTTGCCAGAAGCACCAGCATCGTCAGCAGACTCTGCCATCAACAGGCGGACCATTTCCTCCGGGTCCATGAGCTCTCCATCGTCTGCCTCATCATCTGAGCTGTCATCTGAACTTGACGAGTCAGAAGACGAGTCCGAGGCATCTGAATCGAGCTGCCACTCAGCGTCCTTGTTATCTTTGTTGGCTTCGCCAATGCGAAGAAACTCGGCTTTGCTCTCGTCTGCCGTGGGTTCATGGGTCTCGCTAGCAGAGGCCGCGGCAACATTGGGTTCTTGGGCGATCTGGGCTTCCGAGGCTGGGGCGGAGCCTGTCACGATTGAGTCGGCAGGAAGACTGGGCGTTGCAGTGGAAGTGGTTGCAGGAACATCTTGCGCAGGTGTCAGGGACGCGACATGCAGCTGAGGACGCGACGGCTTACCGTGCTGTGGAGCCTCGTCCAGAGCCTGCAGCTGATTGGCCACAGGCGGCTCGACTGCGCTGGTATCGTGGTTCAAGGCCTCCTCATCTTTGAGCTCGCCTTGGCCATGTACCGCTGTGCCCATAACAACGTCTGCGTCGATCTGCGTGGTTGGCTGTGAGACGGCGGTGTCGCCCAGGGAGCCGAGGCCTGGCAACGAGAAGCTCGATGGAGCAGGCGCAGTCGCCGTCAGCGACGCTGATGGACCATCATGTGGAGCAGACTGCGCGGCAGGCTTGACAGGCGTAGTGTCGTAGAAGTCGTCGTCCAAATCATCCACGGGCGAGCCTGGCGCATCAAAGGAGGATACTCCAGAGAAAGGAGCGTCCGCCTCCAGCCGCGCCCTCTTAGCCGGCGGTTCCTGAGAATCAGACATGACTGTATTCTCTACAGTCTTTGAAAGCACGCGTTGTTCGCTGCTGTGGCAGTAACTGCGGTTTGCACCCGGCTGCTTAATGCGTGCGGTGATATGTTCTGGTGAGCGTAGAAACGTTGCCATTTTTGACCTGATGCGGATCCACGCTAGTGCGCCTTGGCGCCTTCCCCCTTGCAAGTGCTCGGAGATCGCGGTCGCGCGGTGACGGCATCGGCGGCCAGCTAGCCCAGGGTAGCTCTTTCACAGTTGAGCAATGGTCCTGAAGAGCCATTGAGGCTTACTATTGGCATTTTGCACCTCTGCTGTCGTTTTGGTACTGGTTCCGTCTCATCAAACATCAGATGATGGCATTGCAGCCATCAAGTCCCGTCGCAGAGACCGTGTAACTGACCACCTGTCCTAGGAATTGACACAATGGCTCCTCCACCACCAAGACAGGGGGTGCCCACCGCCGCGAGGCCGCCCGCGCAAGCTCCAAAATCTCCCTTCGAGCTCGAGCCTATCATCTCCTTCTACGTCTTCGCGGCGGCCAACATCGTCGCTGCTTTCTTTGCCCCAATCCAAGACTGCGACGAGGTCTTCAACTACTGGGAGCCTACACACTATCTGAACCATGGCTACGGACTGCAGACGTGGGAGTATTCTCCTGACTATGCCATCCGTAGCTGGGCATATACTGGCATACACGCGGGCATCATCAAGCTGGGACTGATGCCTCTTCGATTACTCGGTTTTGCGAGGACGAGGACTGCCGAGTTTTATTTCCTGCGTGCCTTCCTGGCAATCACTTGTGCGGTGTGCCAGACGCGCCTTTATTCGGTCGTTGCAAGAACTTTCAATCCGCGTGTTGCCCTCTTCATGGTCTTTGTCATGGTCTTCAGCCCTGGCATGTACCATGCTGCACCAGCCTACTTGCCATCCAGCTTCGCAATGTACACGACCATGCTGGGCTTCTCTGCCTTCATGGACTGGAGTGGTGGTATTAGAACCGCTCAAGGACTGATGTGGTTTGGGATCGGTGCGATACTAGGATGGCCTTTCGCCGGCGCTCTCGTGCTCCCTTTCGTTGGGGAAGAGGTATTCCTGGCGGCAGTCACTGGCCAAGGGGTTGAGTGTATCACGAGGCTTGCCGACGGCTTTACCAGATCGCTTGTCATTTTGGTAAGGCGCATATTGTCAACGGAAAACCTCTTTACTCATCTCCTTTAGGCAGTTCAAATAGCGGTCGACACTTTCTTCTACAAGGTGATCACTTGTGTGCCGTGGAACATTGTCATGTACAATGTGTTCAGCGGAGGCACTCGAGGCCCTGACATCTACGGTGTCGAGCCATGGCACTTCTATGTCCGCAACCTTGCGCTAAATTTCAACATCTGGTTTCTCTTGGCCATGGGGGCCCTGCCACTGATCCTCCTCCAGCATCTTTTGCTGCAAAGATCGGTTTCTAAGCAGACCCTTCTGCGCAGCGTTGTCTTCGTCAGTCCATTTTATCTCTGGCTCGGCATATTCACGCTTCAGCCTCACAAAGAAGAGCGCTTCATGTACCCAGCATACCCCGCATTGGCGCTGAATGCCGCCATCGCACTGCACATCTTGCTCGCGAATCTAGGGTCAACCGATCCCAGCCGCCTTGTCAGCAAGATTCCACCGCAACTGAAACTCGCCATTGTTAGCATTCCCTTGTTACTTGCTTTCGACATGGGCGTCCTTCGGACAATCGGTACCCTCACAGCGTATTCGGCGCCCTTGAATGTATACAAACCTCTCCACGAAGCCGGGGTCAGCAAACCTGGTGACAACGTGTGTCTTGGTAAAGAGTGGTATCGGTTTCCCTCATCATATCTTCTTCCCCATCGTGTTCGGCCCAAATTCGTCAAGAGTGAGTTTTCTGGACTCCTGCCGGGTGAGTTCAGCGAAGCGACGGCGGGCGGGTTTGGCTTGTTTCCAGGCACATGGCTTGTGCCTCCTGGCATGAACGACGAGAACATCGAAGATCCGGGCAAATACGTGAGTCTTCCAAGAGTCATGTACAGCGGGTGCTGACACATCACAGACCAGCATCGAACATTGTGAGTTTGTTGTCGACTCAAGTCTCCCAGGAGTAGCACCGACAGCACTCGAACCGGATTACATCGCAGACACAGAGCAGTGGGAGGCGTTGAGGTGCGAGTCGTTTCTCGATGTCTCGCGGACGCATCTTGTAGGCCGCTTGGTATGGGTACCTGACCTTCCCTTCATTCCGGAGCAGTTCCGTCGTAAGTGGGGTCAGTATTGTTTGCTGCAGCGCAAACCTTCCGAGAAAGCTACTTGATCTGGCAGCTCTGGAGCACAGATTAAGCGGCGATCGACAACACTCGCTCTCATAGGGTGAATTAAAAGCATGGTAGGATTGGCGTGCAGCCAAACAATGATGGCTATGATTCCCAGGACTATCCAGCAAGGAAGGAGAGCTACACGAATTGCAGTAGTATGTCATTGAGCCTATCGCAGCGGTGGCGGCTACTTGGGACGGGCCCACTTCTTGACCACGCTAGACTATGTGGGGTAGCTCGGTCCCCTCCCGTCTAGATAAAGAAGCGTTAGGGACAAGGGACGACCAGGATACGATATGCGGTCAATCGAGACTGTTGTCATCGTGTGCTAAATCACAGGCTACGAGATAACAGCAATGATAGCAATTACTGTGGCTCAAAACTCTCTTCTCCACCATGAGCACAGTTATACAGACACTCGCCCCCCCTCTGACCTGTGATCACAATATCTATCGTTCGAGATACTGAATGATGGTGAATCTACTGGATCGAACTCAAGAGCAATCCAGAAAGCTCGTCGACATTCTCCAACGCCAGTGCAATACCGCGCTTGCCAGCCTCTCAAAAACTCAAGAAGACAAGAGTGCTCGGCCAAAGCTACTGTTGTATGCTGGATTTGGAGTCCTAGCAAGCGTATGGCTCGCTGTCACACTTATATCTAGACTGCATAGCCGACAGCGCCAACTTAACACGACTCCAAACACCCCTGATCTTGAGAAGCCCTCACCGTTCAAAATAATAGAACGAAAGCCTGGAGGTACTTTGGGATCTACATTCCACAGCCTCCTCTTGATTCGATCTAATTGTCGTACTGACTTTCTCAGCATGGCCACCCTCTGGATTCCGCCGCCCGACCGCCATGCCGTACCCATCGTGGTCTTTAGAGTCCACCAAACCGTTACCATACCGCCCCTTCCGGTATGGGCCTAAGTACAACATTACTATGGGTCTCCGTTCCATGCAGTGGGATGACTGGATCGAACTCGACAACGAGTATATGAAATATCATTACCTAAAAGCCGCCCGAATCGCCGAGCGAGGAGGGAGGTGCTGCAAAACAGCGCCCGAGGCATATGAGGCTGCAAAAGAGCTACTGGAAGAGCTCTGCACATACCTCCCAGAGAGATATCCGATGTTATTTCAGCTTCTGGAGGACGGAAAAGAGGGTGTGAAGAATGTGGCGACAGGGGAGATCGTCGACATCAAACAGCGACTTGAAATCGACAAGGAAGACCCAATGCAAGTCTGCACGCGTCTAGTGCAGGACGACCTGGCCATCATGATTGAGGTGAGTCCTACCTACCTTATTTGCCACACCGCCTCCCCACTTTTGCGCTAATCTCGTGCTCAGCGCCCAGACGGCCAATATTACCTTCTCGCAGGTGCCATCTTACTGGCAGGCTTCTGGCGCCTGGAAGATAAATTCGGCATGCCTCTGTCTGAAATCCACACATCTGGCGATGTACCGCAGTACAAGGAGAAACTGGAGAAAGGCATGCTGAACATGTTCAAGCGACTGCAGCCCGAAAAGCCCGTGTTGAGAAATAATTACTTCATCCAAGTCGACGACAACCTTGCGTGGAGCGAGAGCTTAGGGAGCGAAGACCAAGATGGGATCAACTGGGCGAGTGCCGGGAGGGTTGAGGGCGTCGAGCATGTGCATTTTCGGAGCGAGAGGCAGAGCCTGAGAAGGTGCGTTAAGCTTTCTTTTTTTTTCACTTGTTGTCTGACGCATGCTGACTAAATTGCAGGCTTCCGCGCTCTGGCGGGATCGTGTTCACAATCAGAACGTATTTTCATCCCATTACAGAAATCTGCAAGGAACCGTATGTGCCGGGTAGGCTGGCGAGTGCGATGCGGAGCTGGGGCGATGATGTGAGCCACTACAAAGGCAGGGCGCAGTATGCGGATGTCGTCTTGAAGTATCTCGACGCTATGCACCAGAAGCAGGTAGAGGAGGGGCTGGACTTGGAGAAAGAAGATGAAGTTCGTGCGTATCCGTACTAAGGACAGCAACTGGCGACTGCAACTTGGAGGATGGCTGTTCTTTTCCACTCATTTCGGGTACTTACAGACTACATACAAATGCGCCCCATGTTCCGCTTTAGCCGACTTACAATCGCAATCACTGATATGCATGCCCCTCAAGAGGACGTTCTACCGAAAGAGAAGAGAACGCGCAATGACGCACAATCTGGCCGTCTTTGACTTCTCCAGCACCTCCACTCACGTCTCCCCATTGAACAGTCTGTAGCCAGGGCTCTGCCTCGTATCGTTTGAGATGGCATGCCGCACTGATAACGACGCTCATGGACATCTCTCCCAATCCAGTGTTCAGCCGCCGGAAGCCAGCCATACAGATCGTGATTACCGTCATCGCAACATTGACGGCAATCAGAGCAATCATACCAGCTGCATTGTAGCCCAGGCGGACCATTCGATCTTTCTCGTCGACTTCTCCGTCCCTCATACCGTCGAATCGCGCCATGAATAGGCTTTGAGAGCAAAGGTAATGCAGAGCTGCGCTGAATGCCATGAGTGGCAAGGCATATCTCACTGGTAGTGTAAGGAAGCGACTGGTACGCTGCTCACCGTAAGCGCGCTCGCTGATTCTCAGTCCCTTTTTGGAGGTAGTCATGTGATCGAATTCCTGCGCAATCAACAGCTTACTCCAGATATTGGTGTAGAAGACGTAAAGGAGAGAGAAGCCCAGTTGTGGAACATTGGCCGTGAGGATTGTGGGTACAATGACTGAGGTTTTTGGTTCGTCGCTTCGAAGGTTGGCAAGTGACTGTATGTTGGCCGCTCCAAAGCTGCTGTCGAATGCTAGACCATTTGCTTCGCTGATCGCCCAGTAAAGGGTCCCGCTGACGATAATGGCAAAGACAGCCGAGACACCGATGGTAGAAAAGAACTCTGTCGTGTTCGCGCCTGTCCACCATCGAGGCCGAGTGTTGGTATATATCTGTGGGGCGTAAGGAATTGTAGCTGCTTCCTCTTGTTTGCCGCGTATCTGCCATCGGCGCTGGGGCCTAAAAGCAGGCTGAATCTTGTCAGATGTAACGAAGCCATATTTACGAATTTGAGAGGACGACACAAGACACATGTCTCTGGTAGTTGGATCGGCTCTCTTGAGATACGAAGCAACAGCGTCGCCTAAGGTGCGAAGAAAGTCACCCTTTGGATGTGTAAAGACAAGGACCGCGATAGCGGCTACTTTCACCGCGCTGAACACAACTACAGCAAGCATGAGGTAGGCGTTGTACTGTAGGTGACAGAGTTCTGGTGCAATGCGGGCGTAGCAGTGATCTACAGGGTGGCCGTAGACTGTCCAATCTTCCCCGGTCCAATTTGCGGGCTGTACATACTTTAGGGCGTAGCTTCGACTACAGCGATCTGTTTTCTCATATTTGCTCGCTTCTAGCTGGTCGCGACAGACCCAATGGAAAGGGTCTTGATTTGTGTCCATCTTGTCTTTGCTCAATGAGCGCTGGGGATAGCGTGTCCATAAAACTGGTTCGTCAGGTTGGACAGACTTTGAAACCACAAGCACATCACTGTAGCTCTGCATGAACCCATCAATAAATCCATGGAAACAAGCTTCATCTGATAGCTTCTCATATGCGAGTGATTGTTTGTCTCGTATGTCGTTGAGGATGCTTGCGTTCGGCCAATCGATCCTGTTCACAGGATTTCGTACATCGCTAAGGAAATTGAGTACCATGGTGTCGTTTTCGACATCCCAAAAACAGTTTCCTCCGTTGCAGTGATCGCGATCCTGGGGCCACTGGAATTGTTCGGTTGGAAAACGGAGCGTTGGGGACGAATTCTCAGGCGTTATTTGGAATGCGTCGTTATCCAGGAAGTCCTGACTGACAACAGCAACTGCGTACTGGTACGTTTCTGTAGTGGTGAAAAAGACGGCATTGAATCTGTCGCTCGATGATCAGCGCCTTATTGACATCCACCTCTTCCTTGACTTACATCAAATGGAGGGGCAAACTGGCAAAAGCCAACACACTCCAAATAGCCGCGTGCTTTCTACTTACGTAGAATAGATTCCTCCAGCTCTGCGTTCCTATCTCTAGCCATTTCCCCTTCTTATGGGCCTTATCGACCTCCTCTCTGGTCGGCGATGTCGTTCCTTGCATCGCATAGGTCGAAGCACCTAGGATCAAGGTTGAGATGATATTCAGGCCAACCTTAATGGCGGTCTGCATTGTGTCAATCTCTCCGCAATTGGAAGTGCGAATTAGACCTATACCGCCGATGGTCTTGAACCTGAGGAACAACCATAGGAAAACAGCGATATTGGTGAGCAGTGCTGCAAGACTGAATGTAAACGAACGGAGAAGACCAGCTCGCCATCCGGCCAAGATATTATCGTAGATGATGGAGATAAATCGTGTTCCAAAGTGCCGATGCTCAAAGTTCTCAAGTTCTTCTATTCGGGTCTTTCGATGAATGGTGGTGTATCCCGTGTTGCTGGAAGGTCCGCATATGTACTCTGTGTTTGTGTTTCTGAGTTCGTCAGAATGTGCTTCAATGTCATTCTTCGGATCCAGCTTAGTTTGACGAGGATCGAACGAAAACTGAGCGACATCGTCTATCTCAGAATCTTGCAGCGGTACACGCTTGAAGCGCTGTGGCAGCCACATGTTGCTGAGGGCGGGCTCAACAGCATACACTGGCTCTACCCAACTGCACGCAGCTCAGTTTCGGTATGAGAGATGGAGCTTTAAAAAGCGTCGTGACTTCATCAGAAAAGAGCTACTGGTTCAAGGCTTGTCGCAAGGAAAGTGTGAGACTGGAGTTATAAAACTGTGCCGCAAGGGTAAGGCGTTTCAGGCGTCCAGTTATAGCCCAATTGGCCCATGTCGAACGGGAAGAAAGCCAACACCATGTCAAGCCCGATCACAGACATCTTTGTCTCGCCAGGAAAGCCACGGGCCCATTCGTTCAATGCGGCTCTTCGAGAAACTTTAGTAAGCTGGCCGTTGTGCGAGGACTACATTTCTGCATGCTAATATTCTGCCCCAATCTTCGTTGAATTTTCGCGATTGAGCCGCATGAGACGGGGACATGAATTGGCCCCCAAATGCGATGAGTGTAAGTCCCCATTCTCGGTCATGTTTCATCTTGGCGGTCAGCGTGGCTGAGCTGGCCTGTGGATTCATGCGCACGGTCCAGAAACTGCGAAACTGTAATTCATCGCCCTGGAGAGGCAGACGCGAGTGAGCTGCATGATAACATGCATTGAACGCTGGTGTTGTGTTGTTGACTTCGGGCGCAGTCATGACGGACGCTAGGTACATAGCGAGCGCTAGCCTCGCGCAACCAACAGGCCTCTGCCACCATTGTTTGTCGCTTCCATAGCCATTCCATCTCATTCAACACGAGTTGCATCATGGCCGCATCACTAGGTAGGTCGCTTCTACTCGACTGTTCATGCATGGGTCGTGATTGGACAGACAGCGTGAATTGCTATTGCAAAGAGAAAAGCATAGCTTTGGTTGGTGGTAAAGAGCATCCTCGAACAAATGTCAGACGTATAATGCGCAATTCTGGTATGTCGTTTTGGGAGCTTCTCGATAGGCAAGGCCTGCATTGAAATACGCCAAAATTGAGGCACAGCTACGATGTCAGCAGAAAGATTGCGGGAAGAGTTGCATGCACATACAAAGGCCGCATGGCTGCTTTCGTCAGGGTACTCAGTCAGAGAGCAATTCTTTACCTCTTCCATGTTGGAACGTCGCGTTGCACTGTCAGTAGGCCTTTGTTGTCTGATCGCTACACGCAATGCAAGACTCAAGAGTATATTCCACACTACCGAGTAGCAAGGATCGAATGAGAGAACATGGATCGAACGTACCGCTTGTTTAATCTTCAAGGTGATTGCGTATTGTTGTCGCGACTGCTTGTTTTGTTGTCTCGATTAGTCACAGTGTAAACAACATGGCCACAACCTTGCCAACACACTTGCACCTAACAAAGATCTTTGCAAGGGAGGGAGTTGAGGGCCTTGACGATGGATAGACCCAACAGCTTACCGGCATGTGTCAGTGAGCGCGTGACTCCTTCTCTGGGCGATTCGTCTGTCAGATCGATGGTGAAGATTGAGCCACGGTCTTCACCACCGCCCCTCATTGACGTCAAAGCCAGCATGATCAGTGGCGGTAGGCTCGAGGAGCAGCAGGATGGCGTGAACTCTCTTCGCGGCAAGTACTGCAATCCCGGTCATGCACTTCTTTACTGACCCTCCTACAGCTCAATTGCAGCTATCCAGGTTTGAATTCTCTACCCTTGATGAGCGTTTCAAGAAACTACAGCACCAGCATGACGACCTTCAAGATCTTGCCTCAGCATACAGTGAGGTCATTCGAGGGTTTCAGTCCGTCCACGATCCCGCAGTGGACATCCGCCAACTGCAGGTCGAGGCTGGACGTGATGGCTTGCGAGCGAAGGCTCTTGAGGCAGACGCTCTCAGACCACTTGTCAGAGAAGCTGGTGGAATACAAGCTTTGATTGTCCAGACGAGTCTGATGAGATCGCTCGTCGACAAGGCAGGAGGACTTCAGGAACTCGAGCAGTTTGTCTCGGATCTTCGTGTGATTCGGGACACGCTCGACGAGCTCAAATGCTCCCAAGGCCTTGTCAGCTTGGCTTCGGAAGTTCGAGAGTTACTGAAAAAGAAGCAGACCTATACCAAACTCCAGCCCGAGTTACACGGTCCCAATGGCCTGAGAACGAAAGCTGCCAAATTCGATAAACTCATGCAGACTTTCAGTGAAATGCAGAATAGCACATATCTTCAGCAGACGGTGGATAGCTCTATAGTCATGAATCCGGCTCGGGCTCAGATGATCTCCTCCACACCTCTCGAAGCCGATCCAGACCGCGACTTGTATGAGGCACCAGCGCCAATTTCGAAGCCCAACAAGACAGGGTCGAACAACATGCCGTTGGGAGTTCCTCAGGTGCAATCTGTGTGGAAGCGCAAACGGTCTGAGAGCACCGCTGCTATCACACCCGCAAAGCGCCCACAAGTTGACATTAGGCGGGCTTCAGCTCTTGTACAAGTGACATTACCTACTGCTTTGAACAAGACCACAATACGCACAGCGAGCCAGCCAAACGCAACGGAGACACAGGCCAGCACCACGGCCTCAAAAACACAAAGACGCCCAAGTTGCATCCAGAGTGAGAGTACTTCGATGCGACTCGCAGAATCTCAGCCTCACATGCAAACAATTACAAAGCCAGTCAAGATGCCTGACTGGATACATTCAGGTGCCCGCTGTGCAGATATGGGTCGCTCCTCTACCTCAGGAATCTCCAGGTATTCATCAACGCCGCCAAACCAGGACAGTCAGCCTCAACCAGGTGCAAGAACAGACCTTGTGCGCTTTACTATACGTGCTTCGACTCAGCCTCCCGCCTTCTCGCCAAATCAATCAGCTAATGGAGATAAACTCGCCTTGCGACCACCAATGACTGCGGTAGTGCCGCTTGACCCCCGCTACAATCAGCTAGCTGTCTGGCAAAACTACCTCCGGTATAAGATTGCTTTTTGGGTGGGCTCCCCAGATGTATCAGCGGCCTGGAATGCCTATCAACCATACGAGTTGAAGCAAGGCTTCCAGATTCCTGTTGATTTACTTGCGATTTTCGCTGCAGAGCTCTCCAGCCGCATCCCGATCGCGAAGTACAGCACATACGAAAAAATGACGCCAAATCACGACACATGTATCCTTGGGTAAATATACCGGCGACTCTGGAGCCTTGATGCTAATGACTTCAAGGCATATGATTGACGGCCATCGACCCTTCGGTATTGCACAACAGCGGATCGCTTGCATGACATGCACCTCTCACGGTAGACCTTGCGCTCTCTTACAGGAGATCAACGGCGTCCGAGCAATAGTCTTCATGCCTCTTCGTCTTGATCTTCGCATTGGAAGGGCGTGGACTCAGAAGGCATTCTGGATGCAGGAAACGAGGCTGAAGAAATGAAATACCAGCAGAGGTCTCATATGGCTATCTGAAGTATCTCTCAGAATCCATCCACCATTGAAACAGACCGTCAGGAGCATCAGGCAGTGCAATGTGTAACTTGATTCTGGAACAGGCGTATGAAAAGCATGACCAGAGTAAGTAGATATATGACAGAGATTCCATTGTCAAGTTGTGCACCATTCCACTGGATTTGTGGTATCGGAAGCCTGCGAATTCATTCTTGGGTCGTTCTTGGTCGTCGTTAGGCTCACAAGATTAGGCCTGCTTCCTCTATCCGTTGCATGTCTGACATGCCCATGCCCATGTCATGCCCATGTCCATGCCCACCCTCTGGTCGCTTCATGGCTGTTCCTTCTTTTAAGTAAAGTATCAGCCTGTATGCGGCGTTACCGTTTAGGTAATATCGGTGTAGTTTCTTGCTCCTCAGGAAACCCAGACGCTCGTAAAGCTTCAAGCTTGCAGTGTTGGTGATCTCAGTCTCCAGAACAATTTCGTCTGCGTCTCGGGCAGCCATGGCATCGATGGCCATGCTGACTAGTTTCGAGGCGATGCCTTTCCCACGATAGGACTCTTGAACAGCCAGCATGGCAATGTAGCCACGATAAGTGCCGGAGCGATGGGGCTCGAGTTTAGATATAATGACGCCTATGAGATTGAAATCCTGGTCCAGTGTCTGCACAGGTGTGAGTAGAGCATTTGTATGCAAGGGCTAGACGCACCATGAAGCACAGATCACCCCATTGATACAGAAAGTAGCGGTACACATAGATGCTGTAAGGCTCGGAAAGGTCCTTACTAATCAGCTGTCGTATCGAGGGCAAATACTTCTCCTCCTGCGATCCCTCGTACTGGATGTATGACAGCTCGGAGGCCTTTGGAGCAGTGTCATGGTTGCTCTCCGCCATAACGCATAGGACGCACGAGCAAGCTGTCGGACGTCAGAGTAGTTCCGAGCCGGAATGCCTTGAGAGCTGCGGAGGATCTCCGGTGTGGACCGATCTTTGTGAGGCGCGATTGGCCAGCGAGCGATGTGCTTGGAGTGGGCCGAAGACATTGCATCACATGCATGCCGGCGCGCTCGGAAGTTTTGGCCTCAGCATCTCAGCATGTGCTAAAGCTCGAACTTTGCGCGACACTTTTCCTCAACCCCTGAGAAGTACATCGTAAGCTCGTTACCATGTCCTTCCTCAGACGTCGCTTTGGCGGCGGCGATACGTCATCAGAGCCCTCCCGCGAGCCCTCGCCTGCGCCCAACGCTACCGAACGACCTTCGAATCTGCGCGTTATCACCGCCGAGCAGCTGCATACGCTGAAGCAGCAGGGAAAGGCTAAACATGGCAAGAGGAAGAATGCGTGGGTGTTTGGTCTGGGCGGAATATTTGGACTGGTCATCGCCGCCTTCTTTGCGGGCAGTAATGATCTCATTGATCTGAAGAGCATAGAAGGCATGAATTTGGAGAGCTTGATGGAGGCACTGCCCGCCAATTTTGTGACAAGCGCACAGCAACTTCAGGTATGGACACGCCAAGCGTATATCGGACGAACGCTGATTGACCAAGTTCTCCGTGTAGAAACAAGAGCGCGATGCCGTCAACTACGACTCCTTCGCTATTGGTATGCATGCGCGCCAGCAAGGCATTCGCGCCCACCACCCAGTCATTATGATCCCTGGCGTCATCTCAACAGGACTTGAGTCGTGGAGCACAGAGGAAGGTGCGAGGCAGTACTTCCGCAAGAGACTTTGGGGCTCGTGGACTATGATGCGCGCCCTCGTTCTCGATAAAGCCGGATGGAAAAGGCACATCATGCTTGACAAGGATACTGGCCTGGATCCACCTGGTGTGAAGCTGCGTGCTGCACAGGGTTTTGATGCGGCCGACTTCTTCATCACTGGATATTGGATTTGGAACAAGATCCTCGAGAACCTTGCGACTATTGGCTACGATCCCAGCAATGCCTTCACAGCTGCCTACGACTGGCGAATGACGTATCTGAATTATGAGAAGCGAGATCAATACTTCACTCGTCTCAAGTCACATATCGAAGTCGCCAACCTCGTCTCCAACAAGAAGGCCGTCCTGCTCTCTCACAGTATGGGATCGCAGGTGCTGTACTACTTCCTGCACTGGGTTGAAGCCGAGGGTTACGGCAATGGCGGAGCCGATTGGGTCGAAAAGCATATCGACAGCTGGATCAACATCTCGGGCTGTATGCTGGGCGCATTGAAGGACATGCCTGCGGTACTTAGTGGAGAGATGAAGGACACTGCCCAGCTCAACGCCTTTGCTGTTTATGGTCTCGAGCGCTTCCTATCACGCTATGAGCGTGCTGAGATCTTCCGCGCTATGCCGGGTCTATCTTCCATGCTCCCCATAGGCGGCAATGCGGTTTGGGGCGACCACACCGGGGCACCTGATGATGCACCAGGCCAGAATGTGTCCTATGGTAACTTCGTTCGCTTTCGCGATCTCAACAGCACCAGCCCTTTGACATCGAATAACCTGACAGTTGAAGAGTCGCTACCCTTCCTCTTTAAGAACACGGAGCCCTGGTTCAAGACTATGATCCAGAAATCCTACTCCCATGGCGTGGCCCACACCGCCAAGATTGTCGAAGATAACCAACACATCCCCGCAAAATGGATGAATCCTCTAGAAACCCGTCTTCCACTAGCGCCAAACCTCAAGATATACTGCTTCTACGGAATAGGCAAAGAGACCGAACGCGCCTACTATTATCGCACAGATGATGACCCACTGTCAGGGCTCAATGTCACGCTAGACACCGCATATACCGCAGCGTCGAATGGCGAGCCAACAGGCGGGGGTGGAAACGGCGGAGTGGATCACGGCGTTGTCATGGGTGAAGGTGATGGGACAGTTAACCTGCTGAGTTCAGGCTACATGTGTGCGAAGGGGTGGAAGATGAAGCGGTATAATCCTGCAGGCGTGCAGATCAAGACCTTCGAGATGAAGCACGAACCTGACCGATTTAGTCCTAGAGGTGGACCAAATACTGGTGAGTCTGAGAACCTTGATGCAGAGATCGTGTGCTAACGTGAGGCAGCGGATCATGTGGATATTCTGGGGCGCTCTTCGCTGAACGATCTCATCCTGCAGGTCGCAGGTGGGAGGGGTGAACTGATCAACGAAACGATTCACTCCAACATCCTAGAGTATGCCGAGAAAGTGAAAATTTACGAGGAAGAGGAAGCTGGCTGGTTCGGACGGTAGTCCTGCTGTTCTCCTTGGGCATGAATTTTCTCGCGGCGTTGTGAGTAGGGTGGCTAGACTTGAGGTTCCAAGATATCCCAATGCATTGTTTTCACACGCGACAGCTGTCTCCGACCTCGTAATTATCTTGCTCACATTTCACATGCATCCTCTTCGCTCTTCGCTCTTCTCGTGAACAAAGCCCTTCGCGCGCGTGTCGCGTACTGTTGCACTGCTGCAACGGCTAAGCCGTTTGCCATCAACTACCCTGCCAAATTGCCGCATGAGGTTTCACGGCGGCAGAAACCAGTGTACCACTGAATTCAACCATGGCAACATACTGTGCTGATATACTTGGCAATCGGATGTTGTTACCGACACGTGACCAGACGTCAGCTCGGAATACCGTTTCAGGCATCGATCTTCGCCTGCCCAGCAGTCCAAGAGCCTCAAAGCCAAGACGACACCACCACCGTCATCGACCGTTCCTTCAACAGCTCTCACAAGCGCCTATCCATTACGCCGAAGTGATGTAATTGGTCCAGATGCGGCTCAGGAGTCAGGCCCTCTCGCAAGCGCGCTCTGGAGCCTTAACATTTCACACTAATGCCCGCTCACGCATTCCGCTGCCAAGTGCATACTACATCCTGCCCAGCAAAGCCAACAGTCTACAAGGATCCACTATGACATGTGCTGAGAGTGCTTTCCCACGCCAACCTGCCACACTGCCGACTCCATCACTTGGCATGGGCACCCCGATACCTAATCTCACGTACGGTTACATCTGCCAACCCAAGAAAACGGTGTGGAGAAGTGTCCCATGGAGTAGTTGTGCGCCACGGGGACCGGCTGGAGAAAAGCTGGGGCGAACGGACCCACGTATATAAGCAGTTGTGCCATGGCTGGTCGCGAGACTGCTCCCCAGTTCTCTGTGTACTTCTAAGGATCTACACTCCAGGAGATCGTGTGCTTGCTAAGCTTGTTGCACACCGCGCTGCCCAGCATGTCGAAGCGAAACCCCGATATCGAGGCTACCGACCCGGAGTACTCAGTCTCTGGTAACACCAGTAAAACTGACCTCCACTCCACCTATCATACAGAAAATGCGACAAATCTTGGCCACCAAGAGCAAGGCGGCCGTCAAGCTTCTGTCGCTGCTAAGCTTCGCAATCCCCTTGCTGGTCTGAGCGAGCAGCAAGTCCTTGCCGATGTGGACGCCTGGTGTGTCGAGAAAGGCCTCACCGAGCACCAAGATGCCTTTCGAAAAGGAGCTCTCATCGCACGAATGGGCCAGCGCGACGATGGTTACGAATACGTCAGCCAGCTGTCCGAGGAGGAGAAAGCCATCTTCCGTAATGAGCAGGCACACCGCTGGTCGCAGCCTTTCATGCTATACTTCCTCGTCGTGCTGTGCGCTGGCTCTGCGATCGTACAGGGCATGGATCAAACGGCCGTCAATGGCGCTCAGCTCTTCTACTTTGCTGAGTTTGGTATTGAGGATGTCTGGATTCAGGGCTTGTTGAACGGTGCACCATACCTGTGCTCCGCGCTCATCGGATGCTGGAGTAATGCGCCGTTGAACTACTACTTTGGTCGTCGTGGAACAATTTTCATCTCCTGCATTATCTCGTTCATTACGGGTATCTGGATGGCAGCCGCAAACAAGTAAGTGTGGGATGGAATGTGCACCAGATGAGTTACTGACAGGTGTGCAGCTGGGTCAACCTCCTGATCGCCCGATTCGCGCTGGGCTTCGCCGTCGGTGCGAAGTCATCTACCACACCTGTTTATGCTGCTGAATCTGCACCAAAGACCATCCGAGGCGCTTTGACTATGGTGAGTAACAGGAATACATGAATGATTACTCGGTAACACCTGACCATCTCACAGATGTGGCAAATGTGGACTGCTTTCGGCATCATGCTGGGGTTCATCGTCTCCGTGGCATTCCAGAATACCACTATCCTTGGAGAAGGTTCGCAGTGGCGATGGATGCTAGCCAGCACCTCAATCCCCCCGCTCATCGTTTGTCTCCAAGTCTACTTCTGTCCCGAGTCGCCTCGCGTAAGTTCACCTCAAATAGTCTGTTCCCACTAGCACGTCTCTAACGCTTTTTCCAGTGGTACATGGAGAAGGGCAAATTCGACAAAGCCTTCCATGCCCTCTGCCGCCTACGCAACCACAAGATTCAAGCTACACGCGACATGTACTATGCGTACAAGCTCCTCGAAGTAGAGCAGGCCGAGCGCGCCGGCAAGTCTCTGTGGAAGGAATTTTTCTTCGTGCGCCGTAACCGCCGTGCTGCACAGTCGTCTTTCTTCGTCATGTTTATGCAGCAGTTCTGCGGTGTATGTCGCCCCACTTACCTTTCTCCGCCTCGCCCCCAAACTAACGATTCCACAGGTCAATGTCATCGCATACTACTCATCCTCCATCTTCGAATCAGCTGGCTTCTCTCGCTCTGAAGCCCTTCTAACCAGCATGGGTACGGGAATCACCAACTTCCTCTTCGCCATCCCCGCAATCTACACCATCGACACTTTCGGCCGCCGCAACCTCCTCCTTACCACCTTCCCACTCATGGGCCTCTGCCTCCTCTGGTGTGGCATGTCCTTCTTCCTGCCCGAGACGCTGGTGGACGGAGAAATGCGCCCCACGCCGCAGCGTCTCGGCTCCATCGCCGCCGCAATCTACACCTTCATGGCCGTGTACTCGCCGGGCGAGGGCCCCGTGCCCTTTACCTACTCGGCCGAGGCCTTCCCACTGCACCTCCGCGACATCGGCATGTCCTTTGCGACCGCCACGTGCTGGGGCTTCAACTTCATCCTATCGCTGACCTGGCCTGCGCTGGTCGACGCCTTCACCCCTCAGGGCGCGTTCGGCTGGTACGCCGCCTGGAACTTCTTCGGCTGGATCTACTGTTACTTCCTGCTACCCGAGACCAAGAACCTGACGCTTGAGGAACTGGACACTGTGTTTGCCGTCGGCAACCGCGAGTTTGCGGGCTACTATACTAAGAAGCTGCCGTGGTATCTTAAGAAGACTGTGATGAGGAGTAATGTCGAGCCGTTCCCCCAGTTGTTCGATTTGCACGATGATCCGATTCCGGAAGGTGCGATTAGGGGTGGCACGGATAGGCAGTTTGGACATGAGAAGGCGATTCCACCAGATGTTGGTGCTGTGGGTGGCGTTATGTCTTAGAAGGTTTGACTGTTGTGGAAGTGTATTGCTACTGCTTTGAGAGAGGTTGAGCACACGAGGAGTGATGCGTGATTATGCTCGATACCCTGGGTTTATAAATATAATTATAATAGGACTCATGACGGGAACGAGATCTCCACGTCTGAACAATGAGTTGACCACGACTATGCAACTATATTCGTGGACGCCTGGTTGGGCCAATGAACGCTGTGTAAGCAAAAATGCTCGACGCAATCTATGCAAGCTCTACCAGGCCACACCCATATTCTAACCAAAAAATATTCCTGCGCCACGCTTCATTTCCAGAAATGCCGATATATTGCTCCGAATTCCGCTGCAACCCAAATCTTGAAGCTAGTGACTGATGTACTGGAACACTGCGCTGACTTCGTTACACCCTTCAGCCGTCTCCTGCCTGAGCAACAGATCCTGGATCTTGCCTAGTGGACCCGATGCACCATCATTGACGAAGTGGTTCCATGTACTCGTATCGCCATACAGCATAGCTGGGGCTTTAATGACCTGGCGGCCATCTTCTTTTCGACAGCGCTTGCACTTGAAGGTGTCATGCGTATCGCTCGTGGTCGTGTCTCGGTACTGGAACAGCTCGCGCAATGAGTCGAGACTGAAGTGGCGCTCGACATCCTCTGCAGAGTCAACAACGCACGACGAGAGTGATTGCTTGTGTGATTGACGCTGGAAAATCTTCTCTTCGATCGTTCCCGTGGTCATGAAGCGGTAGACAAAGCAGTCTTTCTTCTGTCCGTCACGCCATACACGCGCGAGCGCTTGTTGATCAGCAGCTGGGTTCCAATCAGGATCGAACAGCACAAGGCGGTTCGCGCCGATAAGGTTGAGACCACAACCTCCAGCCTTGGAGGATAGGAGGAAGACAAACTCCTGGCCTTCGGGGTCATTGAACTTATCTACGAGCTTTTGACGCTTGCTGACATTCATTGTTCCGTCGAGTCGCAGACAGCCATATCCTCGAGAGCGGCAGAGCGCGCCAAACACGTCGAGTGTCTGCGTGTAATTGGATATGAGAACGATCTTGTCATTGGTCTCCGCGCGGATGCGTGCAAGCATACGATCAAGCACAAGCATCTTGCCGGAGTACCACACCTTGACATCGCGATCGCGTCCTCGAGCATCCTTGGGTACAAAATCTTCCGGCAGCTTGTCTTCACAGCCCGGTATGTCTGATGGAAGGTCGAGTAGGTCAGGGTGGTTACAAAGCTTCTTCAGCATACCGATAGCTTTGAGAGGCTGCGAACTCTTGCCCCTTAGCAACATCTTGATCTCGGGCGACTGGAGGAAATGATTGTAAAGATCCTTCTGAGCGGGCGCCAAGTTACAGAAGACCACATGTTCATACTTGACAGGCAAGTACTTTGAGAGGATATCATTCGTGCGTCGAATGATAAACTTATTGACCAGTGTTAAAAGCTCTTTGAGGCGTTCGTCGCCTTTCTTCCGGTCATCCTCGGTACCGTCGGCGTCGCGACCTCTCAATATGGGAATCTCGAACTGCTTACGGAATTCTGCTCGTGTACCAAGATAGTTTGGATTTGCAAAGTTGAGTAGAGCAAAATATTCAGACAAGTCGTTTTGAATGGGTGTGCCCGAAAGGATGACACGCCGTTGTACGTTCAGTCCATTCAATGCTGTGAATGTCTGGCTTTCTCCGTTCTTCAAACGATGACCCTCGTCACAAAGCAGTAATCCAATTGGGGTCTGGCCAAACTCATCAACGTAAAGGCGGAGCGTTTCGTAAGAGACGATGAGGACCGGTCGAACAACAGCGCGTCCGGACGCAATCGACCACTGTCGTATCTGCGAGATAAGCTCCTCTTTTGTGGCTTTTCCGTCGATGGCGAAGGGATGGATGGCATCTGGGCCCAACCATTTCACTAGCTCGTTCGCCCAATTCCGCACAAGACTAGACGGGCAAGCGATGACACACTTCTGGATCGTCGATTTCCCAGCATCAGGTGACTGCTTGAGTAATGTCCACATGAGAGTGATACACTGCAGTGTCTTTCCAAGACCCATCTCGTCTGCCATGATACATCCGTTCGCTTTTGGATCGATCAACCCAGTCGTAGCTCGATACAAAAACTTTACACCTTCAATCTGATGCGGACGCAAGACCTTGGCTAATCTTGGATCAATCACAACCGGTACTCGTGGTCGATTCTGGTCTACCTTCTTCTTCAACCCAAGAATTTCTGCAAGACTTTTGTGCACCACCGGGGTATCCATCTCTTTCCTTTCTTCTTGACTCATCTTCGGGACGACGTCTTCCTTTGGCGCAGGCTTATCGTCCACAGTTGGATCATATAGTACGATAGCAAACTCTCCACTCGGATCATGCAGCGGCCGCGCAACGAATACAGCACCTTGCCGCATACCCAGCAATGGCGCAGGTCGATTTGCATTGTATGACGTCGAGTCCTTATTCAGCAAAGGAATCGTGAACTTCGCTCTGAATGCCATATCCTTATCCTTTGCCTTGAATACTGGAAAACGGTTGATATCGCGTGTGGCGAGTGCCAGCCGGTCATCGTTACAGTATGGCCTATCATCGCCATTCTCGCCATCAGCTCCAGCGTAATCGACCTTCCGCCTCTTCCGAGCGGGTTTCTCTGATGCTCGTGTCGATTGTGCAGATCCAGGACACTTGAAAGGCTTGTGCAGACGTTCTGTCGACTGAGGTGTGCCGCCGTATAGGCGCACTACAGGCTTCGCGGGGGTACATTCACCGGTTGCGGTGGTCTTGGGACGGTGCCTAGTTTCTGTCAGCCTCCGGTTGTATGATTATTGGCGCCGACACATACATTGTGGAGTTGAGGTGCAAAGGCGAGGGAAAAGGATCGTCGTGTAAGAACGTTGACTGGCGCGGCCGAGTGGCAAGGCGGCAGTCGTGACGCGACTTCTTGGCGGCGCGCCATCACGTGGCTATCGAGAGTACGATCTCACATGTTCAATCCACGTCAATCAGGTCGTAATGCAAGCGAAATTCTTTTGGACAAAGCTTTGAGTTAGTTTATGGGTGCGAAAGGGTCTCGTTGCTGCTTGATACCAATTTGAAGTCAACCCGGCCAAACTTTTCTCCATCTTCATGGATTGCGGACCTCCGAGTATAGCATAGACATTGCCCGCCCATCAACATCCTACACAATGGCCAAGAAAGCGATACAAACAGATCAAATCGTCAAGCTGATCGTCGGCGCAGGGCAGGCCTCGCCCTCGCCCCCTGTGGGTCCCGCGCTGGGAAGTAAAGGAGTCAAGAGCATGGATTTCTGCAAAGTACCTTACCCCCCACCAACATCAGCAGCATAGGATACGAATACTAATCCCGCGCCCAGGAATTCAACGCCCGCACCGCCCACTACAACCCCGGTACTCCTATCCCTGCGCGCATTACTGTGCGCCCAGACCGCTCCTTCCACTTCCAACTGCGCACACCGCCGACCGCCACGCTCCTCCTCTCCGCTGCAGGCGTCGCGCCAACAAAAAGCAAGATCCGCGGTGCAGGAAATGTGCCGGGTCCGATGAACAATCACGAAGGTCAGAAGGGAAAGACCAGCACGAGTAGCCCGACCAACGGCAATGCGACACTGGGCACAGTTGGCACCGTCAGCCTCAAGCATGTGTATGAGATTGCGAAGATCAAGCACAGCGAGACGAGATTGTCTGGGTTGAGTCTGGAAGGGATTGCGAGGAGTATTGTGGGGCAGGCGGGGAGCTTGGGGGTGGTTGTTGTGCCTTAGATGGGGACGAGGGGTTGTGTATGATCATGTAACTTGGCGTCAAGAGCTTTCTCGTTGCTGAAACTGGATGCCTTTTGCGGCATTCCTCAAGAGATGGAGTTCGTCCTGCGCGTGTGTGTAGAGTCTTGTACGAGTTGTGTATATGTACGGCTAATGATTTATCGCATCTAAACACAAATATCGACTGACGGCGAGCACTTGGGTGGTTGCATGCGCTAGAAAACTTGATCTCGCTACATTTGCTGATAAGAGGACCCAAGATCATCAGTTGTCGATCGAGTCAGGCATCCAGGATAGCAGCCAAGGGTCAACTATAACAACCATTTTTCGACAATGATTTTATGAGATGGAGAAATGATCATTGCAACAAGTTGCTTCTGATCGCATGCAGTACACATATCCATCATGAGTAGCATCCATTGTTCGTAAAGTATTGCAAAAACATGATGGGTCTAAATAGAGATAAAGTTTTCCCTTGACATCCTGGACTCATACATGATAAAATAACACAAGCGACGTCTCGCACCGTCTTATGTGAAGCCATAGACTCCACCTTGCTCCTGGAATTTCAGCTGATGTTCTCGTAGATCAGCCCAGAGTCTGAGCTCTGTTTCTTCATCCATGTTGGCGGACGGATCGCTCGCCTCAGGGCTGACCCGCTCCAACTTGTTTAGTATCTCAAGAAATTTGTACAGATAGTCCTGATGTTGCAGAGCAACACTACCTTTCCTTTCTTTGGGTACTTCCAACAGGGTGCTTGCGATAGAGCGGATCTTTTGGGTCTGTGTTGGAGTAAAATGTCAGCTTGATAGGACCCGCGCGGTTGGAGCAGTATACTTACGAATGAGTCGCCATTGGGTTCCATGTTGACCATATCGATGCTGCCGAGCACAACCAGCAAATCTTTGACGACTTGCTCGCGTTCTTCAGACATCGTCGTCTCTAGAGCTTCAGCATCTGATACGGAGCTGGACACAAACCTGTCCAAACCGCTCCCCAGAACGTTGGGAGAGCTCTGCACATTGTTCTGCGCCTTTGCTCTAGCTTTGTCGCTGAGCAAAAAGTACTTCTCTACAAGATAGGAACGCGTCGCCAGATGACTAGCATACACATTTGCCTTTTGTATTTCGTAGCTTCGCACATCCGCAACGCCAGCAGAGGCAAAGTCATGAGAAGAGAGTTCCCGCATACCGTCAAAGTCGGGGAGAGGCGGAAAGTATGGTTGCGTCTCTCGAGCAAGCTTTGACTGTACCTTGAGAATTTCCGGGAGGCTCTCAAGGATCTGCCTACAGCGCTGCAAGCCCTGCTCTAATATGCGTTGTTGCCGATCCCAGTCGAAAACCTCGTCCATGCCAAAAGCCATCTCAGCGGTTGAGAGGGAGGAATATGACAGGAAAATTCGCACGTTGATGTTGAAGCCTGTGACAAGTGGGACAACGCCAGGTTGTTGTGGATGTATTTCATCTGGAAAGATATGAACGTCATCCACCTCAACGGGTAAGGGTGGCAGAGGCTCTGTCGATGTTGCAGGCGCGATTGTCAGCTCACCAAAAGATGCACCTAGCTGCTGCATTGTCCTGTTGTCTCGTCAGAGAAAGTAAAAGTACAGTGAACACAGCAAACCTACCGCACACCGACAAAGACGGTCCAAAACACCCTACGTCCTATCTGCTCAGTGATATAATCCAGCTTAAAATCTCGCGTGCCGTCAAAGTTGGGGCCATCCGAGCCCCATGCACTCGGCACCGATCCGAGGTGGGTATAGCCCTGCTCGTGGGCCTTGTGTAGGCCTAGTGACCGAATAATGGCCAAACACTCGGCAAAGTACAGACGTAGCTGACGCCATTGAAACACATATGCGCCGGTCAGGCCCAGGAAATAGCTTGTGCAGGCATCGTAGACATTCAAGTTAGGTCGGTCAAGGTAGCCGGGCCCTCGTGCCTGGGCGCAGACTTCACGGCACTTGTCCACCAGCGACAGATGGGAAGGGTACTCGTGGCGAGTCTGTGTCTTTAGATGCAGGCGTGGTTTGCGGGGGAAGGAGGCGACCAGCGCTGCGATCATAGAGGCCAGCAGGGCAAGGAAGGCGGGATTCGAGTAGTCTTCGCGGCGAGCCCAGGCTTCCCGAAACGACGGCTCATGAGGGAAGGGACACAGCGGATGGATGTAGGTGAAGAAGTCGTCGATCAGGGCGTTCATGGTGCTGAGGGGGCATATGGACTCGGCGGACAGCTGGGCAGGGTTCGAGGACTGCAGCTGGGCCAGCGCGTGGGCGGCATTGGTGGGGGACTGCGGCGATGTATGGGCCGAAGCATTGTCCGAGTCCTCCAGGCGGCGTTTCTTGATGGCTTCGGCATGGCGGTTGGGAGGCCCGCGTCGCCTGCTTGGGCGCTCAAAGGTACATGGAATCTCCAGCGCAGCGCAGGCGCGACACGGCGGGCCAGACTCGTCGCACTTGACCTTGCGGATGCTGCACGAGTCGCAGGCCTTGCGCAGGCGGTTGGGCTTGTTGCTCTGCGGCTGCTGATGCTGGTGCTGGTGCTGGTGCTGCTGTTGCTGTGCGGCGGGGATGGGCACCTGGCCAGGCGGCGGCGGGCGCGAGTCGGTCAGGGCATGGTTTGCATGGAGGGCCTGCGCCTGCAGCACCTCGTTGATGTTCTCGAGCTTGGGGTAGCCGGGCTCGGGCGGCGGGTAGGGCACGCCTCGGGGCTGCTGGCTGTCGAGCAGCTGTGCATTAGAGTGCTGTGGGTACAAGGGCGTGTAAGGATGCGGCGCGTCCTGATCAGGCGGCGCCGGATACGCGCTCTGCGACATGACGGTGGATGCTCGCGCTCGCCAGCTGAGATCCGAAGTTCTCCCTCAGACGCGATCAGGCGACGGCGTTAGCTCGAGTCGTCCGGGCTGGACTGGCGGCAGCTGCCGGCAAACACAGTAAGGAGCGTGAAGCTTATTAGCCAGGCCCACCCTGTGCTCATCCGTGCCCTCTGGCTGGCCACCTGGAGTGCTGTGGTCGAGAGAGAGGCACGAGGTTTACAGACGTCAATCATCACACAACACGAGCTCGACGTATGCGGCACACGGTGCACACCCCAGCCGAGGGAGTGCTGCAAGTGGTCGGTGTGATGACTAAGATCCCTCCGAACCACGGCACGCTAGCTCGAATGCATCGAATGCATCGACATGGAGTTCTTTGAAGCATACCGTCGATCATGTGATGTCAGGAATACTCAGGCGTGAATACACAGGCGTGGCAGGGCTCCAGACTAGGCTTCTGTTTACTTGGGATACTGTACATGCGTTGGTCACCCCTGCACTTTCTTGCTCTTCTCAGCGTCCCACTGCCGCCCTTCCTCTTTCAGCTTCTCGTCATCGGCCCGTGCCAGCTCAACCTGCGGCATCAGAAACCAAGCAGCAACGAACGCAATCGCATTAAGGGCCGCTCCCACAATGAAAAGGATCCTGAACCCTTTTTGATAGGCCTCCGACAGCGCTAATCGCAGCACCTCAGTGCGCTGCTCGCCAGCTGTCTCCCTAAATCTAGCTGGCGAGTCGAGTAGTAGCTGAATCTCAGGCCTCGACAGCCCATACGGCATGAGTGTCGCACGTACCGCATTGTTGATGATTGTGCCCGATATCGCCAAACCAAGTGTGCCGCCGAGATTGCGAATAAAGTTGCGGAACGAGGTAACGATTGCCATGTGTTTCCGTTCAACTCCTGCTTGGACCGCAATCAAAGACGGTTGCAGAGTGTTACCCAGTCCAACTCCAGCGAGCAAACCATATCCAATCTGTTTTCCCAGCGACGGGCTATCCAAAGTCGAGATCAAACCCAGGCCAACGGCCCAAATTGCCCAACCTACAAGAAGACACTCTCTGTAGCGGCCAGTCTTGTGCACAACGAGGCCAGACAACGTACTGAACAGGGCTTCCAAATGGTCAGCATATCGAAGATCAGTTATTGGCGATGGCTTACTCTGTGTGAGAGTTATTGGCAGCAGCAAGGCTCCAGATCTAACAGCTGAGTAGCCATACACGAGTTGGTAAAATGAGGGAATATAGTAGATCTGAACCAGGAAATTCCAGCCGTTGATGAACATCGTCAATAGAGCTCCGTTGACAACCTTGGATTTGAAAATTTCCACTGCAATGGTCAATTCATGTCTTCAGCATTCATTGTCCGATACTCACTTGTTACCAGTGGCACTCTCGTACCCTTCCATTGCCATATTAGGAAGCAGAGCATACCGATAATGCCCAAAACCAAGGTGGCAATGACTTGGGCCGATCCCCATGCATATTCACCGCCCGCCCAGGTCAGCGCGAGCTTTGGTTGTTAGCAGGGATACAATTTGGGTGAAGATACTTACCACAAGCAAGGCCGATCCAGACAAAGCCAGAACGACCCCAAAGAAGTCAATCGCCGCAAGTTTACTAACCATGTCAGCCAATAATTGCTTCAATGTATGCGATTCACTGACTGTTTCCAGCTACCCGTCACCTTCTTCAACGGCATGAAAAAATAGACACAAGCGGTAGTGAAGACACTGACGAACAGGTTCAGACGAAAGATCCATCGCCTACACAATTGTCAGTAGCGAATTTGACAGATCAGCAGGCAATATGTACCAAGATTCGTGACCTTGAGATGCAAGCGCACCGCCAATGACAGGCCCTATACCATTTGCTAAAGCAACAACAGATCCCTATATGGTGAGTGTATCTTCAAATGCAGAGCTGTCTGTGTTTCTTACGAGGATGCCTTGGTACTTCCCTCGTTCACGTAGAGGCACAATATCGCTGACAATAAGTTGGGCGACTGTCATTAAGCCACTGCAATTGATCAGAATGCGGTATGTAGGTAGCTGGTTCCAAAACATACCCACCACCCACACCAGTGAACGCACGGAAAACAATCAACTGAACTGACGTCCTCGCGAAAGAAGCTGCCAGTGACCCGAGAAAGAATATGCCAATACCGATCACCAACAGCACTTTCCGCGACCAGATATCAGAGAGTCGTCCGTACAGCAACTGGAAAGATGTCGATGTCAAAAAGTACGCGCCAGCTATCCAGGCGCTTTCCGAGCTAGCACCAAGATCTTTGCTCACAATCGTCAAACTGGCCGCGAGGGTGGTCTGATCCATCAGCGCCAACAAATCGACGCTCGCGCAAGCTAAGAATATCTCCAACCTCTGTCAGTTACTTGTTGTAGCTGTTCCATTGCAATACTCACTGTGACGATAGTCTTTACGGGTACGTAGTGAGTCTGCTCATTGAACGTTGTAGGTTCATTTTGCGGCTTGCTGTCAACCGCCGCCGATGGCTCAGGCTCTGGAACCTGCACCGTACTTGGCGAGTCGGCTTTCATTATTACTGACGTTGAGCTCTCAAGGAAAGAAGTTGAAGTACAACCAGATTTACGTTAAAGGGGAGAGGGAGATGCCAACCAAGATAGAGAGTACTTTAGGAGGCAGAGAGGCGCTGGGGCCTGAGTGTCGACACACCGTGTACGACGCTGGGACCAAAAAATATCAGATTCAATTGCGCCAATGCAGCCAGACCGCCGTACGTAAAGCGGTAAGACATGGTATAGTCTGAAGCTAACACAAGAGTAGACGAGTGCTGATCTGTCAATCTTCAAGGGGTGCATACTTTAGTGTATGAGTCCAGCCTTTGACGCAACGCGCGTGGGATGCAAGGTTCCAGTCTGTACCGGGATTAGAAGTGGATTTCCATGTTGCATGTGCCGTCATGTTCAGACGGCACGCAGTACGGGCGTCAAAATCTGATTGCTTTGAGATGCCACATCGTCACTGTGGCTAGCTCTCGATGCCTGCAGCTGTTGAAGACAACAGGGTGTCTCGGCATTCAGTATTTTCTTACTGATTGTGGCAGCTGTTGCTACCAGCCAAGCCTGAGGCCAAGAGAGTAACCGACTCTTGATCAGCTCCTGTCGTAACGAGCTCATAATCCGGCGTCATTGAGCACCGGAGCGGCCAGACATGCCTATTTACTCCTGCCCAGAGGCCTAGTTTATTTCAGGCTTACTGCTTCGACCGAGGTCATGGACGTATGAAAGCAAGAGAAAACGTGAAGATAGAGACACCAGGAGGCGATGCGCTTGTTTCGCAGGGGTTAGTATACATGTCGGACTAACCCTAGATGCACTAGTAAGCACTTCGATTTGAGACATCAATGTGCTCAATATCTCGCAACCATCTAACACGACATCTCTTCCTCCAATAACTTCGTCGCGGAGATATGCTGTGCAGAAGTACGCACACAGCGACGGTCTGAACACTACCGCGACCTTCTCAAAGGAGCGATCGACCCCCGAGAACCCTGCCTCATGCGCAAAATCGGCCCACGAAGTGACATATGGCGAGTACCTACGTAGGCTGCCAGCTGCTCGTCGACCAGACGATCCAGGGTTTTCGTGCAGATCCTCGGCCTTGGTAACCGCTGCATCATGAAGGAATCTCAAGTTGCCACGCGTATGACATACAGTGAATTGTCAAATCCAGTCCAATCACACATCCTATGCTCGTGAAATGGGGAGTGCTTATTGCGTCTTGACCGTTCAATACCGACGGCTCGAAGTCACAAAGCCGCTAGGCATGCTGTAGAGAGACGGGGAATAGTTCATAAAGTGCGCAGATGTCTCAGTCATTCGAGCATCAAGAGCACCTGCTGCGCTCTCATTGTGTACACCCGCGAGTAACCATGGCTGAACGCAATCACTTGAATGCATACGCAGGCCCAAATGCTCTCCGAGACTACTTCGATCCGGATTGCCAGCCTATGCTGCCACTCGTTGAGATTCCACCATCTCTCAATCCTTTCTACGACGATGGAGTGAGAATACATGCCAAGATGATGTCCATGCATCCAGCAAACAATGTTAAAATAATGCCAGGTATGTGGAAGTCAATCTGAAAGATGTATTCCCAGTGTACAAGCTCATTTGTTGATGAATACTACAGCATTGAACATGCTGGCACAAGAGGTCGATCCAGCAAAGTCAAAGACGGTCATTGAATACAGTTCCGGCTCTACTGTGATATCTCTGGCGCTTGCTTCGCGTATCAATCACGGCATACAAGACGTACGTGCTTTCTTGAGCAACAAGACGTCACCAGCAAAGCTCAGATTGATGCAATTCTTCGGTCTTGACGTGTATGTGAATCACCATGCGATATTGCTCTAAAGGTATGACATGGACTAATAATGAGATAGAACACTCTTCGGAGGGCCTTCTCAACCGGAGCCCCTTGATGAACGGGGTGGTATTCATCGAGCCAGCTATCTGGCTCAGCAAGACCCATCAATACTGAACGCAAATCAATACGAGAACGACGCAGTAAGTACGGTCTTGATCTTGAACTATTGTGAGTAGCGACTGATCAAGTGATCTCCAGAACTGGCAGTCGCACGTGAAGTGGACAGGTCCACAAATACATGAGCAACTTCCCCATATCAACCTCATCTGTGCAGGCATGGGTACATCAGGGACAAGCACCGGGCTTGGACAGTACTTCAAGCGCGCTAAGCCTTCGGTGACACGTCTAGGGTATGTGTTGCGCTTATTTAACGTATCATTGACTGACTGTTCAATACAGTGTATGCACGGCTGCTGGTGACCGAGTGCCAGGCCCGAGGTCATTTGCACTGCTTAGTCCTGTAGAGTTTCCCTGGCGCGAGTCTGTTGACGCTATCGAGGAAGTTGGGTCCGTAGACGCATTCGGGCTATCCTTGAAGCTGTGCCGAGAAGGACTGATCTGCGGTCCGTCATCAGGTTTCAACCTGCAAGGTATTTTCAACGAGATCTCTATCAAACATAGCTGACACAGTGCATCCAGGTCTGCTCAACTACCTTGGCAAACGCAAAGCCGCAGGCACCCTCAAGGAGATCGCGGGCCCATACGGCCTCATCAACTGCGCTTTTATCTGCTGTGATCTACCCTACCAATATGTAGACGAGTACTTCGACAAGCTCGGCGACGCCTCATTCCGCCCAATTCAAAACTCCGTACGTAAATACACCACCTGCCTTGGATCCTCTAATCATCTTTCCAGAACCTCGCCGCCGTAGACCTCTACCGCTACGATGAAGCCTGGGAACTCTCCCCAACCCTCGCCCTCTCCCAATTCGTCGACAGTCTCTCCGGCCCCGGCGCCACGCTGCTCGACCTGCGAAAACCCCACGACTTCGCCGCCAGCCACGTCCCCGGCGCTTACAACCTCCCGCTGCGCAGCTCCAGCGCAGCAACTCCGAGTCCGTTCTCCGACGCCGCGGTGCTGGAGAGCCAGTGGAAAGAGCTCGAGGCCACGTTCACACCTGATCGCATCAATGCGCATGATCTTGTTGGCAAGGATGTGTATATCATGTGCTATGGAGGCGACACGGCGCGGGTTGCAACGAGCGTGCTGAGGGCGAGGGGGATCAAGGCCAATAGCGTGAAGGGGGGTCATGAGGCGTTGAGGAGAGAGGTGCCTCACTTGCAGATGAGTGAGCAGGGTCGTGGGTTGCAAAAGCGGGATTGGCTCGATCAAGGGGATGTGGCTGGACGGGAGCTAAGGGCAGATTCGTTCCGAGGGAGTAATGAGGTGGTTGTTGGGCCGCCGTGAATGACAAGGTCGTAATGAAAAGCTTGCTGGGATTTTGTCATCTTTAGCTATGGGTCCTTTGAAGAACATGGGGAATAAATGCGCGGACATCAATGGATTCTTCGTCGTCACAGGTCTGGAGCATGGTAGATGGACTCCATCGTATTCAAAATGGTATATATACACACACGGACAAAATATCTACACCGAAGTCCTCTCACCTCTCTTCACCATTCTTCATCATCGCGCATTTAGCAAGTGAACAACGCGGGGCCGGGAACTGTGTATGCCTGTGCCTTGTACGAGTCATAAGTGATGCCGGCATCGCTGCCCTTGTAAGCACCGGGGAATGCAACAAGGCCAGCAGGGGTCTTGCTACCACCACCGGTGACCTTAAGCTGGTGGCATCCCGGGTAGAACTGGGCGCCGGGGTAGGCGTAGGCGCTGTGCAGAGCGATGATTTCGTGGCGGACGAGGTAGTAACCTGCGGGAATGCACTTGGGGATCGTGTATGAGACGACACCACCGGCCTTCATGGGGGCACTGGCACCCCAAACATTGGTAGTGCCTGTGCGGCCTTCCTGCTGGACCTTGAACCAGACAGCGCTGTTTGGGCGTTAGTTATGAAGATTTGGATGGTGAGGGGAATAGACGTACTCCTTGCCGGGCATGTAGTTGTTGCAACCCGCATCGGGGCACTTGGCCATGTATGTCACTGTTGGGCCAACGTGGCTATCAGGCCACAGAGTCCAGTAGAGGTCGACTTTCGAGCCGGCAGCGGCTTCAGCGTGGAGCGCTGCGGGCTTAGATCCAACGATGCCTCCAGCGGAGTAACCACCGCACTGGACATCGGCGATGGTCAGGTCCTCGATTGGGCCGTTACCCTGGACCGCGCGGGAGATACGCTGAGGAGCAGGGCTCATGTACGGGTCCTGGTAGGGCTGGTAGAAAGTATATTCCTTTCCACCGATGGTGGCGTTGTTGACAAAGCCGTGGCCAGCGACGGCGGTGGCGAAAGCGAGAGCAGCGGCAATGTACTTCATTGTGAAGGTGTGGAAAAATGTACGATCCTGCGTATGAGAAAGCTGGTAGCGAGTGAAGAAGCGAATGAATATAAGCTGGGGAAGCTTAAAAAGAAACGAATGAATGTGATGTTCCGGTACTGGATGACCTGAGATGCCGAAATAGATTGCGCGAGGCTGTCAATATATAGTATTCATCTTTAATTCCAGGACTACAATCAACGCCGTGTGCTACGCTGTCTAGAACTCCTCCATGACGGTGATGCCTGCTGGCAATCATGAAGGACAGCGCGTAGATTGCGCGAAACGCGCTAGCGGGCAGGTGTTTCTTGGTATGCCGGCAAACCATTAAAACCCCGAACACGGCTCCGTGACGAAAGAAGCAAAAAGAAGTATGAATCTGTAGATGCATTCACCGCGCATGTTGTGCTTAAGTTTGATCTGACAGCTACCATCAAAGAGCGTGGAAAGTTGGTAAAGTGGTCGGTCTTCCTGGTGACAGCGGCTGTAATCGAAACAATGTGGAGTCGTGAAACATCGAGTATTGCATGGAAACAGTCTCCTTGGCAGTGTCATTGGTTGTTTGTTCTTAACGCTTGGTAGGCGTCTCAGGACGTAGATCCCACGTGATCTCGCTTGCAGCGGACGGGTTCAATGCCGAAGGATAGATTGACTTCATATCGAATGCTGTCCCATGCGCTTCAGTGTAACGCTGGCAATGACGGCGCTTATTGAAATGATCACACGAGTACAATTCTGGTGTCTGATACCTGGGAAAAGGAGAAGGAAATTCCGGCGTCATGATCGAAGGCAGGGTTTTATAGATTGCATTGCGACAGGAGACCTCAAGCCGAGGTGGAAGGTACGAGAGGCGATGGAGGTTGAAGGTAGGAGCATTGCTATTAGGTGTGTACGGGAAGAGGACGAGTCTTGATATGTGTTCGTCCAATCTGTGATCGAGTGTGAAAGCACGCAAATTCGCTCAATTGTGCTTGCAAATTTGCGAGCTGATCGTTTTCAAGATGCCTGGATCTTGATGTGAAGCTCCATGGATGGTCCCGTCATGTTCCTGTTCCTGTTCCTGTTGCGCAATTAATCAGTGGGCTCTGCCTCATACCTCTTTGCACCCTCAGGGATCGGTACGACTGCGCTTCTGCAAAAGATGTGGGTTCCTTCAGTCCAGTCCAGGCCCTCGATCAGACCGCCCTTAACGGAGACTGTTTTTGGGGTTCCTTCTTCTAAGATTCGCATATGCATGATTCGGCTGCCGCAGCCTTTGCAGAAGAAGCATCTCTTCGTTCGTCCGCTGTCACACAACTGATCGAAGTGTGTGATCGAATCATTCACAGAGAGTCGGAAGAATGGGAATGCGGCGGTGGTACCGAAAGCGCTTGCTGACTGTTTGCGACAATCGATGCAGTGGCAGTGGAAGAGCGCCACAGGTGCTGGTGTGGGTGTGGTAAATTTGACGGAGCCACATGCGCACGAGACGTCCATAATGAGTTGAAGTACTGCGAAAAGCTGGGGGCGAAGCCTGAGATGATGACGCTCTGTGTTCTCCAGCACGACCGCAGGTCAGTCGGATCAGCGTCAATGTAATAGTCAATTGTGCAATACTTGATGATACGCCAGCGTGGATTTGATACTAGATAACACCTGCGGATATCTCATTCCGGTCCGCTGATGGGTGGTCGAGGACGTAGTGGTGCAGGATGAAGCGGATCGAAGCTTCTCGCGGACGAGCCCCACTTGCTGCAGCATCCTGACCCCGCGATGTCATCTAAACATTATCGCAGCCTCGCTCAGATCCACATAGCAACACACACTTCATACAATAGAGGACGGAGAAGATGGTGATCAACTACAGCAAATGGGTGAGTGAAGGAAAGCTCGAATTGCTCCCTTCTTGCCCACTGACATCGATAGGACGCCCTTGAGCTCTCAGACGACAGCGACATCGAAGTGCACCCAAATGTCGACAAGAAGTCGTTCATTCGCGCCAAACAAGCTCAGATCCACCAGGAGCGCGACCACAGGAGACACCAGATCAAGACACTCAAATACGAACGTATAATAAACGATGGCCTCACCGCACGCATCGACCGCCTTCTCACGGCCCTGAAGTCACACAAGGACAAGCTCGCAGAGGGCGCCAACGAGGATCAGCTGGTGTTCCAGGCGATGATGGAGAGCATGCTAGATATGAAGGAGAATGCACCACCACCACCACCAGAGGGCGTACACGAGCACATCAAGGACAAGCCAACGTATCCGCAGATGATGGCGAGTATGGTGGACATTGTGAAGAAAGAGATCGACGCAAGCAGCAGTACGGATACGCGATACGACCAATTCATCGCAGGGCTGCACAAGGAGAAAGAGCGAGTGGAAGACCTTCAGAAGCAACTGCTTGCGAAGCTGGCAGAGCTTGAGAAGGAGGACAAGAGGCACATTACGAGCGATGACATCAAGGAAGGTTTCAGCTTTTCAGCTGTGAAGAAGGAGGAACAGAAGAAAGCCGCCGCCACCCCGTCGTCCCCATCGTCATCGAAAACGGAAACAGTCGAGCTCCTCAATGCCCCCAAGCGTCCCGAAGCCACACGCACCGACACCGGCGACTCTGGCGCAGACGCAGATGTCGAAGAGGGTACTGCCGTCGATGACGAAAGTATGGAGGCTTCTCCCCTTGCGAAAAAGTTCGCCGCCATAAAAGCAGGCGATTGGTACGCATGCTTGCAATTCCTGATGCAGCACTCCGAAATTCTCAAAGAATCTGAAACCGACGGCCTGCTTGTTGAAGCCTTCAACTCAGAGCTGGACGGCAAGCCCAAGCACGCGCGGCAATGCGTGCACCAAGGTCTGTTATTGCAATACTGCCGCCAACTAGGTGGCCGCCAGGGCGTCGAGCTCTTCTTCAAGCGCATCCAGAGCCGTGACCACCAGGCCAGCAAGATGTTCAACGACGACGTCGACCAGACATACCACCGAATTCGAACACGCGCCGCTGAAATCAACAAGGAGCGCGAAGAAAACCCGGCTGGCGCCGAGGGCGTTGAGCAGATTCAGCTCCACGCCGTCGACCCCGGAACCACTATCAACATCCAGGTGCCACCAAAGACGTCAACCGCTGTGGACCCTCGCGAGCGCGAAGTCGAGATCATGGCACGGGGAATATTCGAGACGTTCCCGCCGGGCTTGCAGCGGGCGCTTGAGACGGGTAAGCTCGACGAGATCAACAAGGTGCTGGCGAAGATGAGCGTTGAGGAGGCAGAGGAAGTGGTTGAGAAGCTGGGCGAGGGTGGCATGCTAAGTGTCGAGCAGGGCGTGATTGACGCGACAACTGAGGAGGGTCAGCGGACATTTGAGGAGATTGAGAGGAGTAGGAGGCTGCCTGGTGATCGGGCTGAGGCGGAGACGGACCCAGATACGGGGGATCCTGCTTGAGGAGATGCATGATGGGGAAGAATAATATACATATGCGAGGCATTCATGGTGAATTTTCATTGTACAATATTCATATAGTGGTATCCATGCCCTTATGTCGATTGGTTCTCTGTCCATACCCCTTGCACAACCCATGATAGACCTGTCATCCCATGCTCACCCTTTGACCAAAGTCTCATGTTTCAACAGCCTCACTGCGAATGCAGCCACGATTCCAAATCCCACCCAACCTCCTAGATCAGGTTTCCTAACGAATTATCGATGCCCTCCATGTCACCATCGCCTGCGAATGCAGCATACTCGTCCTCAATCTGATTGCTCATCTTCCTCTTCTTCACACTTGCCTCGTATGCGTGCTGTCCGTAGACACCACCCTCGTGCGCAGGTCGCGCGTGCTGCAGACTCTTCAGTAGATCATGCGGCACGTTGACACCGCCCAGCGCTGTTGCAAAATCAGGCAACGAGGTGGTGTTGCCCGGCGCAGGTGCAGTCTGAGGAATTACGGGATTCAGCACGGGCTCAGGCATCACGTCACTGCCGATATCTGGCACGGCCTCTACAGGCGCAGCGGGTGTGGTCTGCGGTGAGCCGACAGGGGTGAAAGTTTCCATGGGCGGTGGCGTGAGCTCCTCAACTTGGGGGCGGTCTTGGTCGGTGGGCGAGGTCGTTGCGACAGGGAGAGGCGCTGCAGAGATGCGCTTTGTTTCGATTGCGGACAAGCCCTGGAGGATTGCATCTTCAACCTGGCGTTTGCGGCTTTCTATAGCGTCTTTGCGCGTCTTGAGGTCGCTGACTTGAGCTTCGTCTGCTTCAAGCTTGGATTTGCTGGTTGCGAGAAGGTTCTCCAGCCCGGCGATGAGTGCTTGACGTGCTTTGATGCTTTCTGCGACTGCGCCTTCAGCTACTGCGAGCTTCTTAACGAGTGTTGAAAGCCCAGCAGCATGTACTGGCGCAGACGGGATCGTGTAGTTGGGGTTGGTGACTTTCTCGTATTCCTGGTTGGCTGTCGCTACCGCTGGTTTTGCTGTGAGGTCTGCCTTTTCAACTGATGTTGCCAAAGGGGCTACTGGCTTCAGTTCAGCAGGTACTGATGAGCTCGAGAACAGGCTTCCGCCCAAGGCTGGTTTGCGACCGATAGATTTGGACGAGTCAAGATCGTTCATGGCTTTCTCGATACTCAGCTGAACGGCTTGATTGAAGATTTGTCGCTGTCTCCAAACTTCCACAACCCGTCTGATCTTATTTTGAATCTCGTGTGGTGAGCCTTTGTAGGCTATGGTGGCAGCTTCGGCGATCATGGGTTCGTAGGCCCTCAGGAACTCCTCCTTCTTTCGCATCTTTGAGGTTTGGGTGATCTCTGTCAAACAGTTAGCTCCTCCAAGCCTGGTATCTTAGGTTGCAGCTTACCATTGGCAAGGTAGATGAGAACCAGCTTCTTGTTCGGCGGCGATTCCCTCATACGCTGAAGCCATACTGCTGCAATGCGCTCGGCGTGTCGTCTATTCAAGCATAGAGTTAGCGAGACCCTCCAAATAGTGGTAATGCGGCTCGAGTTTGCACTTGATGAATGAGCGGGATAAGTGCTCGCTCACTCTGCTCGCGAACCAGGTTGTCCTTTGTAGAATGAAGCTTTACCTATGAAAGAGTATCCACTGGCCGACTGTGGAAATCGAGTCTTGTGTCTCATTGAGCGACGACAGCTTCGCCTTCAGGCTGTCCTCCGTGAAGGCCATGCTGAGGAATCACACGTTGACAAGAATCACTACTGAAGACAGGCGCTCACGAGAGCACGATCACGAACAAGACGCTTGGATGATAGCTTGTGCCGAGTAGAGGCTTAAGTGCACCTTTCCAGCCTGCAACAACTGCTTGTGTCTGCTGCACGAATGCCTTGATGACGTGTAGTTGATGGATTTGATGTGAGGAAGCTCAAGGTAAAGCTGCGCCGGGCGCTAAGGGCAAGGCCCGGCGATACGTGTCCGGGCCTCCGCGATTGCCAGACATGGGTGCTCTCTCCTATGCGGTCAGAGAGCGCAACTTCCCCAACGACGTAAACCACCCAATTGCTGTCTTGCTTACCTGTTCATCGCCTTCTTGACATCGCACGCACACCACACCCAACATGGCGGATCGTTTCCCCTCGTTAGACGAATTCGACGCTGGTAGGCTCCACAATAGCACCTCCAAATGAGCTCCGACTGAAGACTGAACCATCTCAGGTCAGAGTGAAGCCCGCGGCGATGCCACCAACTTCGATGCGATCGGCGATGATGCTGGCGACGACTTCCTCTCCCGTGAACGCGCACTCCTCGGCGACGATGCGGATCAGTTTGCTTCGGAGAACGACAAGCTGGCAACAGTTGAGGACGGCGACGACGACCTGCTTGGTGGAGACTTCGGTGGCCAGACCAAGGCGGACTCACAGGAGATGAGCGGCTTCGAGAGCTCCTTCCCTGCGATCGACACATCCAACGAGGTAAGCAAGTGCTTCTTCTCCAGGTTTGGTGCGCCAGACATGTGAACACAGCTGGCAGCATTAGACTACAAATCTGTAGTCGAGTCGGCCTGACAGTAGCAGCACATGGCCCCCGGCGGTACAATCACAGGGTCTACGCTCCCCTTCCTCCCCGGCCAGCCCGCACCCTCGTTCACACCCCAGCGCTCCGACTCGCCTGAGCCAGACGTCATCCGCGAATGGCGCGAACGCCGAGACCTGCAGATTCAGCACCGCGATGAAGTGTCTGCGGAGCGCAAGGCCAAGACCGTGCAAGAGGCACAGCAGAACATCGATGACTTCTACGAGAACTACAACAACAAGAAGGAGAAGGAGATCGCCAAGACACGGAAAGAGGCCGAGGAATTTCTCGCTAGCCGTGACGACACAACCGCCGGCGGAACCAGCTGGGAGCGCATTGCCAAGCTGGTCGATCTGAGCGGTAAGGGCGCAAAGGGTGGCGCTTCGGGCAGCGAGAAGGCGCGCTTCAGAGAGCTGCTCGTCAGCCTGAAGAAGGACGACAAGGCACCTGGCGCAACGGGGTACTAGGCTGTGTAACTGAGAAATATGGAGGGTGTGGAAAGAGGCGAGATGCTACAATGACGATCTTCTCGGGGACGATTTATGCATGGCTTTTGGCGAGTCCGGGATACCTGGATGGTCGGCTTGGAGTTCATGGATCGGTTGCAGAATACCTCACGCAACCATGTTAATGCCTCGTTTCCTCGACCTCTTGTTCCTTGCAATTTGATTTATGTGATTCCACTGCCACGTTCGGGCCAGGGGAGTGCATGAGTATGTGAGCTCTATCTGCAAGACCCGCCCTTTACACATAGTGTTTCGAGATGGCAGGTTTATCAAACACGGCCCATGAATCGTACTTATAGTCTTGCGCCTTGTCACCTTTTCTCCACGGAACGACTCTTTTATGGTAATATCTAAAGCACGTCACAGTCTCATGAAGCTTGGTCAAATCGAGAGGGTATGGTTTATTGATGGGTTCTGTCCGCTGAGACAGCTAAAAGCACACGCCTATTCCGAGATCATTCCCACACAACAGCTGTTGTGCGAGATTGCCACATGCTATGTCATTATAATCGTGAAAGTAAGGGAGAAAAAAATCAATGAGACGCAATAGAGGACCCAGATTGGCAGTTGGCAATCATGTCTCCGCCTCTTTTGTGCGGATAGGCAACTCCTGCTTATTCTCCTGATGCGTCTCGACTGCTTTCGCTGGGTTGGACTCGGTGTCCTTTGTCGGCACAGAGTCTTCCTCAATCTTGGGTGTGTTGAAGCGCACCTTGCGGTCAGCAGTCTCGGATATCCTTCTAAGTTCCTTGACGAACGACTCGCCCCACCAGGCGCTGGTATACTTCCTGACGTACTTGGACAGCTTCTGGTAGTTAAGATTGCGCTGCTCATCGCCCATGGTGACGGCATCATGGATGGAGTCAGCCAGCTCCTCGGTGTTCCAGGGGTTTACGATTAGACTGCCGTTCAGGCTCTGCGCTGCACCAGTGAACTCGGACAAGATCATGACGCCGTGGCGCTTTTCTTGTGTGGCGATGTACTCGTAGGACACCAGGTTCATGCCGTCTCGTGTTGAGGAGACAAGACAAACGTCGGAGACAGAGTACAACGCAATCAACTCGTCGAAAGAGACAGACTTGTGCATGAAGTGGATTGGCATGAATTCGATGGTGCCAAACTTGCCGTTGATACGACCGACAAGCTCGTTAACAACGGCGCGGAGGTTCTGGTACTCTTCAACATCTTGCCGGGAGGGAACGGCGACTTGAACGAGGACAACTTTGCCGATCCACTCGGGGTGCTCGGTCAAGAAGACCTCAAGAGCGTGCAACTTCTGCGGTACGCCCTTGATGTAATCCAGGCGGTCAACACCAACAATGAGCTTGACGCCCTGGAACTTCTTTTCAAGAGCTGCAATGCGCTCCTGAACCTTTGGCTTCTGCAGACCCTCATCGAACTTCTCGGGGTCAATACCGATAGGGAATGCGCCAACAGTGACGACCTTGCCCTGGAACTCGACACCGTTTGGTGTCGTTGCAAGGCCCCTGCTAGTGTCAGCAAATGCGCGGAAGATTTCGAGTCGAAGAACTTACAGAATACGTGAGCAACTGCTCAAGAAATGACGGGCGTAGTCGTATGTGTGAAAGCCAATCAAATCACAGTGAAGTACGCCGAGTAGGATCTCGTTGCGCACTGGCAAGATACGGTAAATTTCGGATGAAGGGAAGGGAGTGTGTAGAAAGAAGCCAATCTTGACGTTCTTCTTGGTGTTGCCAATCTCCTCACGCAACATGGCAGGCATGAGCATAAGGTGGTAGTCGTGGACCCAGACCATATCGTTGTCTTGAACGTCCTTGGCAACAGCCTTCGCAAAGAGGCGGTTGGCCTCTGTGTATCCCTCCCAGGCCGACTCGTCGAAGGTAATCTCACCGGGGTGGTAGTGGAAAAGCGGCCACATGATGGCGTCTGCGAACTGCTGTGAGCCTTTGTTGGATCTTAGAGACTTTACTCCAAGATATACTGACTTGAGAAGCCGTTGTAGTGGCGATCTGCGAGCTCGTCGTCGAGCATGATGGGCACGGCGTTGTACTCGCTCTTGAGCTGGTCCTTGAGGCCCGAGACCTCACCCTCTGGTACCTCGAGACCGGGCCAGCCGTACCACTGGAAGGTTGTGGTTTTTGACAGACCACTCAGGCCACTGACCAGTCCTCCCGAGGACATGGACATCTCGTACTTGCCCTCATCTGCGCGTTTGATGGTGATAGGCAGGCGGTTGGAAACAAGAAGCAAGCGGCCTTCGTTCTGCTTCTCGCCTGCCGCTTTTGTTTGCGCGTCCGACGACATGGTTGTGTGCGGTGTATATAGGGTCGCAAGTGAGGAGGGGTAGGAGTTAGGTGGGCGCGAAAGTTGAGAGCGCACAGTCAACGGCAGTACAGCGCGAATAAACGTTGGTGAATGCAGGTCGCAGGCTGTAAGTGATAGGAGCCGCGGATAAAAGGCTTGTGCCTGAGGTGAGAATGAGAGTGACGAAAAGATGATTTGGGTTATAGGAGGACGGCCCCGCCCACGTAGGAAGTGGGTTCCAGCAGAATCGACGATTCGCCAGAGCAACAACAACCAAGGCAGGTGCAAAGCACACTGCAGAAAAAGGTGGAAAGAAGACTAGAGTAATCTAATCTTGGAGGAATTCAGGCTTTGTGGCTTGCAGTGGGCGAGTGCCGACAGACCTTTTGCAATTTGTTGAAGAACCGTGTAGGTGCAGCGCAAACTCGCAAATAGCTGTGACGTCGGTTCGAGCTCCCCGCCGTGGGCTCAGACCAAGTAGCTTTACATGGGGCGGTGAGGTGGGCCAGGTGCACGAGTATGGTCTTTTTATTTGCCCACGATGCCTAAAGGCCCATAGCAAAACAAACTTTGAGTTCATTGTCTGCGAATGCGCAATTGCATTCGGCCCTGTTATGTTTGTGATAGGTACTGCAAGCTTGCGATGCATGCAATTGGGCGACCCGTGGCGCTAATGTGAAGCTGTTGGGCGTTCTCGCCCTAAACACGCGCAGGCGCTAATTGACCGTCATCACAGCGCGCCTGTCGCGTCGAAGACAAACAACACTCATTGCTGCGGTCACGCGCAAGATGTCTGATACCAAACAGCCGTCAGAAGTCGTTGTGCTGAATAAGCTTCGAGATATTGTTGTCTCGCTGCACAACGCAGGCAATACAGATGATTTGACCATAAAGCGCGTGCGAATGCGCGCTGAAGAAGCACTTGGCCTACCAGATGGACTTCTCAAGAGCTCCGAATGGAAGCAGAAGAGCCAAGTTGCAATAACAGATACAGTCGTGAGTACAAGCTTTTGTGTCTGAAGGTTCATACTCAAAATTACGCAGCAAAAATACTGCGGGGACGAATCTGAGCCTGAGACTGAGCCTGCGCCTGAGCCCGCAAAGACAAAGCCTGCACCACAGACCTCCAAGGCCAGAGCACCTACCAAGAAAACCGTGTCCGAAATCGATGATAAACAAGACGCGAAACGGAAGGCAACGGCGTCCAAGAAGCAACATCCGAAGCGACGGAAGATTGCGTCTTCTGAAGATGAGCTGTCGGACGATTTCTCCGAAGCTGAGATCGAACCTGCGAGGAAGCCAATTCGGAAAATGAGAAAAGTTGTCGAGGAAGAATCAGACGAGGAGGAAGCAACACCAAAAAAGAACGCCGCTAACAAGGCAAAGCCAGTTGTCAAGGACGAAGACGACAGTGACGCTGAACCTGCGACAAAACCAATAAGGGAGAAAATTTCAGACAAAGTTGACGCTTCCGAAAGTGAGCTGTCAAGTTTGCTTGACGAGTCACCTGCTAAGGGCAAGCGGCAGAAGAAAGCACCAGCGGTGAAGAAGAGAGAGCCAGCGAAACCAAAAGCGAAGCCTACGAGCAAAGCTGCTGATGATCCAGATCAGGCCGAGATCAAGCGACTGCAAAGTTGGCTGGTAAAGTGTGGAATCCGGAAGGTGTGGTCAAAAGAGCTTGCCAAATGCGACACATCAAAGGAGAAGATCAGACACCTCAAGAGTATGCTCTCAGATGCTGGCATGGACGGTAGATACTCGGACGACAAGGCAGCTAAGATCAAGGAGAAGCGGGAGTTTGCCAGGGATCTCGAAGCTATTCAAGAAGGCGAAGCAGCTTGGGGCACGACCGAGGATACTGGCGGTAGGCCAAGGCGAAGAACTGCTGCTCGGCCAGTGCCTGTTCAAAAGATCGAGTTCAGTGACGACGAGGAAGAGAGCGAGCAAGACAATGACGATGGAGACGATTCCAGTGACGATCTGGATGAAGACGATGACGAAGATGACAAAGGGAGATCGGGAGACGACGACGGTGATGATAGCGGCGCTGACGATTCAGAATAGAAGTAATTTCTTAGGTCTGGGTAGACGGCCTATTATCTCTACATCTCGCGAGTGGTTGACATTGTGCAGTGTCTGTTCCAAGAATTGCGATTATGTCAATTGACACATCAATAGGGTCTGAAGATACTTCTGCGAACTATAGCACCCCTCGTTTCGCAGCTCAGAATGTAAACCAATTGCTGGATTGGGACTACTGTCACAGGTTGCTGCATTGCCGGACACGAGCTGTCTCCGCTGTACGCTGGGTTTTCTTTCTGTTCTGGGTACCCGGCACTTCATTGGAACAGTTCATTGTCGATTATCATCTCCTGTATCACGCGATCAGTCTCTGCTAAGGAACTACAGAATGAAGAACTCTCAGCCACAACATCGACTGTTTCTATCGTCTCTGCGCTGCCACCATCTACCCCTTGTGCGACCAGCATCTTCAGGTCAAATTTGCAGATGAACATCCTACTGATCTGTAGAGAAAGGGTTCAATTAGAGACTTCCTCGGGTTTCCCTATCATGAGCAGCACGTACACGGCAACGCGCAAGTCTCACTTGCCTCGGTAAGTAGCACAAGAACAGGACGCAAGTCCGGATCACGGACAGCTACATGCATACAATATCATCATGAGCACGAGTGAGTGTCACTGAGGGAGAACGCTATGATTGTATTGGAATAAAATTTGACGCTGGAAGATAATAATGTCCCGCCCGTGACATCTTTCCTTTTATGTGGTCTCAGTTGCACTACACATGCAGCCTCATCCTGTTACCAACATGTACTGCCTCTAAAAAGTTATTGTTTACACTGTCAGCAACGGTATTGATATCGTTGACTGTTTAGTACCTTGAATAGTTGGTTGCAGAGTAACTTTGCTCATAAATTCGAGGGGAGTACGTTTTCAAAACATGCACCGAATGGCGTAATTCTGGAATTGGGTCTATATGCATTGAACCGTCGTTACACACGATGTCTATTCTCCTTGCCTCGAGCTAAGGAATCTCGACTAAGACCATGACGTAGATGAGCCAGAGCAATTGAACACTTGATGCACAGAAAGTAATTTGACTACACCCTCTATTTGATTGAGGATGTATATTTGAATCAGTATAAATGTGGTGGATGAGATCCAGAAGGCATGAGTATATACATAATGGCTGAGCAGAAACGTACCCGCTCAACCGCATCTATGGTGCAAATCTATCGTGTATTGACAAGGTACATGATTGTCAAGATTCTAGGATGATTCAGAATCAATAGGCCTCTTGCCCTGGCGGAAAGCAGCGAAGGGAGGGAAGAAGAAGGCAGGGTGGAAGACGGTGAGGCAGACGCATGCAATGGCAATCATCCTGAGAGAGTTAGCAAAGTGAAACATGGGGGAGGTGGTGAACATGGCTTACATTCCATCAAGCAGCAAGAATTCCTTCTCATTGCGCATCAGCGGGTTGCCCCAACCGCCAGCCATCTCAGGAAGACGGTAGATGCATCGGATGAGCACGGTGACGTACGCCACGCAGACGACCGTAGCGAACAGCTTAACTTTACCCAGCGATACGGTCCCCTGTTCTTTGCTGAGTTGATAAGCACTCTTCTCATGGATCTGACTTGTCAATTTGGCAGCCTTTCGGTATCGCCAGACGTAGATGACGATGAGTAGCCCACAACCAGCCATAGTTGCAACCTGGAAGGCAATACCGGCGACGATGAGGTTGTTTCCGGCGTTGAGTAGCGACATGTTCCCGTCCGCACCTGCTGCGGCGGCGCCTCCACCACCAGCTTGCAAGAGAATTGACCCAACATCACAGCCGATGAAGATCCAGGGGTATAGACGCGGCTTGAGTAGGGAGTGTTGAGGTCCGCAGTAGAGCACGAAGTGCTTGAGAGTGAGGTAGATAGAGGCGGCGATCAAGGATGGTCCGAGGACGAGGCAGACAATCTGCAGACGGAAGCCAGACTCACTCCAGGGGTTGCCGTTCATGATGATGCGTCCTCCATAGCCGGCTGTTTCGAGGAGAGTTCCACCAGCCAGAGCAAACGTGTAAGTCCACGTCTTTGACCAGATACCAACAATTAGGGAGGTAAGGCAGCAGAGTGCGTAAAGTGCAACGAAGAAGGAGTTGACGCTCAAGATTGGGTAATAACCATATGTGGTTGCTGCAGCAGGACACCGAGGAGAAACTTCTGTACAGCGACGAAAATCCCCATTTGGCTTCTCGTCTTCCGACGCTGCTAATGCTAGTGTAGTAAGACCAGCGAGTATGGCAAGCTTTGAGAGATGTTTGAGTCCCATGACGGGCAACCAGGGGCGTTCAAGATAGACCGGGGCTGCAAGATCTGAGGCGAGATCTGGTAATGATAGATCCTGTAACTAGCAAAACATGGGAAATATCCTGGGGGCTGCCCAATATAAATGATGAATCTTTTCCACACATCTTTCGTCCGCTTGGGTTAGTTCTTGCCGTGTCGGCCACATCGCTTAGAGATGTTAACTCGTTCTCGCTCCTGGCTGGTGCTGATTGGTGCACAAAATGTCTGACCATGGTCGCTTCGACGGAATACAGGGATTGTGCTTGGCTCTCATTGCTTGGGCCGCGGCGATTGCGATGCTAGGTAGCAGCATGTCGGAGATTCGTGCTCACGACATTTGTAAAAGAGAGTACGATTTGGGCTGAGCGTTTGCAACAAATACCATGTCAGGTTCTGTTAAGAATGGCTGCTGTTGACCAATGAGCAGCAGTGACGCGACCGCTTCAACGGCGTGGCGGCCGTCGACCGGTAAGGGCTGCGCTCGTCTCTCCGAGCCAACATCACACCGATTTCTTGGATACTGCTCACTGCCTCGTTGCCAAGATGACAGTGTACAAAAGTAAGATGACAATGTCATTGCAGTCTGGAGTCTAGACAAGCTCTTGGCAAAAGGGGCGCTCTGCGCGCCTGTAAGCGCGTAGTCAAGGACAGTCTGTGCGTAGTGTGACATCGAATCCTTTCCTTGCTACTTTTGAGAGCACTCGATACACATCACTTACACTGCCAAAAGACATCACCTAATCTTTCGCGCGTCAGAAGCATGATGATTCTAGCTGAGCTGCAGTCATGGTCACGTACAGCCAGGAGTCATCACGTGGGGCTGGTTCAGTTTGCCGTTCTCGGAAGCGGGGTCTCGTCGGTAGACTAACTAGCATCTGGAGATAACACCAAGATAGACCATTACGATCCTCAATGAACCTTTCTACAGCCTGGTCCCGGAAGGCGTTCCCTTTTAGCTACAGACGGTGAACTTTCCTACTGATTTCTCATGGCGCCTTCACCAACCGAGGCCAACTATGAACAACAACCGCCTCGGACCCTGTTGCCGAAAGTACCAGGCCGTGCTGAAGACTCAAAGCACAAGTTTTCCAAGAGTCGCAATGGCATGTTCGTCTTCATCTGTTCCTATCAAGAGCCGAGTCAGGGCTTCGATTGCATCGTCGTTAACATAGGCTGACTCTTTGATCTATAGGATGTGTGACTTGCAAATCACGGAGGGTAAAATGCGATGAGGCAAAGCCAACATGTAATCAATGTGCTCGTCGCCGCATAGAGTGCGGGGGTTACAGGATAGATGTCAGGTTCAAGACAGCAAGAGAGCCGAAGCGGAACAGCGCGATTGTCAAAAGCCCAGGACAAACAACATTTGCAGCGAACAGATCAGGTCTGACCCGTAGAGGATCTCAAAATTCGCGAGGGGGTGCTGCGGCTGCTGCGCCCATCATCGACCCAGGTGGTAAGGATCAACCCAAGCTTCAGATCACAGCATCCGGACCATCACAACCCACCGATATGATGGACTTTGCCTTTCTTGAAACAGATGTTCTGACAACACGGAGTCTACCGACACCACAATCTTTAGAAATATTGAACATGACCGAAGTCGAGCTTGATACTTCACAGTTCTTGCAGGACGAAAATCTGCTTGATCCGGACTTCCCGCTACAAGGTCTAGGACAGCTTTCGGCCGAAGTGAACGCGCAGTCCTATACACAAGATTACGGGCCTCCATTTTGGAATATCAATTATTTTCTTGAAGATTATGTTAATTCTCTACCTACCACGCCAATCCTGCCAACGGAAGTGGGTTTATGTCTGGGAGCATCTGTTGAAGACGACCCGGCGAACCCTCAAGTCTCGGAAGATGAAAGACAGAAGATATCCATGCTCTTCCTTAAGACGACATGTCATAATCTGTCGATCGAGGAAGACTCGGAGAAAAACCCTTGGAAAACGGTCATCTGGCCCATGGCGCAGCAATATCCGGCACTCTATCATGCCCTTGCAGCTTTAACCTGCTTTCATACCAGCAAGGCGCAACCTCAGCTACGCATCGATGGCCAAAGACACCTGCATACTAGCGCGCATCTGCTGTCTGTCGGCATTAGCCAGAGCGAGATTCCTCTAGACGCGGCATTGGCAGCAACGTTGGCTTTGGGGTTCGCCGAAACTTGGGATAGTGAGTCTGCGGCAACCGGTATGACCCACATCACGGGTGCAGGTATATTACTGCAACAGATGCTGGAGAACCGGACCTCTGGTGTTTATACAGAGCAAGAGGAAGTACGCCTCGAGTTTTTATACAACACTTGGACCTACATGGACGTCATTGCGAGATTTACATGCCTGGATCTGTGTCCGCCAGTTCCTGAGAGTTTGGTGGCTGCCACTGTTGGCCGTCTGGATTTCAGCACTTCAAAACTGGATCCTCTCATGGGCTATGCTACTTCGTTCTTTCCCATCATGAGACGTGTCGCAGACCTCATTTGCAAGGTCAGGACCAAGAACGCGCCTCGTAACTCGCCAGCCATCATCTCGCAAGCACTTGAGCTGAAGCGCGACATCGAGGACTGGGCACCACCAGTCGACCTTGAAACGATTGAAGATCATTCACAGTTGATGACAGACGCTATCCAGACCGCCGAATCTTATCGCTGGTCCATTTTGAGCCTCCTATACCAGACGGTACCCGAACTTCCGAACCTGACCTCCTATGGAGAACTTGCGCAAAGGATTTTAATCTACCTGGCAACCATTCCGCTTTCCTCACCCACTATCATCGTGCACATCCTGCCACTCATCATAGGCGGAAACGATGCCGTAGACGAGGAAGACAGACAGTTTGTGCGTGATAGATGGAAAGCCATGTCCAGACGGCTCGTCACTGGCATTGTCGAGCGCGCTCTAGAAATCACCGAAGAAGTCTGGAAACGACGAGACGATTACTGGCACGCGCGCGGCTTGTCACGCGGGTCTGAAGATCACAGGCAAGGTGAGGGAATCAGCCCGACAAACAATACGAACTACGGCACCGGATCCGGAGCCGGTTCGCCCAGCTCGGGAGGCTATCCCGCGACTTCAAATCAGGCTAGATTGGCCAGTCGCAAGATGAATACATTTCCGATATCAGCTGCGTTTAAGAGAGGTGTTGACACCATTACGAGGTCAGGTTCGATTGATTATACAGTACGTGGGAATTTGCATTGGTTGGGCGTTATGAAGGACTGGCAGTGGCAAGGTAAGTCACCGATGGGTGATGTATTGGCTTGCTGACAGCTAACAATAACAACAGTTCTTCTGGGTTGATATGTTGCATCTGGGAGCGACGACGAGTCAGCATCTAGGAGTGCTTGCTGAACATGACATGTTTGTCGTCGATGTTGCACGTGATGCATGTTTCAGCGTGACAATGCGGCACCGTCCACAATATTCTTAAACACAACGTCCACATTTCATAACTGAACTTGGTGAGCAAGACAACGCGTTATTGACCATGTGACGTACATCTATTAAGATGAGAGAAGACTGGAAAGCAAATTGCACGTTTCATGATGTTGGAACTTTATAGGTCCCCTTGAGGCTGATGAGGCTGAAGAGGCTGAACAACGTCTCCACCATCCATTGCGCTAACGAAAGCCCTTATCGATACCCCACTATGACGCCAGACTGTGTGCAAAAGCCTATGCTCACAACCCAACAACAAACTACGAATCAAACTCCCAAAGAACACTGCGTCCTCAGTCTGCCTGGAGTGAAAGAAAAAAAATAAAACCGACCGCCATCTCTCTCCTCCACCATGGCCCAACCCATCCCGCTGAACGACTATCTCCAATCCCTAATCTCAGGCCACCCCAACCGCACAGCACTAGCCCAGGACGTGATCCCATCGCTCCTCCGCACACTCCCCAGCATCGCCCAAGCCTTACGCACAACATCCGTCTCGCAGGCCGGCAGCGCAAACCAATTCGGCGACGACCAACTCAACGTCGATGTCCTAGCAGAAAACCTCATCCGCGATGCCATCGCAACCGTCCCCTCCATCTCCACAGCCAGCAGCGAAGAGGACCCTGTAGAGAAACCTGCGTACCGAGGGACCAACCACAGCGAGGAAAAGTACTCCATCGCGTTCGACCCGCTGGACGGGAGTAGCATCATCGGCCCCAACTGGACGGTGGGCACCATCATCGGGATCTGGGACGGCGAGTCAGCAGTGTCGTCGACATCAACACCGCGCGAGAAGCAAGTAGCGTCTATTCTAGGCGTACTGGGCCCACGCACAACCGCCATTGTAGCACTACGCCTTCCAGGGACAGAGGGGAGTGTATTCGAAGCCACACTCACAGACGCAGGAACCATTGAAGTCGCCCGCTCCAACGTCACATACAACAATACCAACACACCCAAGACGCGCTACTTTGCGCCCGCGAACCTGCGCAGTGCCGCCGAGACCCCTGCGTATCTGCAGCTGATCAACCATTTCATCGCGCAAAAGTACACGCTGCGGTACAGCGGTGGACTGGTGCCGGATGTGTACCATGCGCTGGTTAAAGGACATGGGATTTACATGTCGCCTGTGACGGAGCAGAGTCCGGCGAAGCTGAGGAGGCTGTATGAGTTGGCGCCTATTGCGCTGCTGGTTGAGTGTGCGGGTGGGCAGGCGCTGGATGCAAAGGATGGGAGTAGAGTGTTGGATACGCCGATTAGAGATACGGACGAGAGGGGTGGGTTGGTGTGTGGTAATGCGGCGGAGGTGGAATTTGTGAAAGGGAGGTTATTGGGGGAGTAGGAGCGGGGAACTATGGATGAATGCAATGCAATGCAATGCAATGCATGTTGAGATAGTGAGAGGGATGTTTCGTTGCGTTGATTCGTGCTCAAAAACTGTGCTATCTACTAGCCAACATGTGACATTCTCCCCACACATGTTTCTGGCACGGCACGTACGGATAGTCGCCCGAGCCTTTGTCTCCGCCTGCCCGCGTCAAGCACTGGACGGAAAGGAAAGATAACACTTCGATCTCTCATTTCCATATATCTGCGCATCGCTTAATCATGCCATCAGCAGTGAACCCCCCATTTTACGATGAGGCGCTGCCCACGGGGCGCGATGAAAGGGCCTAGCGGATGCAGATTTTCCTTTCTACCTCCAGGCTCCCGAGGATCTAGGGACTGGAAGCTGAGTCTACTTTGTGAAGAAGTGCTACAGCAATGTCCCAAAGGAAGCTACCACAGAGGCGATACAGCCAACATGGGGGGCTGGAGAGTTTGCGAATAGGAAAAGAAGAAAAAATCACAAATAAATACATGACACTTACTCTGTATATTGGGGCTCTTACTACAAGGAGTAGCTTTCACGCTCACCTTTACACAATCTCAAGGCTGTCCATCAAACTCGGCATTATATTCAGTCATCTGCATTACAAATTATCTACATATTTCTTCCTCCACATTCTCTCGCCAACACTCCATGATCCAAGCGAGGGTTGCGACCACAGCGCATGCGTCTATTCGCGCCAACATTGCTCATCCAATGGTATCTCTTGCGGTCCTGGACAAGTCCCGCTCCAACCGGTGAAAAGAAAGACAAGGAAATGTGCATAAGTATATGTGTGACAGGGTATTCAAGATCGTAAAGGCGGTTATTAATAGTCTACGTCCCGATTATGGCCTGTCGGACGATAGCATCCGCGTAATATAGATGAAACGCGCACAGATGAGCTGACGGATTGACTGATTTTGGATGAAGAAGAGCTTCTGAGAATCCGGGCATGACCGTGGTCTCGCCGTAGGATACTGCACAGAATTAGCTCTGCTTCATATCCTAGTCGTTGATGCCAAAGACCCGCCTGAGGCCTTGGAACTTCTTCTTTTTGCCTGATCTGCCGAAGCTCACAGATCGACCTTGTGCGTCAAGCACGGGCGACGTAGCTGCAGAGAACTGGCTCGACTGCCGCCTCCCGAAACGGGGCCTTCGTGCAACGCCATCTGAGCTCATAGGACGCTCTTCGCCAGTGATTGGCGGTGGTGGTACAAGAGGCCACTCCGGGGTAGAGCGACGTTGGAGCTTTGGTGATCTAGGCGATTGCTTGACTTGCGGCGAAGCAGTAGTTGCCTGCGAAAGAAGCCCAAGCTCAAGCTCTTTGTCGTCGTCTTCACCAATCGGTGTTAACGGTCCACCAACCTCACGGTTGCGTGGTTGTGGTGGCAAAGGGATGTTCGATTTCGGCGACGCAGGTGGTGGGGCCTGCGAAGACTGCGTAGTCGTAGGCGCTGGTGTGGCAGGCGTCTTCTTCTTCTTACCCATACCAAAGAACCCCCGCTTTTCCTTGGGAGGTGCTGAGGAAGGAGCGTGTTTGCTGTCACGTAGCGAGCCAGTAGCCAATGCAGCACCCTGAGTTGTTGCAACGCCATTGGTGTGCCCATTGGTAGCAGGAGCATTGGTGACTGCTGGTTTCGACGGTCGCGCGTCTTCGATCTCCTCTTCAAGATCTGTCGAATCGCCGTCCTCATCACCAGCCCTGCGCGGAATGCCACGTACGGGAGCGAGACCAGGGGGCAGCTCATATGCGTCGGGCTCAGAGTCAGAGTCGGCAAAGCGGCTTTTGAATCGGCTCGGACGATCTTCGTCTTCGTCGCTAGAGTCGGCGAAACGGCTCTTAAAAGCACTGCTTTTAGCTGGAGCTGCGGCTCTCTCCTTGGGCTGCTTGCCAAGTGTGGTAGGTTTCGGCAACGAGGGGACAGGCGGTTCGTCTTTTGCCTTCTTGCGGAACCGTCCTCCTGGGGACAAAGACCTGATGCTGAAGCGTGAAGACTTAACAGGCTCAGGTGAGGATGGCCGCATAGATTGGCGAATATTCGATTGCGATGCTCTCGGCGGTGATATTGATCGAACCTGGGCCGGGCCTGGTGCTGAAGCTCTCAGAGTAGGGCCTGCAGCTGGGCCTCTCATGGAAGTTCTGGAAAAGCCGCCACCACCAGCGCGGCGAGCACGACTACGCTGAAAACTACTTGCCGACGCATCTGAATCACTGTCGTAAGTTGGTGCTGGAGCAGCCATTGTCGTCTTGGGAGCAGCAGCTGGGAGGCTCTGTGGTCGAGCTTTCGAAGCAGCTACAGCAGCAGGAATGTGCTTCTTCTGCAACGCGCCTCGTGGTGCCCTCGTGTCAACAGGCGTACTCTGGCGAGACGCAGAAAGAGCCATGGAGGTTGCAGGTGCGGCATCCCCCCGCATGCTCGTGCGCATCTGAGGTACAGCCCTTGGTCCAGGACTCCCGCTGCCGCGCATTGTAGTCCTCATTTGTGACTGGCCCGAGACAGTATCTCTGGGTCCAGCACTCCTCATGCTCATTCTCATCTGGGGCACGCCGGAATTGGGTGTTTGTGCAGGCGATGGTGATGGCGTGGTCTTCTTGAGGGCGGATTTCAGAGGCCTGTTGGGTGTTTGCGAAGGCTGAGACGATGTCGATATCCTGGTTGGTGCTTCTGACATTGAAACTCGTGGGGTAGAATTTGCCACGGTCTTGGGAGCTTGCGGCACCGGAGGTTTGCGTTCTCTTCGAAGATCTTCCTCCTGCACAGGAGCTTGTAATACACGAGCAGCAACGCCCTGGGTCTGCGTGTTAGTCTGTAAAGAAGGTGGGTCAACATGATCTCGAGGGCGGTTGACACCGCTCCAGTGTGCTCTTGCAGCTTCCCAATCAGATGTTGACGTGTCGACTGGGTAGTCTCTTGTGGGCAGTGAGCTGCTGCTCTTGGGCTGAGGGATGGGACTCTCAGTGCTGCTGTTGGTGGCCCACTTGGACGCCATCAATCCAGGACTGGAACCAACCACTGGACTCTCAACAATAGCATTAATGCTGCCAAATCCACCATCAGTGTCGGTGATGTCCTCGTATGCATCGCTGTATACACTGCTATCATCATCGTCATCGGTAAGATGGCCACTGAGTCGGGGAGTGCTGGGCTGTTCGTTAAGCCGTCTTTGGTATGAAGCGGGAGTCTCGATTGGGGCGAACTGAACAGGAGGATACGCAGATTTCACGGGTTGTGGTGCGATTGTGGTGGTCTGTGGGACAGACGTTACGGACTCTGGCGCAGTCGTTACAGGCTGTGATTCCTCATCGTCAGTCCAGCCGCCAGGTGTGGACATGCTTTGAAATTCCGGTTCAGGATGTTGGAACGGACTTGGTGTCGCAGGAAGTACGGCGATGTTAGGGACTTCGACAACCTGCTCGGAAATCGTTGGCAGGGCGGAAGATTCCTCAAGCGTCGGCTTCGCAAGGGATATAGGCTCAGAATCCGGCAAAGTTTGCGATTGCGAAGTCGAAGCTGGGTCGACATGCTTGCGTGCACTGGATTCGCCATCCGTCGAGTAGTTCGAATCCGAGACGTAACCATTGGCCTCAACGGACGTGACCTGTGGTGGTAGAGAGTCGCCAGTAGCCTTGGTCTTCGATGCAAAATCTTGAGCGACAATGAGGCCAAGACCGAGGTCGGACGAGGCTTCGACTGGATCGCTCACCGAAGCCACCGATGCTGACATGGGTGTGGATACGGTCTCGGTGACCTTTTGGGGTACCTCATCGTCATCGCGCGGTCGAGTCTTGTCACGGACGCTACCAAAAGATGGCAAGGCCGGGCGGGGCTTCATAAAGTCTTCAAACTCGTCTCGAGCAGGTGGGAACGGCTTTGACGGTGTCGGGCCTGCAGGCGAAATTGGTGTGTCCATGTCTCCATATGCAGCGTGACCTGCAATGGTGGGCTCCTGCTCGAAGCTGACACGGACTGTCTTTTTCTTCTTCCCATATCCGCTCTCAGACGCAGTGTCGGACGCCCCACTCACCGAGGCTGTTTTGCTGTAATGTCCACTCGGCCCTAAGGGTGAGTTGCTGCGTCTTGACAGCGAGGGTGACGACTTCAGAGCCGACTTGGCAGGCGACACGGAGCGTGGTAGAGGCTCATGCTTCAGGCCAGCAAGCACGCTCGTGTTGGGTGCAAAGGTAGCGTGCCGCGCAGGGCTGAGCGAAGCCTGCCTTTCTTGTTTTACGTTGTTCTGGATATGTGCGACGGGGGCGTTGGCTGCTGTCTTGGCGGTAGTGTCGATGCGCGGGTAGGAGCTGTCTTGATTCGGTGCAAATTGCGGTGAAAGGTCAGTGTCAGGGGGTTGGCTTGTGTTAGCCCGGCCGATATCGATGGGAATAAAGTCAAGTGGCTTGGTGTTGACCCGGGCTTGGTCCTCAGGTTGTTGCCTTGCCAGTTTTGCTCCAGAGCTAGGCTGCGACAACGGAGGGGTTATCGGGCGGTCTTCAAACCTCCGTGTCTCGGTAGCGCTGGGCTTTGGGAGCAGTGGCTGTGCTACTGAACGAGGAGGGGACTGCTCTGGCTGCACAGAATACCGGAGCGGGCTGGGTGTGCGGCCGCGGCCAGACTGCATAGGCGAGGCAGACTGGAGGTGCTGAGAAACATAGTGCTGGGGAGGCTCCTCTAGCTGCTCGTGCTGTTCGCGGTGTATGTTCATGGCATCCTGCTTGTGGATGAAGGTCCTCGTCGAAGGGTCATAGACGGCATCTGGCGACTTGGGATCGACTGGCCGTGGCGACTGCGTGCGTGGCGGGAGGAAAGACCGCGACTGCACAGCGGTGCCGGAGGGCCTTGCGCGCATGCTGCCAGTGGAGAGGCGGGTGCCCTGCTGCCCTTGCTGGACGTAGTGGGTGCTCACAGGACGGCTGGCCACGTTCTGCACGGGCTGCGTTGTAATGGCGAGGTGGACATTGGCGGCGCCCCCTACAGACTTTGGCCGTGACGTAGATGCCATGCGCTGGACGGCCTCGTGGTCGACGACGGGCCCGCCAAACCACCCGTGGCTGGTGGAGGGCCCGCCGGTCGTGCTCGTCAGGGCTGGCGACATTGGACGCGAGAAGTTGACCGACTGGCGCGCGTCGCGTCCCTCTTCTGAGACCTGGGCGAGCGGACTGGCCACGCGCTGTGTGCGGTTGGCCGACGGCCCTGAGCCTCTGTCGAGACTGGCGCCTCTGCCGCGGCCGGGCTGGGTCGGCGATGCTGCGCGGTGGACTGGCTCGAGGCTGGAGGCGCGGCGATGGACACTGCCGCTGCTGCTGCTGGGTCCAGCAATGTTCTGAGGCACGGCGGGAACGGGCGGAACGGGAGAGGCGGGTCCGTTGGGCGACGAGTTGCGAAACGAGCGCTCTGTCATGGACCCCGAGCTCGACTGGCGCTGCAGGCCCTGTGGTCGCTGACTGCCCTGCGACGAGGTCGAGCCGCGGCGCACCATGCGCTTAGTCACCAGGTCGCCAACAGGAGTCGGGCTCGTCGTGTGCGAGCGCAGGGCGGCAGCGGCGGCGGCGTTGGAGAGGTTTGCGTCCGAGGCCTGGTTCGAGACAAAGGCCTTTGTGGCGGCGAGCGAGGCAGAGGCACTTGGCGGCGCGGATCGCTGGGGCTGCATGGCGGGCGGCAGTTAGCATGGTGGATGCATCCATCATCGAGGCGGTCAGAAGACGTGCTGGTGCTCTTACGGGATTGGAGGCTGCCCGCCTGCGCCGGGAGAACATGGCGATGGTTGGCTGATTAGAAATTAGCTATGGCAGGCGCGGCTGCGCTGCATTGCCTGGCGGTGGGTGGGTGGAATGCTCAGATGCTGTAAGGCCTGGCGTGGTGCGAGGGCGCGAGGGTGCGCGTGGTGACGTATGCGCGCGGTCCAGCAGCAGAAGCTCGAGTTGGGCCTGCGCACAAGCAGAATGTCGTGGCACGGTGGCAGGGGCACTGAACGAGCGTCGATCGGCTGGGGCCTGGTGAAGGGCGTTGACGCTGCGCCGAGGGCCGGTTGTCTATTTAGTCTGCACAATGCGGCCGTGAGATGCTTTGATCGTCGCCTTTCCGAGTCCGCTAATTGTCTAGAGCAGAGGACCGTGAGGCCTTGGCTCCTATAGCTCCACGGCCATGCTGCCCATGCAGCCCTCAAACAGCTGCGCAGAGAGGGATTTGCTGCGGCGGCGGAAACAGGCTCAAACAGTGCGCCGTCTCATCCTCATCTCATCCAAACAGGCCTCTCCACGATTCAGTGCGTTGCTGGAAGGGCCTTGCTCGAGCTCGAAACAGCTAGCAAACTTGGAATTTTGGCTTCACTTTTTTTCGCCTACCACCACCAATCGCACCACGCACTCGCCATCGACAGAGCTGCCACTGCACGTCAATTGCTTCCTCACTGCCGCATCAATTGCTTGTACTCCATTAATCGCAGCAGGGATCAGGCCTCGACATCCATCGCGGCCTACACTCGGACCCTGATGTGCAAGCTGCAGCGAACCACAGCGACCCGCTTTGATCTTGTCAGTGGACTCGCTAAAACAAATCCAGCCCTCATGACGTAGTCCCTCCTGCAAATCCAGTTCTTGATCCAGTTTTACAGGCACACTTGACAAAATCGTAGTGGACTCCTGAAACACTTTGGCAGATCGCCTCGTATCTGAGTTGGTGTTGAGAAATTCTTCACCATCCCATGCCGCACAACATGTGTTTGTAAAGCTGGCCGGTGCACTGTGCAACCACCCCTCACACTCTGTACGTCGACACGAGGCCCATAACATACTTCTGCCGCCTGCCTCTATCCTTGTCAAGAGATGTAATGTGACTTTGCAAAAATGACCTGCACAATCCCTACACCTGTAGGTCCTGTACATGCGACATCCACTTAAGCTTTTCCGAGGCTAGGCGGATACATAGCCGACGCATATCACCCCGCGCACCCCAAGCCTCACATCGTTGCTACCAACATCCTGACAGATCCATCTGCATATGCAGGACTTGATTGCTTCTCTGGCAAAGGTGAATAACAACAAATTTCAAAGCACTCGTCACAGACCATCCAAATACTAGACTCAATCACACACGTCATGCCTTCCTCATCAGACCTCCCACCACTGCCACTTCCCCCAGGTGTCACCGAAAACTATGTGCACTGTCCATCCAATGGCCTCACTTTCCACATCTTAGAGGCTGGACACACCCCTCAGCGCGACCGTCCTCTCATTGTGCTCACCCATGGATACCCCGAGCTCGCCTTTTCCTGGAGGAAGATCATGGGCCCTCTTGCTAGTGCAGGCTACTATGTGGTAGCCTACGACCAGCGAGGTTATGGACGAACCACAGGCTGGGACAATTCACCTTTTGACAAGACTGATATGTCGCAATTCACCTTGACCACAATCGTCCGTGATGCTGTTGCCCTGGTCCACGCCCTCGGCTACGACAAAGTCAGGTGCATTGTCGGACACGACTTTGGTGCCGTCACTGCGAGTTTGAGTGCTTTGATCCGTCCAGACCTTTTCAAGAGCTGCGTTATGATGAGCCATCCTTTCAAGGCACCAGCAGCGCTTCCATTCAATCTCCGCAACGGAGCAGAGCCGCCCGCTCCTTTAGTCGACATACAGGCGGAGCTCGCCAAACTCTCAGAACCAAGGAAACACTACAAGTGGTACAACAGCACAAAGGAGGCTGCACCGCATTGGGACAATCCTCCCCAGGGCATGCAGGCATATCTACGCGGCTACCTGCACGTCAAGTCTGCCGACTGGAGCAGCAACAACCCTTCAGCGCTTAAAGAATGGTCTGCAGAAGAACTCGCAAAGATGCCGCACTACTACATCATGCCACTCGACAAGTCAATGCCCGACACCATCGCCGATATGATGAAGACCGAAGACGCATCGGCGACCAAGAGATGGATGTCTGACGAGGATATCGCCGTGTATGTTGAAGAATGGTCGCGCACTGGCTTCCAGGGTGGGCTCAATTTCTACCGCACGTCAACCGACCCAGCCAAGAAGACGGATCTCGAGGTCTTTTCCGGGAGGAAGATTGAGTGCCCGAGCACCTTCATCTCCGGAAAGCAGGATTGGGGGAATTATCAAGAGCCTGGAGCTATCGAGGAGTTTGACACGTCGTGCTCCGATTTTCGAGGCGCCAGATTTGTCGACGGTGCTGGCCATTGGCCGCAACAAGAGCAGCCTGAGAAGGTTGTCGATGAGATTCTACGCTTTCTCAACACTCTCTAGTAGCACGTTGAGAGAATGGTCCTTCCCTTGATGGCGGTCACATGTCTACTACAGACAAAGATAACAGCAGCGCTTGCACGTGGTATTGGCCATGATACCTCAGCTACAGTAGCGCCGCCGTTAACCGCAACGCTGACTGACCTTCACCTTCCCCAAGACCATCCCTCTTGTTTTGCCACGCTCAAACTCGCATGTGCAGTGCCACTACCGCTTGGCGACGGTGAAATGTGCTCAATTGCGGTCATTGGTTGGATTGTGTCAAGTACGAGCTCGCACTGTGCATGAACGGTTGTTGCTGGACCTTGTGGAGTCATAGTACTATAATCACGACCACACCAGAACAAATCTTATCGATGGACCGGCCTGGCAATTCCTGACGAGCATCCAATCTCTCCATCTCAACAGTTTCGAATCGATCGTGTGTGCGGATCTCGGCTTTGATAGCGGGAAACTTTTACACTTTCACTTGTGCCACCCCCCCCCCCCCAAAACGGCTGGTCAAACCCCGCACTCTCTTTCAAAATGGATACAGCCGGCGAGGGACCCATTGAGAATTGCATAAATTGCAACAATCACCAGATCGACCACTGTGGTGATGTGATTATACCCACTGAGCAGCCAGTCACTGGAGGCACGCATGCACGACGCGGGACTGACGGAACTTCCGGCTCATCAGCCACCTTTGTGGGCAGCAAGTATGATGAGGAATTGGTGTTATCGAGTGTTAAATTTCAAACCAGCTCAGAAGTCCTGGCGCCGTCACCTGGTCTACCAGCCGCAACAGTGGACGGGGAGGCAGGCTCGCCACAGAAAAGAGCAGCACGCCAGCGGTGGGAGCGCTTCTGTTCCCGCTGGTTGACGGCGTATCGAGTCCTCGGCTCTGGCATCGTCTTGGTCAATCTTGCGACGCTGGTCTTCCAGATTCAATCCAGCTCGGCAGTGGAGGTCCCCTTGACTGCTACCGCCGCCAACATCTTGGCTGCTGTTATGATGCGACAGGAGGAAGTGATCAACCTGGGCTTCAAACTGGTCTCCAAGCTGCCTTCAACACTCCCATTCGCTGTCCGTAGATCGATTGGAGATCTCCATCATTACGGCGGGGTACACGTCGGCAGCGCCCTCTCAGCACTGATATGGTACATTGCGTTTGCTGGCCTCAACACCGTGCGAGTCCTCGACCTTGCATCGCGCGGCAGCATGACCACCACTCTCTACATCGACATCATCACCGCATATGCCGCATTGCTCGTAATCCTCGTCATATGTACAACAGCGATCCCACGCTTCCGCATACGCTGCCACAACGCTTTCGAACTCACCCATCGCTTTGGCGGCTGGCTCGCCCTACTCGTCCTCTGGCTCCACGCCGGCACCAGCACCCTCGCCCCCGACGTCTCGACCCCTCTCTACACACATCCCTCCCTCTGGCTCCTCACATGCACAACGCTTCTCGTACTCCTCCCCTGGCTGCGCATCCGCCGCGTCCCCATCACCGTCCACCGCATCTCCGCCCGCGAAGCAACCCTCACCTTCCCTTACCCACACATGCCCCACACCAGCACCCTCCGCACCTCCACCACTCCACTCACAGAATGGCACGCCTTCGCCACAATCCCCCTCAGCGCAACCTCAGCACAAATCCTCATCTCCCAGGCCGGCGACTGGACCGCCTCCCTCCTCACCACCCCACCCTCCCACCTCTGGATCCGCCGCGCCCCAACCCTCAACTTCCTCGCCTGCGTACCCCTCTTCACCTCCCTCCTGCTCGTCGCCACCGGCGCGGGGATCGGCCCGCTGCTCAGCCTGCTCGCTTCCCCGGCTATCCACCGCATGCGTGCCCGGCGCCGCCGTCTGCGCGTCATGTGGTGTGTCGCTGCTCCGCTGGCCGCGCACTGGGCGTTTGTGCTCGCTGCGCTGCGCGACGTGGATGTCGACGCGGTCGTGTTTGATAGTCGCCGCGGAAGGCCGGACGTTGCGGTCGAGGCAAGGGAGCTGGTGGTCAAGGAGGCGCTCGAGGCCGTCATGGTGGTTAGCAATCCGCGCGTGACGCGGGAGGTGGTTGCGACGTGTAAGGCTGAGGGGGTTGCGGCGTATGGAGCCGTGTTTGATTCTTGAGTGTCATTTTTTTTTTCGTTTTTTTCCCGTGTCAATTCTCCAAGTCATTTTTTGTGTAAATTTTCTGTGGAAATGTAAATATCATATCGATGTCAATGTCAATGTCAATGGCGATATCAAATGTCAAATCTCCACATCAACATTGATGCTCCATCCATCAACCAGCCCGAGAAAAGCGAAATGTACCGCTATCATAACAGAGCTCGTCGTCCTTACAATCTCAATTTCAATCTCAATCACAATCACGATCACAACCATAGCCATAGCCATAGCCATGGCAAAAATGTAAAGAAAGAAATCATTCAAAAACATGCTACATCCCACCTCGTCTCCAGCATTCTCCCCGTCCTCATCCCCATCTACATGGCCATCGCCATCGTATTATATCGCAGTCACGCCTTGAGATGAGAGGGGATGAGATGAGTTTAGTATTTGTGTTGCGGACTTGCACGCTGCACGTCACTCCACACATACCACTCCACTCCACACCACACCACGTCACAATAAAAAGCCAAAATACGCACTGGAAAAAAGTATGTTTTTGAATTTCGTGAACCCTCCTGTGCGCATTATGCACTCGTGTTGCTGTCTATCTACACACTGCTTTATTCTTCTACCTGGAGCATAAACCTCTACTGCTACTCCCCTCCATTCCACTCCACCCCACCTCACTCCACTCCACTCCGCTCAATTCCATCATTGATTCTGGCACCCGCAGGGCCACCATCATATCATATACACAGACAAAGACGCAGCCCATGACCTTCCGCTGCCGACTTGTTGTAACAAACAAACGCGTAGATTCTAGACGCCAGGTAAAGAGAAAGAGAAAGAGAAAGAGGGGGAAAAAAATAACGCAGCAGAACCAGTCATGCATATGTATTTCCGCAACATTCGCAAATAAAGACGAGAACAAAAAATCAAGGACCAAACATGGCCAAAGGCAGAGTGAGACATGGTGCACTCGCCTGCTAGCTTGGGAGAGTCGTAGCTGGAATGTCAAGTTTGGTTGGTCGCCTTACGCCTGCGCCGCCAAACGCCGAGCTGTCATGCAGAGCCGAAGTATGCTCGATTAAATGAGTATGTGAGTCGCTAAAGTATGTTTTCAGATCGAACGTCGAGACGGGGCTTAGTCGAAAGTCGGCAGGGCAGCACCGCCGCAGTCGGGGATCTTGAGGCCCGGCTTGAGGTTTCGGTTGACGTCCATCAGGCCCCACTTGTCTTCCCACTCTTTGCCCGGTTCATTGTAGCGGATTTTCCACGGCTCGTCAAAGGCCGAGAACCTGCGGCTGTGTTAGTGTATATATGGCGGTGGATTTTTAGGTGGTGCTTACCAGAAATACTCAGTCTGGTTCTTGAGGGCGGGGCAGATCCAGTCTTGCATGAACGTGTTCAACTCGTCGATACCAGCAACAGAGCCGACGTCGCACGTTTTGGCTTCACCACAATTCCTGCCGCCGCCTGTCGGCCAGCCAATCTCGGCAATGATTTGCTTGATGTTATTGTTGTTGGCAGTCAGGGCAACGTCGTGGTCCTGCCAGAAGCTGTACGACCAGCCGGCAGACTGTTCGACCGAGGTGCCGGAGAAGAATGGATGAATGTTGGACATGACAATGTCGACCTTGGTGGCCATGTCGGCGGTCCAGTTGTTTCCAAGATCAGCCATGGCGACAGGCAGGTCGCACTTGTGGTTGGTGATGTTTTGCCTAAAGTTGCTGATCTGGTCAAGCAGCTGGGCTACAGTGAGGTCCTCGCGATAGAGCACTTCATTGCCGATGATGATGCCCTTGAAGTAGTCGCAGCCGTACTCGTCGAGGATGTCCCAGGTCTGGGCAATCTGACGCGTGTTGGTCTTGTTGTTGTCGTCGAGCCATACGCCGAGCCAGATCTTCATGTCCTTTAGCTCCAGGCGCTGGATGGCGTGGATGACCATCTGGGTTTGGTTGCAGTCGGTTCCGTAGAGTCGGATCGAGTTGGTCAGCTGCGACATGACGGCGACATCGCGAGTGATGTTGTTCTGCGAAGGTCCGACTTTTTCGCAGTCGGGCATCTGTGCATTGAGCGGGGTGTAGTCCATTCCAGGGAAGACCTTGTGCAGGTTGGCGTTGTTCATGAGTGCCTTGATTTCGCTGGAGTCCTTGTTGAGATCGTCCTTGTTGTCGTTGACGACATCACCAGCACTGACGGTGCCGTGCTGGCCGTCGTGACCGCCGCTCCTGTTGAGCAGGGCACCGAGCACGCCACCAAGGATGGCGCCGACGACGATGACGGCGATGACGGCAATAGCGATCCACATGCGCTTCTTACGCTTAGCATGGTCGCGTCTCAGCCACTCTGACTTCTCAGCGAGCAGTTCGGAGTGGCCTGCGAGGTGGCTTCCGCTGGCGTTGGGACTCCCAGCACCGTTGACGTTGGAGACTGCATTGTACTTGCCGCTCCTGTCGGCGGCGAAGGCGCCAGCAGCAGCGGCGCCAGCGCCAGCTCCTGCAACACCGCCTGCAATGGACGAGCCCGGCGAGCCGTTCCTGCTGCCTTCTCTCGAAGCGCCGAGGCCAGGCACAAAGGAGCGGCGCTTGTTGTGGGTCGTCTCTGGACCGAGGCCCCAGTCGTCGTCATCGGCGAGCTCGTTGGGGTCGATCTGGCCCATGGTGTGGGCGTTGTTCATGGGGGCGGTGGAGTAGCGGTTGTAAGGGTTGTCTGTGAAGGGCGCACTGTGGGGCGGCGAGTTGAGGCTGTGGAGTGAGTGGCTGCTCGAGTACATGCCAGCGCCAGCCAGAGGCACCTGCGAGCCGTAGGAGCGGTTCGAGTACATGGAGCGCGGGGGCATGCCGCCGTCGTAGCTGTACTGGTCGTTGAAGGGCGTTGCGTTGGGACTGCGGCTGGGGACGCCGAGGGGAGCGCCGCGCGACTCGGTGCCGGGCGTCGACAGATCCGAGTAGACGTTTGGGTCGTGCTGCATCGACGGGCGCTGGGGGTACTGCTGGCTGTCTGCGTGGACGCCTACTGGAACACGGTGGGCAGGGGGCGGCGGCGGTGGAGGAAAGTCGCTGTCAGAGCCGTCGACGGGCGAGAGGTCGCCGTGGGGGCCCAGGAAGGGCTGGTCGGGCTGGAGGTGTGCCATTGGGGCGGCGGTGGCGGTGGTGCAGTGATTGTGCAGCGAGTGTGCACAGCAAGGACGGCAGGCCTGGCAGTGCAGGCGGCAGGTGGTAGAGGTAAACGGCGGCGCGCCGGTTGGTGTGGGTCGCGCGCAACGCTGGAGAGAGCGAGCAGCAGACGGGCAGCAGGCGTGCAGGCGTGCAGGCGTGCAGGTGTGCAGATGTGCAGGTGTGCAGAGATTGGGTGCAGCAGCAGTCGAGCACTCACACACTCAGGCACTCAAAGCAGGTCGGGGTGTGGAGATGGAGCGCCGCAAGCAGCAGTTTTGCAGAGCCGGCTAGCTAGCAGGACGCGGCTGGTGCAGAGGCTGACGGTGTTGAGTGGACACTGGCTGCACACTGGCTGCACGCTGGCTGCACGCTGGCTGCACGCTGAACAGCCGATTGTCCAAGGCCTTGCTTGGACCGAGCCCGCGAGTGCCTCCGTCCCTGCTGCACGCTCCCAAGCCTGTTCGGTCGCTGGTGCTGGCTCTCTGCGTCATGCCCAGCCCCCAGCCTGATAACACTGTGGGGGCAGTGTGTGCCGCCTCAACAAGCTGTCCACGGGCCTCGAGGGTGGTGTACTGCAGGTGCGTAGATGTTCGGTGGGAGACCACGCAGCCTGACAACTTGTCCCGGCACACTCGCACAGCACCTCCCTCTCTCCTGCGCCAGTCGCCCACCACTCTCCATCCCGTCCTCGTATGTTGCGTGCTGTGCCTGCGTCGCCACTACCTTAGGCCGAACGCCCCCCGGTTCGACCGGCATCCTGCACGTGACCCGATCATCACCCTGCACTGGCCTCAACCGCAATTTCTCTAATCTATCCAATATCTACTCGCGACTCGCTGCTCCGCGCCATGCTGCCTATCGCTCTCTGTGCGTTGAACCCTGGCGGGCCTTTGATGCCCTGGATGTGACACCGTTGATGCTCCCAACACCCTTGATCTTCTTGACACCCTTGATGTTTTTGATGCCTCGACGCCCTCGACGCCTCGCGCACTATCGTAACAGCCTCCAATACGAACGCACGAGTCCGCCTCCCACCAACCCCTCTAGCCTCGTAACTTCGTAACCATGCAGCGACACACTGTCTCTTGTTGTCGCTCTCTTGTTGTCAGTTGTCACTCTCTTGCAACTCATCTCTCGTGTCGGCCTGTCCAACCTCGCTGCAACATCTGCCCCCGCTGGTGAAACAACGCCCCCGCCCATGGTTGCACGGAGACCGAGCCCTGCAGTGCCGTGCGCCTTGCCTTGCCAAGCAGAGCCTCAACGGCTGCATTCACCCACACCCTTCCATTCTGCCTGCCGCTGTCTTAGACAGAATAACACCGCAGTCTCAACGCGCTGACGACGCCTGCCCGTCGCTGCCACACCAATCTAAACACCACGCCAATGTAAACACTGCTCGTGTTGCTTCTATTTTTATGCTTTCGCCTGCTGCCTTGGTGACCGCCAGCCGTTGCCAAGCTGCTCCCGCTGCTTCGACCCTCGCATCCGCCACGGCGCTTTCCGCATTCGGTGCTCCCAAATCCACCCTCCAACTTTGGCAGCTCCGTACTAACTCCCTACCGTATATGTAACAGCGTACAGTAATCTGCTAGTGAGCATCCCCAATTCAAATAAACAAAAGCAACGCTTCACATCGACTCGACCTCCCACAAAATAAGACATGAAGAACTGCTACAGGACGCGCGTAATGTGGCTTGGAGCACTCGTGTGAGTGGTTGGGAAGGGGCTGGAGGGAAGAACAAACACCGCTCTTGCCCAGCTGATCGACAAATCTTGTCGCTCGCACAGACTGCATATCGAATTTGCTGCTCATAGCCTGACAGGTTTATTATCGACGACCGTTCATTCATTGATTCAAACAAAACAGAATTGACGCATCAAAGAAGAGGCTTTTCTTATCGATCAGACATTAAATAAAATTACGTATACATCGCCATTCCCTCGGTCTTAAATTACAGCCTCAGATTGACAGGCCAGTCTGAAGCGAGATCAAGATGAGATTTCAACAATAGCGGGACCAGCAATAATGGTGTCGTCCGTAGCAGCAGTGTTGCAGCTGGTAAGCACAACGTAGCTCTGGCCCGCAAAACCCTCAGGCACAACAACCTCATACCCGCCGGCCACAGACTTAGCCTCGACAAACTTGGGACCCGTCACCGCAATGAACGCTGCGTACACGGTACCCTCCACCTTGTACCCTGTGGTGCCGAGCAGCACCGTCGAGCCTGTCTTAATGGGCGTGTCCTTGCTGGACGCAGACAGGCTGGGGAACGCCTTGACCGGCAGAGGGGGGTTGTCAGAGGGGCAGCCCGTGATGAAGCCTGCAGCGAGCGTGTACACCTCGTTGTATGACAGCGGGGCATCGAATGGCTGCGGGAACGGGCTCTGCTTGTTGACGTCGCGGACGTACGCGCTGTGCCTCGCCTCAACGGTCAGGATGGAACCCGCGGCAGTTAGGTACGTCTTCGACATGATGTCTGCGGCGGCGCCCAGGTAAGCGCTCACGCCGACGCCCTCAAGCACTGACGCTGTGGCGAGGAACGACTGCACGCTGGTGACGCCAAAGGCGTAGGTGCATTCCTTCACGGGCTTTGCCCCTGCGGCGGTAAGTGCGCCGGACAGGAAGCTGACGTGCTGGGCCTCGTCCGAGCCAATGGTCTTGATACGGTTGTACACGCTGGCGTTGTAGCCCGCGGCTGTGAAGTCGGCCTCGGTGAAGTTGGCAAGACCCTGGCGGTAGAAGGTGTTCTCCAAGTGCTCAAGCGTAAGGGCGTAGTTGAGAATCACATCGTCGGTAGGGCCCGTGGCACGCTTGGTCGGTGCAGCAGAAGCAATGGCAGCCAGGGCCGCAATGGACAAGGAAGACTTCATGCTGGTAGTTGTTGAGATAGATGTCTGATGTCTATCTTCAATGAAGAATGTAAAGATAGACCGCAGTACAGACTGTTGAAAACCTAACTGATAAACACAACCAGCAAAGCAGAAACCTGCAACTTACTTATACCCCAACCCAGCTCCTCTACGACTTCATCACCACGCAGCACCCCATCATCGACCTAACCCCCTCAGGCAAGAACCCGACAATAGTACGGCCCATCTTGCATCCGGGCCCACGAAAGGAAATACCGACCTGCAGCCTCCCGCTCACACTCTTGTACACATACCGTGTGTACACACCAGCACGTACCATGGCGCGGACCCCATCGCAGCATCTCCCCCCACTGAGCACCAATCAAGCACGCAGCGCGGGGTCAGGACAGCCTAGCGATTGGTACACCAGCGAGTCTCGACGCACCCAACAGCCCTACACGCACAACATCCCATTGAGGAAATAGTAATGACGACTTTGTTGTCCCTTTCCGCCCTTGGAAAGAAAACACATCTAGACAAGCATCGCGGCCTCAGCCCCGAAAACCCTCCTCCTCGGAACCCATCTCTTCCGCCACAAGAAAGGAACCACAAGTGACGAGTGACGTTGGGCACTAGCGAGGTGAAGAGTAAACCCACGGGAGCTGCAATGGTACTGATTCGCTGAGTTCGGTGAAACAAAGCCCCGCTTTGCCCAATCGGGAATGGTGTGTTTGCATGGAACGTGAGGGTTCCGGCGCTATAGCTATGGGTGTTTACAAATGTTCTTCTACAGTACAATAATGGTAATGGTCGATCGAGGGGGGACACTGCGAGATGGCGGGATTTGCCGTCGGTGCGCGCTGGGGCGAGAGGAGAGCGCGGGAAAGTAAGCGTGTACAGTTGGCCCTGCGCCCCCGGGTGGTGAGGTTCCGGGGTGGGAGACGGCGAGCGCGTGGCCATGAGAGCCGTGCGGGTTGGGGGCTACTGCTGCTTTTTTGTCTGGGAGCGCGTGGGCCTGAGTCGAGTATTGAAATGGGGAGGAGTCCGTTCCGTATGTGGTTTGATGCTGTGGGAAGGGGAGTTTGGTTGGTAGGTATTAAGTTCATGATATATCTCCTTGTTTCTTCTTTTTTTTTGCTCTCCCTGATCATCCTCCTCAAAACGAACACTGGCTATTGCACATTTCTGTCACTTCTCCTCCTTTCCAATACTCTCACCCTACGAGACGTTGCGCCGCCATGAAGTCCATCTCTCTCGTCACTGTCCTCGCCTTCGCAGCAGGAATCACAGCGTAAGTCCACCTTTCTACCCTAACCACAATCAAAACCTCCATGCAACACCCCCCTTGTCGCCCACTACCACTTCTTCATATCCACAACTCACCTAACATCACCCAGCCAGTCCGCCCCCGCAGCAACAATGACCATCACCGCCACCCCCGGCTGTCCCAGCGCCCCCGCCGCAGACGTAATGGTAACGCGCAGCAACGCCCCCGTACCATCATGCGAAGCGGGCAGCAACGCGACGAAGCCGTCCATCGTGTCCATGTCGACGGCGACGGGGTCCACGCAGCCGGCGCAATTCACGGGTGCTGCTGGCTCTGTGGGCGGCCAGAGGGGGGTGTGGGCCGTTATGGGTGGGGTTGCTGGGGTTGCGGCGTGGATGTTGTGAGGTTGGTGGGTTGAACTGCTGAGATGGCTGTGGTTTGTGGCTGTATGATGCGGTTGGAGGTAGTAATGAACGTGTAGCAGTTGGTATGTACAGGAATGGTCTTTCGTATTATTGGACGCACAGTCCTCAATATTTCAGTTTGGCGTTAAAGGATGAAGGTAGATGTATTGCTATTAGCTTCTGTATAGAGGCGGCTGCGGTCATGTCTGGATCGTCCATGCTGAAAGGTATGAGGTGGCAGTGTATTTAGTTAATAGAGGCAATCAGTCTGCAGCCTTCGGTAGTGTGAGCGAAGGTCAATCAACATATCAGCAAACGTTGTGCTTCAGTGTCGATTTCAAAGGAAGGCACGACATCACAAGTGACGTTTCGTTGCGCTCAACCAATCAAACACCATCAGGCGGCCCCACCCACAAACTCCTTCTTCACACTGCCGTCCAATTGCGACCAACACGCACTCAGCTGACAACATGATCCTGCATTTCGATGCACTTCCTGATCTCAGACTCCCAGATTATCCTGATGTGCCTCTCAGACTAGACGGACACGCACTGAGTATATTCAAGGAAGATTCCTTCAGCACACAAAACGAGAGAATTTCAAAGCCTGCATCAGTACCGCATGGCATCGCAAGCATTCTGTACCGATGGTGTCCCACGGCGCTTGTAGCTTTCTTGGACTTGGATGCTTGGTTCAGTCTAACATGGACTGCCACTCTACCGCCGGCCAGACCTGACGCCGACGCCAAAAAGCTGGAAATTGGGAGAGTTGGGAGCCAGATCACCTTCGGCACGCTTGATTCGAGTGGCGAGAATTGGGAGGTCATGTTGACATACAATATTGCACTGACCTCGAATGAAAAGTTCGAAAAGGGGCAGTGGGTGCCCAACACCAAGGAGAGCATGCTGGGCGAGAGAGACGTCAAGATCGCCGAGCTCGTCGAGCGACTCGGCGATAGATGGGTGCAGGAGGCGATGAGGAATAAGAGCTGGGAAGCCGCAAAGGGCGTGAAACACACCTTTCACGTCGAGTATGCGCCTATGGACATCTTTGGCGACGGCATACCTATGTCGCCCCACTTGCTTTATCAACACCTCGATCTCGACAGATGCACCACTTGCAACACACCATCCACGGCCAAGCCTCTAAATCGCTGCGGCCGGTGTGGTACGGCAGCTTACTGTGCAGCCGATTGTCAGAAGCAAGACTGGAAAGTGCATAAGTGGGTTTGCACGATGAGTGCCGAGGATCGGGGGATGGCTATCAAGGTCTCAGAGAAGGGTGGACTGTACAAGTGGGATACGGAAAGGACCATGGCTGCGCAAGGGGAAGAGATCCAGAGCGAGAGTCCATTCTTCGAGACGGTGCAATTGAAGCGCACAAGGACCGAGTAGTTGAGTTGAGACTTGACGGTGTGACTACGGAGCATGGCCTATCAGTCGGGCCAACATTCGGTCAACGGAATGTAGAGCAGAGACAGTCGGAGCACTGCCGGCAACGCTACCCCGCAAGCCTCCTCGCATGGCAATCCGGGGTACATGCTCCGATGATTTTCTCTGATTGAGCTCACGAAGTCTGTGATGTTTACACTCAGAAATACGAGGTCAGAAACCGACTCCCGCTATTCGGGCCGCGGGCTTTGCTCCTCCAACGACAAAGAGCGCTACGCGGCGGAAACGTCAAACTATGGCGGAGAGTGTTCGCAGACCACAAGGGTTTGTTTGAGGCATGGGCATGCTTGCGCAAACAAATTGTTATCGGATGTACTTTTTGTTGACAAGCCGCACAAGGCAGATCGCAATGTGAGATGTGCGGCAGTGTAATTAAAGCTTATTCACAAGAGCAAAGATTATGCAAGCCTACGCAACATCATATGCATGTACTACTTTTAGTAACTACGGCTTATGTTTGTGTGACCTGTCAGTCATACTTACCGATATGGCGGCGTTCTGGGGGCCCGAACTACACAAAGGACCGATGCATTGTATATAATGTTCAACCGTATCATTATTCAGGATGTGCTCTCCAGAGACTCCAGGCTCTTACCATGTTGTCCTACCTCCTTTCTGTGTTGTTGGTTGCGACCTCTGTCGCGGCGATTGGTGACACGAAAGAGACCAATGCTACTCGTCTCCACTGCCACGACGCGACCTTCACCCCAGATTTCTATCTTCGCGTCACCTATGAAAACCATACTGTGGCATGTCAGCATCGTATGTCAGTCCTTGTGAATGGCACATCACCAGGCCCAACGCTTCGCCTTCCACCAGGCAAGACGAGCTGGGTACGAGTATGTAACGACATGGAAGAATATAACACAACCATGGTAGGTGCCCCCTTCACAAACCCCACAACCTAATATGCTAAGATGAGAAAGCACTGGCACGGACTCTCCCAACGTACTGCACCTTTCAGTGATGGCTCTCCAGTGTCACAATGGCCCATTGCGCCGCACCAATGCTTTGACTACGAGATACACCCTGAGCTAGGAGACTCAGGGACATACTTCTACCACTCGCATATAGGATTCCAGGCCATGACCGCAGCAGGGCCTCTCATTGTTGAAGATGACGGGCCGTCCCCGTATGACTATGATGAAGAACGTATAGTCTTCCTGCAGGATTACTACAACAAGACCGACGAGCAGATAGAGCACGGCCTCACAGCAACGCCCTTTGTGTGGAGTGGAGAGGTGAATGCTGTTCTTGTCAATGGAGTAGGGGTTGCGGCTCCAGCAATCGCCGACGGGAACGGCTGTGCATTGCCAATCATCGATGTCGAGCCGGACAAGACGTACAGGTTCCGCTTCATAGGAGCATTGGCGATTAGTATGGTGTCTTTTGGTATCGAGGGACATGCGAGCATGGATGTCATCGGTGCCGATGGCCACTATACAAAGGCACACAACATTGATCACATGCAGATCACCACCGGGCAGCGCTTCGACGTGCTCCTGAAAACCAAGTGCGAGGATGAACTTACAAAGTCCGGCGGAAAGACAGACTTTGTTATCCAGTTCGAGACCAAGGACCGCCCCCTTGTGTACAGAGGCTTTGGCGTTCTGCGCTACTCCAACACCACAACGAAGGATAGGATTATCAGCGCGCCGAAGATTGCGCCTCTACGCCTCCCCAACGACACATACAACTTCCTCGAATATGCACTGGAATCCCTTGTCCCCAATGGCTTCCCCTCCGCAGCCGAAGTAACCCGTCGCGTTCACATCACCAACCAGCAACTCCTGCAATCAACCATCATCTGGCAGCTCTCAGGCCTGAACTGGACCGAGGACGAAGCCTACAACGCGCCACCTTATCTCGTTGACATCTATAAGAACGGCCCTGCCACAGTGCCGAACTACACCGCCGCGCTGGCCAACGGCGGATGGGACCCTTACTCACTCGCGTGGCCCGCGAAGATCGGCGAAGTCCTTGAAATCATCCTCGAGAACACCGGAAGCTCTGTCAATGGCAACGGCGGCGTCGACTACCACCCCTTCCACATGCACGGCTCCCACTACTACGACTGCGGCTCCGGCAACGGCTCATACGATGCGGCCGCCAACGAGGCGAAGCTCGCAAACTACAACCCCGTCCTCAGAGATACCACGACACTGTACCGCTACGAGGAGAAGTCGAAGCCGCGACAGCCCTCTGGATGGCGCTGCTGGCGCCTCAGAGTGCAGGATGCCGGCGCGTGGATGATGCATTGTCATATTCTGCAGCACATGCTGATGGGCATGCAGAGCGTGTGGGTCATGGGTGATTGGGCGGAGATTGCAAGCATCCCTTATTCGGGCGCGGAAGGGTATTTGGAGTATGGGGGGACGGCGTTTGGAGGGCAGGATATTTCCCCTGTCATGTGGCATGAGTGGGAGGATGGTAAGAAGTATGGGCAGAAGGAGGATCAAGGTGAGGGCGAGGGGCCGCACGAGGACAAAAGATAAGAGGAACATCCACCATTCACATTATGGAGGTGTCTTTCTGCTTATATGTATTTTATTGTCAACATGTCCTATGAGAAAATTCATACGCTTACAGTTTACTGGAATTTGCAGGCCAAGGATCTGTGCTGAGTTTGAATGAATAGCTCTCCTGGCAGCTGCGCGGCAGGAAAAAAGTTCTTTCAGTCGTTACTGGAGACTGGGTGGTCCTACAGGACGATTATGATCTATGAAATTAGCGCGATTGATATTGCAGACATCCCTAACAGAAGCAGATCGTCTCGCAAGCAGGCCAAGAGCCAACGTTAGTGGCTAGAAACGTCATCAACATCCTCCACATCCTCATCACCATTACTCCAATCACACATCGCATTGGCTCCGGGCTACAACGTTTCCCCTCCTTGGTCATTTAAGTAATCACCGAATTGTGATTGTAGCCCGACAGATCTTCCTTCCCTAATCAGATGGCGCATCACAGTCACGCCAAATCCGCAATGGGAAGGTCGTCTGTCCAACCCCGCGCCTTACCCTTCATAAGATCTCCAGCACGCACCAAACTACCGCAAGTTGAAACACAACCACGACACGCGTGACCACTCACGTCGCCTCAATGCTTGATTAATCTTATCTAGTTCAAGCTCTTGCCTCTTCTGGACATGCTCCTGGCCACGCCATCTTATACCCCGGTCGATCACCGCGATCCTGCAGAAATGCGCTTCTAGATGCAGGCTTATCATAGGGCTATATATTAAAGAACTGCAATATCAAGACACTGGGCTTCTGAACTTCCAGGCGTAGACTTGATGCCCGCGGCACTCCAGTCCAGTGTGGCAGGTGCGATGGATGCACTATGTGTTCGGGCACACGAATATAGTAGATCCGGTTTGACAACTCATATATAAGGTGGATGTTTGATCCAAGCCAACATTGTACTCACCAGCTTTCCCTCTTAAGCCTCACGGAAAACTTCCATCATGAAGTTCCTTGGTGTCGCCCTCGCCTCTCTGGGGCTTGTCTCCGCTGCTTCCGTCTCGAACAAGCAGAAGGTCAGCTACGATGACTGGAAGGTCTTCCGTATCAATGGGCCTTCCAACACGGCCAAGTTCCAGGAGGTAGTCAACAAACTGCAGCTTGATGTATGGAAAGGCAAGCCCTCGTCTGGTGACGTCGTCGATGTTTCAGTTGCTCCAGAGCAGCTCTCTGCCTTTGAGACTGCTACGAAGAACTTCGAGACTAAGCTTATGCACGACAACTTGGGAGCCTCCATTGCCAACGAAAGCACATTTTCTGTCTACGCTGGTAAGTGTTCGAGAATATTGCACATGACTTTACTAAACAAGAATAGCCGGCGCTGCGCCCGATGTTACTTGGTTCAACTCTTATCACTCTCTCGCAGATCACAACCAGTGGATCTCCGATCTTGTTGCTGCATACCCATCAAACTCCGAGGTCATTTCCGCCGGCAAGTCGCTTGAAGGACGTGATATCAAGGGTATCCACATCTGGGGAAGCGGAGGCAAGGGCTCCCAGAAGGCCGTTGTTTGGCACAGCACCGTGCACGCACGAGAGTGGATCACTACCATGGTCAACGAGTATGCCGCCTGGCAGCTTCTCACGTCTACCGATCCCACTACCGCTGCATTCAAGAACAAGTATGACTTCTACATCTTTCCTGTCGTCAACCCAGATGGCTTCTACTTCTCGCAGACCAGCAACCGCATGTGGAGGAAGAACAGGCAAAGCACAGGATCGGCCAGTTGCATCGGTCGCGATATCAACAGGAACTGGCCTCACAAGTCTTGGGGCCAGGCTCAGGGTGCTAGTACCTCGCCCTGCGAAGACGACTACAAGGGCCCCTCTGCAGGTGACGGTGTAGAGACCAAAGCGCTGAAGGCGCAACTCGATGGTCTGGCTAAGGGCAAGGGCATTCAGCTTTACATGGATATTCATGCTTACTCTCAGCTCTGGATGTACCCCTACGGCTACACTTGCTCCGGAAATCTGCCCAACGCCGCTTCCTACGCCAGTCTGACCCGGGGCGCCATTGCTGCTGTCAAGGCTGTCCACGGCACAACCTTCACTGGCGGCCCTATCTGCAGCACTATCTACCAGGTCAGCGGCGACAGTGTGGACTATGCGCTCGAGAACGCTGGCGCAAAGTACTCGATGACTGTCGAGCTCCGCGACAAGGGCAACTACGGCTTCATTCTGCCTGCGAACCAAATCGTGCCTAGCAGTGAGGAGATGTGGGCTGGTCTTGCTTACCTTCTGAAGAACATGACTTAGGCATGAGGTGTTGGGACTGTATCAGAATAATATCTGTAGTATAGTCAATCATATTGAACAAGCCACTCGATTTTTTGTGTGTTATACAGTGTGTTCCGTCCATTTTCAGAATGGCTTTGTCGATACAAAGATCTTGGACTCTACGTTTGTATCCGATCTAGACTCAAACGAAAGATAGAGGCAACTGTCGACTTTTCTGTCCAACGTAGTAGAATATGCGCTTTGCCATCGGTTAGGTCGCTAGGGCATGTTTCACTCCTACTGGAGTTGCCTTTTACGAAAGTGAAGGCAGGGGCATTGAAAAAGCTACAGACGGTGAGAGAAACATTTGGAAGTCTCGCAGGTGGATGCTAGAAGAGGAGTGGATCAAGTGAGCCAAACAGGAAAGAACATCGGAGCGAATGAAAAAGTTCGGTGAAGTGAAAGATAAGACGCGTCGCGCAAGACTGGCTCTCGCTTGCTCCTTCCTTAAAGTCAAGGCCACCTTCTTAAATATTTCTGTCCCACTTGCCTACCTTTCCATCATTCGCAAACTCAACCTTCCACATACTACACACACAATGAAAATCGCCAAGACGCTCCTTGCTCTCGCGAGCTTCCTCGCTTTCACGACAGCTGCCACCACCAGCGTTGCTTGCGAAGAGGGCTCATTTCAGTGCGGTGGTAACAGTCTCGGCGGTGCAGCATTTGTCTGCAAAGACCGCCGCTGGGAGATCCTCATGGACTGCGGTCCCAGCGAGTCGTGCACCACCAACCCAGTCCCGACGTGCTCCCCGGCTAAAGTCCATGCTGTCAACGGTGCTGACACGGTGACTGACTTCGACAACGCGGGCGCCGAGGTTGAACCTGTCAAAGACATAAAGGTACGTTGACTCTCTCTTTTGAAATGGAATCGTGCGGCCGATCAACATCCTGTAGAATACCAATGACACCGATGCCGGCTTCACTACCCAGTGGTACAATCCCTGCTCGCCGTGCATCCACTTCTACGACAACTGCAAAATCGTACGTATTACCAAGCGTATCCCCCATAGAAGGCACATTCTAATAATCTCTAGGAGTGCAAGAAGAAGGGCAGTGACTGCGACCGCTTTTGCAACGGGCAGACTTGCACGGTCAACCTTCTGACAGGCGATGTCCGCAGGCCTACAGTCTCATGTGGCCGGTTCTGCAAGTGGCCCTGCTACTGATCAAGTCACAAAGTATGTCTCTTGTGTGACTACATGCTCACATGGCTCATGTCCGTGATGATGTTTTCGAGATACAGGCTGGGCGCAGTTGCTACGTTCCTGTAGAGATAGATTCTACAAATCTAAATCGTCAGAGCTCAATAACCAATGAATGTCACATTTCTCTGCTCATCTCGTATCTCTTTCTACGCCCCTGTCTAAGTCTTTTCGTTCACCGATAGTGTTCGTGGTGACATGTCCTCTTAAATTTGATCTGATATCAAGGCATATGAATCCCATTTGGCTGCGTACCAATGTGGAGGTGGCATACACCGAAGAGCATCAACCCTACTCGGAGTAAAGCGATTATATCTGGCATTTATCAGTAGCGAGCAGTGGCAAAGTTTTTGTCGTTCCTCGAGATGATCGCTGAAGATGATCCATTAGTCCTTAGTCCTTGGCTATGCATGCACGCGGCACGCCATGCACCGAGATGTGCTACTGGCGGTGCTTGCACCACCATCCCGTCTGGGGTACCGCCCTAGCGCACCACCCCTACCATACACTTGTCTCCTTCGTCGGTCAAGACCTCCTCTACCATTGATTTGCTCGGTCCAATGCGTGCTTCCCCGCGAGGACGCAGTGGAGGGTGGCCAATCATGAGCTCTGGGTTCAGGGAAGCTCTTGATATCAGCTGGAGAGTGGCAAGGATGGGCTTTTGGGCTTCTTGGTCCATCTTGGGCTCTTGATTGTCGAGGAAGTCGCGTGCGGTCTGGTTGTTGGTCACTTGTGCGAGACGAGATCATACATGGAATCGAGAGAAGTACACATATGATACTGTTGGTTTCTTGTGGTAACTTTTAATTGTACGACTTTTGATCGCACGAATGGTATTTGTAGAAGGATCTTATTCTTGAAAGTATTTTTAATGGAAATTAACGTGTGTGGACTTCGTGTGTTGCACAGTGTGCCAGCATGGCATCTTGACAGCTCTAGCGATTGGGAAATCAAAATAGCATACAAAAACTCAATGACGCTTGTATCTGATCTATTTCTTTGCTTCAAAGTCGTTTTGAAACAAACACCACATGTTGTGCAGCCTCTGAACAGCCAGATCTCTCATTTTGGTATGCTTTGACAGCGCAATGGCCCAGTTTGCAGATTTTGCAGTACTGCGACACCAGAAGCGATGGATCACGCTTCGTCCGCTTGTATTACATGAATACAACGACCGAGCACTGCAATCAGGTTGAGCTCGAACATATTCAGCTGAACATGAATCGAGCTCAGCGTCGTGCAATCGGACATTCGTACTGATCAGGACAAGAGAGGCCTTTGTGCTTGATGCGTGCTGATCTCACGGCCGTGAGTCATGTGAGCACCTATCGATGTCGTGATTTTTGATCGACAACTATTCGGGGCGAACTGTGCCACTGGTGATGCCTGTTGTTTGTGTCTATATGTGCTAATCTGTATCAATCAACATCAGATGTGCGCCGCTTGAGGAGCAAGCTGTTGAGCAATTCGCGGCATTTGGGCCATGGCGAAGTAAGAATTCCAGTAATGCCAGGATGGAGGATTCAATATTGTATGTGGATACAGAGTTGAAGCGGCCTTCAGGCGGACTACCACAAGTACATCAAAAGGATACACTCTGTTTATGTTGAGGCACGCCCCTTTCCCAAAGGTCGCGTATGGCCCGCGGCCAAGACCGTGGAAGCCCCTCAAATTCCCATCTTTGAATCTCATGTATCTCAACGACCCACCATCGTCACCATCAACCAGCTGCGCGGTAAGCCTTCCAGAGGCTCTAGATCCCGCCCTAAACGCCTTAACACGTGAGCTTCTGCGCTTGCCAAGTACCGCTTGCGTTCAGACTTCTAGCGCGCCGACAAACCTCCCGTTGGCCTTTTTGGCCACACACCACAACCAATCGAAAACTCGCAGCCCTTACAGACTCACGCCAATACGTAGGGATGATGCCAACTCTTATGCATAGAATGCTACTAGAATACCGCTAGAAGCTTTTGTTGATGGCCCTCAGCTCAAGCCTGAGCTCACGAGCTTGCTCTGGAGTCCCCGTGGAGGGATAGTTGGAGGCCCTGGGGCTGTTGCGGAACCTCGTACATGTGCTTTTGCGACATCGTGACGGTGACGAGCCTACAGGGGTCGTTGACCATGTATGTGCGAAAGTCATGAACGTTGCCGCTGATATGCGCGCGACAGCCAAATGCAGTCAGGACGTACAATCCACTCACACGGCAGTCAGCTCGCATGCCTGCCTGTTCGCGAGCCACGTCCTTGCCTTCGGTCTTCGAATCGTCATGGTTGGGAAAGCCACAAGTGCAGCTGTTCATATACGCCCAGGCCATGGCGAGCCGCCTTCGAGTTGAGACCGAATCAGACTTGCACCTGAGGCGGCCAGACAGCCATCATCGACAGCAAGTCTTCGCGACCATCGTTGTCGTCTGACCAAAGTGCCGCATTGCCCCCAGTCGAGCTAAGAGGCCTTTCCTAGGCTCGATTCCCGGACGGAGGATTAGCGTAAAGACTGCGCCCTAGAGCTTTTGCGGCAGTGCAACTCTCGCTTGCCGGTCAGTGCCAGCCAATGCCCTTCATCAAGCCTCGTCTTGGTTTGCTTATGTACGCCTTGGGTGTTCGCTTTCGTGAATATCAGTCAACTTGCATGCATCCACTGAGTTCACGCAGATCTGGGCGAGAGGGGTAGACATGAATTTTAGGTTTCCGGTTCATGATCCATCAACGAAACACAAAGTCCCCGCGCTTCGCGCAAAACCTGCTTCAACTCATGGGTCCACTATGCTGGTCAACTCCATGGGGTTTCGCCGTGGAGATTGTTGTGGAGCCCCATCTCTCTCTGGACTCGTTCGACCTGAGGCTCAACAATAGAAGTGGGGGCGGCCTGGGGACTACGCATGCATAACCCTAGCTCGAGATTTCACTTCTTGATTGGTTGCTATCATGCATTAGCTGCTAAGTCGGCTGCACTTTCGGAGGCGAACTTGAGTGCTAATGGAGGCTACCCGGACACTCATCCAACCAGATCTTCGCCCTCAAGCAAATTTGCGGACACTGGGGTGTGGTGTGCGGATCACCACAGTAGTGCAAGGCTTTAGCGTCTCTCCAGACCTGCATTGCGGCGCTGTTCAACCAGCGCCAGTCTAGGGTCATTGGCCCATCGAGCAGTGGTCTGGATGGAGCCAGCTGCGTCGCGATGTCTGTCTCGCGCTGCCTGGGGGAAGGATATATAGTCACTTGGGTGTCCCCTTTCGAAAGCCATCAGCTTCAAGGTTCTCCAGCCTCATCAGTATCTGAGCATTGTCTCATAGATATAATTGGATCATCTACTTTCACTCTATCATATTACATAACCAACTTTTATAATGGTTCTCGGACTCAACGGCTCCCAGGAGCCTACTATGGACCAGGTTCACGAGCAGCAAGCTCGTCGCCCATCCACCGTCGAGGTTATCAACGAGGATGTCCGTCGCAAGAGTGTTGACAACCGCATCGTTACTGGTGCTTCTCAATTGACTACCAGACAATCCATTATCCCCGTCGCCTTGGTCACGCTCCTATTCTTTCTCTGGGGTTTCGCATACGGTCTTCTCGATGTTCTCAACTCCCGCTTCCAGGTTGCTTTGAACATCAGTCAAGGAGAGTCGTCAGGTCTCCAGGCCGCCTACTTTGGTGCCTACTTCATCGGCCCTCTCACCTACTCTGGATGGTTCTTGCGTAAATTTGGCTACCGCTATACTTTCATGCTCGGTCTCAGCATTTACTGCGTCGGTGCCCTCATGTTCTGGCCTTCTGCTGTCAAGAAATCTTTTGGCGGCTTCTGTGGCAGCATGTTCATCGTAGGATCTGGTTTGTCCACTCTGGAGACCTCCGCCAACCCCTACATTGCTGTCTGTGGTCCTCCTAAGTGGGCAGAATTCCGTCTCGAGCTTTCACAGTCCTTCCAGGCCGTTGGATCCGTTGTCGCCCCCGTTCTTGCTTCATTCGTGATCTTCAAGAATGTTGGCTCGGATGGAAAGTCACTTGACGCAGTTCAGTGGGTGTACCTTGGTATTGCCATCTTCGTTGGCATTCTGGCCGTTGTTTTCTACTTTGCACCGTAAGTCCTGTGATCATCCCCATCAACAGAACACAAACACTAACACCCTCCAGCATCCCTGAGATCACCGATTCTGATATGGCCGACCAGGCTGAGATGATGACTTCTGCTACCGGTTACGTCGACAAGCCTCTCCGCCAGCAGTACACCCTCTTCTTCGGTGTTGCCGCTCAGTTCTGCTATGTCGGTGCCCAAGTCGGTATTGCCTCTTTCTTCATCAATTTCTTCACTCAGGCTCACCCGGATCTTACCGTCACCGAGGCTCATCACCAGGGTGCCAACTACTACGCCATTGCTCAGGCCCTCTTCGCCGTTGGACGTTTCAGCGCTGCTGGCTTCATGTACATTGGTCTTAAGCCCCGTATTGTTCTGCTTATCTACCAGACCGCCATCATGATCTTCCTCGCTGCCGCCATTGGCGTCAACACTGGTAGCGCCACCGCTCCCAACTGGGGTGGACTTGCACTTCTCATGGTTGTACTCTTCTTCGAGTCCTGCATTTTCCCCATCATCTTCGCTCTCACGCTCCGCGGCCTTGGTCGCCACACCAAGCGCGGTGCTTCGTTCCTCGTTGCCTCCGTCTCCGGTGGTGCCGTTGTCCCTGTCATCCTCGGCAACGTTGCTGACCGTATCGGCACTCAGCGCGCTATGGTCGTACCCTTGGCTTTCTTCCTCATCGCCTGGGCCTACCCCATCTACCTCAACATTTTCAAGCGCCGCGAGCTCGACGCCTACACCGAGTCCAAGGTCGGCACTGGCGAGGAGGGCACCGTCGACTTTGACTCCATTGTCGCCACCAAGGATGTCGAGGCTGCTCGCTTCACTGAGAAGGCTTAAGTGCTTCTTTTAATGATATGATTTCCAGGAGTTTGCGGTTTGGATGGGATGATACCTGGAATGGCTTGTAGGATTGTACATGGATGGACGACAGACTCCAGTTAGCCGGACGGAGCCTTGTATATAGACCGGCTTTGCATATACTCTCTCATACCCACGACTCATATGATTACGAATAAGAATGTTCTTCACGTTGATCCGACTCTTGATCTGCAGCCCTGTGACCTGTTTTCTATCCTCTCTTTTCCTATTGAATAACGCGTAATCGGTATTATGTCCCAGACTGTCAAGTAGCTCATTCTTCTTTTGGGCGATGGTTTTGTAAATACCACAAGCCTACACCTCCTTCAACTTGCTTCCTTGTAGTCACTATAGAAGATTAAGATCTACCTCGCCTTGATTATATCTCATACATTCACCTCTGTATTAGGGCCTTTCGAGACGTTCTTCGTTCACAAAATAAAAGCCATTCCACTGGGCGAAGCTTGACTCTAATATGTTTTACTGTCTATAGGTCAATGTCTGGGTAATCAATGACAGTGATACGAAAGTCCCGGCTTGAAACTTTTCTTGCGGAATAATCCATCCATTGCATCTTATGCCGTACTACGAATTCAAGCCACGACGTCCCAGGCCATATAGAACTCTAGAGAAATCATGTACCCTGATCATGTCCTATCACGTATCCTCCAACGCCAAGAACGCCGAATATTACAAGTTCAGAGACGAAAACAAACGCGTTAGACTAGAATATGGTATCAACCAAGCCGAAACTGGACCCCAACGCCAAACACCAAACCCTGTGTCATGGAGCTGAATCGAGCAGTGTGAGTCATAGACCACACCACACAAGAGACGACGATGCAAGGAAACCCCAAATACAATTCTAGAAGGAAAACCAAAACGCGAATTAATCCTCTGCTCTCACCCCATCGACCTGGCAATCCACTCTAGGAGTAGCTTTAACGTCCCGCGGCATAATTGCGTGGTGACGCCCATCCACCGTACCTTTTGTCTCCTCTGTTGCAGATAGGACATAAATCGTACCAGCCCATATTCCATGTCTCACACTCGTAGCAGTACCACATATCGTCGGGTTGCACGGTGGTTGCTTGATTGTGGTGGCTATGATGGTGTTGAGAAGTCATGGCTCTTGCGTTAAGGTTGCCGTGTGGGATGATTGGGTGTAGCAGGAAAGGGTTTGTCGAAGGAAGCCTGATAAACCGTTGTGACGGATGCTTCAAGAGGGGATCTCGATAGTGATCAAGAGAAGAACTACAGGTATCAACTTGTTTAGAACTTGGTGTTCAGGTTTGATAATCTCGAAGTGTTGTTGTGATATGCTACTGGTGAGCTGATCTCGAAGCTGATGGGTACCACTCTACGTAGATAAATACTCTGTCTTATATATTGAGACTAATGATAATGAAGCAACTTAGCGATATACTCAGTGTACTATGTGACCCTTTCGGGGCCTCATTTCCAGCGCTGAACAAACGGAGGGGCGCTACATGTGCCCTTACAGCACCGAGGTCCTCTCCAGAAACCCTAGCTCAAGATGATTTCGCCAGACGGTGAACAAGCACTACTGTCCGCGCTTCATCCCTTGACGAGCCAGCATCGTATCGTTGCTCACGCGAGGACTCCGCTCCGCCATACTGAGGGTAGCTGTGGTAGTGCTTCTCTTGTCATGGGAATTATGGACTCCATCGATTACTAGCGTCAGGGAGTGCGGTAGGAACGTATGGAGCGAAGTCACTCAGTCCCACGATCGCAATGAACGTTGGCGCGGACCAGCCTCATTACTGCTGTGGCACGATGGCGCAGTAACGCCACACCGCAGGGTACTGAGTGACTCGGTGTGGGCGAGACCCCATGTACATCCTTGAGAAAGGCTGGGGACCGGGCCGCAGTAACATGGGCGTATCTGCAGGCTGTGAGGAGCGTGGTTGTCGCCCGTTGCTTAGCGTACATATGAGTTGCGAAGGAACACTCTCACACTCCCAAAAGGATACGCCTTGGTACAGGACGTAACCAACTCCTGCAAATCAGGATGAGGCGCGCGCTGCGTGTTGGTCCATCGTTCCTCGCCAAAGCCCTTCAGCAGTCGTATGAACAAGTGTTCGTCCTTTGGCCGCTACTGCCTACCTACTTAGACCACTTCATTGTGCGCGCAAAGGGCATCGAAGGTAGTGCTGCCTGAACCGCAACGCCCCAGCCCTTGTCCCAGCAGAAGCGTGCACAGCATTCCAGTATATTATTTCGCTGACATCATCCGTGGTGAGCGCCCGGTTGCCTTCTTTCTTGTCAGCCCTCTTTACCAAGCATCAACTTCAAATAGTCGGTGGCTAGGATAGCAGAGCGAGGTCTTGGAGAGGACAAGCAAGGGACCTGCTCACGCGGTGCATCCAAAGTCACTGTTACACATTAGCACTGAGTCAGAGATCAATACGATACATTGGTTGAAGTTCATGTTCAAGTATGCCCCGCTACCGCGGAAGGATTTCCACTCCCTCCCAATCTGGCAACCCGAAAAACCTCGAGTCCATCTGCCGTGCCGCAATTCCATGACGCGGGGCCCCGGACAACATCACCCCAGATGTTCTCCATCTCATGAGTCACGACCCACAAGTAATCCACCTGCTCGCTAAGCAACTCTTCTTTGCGTTGCTTCGTGCGAATCAAGAACGCTTTGTCCAGCGCGAACCACGGGTAGCGAGTAGCAAGCCGCCGTGGCAGAGTCTGGGCGTGCGTCAACGGCAGCACAAGTGGCTTGGGCGAGGACGACGGGTACGGGTTTCGTGAAGACGTCAGAGGGGCATTGATGCTGCAGACGACGACAGCGAATACTGCAGCTGCACGAGTAAGTAAGTGGAGGTGGATATTGTCTGCCAGGAATAATATGGAGGGGATGGCCCGAGGTAGTGTACCGCGGGGTCGGGAAATGCACGCTTTTGTAGATGTCAGGATTGTGGATAGGCTCCCCTCTATGATCAACAGCGGTACGGCACGTCTGCTTCGATGCAAGATCGACAAAGGCTATCCACCGATGCCGGCATAATTTGACGTCTTTCGTATACAATACTACTCCTTCCGTCCCGTGTCGAACTGCTTTCTTCCCTTCATTGTTGCTCCCTCGGCTCCTCTCTTCCTCGATAGTGAAACAGCAAGCATGTCTGAGAAGCCTTCGCACGAGCGCTTCTCGCGCGACATCGACAACTCGCCGGAGCGCAGGGGATCTACATCACACTCCATCTTGGGTTCCATCACTGGCCATGGCGATAAGAGCAAGAAGAGAGCGGAGGAAATCGCTCGCATCGATAAGATGGCGTTGGCACCCGGTGTTACAGCAGAGACGTTTGCACATCTTGACGAGAAGAAGATCCTGCGTAAGATGGACTGGCACCTTATTCCCATGCTGGCGCTACTCTATTTGCTGAGTTTCCTTGACCGAGGAAACATCGGTAACGCGAAGATCGAAGGCCTGCAGGAGACGCTGGGTATGACTGGCGCACAGTACAATTGGTGTCTGACGGCCTTCTTTTTCACGTATGCTTTCAAGTCCCCAGGAAAGCGCGCGCACTAATGGATAATCAGTTATGCCGCCTTTGAAGTGCCCAGCAACCTTCTCCTCAAGAAGTTGAGGCCGTCTGTCTGGCTTCCAACCATTATGGTAGCATGGGGTATCGTGATGACATTGATGGGTATCGTGCAGAATTATGAAGGTCTGTTGATTGCACGTATCTTCCTTGGTGTCACCGAGGCTGGTCTTTTTGTGAGTCCGACAAAGAGCACACCCACACCACGAACAGAACTAATAGTGGACAAAAGCCGGGTGTAGCGTACTACATAACGATGTACTATTGCCGCCACGAAGCACAGTTCCGACAGGCACTCTTCTTCAGCGCTGCATCCGTGGCTGGCGCATTCTCAGGTCTCCTAGCTTTCGGCATCGCAAAGATGGACGGTGTTGGTAATCTTGAGGGTTGGAGGCGAGTTCGACTTGGTCCCTGAGATGAACCAATGTATTGACATTGTATAGGTGGATCTTCATCTTGGAAGGTATCCTAACGGTGCTCGTTGCGATACTTGCCTTCTTCGCGCTGTACGACTTCCCAGAAACGGCCAGCTTCCTAACGGAAGAAGAAAGAGCCTTTGTTGTGTGGCGTCTGAAGTACCAGGGTGCATCGAACGAGACGGTCAACGGGAGGCGTATAGCGCAGGATGACACATTTCAATGGAAGTTCGTGAAATCTGCGTTTCTGGACTGGCAGATCTGGACTAACATTTGGGTGTACTGGGGTATGTCTATCATCAGTGTATTCACCAAATTAGTTCAAACTAACGGGAACAGGCATCGTTTGCCCATTGTATGGTATATCGCTGTTCCTTCCTTCGATTATCCGTGGTCTGGGCTACACTTCGTCGACTGCGCAACTCCTGACTGTGCCCATCTACATCACCGCCTCTGTTCTGGCGATTGGAGTAGCTTGGTGGAGCGATCGCGTTGGCAAGCGCTATCCATTCATCCTTGTCTGCCTATGCATTATGGCAGTCGGCTTCATCATGTGCGTTGCAAGCGCGACTCCTGGTGTTGTCTACGCAGGCGTGTTTATTGCAGCATGCGCCCTGTACCCTGCGTTCCCAGGAAACATCACCTGGCTCTCGAACAGTAAGTTCCAGCTCTTGACTTTGCAGGAAGCGGATTCAATATTAACACTGAGTCAGATCTGGCTGGATCAACCAAGCGTGCTACAGGCCAAGCTATCCAGATTGCTGTAGGCAACCTCGCTGGCGCTATGGCCTCAAATTTCTACCGCGAACAAGATGCACCTCGCTATATCCTGGGACATTCCCTAGAGCTTGGATTCATTGGCGCAGGTATACTTGGACTCTTGGTGCTGGTGTTCAGCTACAAGAGGATCAACAAGAAGCGCGAGCGACAACTGGCGGAGGGTGCACACAACGGGTATACACCCGAGGAGCTGGGCGAGCTTGGCGATCGCTCAATGACCTTTAAGTATGTTTTGTAATGACTTCTCCCGGTTGTGGGAGACATGTAGCCATAGTAGTCCACGTCAAGGAGAGCGGGTTTAGCTCAATAGTCTTGTATGCCAGTTTCGCCTGTCAAGACCTTCTCTTTGCCTTCGCCGTCCGAGTCGAAATCTGACTCCATGCTGTCGAAGTACGCTTCCTGGATATCCCGCTCCTTCTCGTCATCGTACTTCTCGTTGTCATCGACAGTCTTGTAGTCGAAATCGTCGTCTGCACCGCTCAAGAAGCGCTGTGTCATCTCATCCATCCACCACGCTTTACCCTCCTCTTTCGTCATCGGTACCTCGTCCTTGTCCTCTTCCACGATTTGCCCCTGCGGCCCCCTGGTGTATATGAACAGCGATTTTGGATCAGTGTGCTGAAGTGCATCTTTCTTCGCTTCGGCGCGCCACAAATCAATCGACATCTGACCGGAGAAACCCTTGCGCTGGCCTTCTGTCTCGCGCTCTCTAGCGGTTTGGAAGCGGCGAATGAGTCGGTCGTAGAGCAATGGGTCGGCGAGCTCAAGGGATGAATCGTCAAAGTACTCTGGATGGACTTCGAGGTAGCGCTTTCGGCGGTTCTTGGCCGCGAGTCTTCTGCTTCTTTCTTCCTGCTGCTGGCGTATCTGATCGCGTGTGAAAACCTCGTCTGCGCTCCTGGAGTCATCGACATCCATAGGCAGGATCTTGCTAGTGTCGGTAGGATCATGCGTGGTCGCAGGCCGCAGGGTAAGTGGTGCCATGATTGGAGAGCCAGTCATGTATGGCTCAATGTAGGGCTGTCAGTGGCAGAGTATGCAGTCACTGCTTTGTGCAACAATACAGTATGGTTGTCGGACGAGAGTACCGATCAACAGGCGATGACGCCACGCGATGTGCTACGCCACATGGTCGGCTAGCGTCGAACGTGCCTCGGGCACCGAACCACCCAGGATGTTTCATCCGTGCATCAACCACCTGAAACATCTCGCTAGACCAGGTGTCCTTCCATCACTTTCATTTTCTAGACGCTCGCCATCCTCATTCCTGCTTTGTCTCTTCGCATTGTGTACATCGCGCTTTACTCCTTCTCTCGCAGGTCGAATATACGCACGGATGCGCGGTCCGTGAGCAAATTGCATGCTCGTCTAACATCTGTTCTTTGTCGATACTCTCTCTCTCCCAACAACAGATTGTAGACTTAACCCTCACCACCGGACAAAAAGAGCTGGCATTTGAAATCTTGGAATCATGTCCTCTAGGCAAAAGAGGCAGAGTAAGCCCAAGGAGCCCGCAGCGCCGCCAACACCTTCGACACCAAAGGATGCAGAACATCGACCTCAGTATATTCCCGCATCAGCACTGCTGAAGAATGTTGCCCGTGCAATGGCATTGATTTTAATTGCTGGAGTCTCGTCGCCAGTGTCACAGCTGAATCTCTCGCCCGTCTTTGGTTCGATTCCAGCATCGCTGCATCACCAGCAAGCAATGACTCTTACGGCCCTCGGAGGGCTAGGCGTCAGACGACTGCTGAAGGGCTATCTGTCCATTGATGTTTCGGCATGGGTCACTGTCCTTGCGTACTGGATCCCACTTATCCAATGCTATCTTTTCCCACACAGCACGCAGCTTGGAATCGACTATGGACCATTGATCGTTGAGTCCCTCACCTACTTCCCCCTGCTCTTCCTCTCCATGTACGCTATTTCTGACCTGCTGGACACGGTCGACTTCGCCCGCTGGGATCTGCCTTCAGCGCTCGGCGATGCAATCCTGCCAATGACCTCATATGTTGGCGTCTCGTTCGTTTCCCGGTTCTTCGCTGCGCTGCTCCCGGCTTTCGTTGGACAGCATGTGTATTTGACGCGCATTGGCTTTCAAATGCTGCTTGCATCAGCGTCTGCTTTCATTACCCCTTCGAAGCTTCTGTTCTTGGCTTTCCCGGCGATCTTCCACACTCTGTATATTAACCCTCACAACCCTTCGGACAATGCTTTCCAGTCGGCAAACACCACTCTTGTCGCAACTCAGAACTACACCATCCTCGCTCGCCAGGAATCCTTGACTGGCTATGTATCTGTAGTGGAGAACTACGCAGACAACGCCTTCCGCCTGATGCGCTGCGACCACTCCCTCCTCGGTGGAGAATGGCTCGTCACGCCCGCATCTTCCAAACTAGGTCAGCGCCAGAAGGAAAGCATCTTCGCCGTCTTTGTCCTTCTCGAGGCCGTCCGCCTGGTGCAGAACCCGGAACTTGAACCTATCGGCTCCATCCCCCGCGCACTCGATATCAAACCCACGCCTGAATCCGAAAAATCCGCTCTCGTCATCGGCCTCGGTATCGGCACCGCACCCAACGCCCTCATCAAGCACGGCCTCAACACCACCATCGTCGAGCTCGACCCTGTCGTCCACAAATACGCAACCCAGTACTTTGGCCTCTCACCCAACCACACAGCCGTCATCTCCGACGCCGTACGCTACGTCGCCGACACCTCCATCAGCGCACCCAAATCCTTCGACTACATCATCCACGACGTCTTCACCGGCGGCGCCGAGCCCGTATACCTCTTCACAACGGAGTTCATGCAGGGTCTGCACCGCCTCCTCAAGGACGACGGCGCCGTCGCCATCAACTACGCCGGCGACCTGACGTTGGGCTCCACCAAACTAGTCCTCAACACCATTCACGCCGTGTTCCCCGCATGCCGCCTCTTCCGCGACACGCCCGCGCCCGACGACCACAAAGAGGGTGACAGCGACTTTATCAACATGGTGATTTTCTGCGTCAAAAACGACCACGGCATGGGCAAGCGCGCTGTCGGGTTCCGCGATGCGACGAGCAAGGATTGGCTGGGGAGTATTGCGCGGCGCAACTTTTTGCAGCCCAGAGACGAGCTTGAGGTCAAGTTTGAGTATGTCGAGGGGGCGCAGGTCATGGGTCGTGCCGATGTGGCGGAGCTGGAGGCGTATCATGAGGAGGGGGCCGTCAGTCATTGGAAGATTATGAGGAGTGTGTTGCCGGCCGGTGTGTGGGAGATGTGGTAATTGGTGGGGATGGAGGAGGGGTGAGGTTTGAGTGGTTAAGTATGTAGAGCTGAGAATGTAAGTTTGCATGGTTTAATGCACTACTCGCGTACTAAGATGCAAATATCCAATATGGTAGTGTACTGCATGTAAGTCATTGTGTCAGCGTACGTATACTCAGCTAAGATTTGTGGCAAAAACTGGCACAGCGAGTCTGCGAAGAAGAAAATAATCGATATTGGTCTCAAGCCGATCATGGTACTGACGCCCCCCCATTTTTACACATTACCTGCCTGACTCCAAGCATTTATCGTGCGACTCAAAAAAGCATACCCAAATCATTCCCACCTTCCCAGCCAACACCGTCAAGACTAAATCCATTAGCACTCCAGCCCATGTCCAGCGGCAAAAACCCGTTCCACAATGCGCTCTCATCCGCAGGCATCCCGTTGTTACCATGCATCGCAAAGTCACTGACGGCACCAAGATCCGTCCAGCCAAAGTCGCCCATCTGCTCTGTAAGCGCAGGACTCTCTCCTGTCCCGACAGAGCTGGTTCTCGGGCTCTGTGCTGTTGTGCCTGTAGACGGTGGAACAGGAAATCCGTTCTGGTCCACAGGATTGCTGGCAACGCTTGTGCCTGGGTGTCTGAATGCAGAGCGGCTGGTCTTGTCTTTGCGTGGCACTTTTGCCCAGAGTAATTTCAGGAGCTGCGAGTACCGCGAGCCGGGGTGCTGTGTGCCAGTTTCTACGCCAACAGCACTGCGTTGCAAGCGGGAGACTGTCTCGTTGATCATTGCGCGGATTGCGCGGTCCTCATCACCTGAAATAACGCCGGTGCAGCGAGCACGGTAGAGAAATACGCCTGCATGCACAAGGTAGAGGTAGTACCGCAGTGGCATGAAGCGAAGACTGGTCTCGGGTGAGACAAAGTTGTTGACGGTTGTGAGGATTGCTTTTGCGGCGTCAAGACCTTCGTAGATGAACCGGGCGTCCCCGACTGCGCCGACATTGTTGACAAAAACGCGCTGTGGCGCCTGTGGCGCGAGGCCGCTCGATTGTGCATGAGGGTCGGAGGAGTTGTTTGAGGAGGGAAGAGCACGGAGGACGGTGGCTTGGAAAGCGAAAGCGTTTGTGTAAAGGCGAAGGTAGTCGTAGGACATGAGCAGACATGCTTTGAGCGGCGGAGAGCAGGTCAGTGTGCCCCAGACACTTTTCCAGCCGTAAATGGCAGAACGGAAATCATCAATGAACTTGATGTAGCTGCCGCTCATGTTGGATCGAAAGGAGGCACCGGGATTACTGTACAGGGTATCATGGACATTAGAGAAGAGCTGTGTGAGTTCGAGATTCGCCTGGAAAATGGAGGCATAGTCTTCTTCGTTGGGCGATTTCGGTATGAGGCCAGGATAGTCCTCGCGGCGCAAGGTGGTGAGCGGCCCCGGCCCACGGCTCCAGAACGCCTTGCCAATACGGATGCTAATGTGGCGGTCTGAAACGTATGCAGCAGTCCAGATCAGACGTTTACGGTTGTGTTGGGGATCCTTGCCCTGGTCGACGAAGCGAAAAGAGTACTTGTCAAGAGCAAGAAAGTAGGCGATTCGCAGCGCGATACCAACATGCATCCACGACTCCTTGTCTTCTTCGCCTTTTCCGACTTTGCCGGAGCCTCGCTGCGTGTATGGCGCCCATTCGGCCAGCAAGAGTAGCGCCTCGACGGCCTCAATGCCAGCGTCGCCTCCGGCGGCAAGGTTGGCAACGAGCGACTTCATGTGCTCGGTGCATGCTTCGTAGATGTGCGGCTCGTTGACGAGGTCTTTGGAGGCGATGAGCAGGAGGGCGGTGAGGAGGTGCGGCTCCTTCCTGACCATGTCAGACATGCGCGCCGTGTCGAAGGCATGCACTGGCGCCAGGGGGTAGTAAGGGTGGTAGTTCTGCTGGTAGCGGACAAGCAGCTGGCACAGCGAGTGGACCGTCAGGATGCCTCGATCGAGCAGTGGGTATGAGAAGGTCAGCGGCGGCGCGTGCATGGCTGACGAGCCGCCTGCAGCGCTCATGCCTGGCGCCGCACCAGCACCAGTCCCAGCACCAGCAGCAGGGCCGGCGCTGGTGGCATTGTTGCTGCCTTCGTTGGAGCTGGTCTCGCCGGCGACTCTGGCCAGGATGCCCAGGGCGTCCGAGGGGTTCTGCAGGTTGCTGAAGGGCAGGTCGTCGGTGGTGGACGAGTCGGAGCGGGCGGCGTGGGGGTTGTCGCCGTACTGCTGCTGCTGGTGGGCGACGGCAGCAGCATCGTGCGACCAGGTGCCCAGGTTCCCCAGGGTGTGGAAGCTGCCGTCGTCAGGCGCCGTGGCCGTCAGCACAGGCAAACCGGGGGTGGTGGTGGCGTCGTCGTTGTCGAGGCGCTTCTTGCGCACGCGCCGGCCGCCGCGGTTGCTGCCGCCCAGGACGCACTCGAGGTGGTCGCGCTTGCATCGCAGGCACGGGATGGTGCCCTGTTCGTCGCTGCGCACCGACTGTCAGTATGTACGTCGACGTGTCGAGCTGGCGCGCAATGACGGCGCTCGAGGATGCCGCGGGAACTCACAGCAGGCACCGGCTCTTCCGCTTGCGACAGTTCAGACAGGCCTGGTGGGCCCGCTTGGCCTTGGACGAGTCATCGTCGTGGGTGCTCGACTGCTGCTGTCCGTCAGGCACAGATTGCGGTGGGGAAGTCAGCTCCATCCCGCATCGTTGATCCGCACGTCGTGGGAGGTGGTCGTCTCAAAAGCCGTTCCAAAGCCGAGGATGCGGCCTTTGAATGCTTTGTTCGGCCCCGCAGCTCAGTGCCCGCCGGCCCGCCTGCACGCAGCACCAGCACCACGCCAACCTCAGCTCGCACGTGCCTGGGCCGGGGCCTGAGCCTGCACACGTGCATCGGCGCATCAGCCGAGCACCAGAACCTCTGTCGCACTGGGCCTCGCCACTGCACCAGACGTCTGCTCGCCACCCATGGACCCAATCACATTCACACTCGCGATGAAATGCCCCTCCAACCAGAGATGAACCACCACTCGGAGCTGGCAAGCTCAAGCAGCCGGCAGTACAGCCTCATCAGCTCACGAACCTTGGCGTCCGACCCTTCCTTGATCAACTCGAGAAAGTCTGCTTCAATAGTCGTCGGCCAGGTCATCGCCGCTCGTAGTGCTGGGTGGCCCGATGTCTCCAGGCTGAATTGCAAGGCATGTCGCAGCTGATCTGCCGCCTTGATCCGGCTAGCCTGACTCTCCTGTGACTCGCTCGGTGAAGGATAGCTGGCTGCTTGAATCTCGACGAGGAACGAAGACAGTAGCGCGGACGGTTTGTTGATCTGCTCGCCCGTCGCCGGTCGAATAATGGCGGCAAAAGGTCCGTTCTCAATCCACGGTACGGCAGTGTTGAGGACGAACGACATGCCTCGAAGGAGCTGGAAGATCTCGATCAGGGATTCCATCGAATATGTCTGAGCATCCGCAAAGGCATTCATAATGGTCAGAGACGCCGAAGCGAACAAGGCATGGCAGTTTGCTGGCCCGAGATCTGCAAGAGCCCTGTTGAGCCCCGTCAGGGCTGCCGTCTGGTGCGTAGAGGCGAGCACACGGTAGTAGGAGGCTTTTGGTAGGTTGATGTAAGCGAGGTGATTAGCCGAGTACGACAGGATACTGTGCATCAGATACGGGTGCTTGAACCCTTCCTCTGGCACAGCGAAACCCCATATCTGTTTCGCGACATCAAGGCCTGGCATGGTCATGTGAGCATGTGCCGTGTAGTGATGCATCAGCTCCAAGTCTTGCATCCACGATCCAGAAGAGTTTCCTGGGCACGCAAGGATAGAGTCATAGTCTTGTCTGGGTGTCTCCTGATGGTGAATGGATTCGGCCCCTGGGACTCCAGGTGACGCGGATGCCTCATTGGATGCTGTTTCCAGCTTGCTGGCATTCGGAGAGCCTGTGGATGGCGTCTGTGATACCGTCTCCACGCGGCCTGCTCCCGAGGTCTCAAGCAGACTGCACTCCACGCGGTACCTCGCACATGCACCGCAAGGGCGATTCTCATCGCACTAGAAACGTGTCAACGCCAGTCATTACAGATGCGCAGTCAAGGCCATGCACACCTTTACACGTCTGGCCTTGCACTGCTTGCATCCATGTCGTGATTTTTTGGAGCCTAGCCTGGGCATCCTGCAGATTCTCGATGAAGTGCTTAAGCTCGTTCTCGCCGTGGGATGCGGTTCGAGTGCGAGTGCGAGCGCGGAACCGTCACGCAGTGATTTGCCGTCGATCCACACCACTAGACACGCTTCTGGTTAAAACACCGGCCTTTTATGCCCCTTGATTGCGACTGGTCATTGAAGCCGGCAACAACCTGTAGCTCTCATACACGAGACCTCGTATATTTTACAGAAGATAGCCTCAATGTAAATCAATAGCTCACTCCTGAAGAAGAAAAATCACGACCATCGGCCAACAGCTTTTGATTCTGGAATGCTGACTTCACACGCCCCATGCCTCTCCTCTACGCTCAAACTCTGCAATCTCAGCCACAAAGTCTGCCTGCTCTTTGCCTGCAACCTGCTCGTAGATCCAGAGACTCGTATCAATACCAGAGCTGACACCCGCCGCATTGATGATCCTTACGCCAGCTTCTGTGGTACCCGCATCCACCCACCTCTTCCTCACCACATTCACCTTTGCATCCCCGCCCGCTGCCTCGTCCGCAGTCTGCTTCAACATATCAAAGCCCATGTGATGCGTTGTAATCGTGCGACCCTCCAGCACGCCCGCACCCGCAAGGATGATGGACCCAGTGCAGACGGACTGCAGGATGCGAGTCCCAGCCTCCTTGCGCGGCGGCAGGCCCGTGAACTTGCGAAGCAACGCCAGAAGCTCTTTGCCCTCCTTTGACGGGAGCAGCTTGGGGAAGACGTCGAAGTCGGCACCCGGGATGACGAGAATGTCGTAGTCGTTGATGTTGGCTTCCAGCTCGTCGAACTTTCCGTTGGGCACGTACACCATTGTTCCGCTTTCTGAGGAGACTCGGTCGTGGTGCCCGAATGTCTTGACTTCGAAAAGGGCTTCGCCGGAGGCTGGACGCATGCTGTAGATCTCGACGGGGCCGCTGAAGTCGAGGATGTCGGCGGAGGGGTACAGATACACGGCGACTTTGAAGGGAGCCATCTTGATAGATCGGATGTATGTTGTCTGCTACAGGGGGTGGTTTTGAATTCGGAATATGGTCTGCGTTTTCTGGCAGCGAGGTCACTTCCCTTGTCTTATACGTGGAGAATAATGCTGTACCCAGCGGATCTCGGACCGAGTGTCTCTTCCGATCCGTGCAACAAAGTGGATCAACCGTCCATAATCACAGAATCTTGAATGGACAATTTCAAAAGTCAACAGAACACAAATGCTTGTGGTCAGCTTATCTCATCTTCATGCTCCGTCTCACGCTTTGCATTTCAGCTCAACGCACTTCATTCTTTATTACTTCTTCAAGATGCATATCAGGATCTATGGCAATACTTTCTTCAGTACATCGACCAGTCCACGTATCTCCTCTTCGGTATTGTAGTGCACCATCGAGACCCTAGTCACACCTTCTGGGCCAAGCTGCAAGATCTCGTCGCACAACCGCTTGGAGTAGAAGTGACCCCACCGGAAGCCATAGTTTGAGATTTTCTCAGCTTCCACAACGATCTGTTTGGGACTGATCCCCTCTACGACAAACGATATGGTCGGCACACGCTCCTTGGAGTCTGCCGACGTTGATCCGAGTACGGTGACATCGTCGCGCGAGTTCAAAAAGTCAAGCAGGATCTTTTGAAGTTTGCCCTCATGCTCTGTGATCGCTTCATCAGAGCCCTCGAGATACTTCACGATCTCAGGGATCGCCTGCACGCCTTCGTAGTTCGAAGCTGCAAAGCCAAGCTTGTCTTCGAGCGTCTTGGTCGGGTTGAAAAAGTGTGCCATCGGTTTGACGTATTTTTGAGCGGCACTGCTGGCGTACAAGACGGCAATGTGTGGCCCATAGACCTATGATGGTGATGAGAATGTTGCGGAATCAGGTCTAGAGAGGTGACATAGCTTACCTTGTACCATGAGAACGAGTAAAAGTCCACGCCAAATGCCTTGACATCGACCCTCCTGTGGGGTGCAAAACTGACACCATCCACGCAGAACAAGGCACCCACTTCATGCACGGCGTCCGCAATTGACCTCACATCATGGATTGAGCCAAGAACATTCGAGACATGTGTGCAAGCCACAAACTTGACTTTGGGAGAGAGAAGCGGCTTCAGGTTCTCCGCAGTCAGCTTCAGCTCCGGTTTATCTGAGTGCCACCATGTCACTTTCAACTTGAGACGCTCGGCCATGAACAGCCATGGCTTGACGTTGGTCTCATGTTCCATCTTTGACAGGATGATCTCGTCGCCTTCGTTGAACATCATGGCGTTGGACAAGTTCATGAACAGCTGGGTTGTTGAGGCCCCGAGCACTGCAGGCTGTCAGCGTGAAAAGTTCCATGGCTTGGAGATATTACACATACCAATCTCATCGCGGTCGGCATTGACATACTTCGCGGCGGCTTGGTAGCCTTCCTCATATTTGGTGTTGGACTGTGTGCCGGTATGGTACGAAGCACCAAGCTGAACATTGGTCTTGGACAGATATTGAGTAATACTAGCATCTCATTAGCATCTTGATGTTTCGTTAGGAAGGAGCTACATACGAATCAATCACAGTGCCCAATGCTTGGCTACCACCAGCATTGTCAAGGAAGACTTGGTCCTGTTGCAGTGCCGGAAATTGCTGTCTTGCTTCTGAGAGGTCGAATGTGGCCGCCATCTTCGCAATTGTCTTGCTCAAAAGTCTCCTCAATCCTTTGCGCTGGTTTTAATGTATCGCGGAGTCTTCCAGGGCGCGCAGGGCGTGTTGCGCTGCTATCCTCTCGGCTCCACACGCAGATGGCGGGGTGCTCGCTGGAGAAGGAAGGTGCGATCCACAAGTGACGCCATCACGTTACGCATCTATCTTCCACTCGTCAAACTCCTCAATTTCAATCACACAAAGTACAGAGTCTCTTTGAAATATATATAAGATGTCGTTGGCTGGCGGAAGGCCTCCCTGCTTCTTGAGTTGGGGTTGCAGTTGCTTTGGACGCCTCGAAAGCGATTACGTCTAACTCTTGAGCGGACAACAGATATTCGATGAAGGTTCGCGCTACAAAGCACATATCTATATCTTCGGTTGCCTCGTCAGATGCTAGTACGGCCGCTTTCTGTTATCAAGGCATGTCGATCGATGGCATTTGAGTGTACCTCAACCGGAGAGCAAACACCCTCGCTTTCAAACCCGCAAATCGCCTGCCGGTCTCCTGAGGGCATGGAGATTACATCGCATGCTTCACAGCCCCATGTTCTCGATTACACATACAAACTGGGACCAAATATGGGGAGAGGATCTCCCCTTCATGACTTCGCATCGACCGTTCGATCTGGTACCTTGGCTTGATATTTGCGGGTGAGAGACTGCTCTACGACTAGCTTCCACGTTACTGTGAGCTGTGTGGGCGACAGCTGCTGCCCAAAAACCACACGCAATGCCGAGAACGCCAATTACATCTTTAGGTTCTTCCAGAAAGGCCTTCTCGGTAACGAAAGTGGTGCAAAGATGGTTTGAGCGGAAGTCACCCACGTTCGATGGCTAGCTAACTTTCCCGCCGGGCGCGACTTGCTCAGAGCATGACGGTTGCTTGCATACGGCCAGACCTTGAACTCTGAGGTTAGCCGCGGCATCATGTTCTACAGAGGTAATGTCGACAGTCAATTCACAGAAAGTCTGCATTCTCACACATACTTGTGAGGTTAGGTCTAAAAAGCTCGAAGCCGCCACCTCAAGGTCACCTGAAATGATTGTCCCCCAGTCACCGTATCAATGGTGTGCATTAGGCTCTACGTGAACACAATGTTTGCTAACCGGGAACTCATCAGAGCTGTCTATGTTGTTACTGCCTCATCTTCAGTCTCGACGTCCGACTTTCCTTCAAGAATCACTGTGTATTTGCAACATCGAATCCGCTGACATCAACAGTGGAAACATCAAGCTTGTCACAATTCCTAGCTTCGAAATGAATGGCAATATCGAGGAGCCAGTCCAAGACTAAGCATCGGGCAGGAGTGACGCCGATATCATGGCTACTAGCGATACATGCACTGCGGGATATCCGACCTGTAAGATCAGTGGCATCTCAATTGCTTGCTATCATGCTGATCACACGATAGAAAGCCTTCTAGAATGGAGGTTGTAATTTGCCACGTCTCAAGTCTACCCGGAGATCTCAAACACTCTCAGCGTGCTAATGTCCAACGTGACCAAGGGTTACTACCGATGGAGATGCTCGCCCGAGGCTTGTGCCAACATCAAATGCGTTTACCGTTACGACGTTTCAGATTTCCACCACCAGATTTGCGAGCATCGCGCACAGCAATCAGATCATCGATCTTGCTTCGTGATATCGGATTGGCATCAAGTTAGGAAAACTAAGAGAGTGGAAGGATCAAAGAAAAACCGACCATCTCGTATTGCGCCCTGATGCATATACTGCTCCTCCGAGATAATAGACAAAACACAGCGTTCCAAACCGACTATACCAACAGATTTGCCTCCATTCCATGCATGGAACATCAGCCTCAACTCGTTCGAATCTTCTTCGCAAACAGAAAATATTATTATCATGGACTGATTCACCCGGACCATCATACGTCATATCCCCTGACCCCATATCAAACGACAGACCCACGTCCACACCGAACCTCTCTCCTGTAGTACATACAATAACAAGCTACAATTCCAGATCTGCCAGGCGCCTCTAAAGGACCGAACAGTATTCGACGACAAAGTCGCCACAGACAAAAACCTTCCGTTACGGGCAAGACAGGCAAGCAACCCGGCCCGCATGGTGATACGTGCGGGTAATTGCTTATCCGCAATGCATAGGTGAGATTTCGGCGTCGGTTCCTCTTTCGGTCTCGCAAAACGCGCGGAGCGTGTCATGTTGGCTGCTGCGATATGATAGACATGACATGACAGAACATTCTCAGGGTGCAGATATCCGGGTGCAGGTCATGAGGTACTAGTCTCTACATGGAGAACAAGTTCGCGATCAACAACGCACGGTTCTTGCTGTCTATGCCCATATTCGTGCAG